>JAOWBP010001760.1:11898954-11935152 GCA_028571105.1 Tragopan temminckii | reverse complement strand
TATCTAGAGGACAGCTGTGATGAATAGTACTTTGCTTTAGGGTCAGTTACAGTCTTGTGATGATAAAATTATTAATAAAAGTACAAGAATCAGACCCTAATGCTAATAACAAATTCTCTATAAGCCTTTCAGGAAAGATGTTCTCTGTCCTGATTCCTAATTGCAGTTATAAAAAAATGTCTTAAAATGTTCTAAAAAATGTTTAGGTTCTGCTGATTGTTATACAGCGTCTAATTTACATTTGTAAAATCAGGTTCTTAACCTGGAAGGTCCAGACACAAGAGGAGAGGAGGCTAAGTTCAATGATTTTCAGATATCTGTAATGGGGTGAACTGATGCTTCTCCTATATAATCTCCTAGAAAAAGCAGTGGAATTTCTTAGGAAGTTTGCAGGAGAGTTAGTGCTGACATTACCAGCTTTGTTTATTTTGTTTGCTGTTTTTTTCCATGTTTCCTCATTGTAGGAAAGACATGTGAAAGTGGATGATAAAAACCACTGGCTGTATGTCACTTCAATTTCAAGATAATCATGAGGAGATATAAGGAAGATTTGTAAATGGATTTTGTAAGAACTGATTAATGCCCTCCTCCTACATACTCCTCAGATGGACATGACTGAACTTTAAAGGAGCTGGCTCTTTCTGAAGTTAATTTTCTGGGTTTCTTACTGCAAAAAAATAATTCTGAAATGTTATCGCATGGCAAAAAACATGTTCTTTATAGAACATGCTGTTTTTCAGAGATGACTTGTGTGCTGTCTTCAACATTAGACAAAGAAAGATCTGCCGTGTTTTGTTAAACATTTTCTGAAGAACTCTGAGTAGAGATTTTATATTCATGCATAAATCATTCCTGACATAAATGTTACGAGGAAAACACCTGCATTTCCCCACTAGTTCACCAGGAAGACAATATGGTTTGAACATATATATTAATATATATTTCGTGGCCCAAATCTTCATTAGTTTTCCATCTCAGTTGTAGTAGTTTTCACATATTTCTGCTTTTTGTCACTCTTCTGCAAATATTTGGAGAAGGGGCTAGGATGAAAGCTGTTTGTACAGCTGTGAACTTCTGCCTTTATCTCTATGGTATTTTCGCTATTGTGTCTGCCATCATGAGAAGTTGTACACTCATGAAGTACAGCACCTTTAAATTTTGTTTTCCTCATACAAATTTTGAAACTCAAAATTAAAAACAACCATCACTACCAACATTCCTCAGCTCAATTATTTATGAGAAAAATAAGTTCACGGTATTTCTTATTCAGATTTTTGTAACAAAGAAAGTTACAGTGATCAAAAAAAAAAAAAAAAAAAGTTAATCTAATATAATTTTGACCTATTATTATGTAAATCCACATATTCACATTTTCACATTTTCAATATTGGAAAAATAATTAAGATTCAGAGGTTTTATCTAGTCCCTTATAATCATCTATTTTATTTTAAATATCATTGAAAACTTTAAATAAATAGGCTTTTTCTCGCACATTATGAATTCTTATATCATTGAAAGGGACTGATTAAACAAAGCTTTGTTGTTCACTCCTGTATTACTGGTTGTGATATGTGAGTCATGCTGGTGAATTTTGTAAATCTTGTAAATCTTAAACAGCAGAAGCATGCACAGTAATGCAAGCAGATAAACTTTCCTTCCTGTTTCTACCCTATGTGAGAAATAGAAACCTATCTATTGGAACTAGAAAGTGTAAGCTGGTGGTACTGCAGGAGTTCAGAAGCAAAGCTGTCTTCAGTGAGTTGTGGCTTTCATCTTTTTTTTGTTGCAAGTGTTTAAGGGTGAGATTTATCTCTCAATTTTACACACATTTGCATGAAGAAGTAACAAAAAGCAGTTACTGATGCAGTATTGTCATAGTTACATCTAAATCAAAAGGCACGTCTCTGAGAATTTACTAACGTTTAGTTATTTTGATGTTGCATTTTAATATGAGCTCATTACTGCTTGGATAGTCTAAATATATAAGGTGACAGGTTTTGATGTTATTCAGCTTTGCTCTTTGTCAGTTTACTCTTTGGAAATTTGAAAAACCATACATAATTACCTCTTGGAAACTTGGTCGTTGACCAGCCTGAGCTCTCAGTGACTTAAATTAGGCTTTTGATTATCTAGGGAATGCATGGTACTAAGGGAATTAATTAACTAATGAGACTTGGAAATGAAAAATGTTTAGAAATCATGTACCTTATGGACAGTATTTCTGAAATATTTTGATTTTGTAGCTTTATTATGTAGCTTTATTCAGTAGGATCTCTCAGTCAGTTGCGTAAAGGAATGAATGCAGGTATTTCTTTCATGTTGGAATAAGTCAGGATTGGTGCCTTCTCAAGCTAACGCATTATGCCATTGTAAAGTAAAGGTAACATCAGAAATTTCTCTGGCTAAAAAAATTTCTTTCAATTGTCATAATATTGAAACATTCTAAAACCTCAAGAAACAAGCAGGTTTTACTTTGCCCCCTGCTATGTAATATTACTTTTGATCTTTCTAGAGATTTCTTTGCTTGCATGTTTCGCATACCTATATGTTAACAACAAATCCTTATTCTCCTTATTATACCTGTGCAAGTATAGAAAGCATAGGAATTTGGTAAAGCAATTTTCCCTTATAAAATTAAGAATTACTGACGAAAAGTACTTTATATGTTAGCCCTGCTACCCATCATGATACCCATCCTATATTAAGATTCTTGCCCTTTGAAATTAGACTGCAATGTGTTTTTTCATCCATGCATCTTCACAGTCCTTCATAATCCTTTCGTTGTTCTTAGATACCTGTTTTTAAAGCATAGTTCAGCACATGTAGTTTGCTTTTTCTCTAATCAACATAAGTCATTGGTATCAGTCTGTCCATGTAGAAACATGCTACCCTCAAAAATCTGTGCTCTGAGAAAATTAATAAATTTCAGAAATAAAGCACTCAGAAGCTATGGACTATCAGGACAAAGGATACTCTACAATTTTAATTTCATCCCTTTCCCCCTTATGAAAGTCTTTAATTATATGACTGTAAACCACTGTTTCCTTGGGCCTTCTGCCTCATTCAGAGCATAGTCTGGGTAAGTTCTTCAGTATTTTGTTTTCTCCTTGCTCTTCATTGTGTAGCCCTAAGCCTTACTTACTGTCCATACTCAAAACAGCTCCGAAGAGAAACTATTAATTTTTCCCTGGGCTTTTCTAAGGTTCTCATAATTACAATGGCTGAGCAGCTGTGCAAATATTAAAAGTTACACAATATGCATGTAAGATGACACAAGCAATTATCCCAGTTGTGAAGGAAAACTGAGGCAAAAGAGACTGCAGGTAAAAGCATTCGCTAATACTGAGAGCACAGGTCTCATGTTTTCCCATGTACTTCACATATAAAATTATATACATGATAAATTTACTGTAATATCACAGTGTAGCTCCTATTGACAGCTCCAAGGGATCTGCAGTGTGTATTCTGGGATATGCAGCAAGGCAAACTCCTGCAAATGTCCTGAACAGCATAAAGAATGACCATCCAAAAAATGTCTAGCTTTAGAAACCAGACCAAAGTCACATGGGATTTTTAGTGGAGAAGGGGTTAGAATATATTCCTTCAAGGCAGCATTTTGCCTCTGGTACGTGGTGCATCACGCTCTTCGTTAGTAAGGACTGTTGTAATGCAGGGGCAGGTGTACAGCTCATAGGGACAGCCGCTTTCTTCATTACTCAGTCATTGCATATTGCTAACAATAGACCTCTTTTGTGTGCAGAAGCTTTACGGACCCTCTGGAGACAGCCGTATTACACTGTGTAATTAAAGGCTATATCATAACACGTATGACTAAAGTGGATGGATCTACGTTATGTAAGAAGCCTTCTGTCTCAGAGCTGCTATTTTTGACTGTGCAACCAAGAAAGCATTAATTTAAGGTAGTAAAATAGCGCATAATGTTGTTTATGGGTTTTTAAAACTACACCCACTCTTTCCCCCTAGCCCCAACCCCAAACACTGACTTTCCTGCTCTTCAGTCGGGAGGTGTTCTTTCCATAGTACTGCTCTCAGCAGGGAGGTTGCTGAAGGATTCATGCTTTCCCTGTTCCTAAATTGTGTGGCTGTACCTAGCACAGGCAGCAGTGATTCAGAGTTTCACATAAGCTTGAGCTGGTGCTCCCTTCCAAGTTAGGCTACAACCACAGTCCAAATTGTCTTTCTGGAGCTTTCTGATAAAATCCAAGGCATTTCCCCTAGCTCTGTACAAACAGATTTTTTAAGGAAGTTTACAACTGGAACAGATTCTGGCAAGTTTTCAAAGGTTTGGCAGAAAGGCTTAACCCTGAAAGTCAAGTCACTCCTGCCCAAGTGCTTTTTATTTTTCTGCTTCAAAATATGACTAAAGTCAAAAGGAATCAGAGCAGAAGTAGAGCTTATTTAAAGTTTCCTTGGGGGTTTACTACTGCTAACACAAATGTCAGATTTTCAGCCGAGCTATTTGAGGGTGTCTTTTTTTGTGACTAAATGAAATAATATATATATTTTTAATTGAATAAAAGGAGGATTTCCTTACTTTACTGGGTTCCTCTCATTTTTCTTTAATTAATGTAACTGATCTCTGTGAAGTTTATAAAGAAAGAAATCAAGAAAAATAAGTTACGTAAAGTTATTTTAGTACATTTCAGATTTTCTGAAGGAATTGGTTGAATTAACTTTTGAGAGACCCATCTGATTGTTTAGTAGAATTTGCAGATGTACTTGTTCAATGATGCCATTAAAACACCTTTGCTTAAAAATATTTCTTAAGCTGATTATAGAGAAATTTCATATGAAGGAGTAGTATTAGATAAGTAAGAGCCAAAAATATAGTGCTACTGTTTGACTTACTCAGCCTATATTTTTAGGATACTTTTGTCTTTGTAGGAGCTACCTTTATTGATGTACTAGGAATCTTGAATACACCTTTATTTTTGTCCTTATTTCAAGATTGTTGCTTCCTGTACTTAAAAAAGTAGCTGTTTTTCTATTTCTTTGTGTATTGAAAATACGAAGTTTAAAAAATACTTCTTTTCCATTTTGATTTATATTTTAACTACTGCCTTGTACCATTTGTCTGTGAAGCATGCAAATAAAAAAAAAAAAAACACAAAAAATTAGAACAGGGTAAAATCACACTCGAATTCCCAGTACGTTTATGATCACTCCATTCACGTATTTCTGCTTAGTTGGTTGGATTATTTGTATGAATCTTTTTTTCCTTTTGATTCACATTATACATTAATGTGTACGCAAACATGGCGTAGATTAGCATACTTATTTTAATAATAAAATAAAACCATATGCAAGCATATGATTATTCTATACCTTACCTCAAGATATTTAATCACCATAATGAGATTTTAAGGGACACTAAACCTTCTTATTTCCATAGAGTTAAACAGAACTATGCTATTGAGAATGAACAGAGAGGACATGTTTTAAAAAGAAAAAAAATACAGTTGTCAAAAAAAACTTGGAAAAAATAATTTAAGAATAATCAAACAATAGCTATACTCCTGAATCATAGCACAATCAAAGTACTTAAATTTGTAAAGTCTGAGACCGCTATTTATATTTTTGTGTATTATAAATGTTATTCCTATTACGTGATCTTATCAGACACATCTGATCTGGTGTTTTCTGAATAATGAGTTTAAATTTAAATGTGCACGTGCACATAGTTTTTGCTCAAGTGTACTATATGTTTCCTTTCCCACATCTTTCTTACATTTTCTATGAAACTATTACAGTATTATTTCTTTCGAAAAGCTTAAATTCTGCAGGAAGATAGTACCAGTCTTCTCCAGTCTGATATAAAATCCCTAAAGGCTGTTGTTGACTAAATAGTGAAGGAAATATAACGTAATGCACTCTGATTATACTGTCACTTAAAATGTGTCCGCAGCTCAGCATTACTCCTCTGCAAACTTTACTTTTTTCCTTTTGAAACATATGAGATTGTATACAAAGATGGAAGCAGAAGTTTGCTAGACTAATGGAGATTTCAGCAGAAATTAAATGTACTGATACTCTGACCATCATTTAAAGTGCTACTCACACCTACCAGGCTTCTCAAAATATCAGCTTCTCTTAATTAAGCATTTTTTAAATTACAACTTGCATGCATTGCATAAATTGGCAAAAAATCTGTTTAATAAATTTCTAGAAAACAACCTGTCCTAAACACAACTTTGTAATGGCTCACAAATTTGAAAAAAGGAAAGAAGAGAAAAGGAAGAGGTTATTTTTAAAGCATTGGTTTACTTATTAACCAGAGGCATTTTATTTTATAATGGTTAATATGCCATCTCTAGAGTTTATGTTGGTGAGATTCGTAAGAGTTATTTCTCAGTACTTTTTAAATTAGTGCAATTCTTAGTTTATCTCTGAAATTTCTAGTCACTTGTAAAACAGCAGATGAAGCTGTATGCTGTAGCTGCAATTAAGAGGAGAAAACAGTACAGCCACTGCACCTGAAGTTCTCTCTCAGGTGTGCCCAGATCCATGTACATGGAACTGTGCTCTAGCTTGGTCTCACTATGGTGGTTTGCGTAAAGAGAGAGAATTTTTTGGGAGGACGTTGTTAAATCCAGGTCATTTGGATAAAGCAGTTACTCAGTGCAGTTATGCCAGTTGATCTGAATAAGCTAATAGAAAGGAATTTTTTGAGAGCCAACATGCAGTAGCGTAAGGGGTACCAAGCTCTCCAGCTCAGCTACATCACATTGGGGCACATGAAAGGACTCTTGTTTGAGTATCTTGGAATTTCTATGTATATCACTGTGTTTCATTCCTGTAAACAGTATGGATTATCAGTATTCTTGCCAGAAGGATTTCCTAGGGAATTTATTGGAAAGATTTAGAAATATGTTTTAAAGGAATCTGTTTTCAAAGACAAATAAGGCAAAATTCGGTGCCAAATAAGATTTTAACTGAATTTGAGAACTGGGCCTTCATTATGTCTGAGTCAGTGGCATCACTTACAAATGAAATCTCATAGAACCTTTCAGTACTACAATTTTCATAGATGTGAGAAATATGTGCTTTTGATAGTTGTTCTGCTTTGAGCTGCATTTCAAAGCAGGATACTGAACTGTATTTCAGTTTACTTTCAATATGATTTTATGTTCTTTCTGACTTTATGTAAAATGTAGCCTGGACAGCTGATAATATAATAATAGACTGGTAGTAATGTTTAAACAAAGTACTGGTAACCAAATAAATGATGTCAGGGGAAGAAAGTAGCTTAAATATTGGAAATGTTATTAGATGTCACGGTAGTATATCAGGCAAAGCAAATCATTGGTTAATGAATTTGGTGTGTAATGTCCCCCTAGCTTTAAGAGGTGCACAACAGTCTCAACATGAGTCATCCTTCTTACTGCAGGATGCTCATGCCTGCTTTGTAGGAACTGTATTTTATTTAACATATTGACCAGCTGCAAGCTCTGAAATGTTGGATTTTCCCATACGGTCAGTTTATTTGATAGTGACCCTTGGTTCTTGGGCTTTAACTGGATTTTGCTTTTTGCAGAATTCATTGCAGTTAAGAAAAAAGTTACTATGAAAAAAACCATATTTATTTATTTATTTATTTTATTTTTTTTAGTGTAGACCCAGATATTATTTATTCTTTAAAAAATGGATTCTTTAGAAATGATTACATCAGAAGAGAGGTAGTCATCTAGAAGCACAGAATGGACAAAAAAAAAAAAAAAAAGAAAAAAAAAAGAAAAGATGACGGACTAAGAAGTAATTAAGTAATGGAAATTGGATTTAGAATTGCTATTTTATTTTCAAAATTCTATTATGAGTTCCTTATATCAAGTATTTAATCTCATAGTTTTTCTTCCATAAAATAAGGTTAATAATATTCACTGTCGTCTTTCTGATTTCCTGTTTTGTGTTGTAACGTCTGAAATTTCAAATAATATTTTGCTCTGTTTTTAACAAGACCAATTAAAACAGAAGTGGGTCTTGCTTATGATTCTAAACTTTACAGATTATACAATATTAAGCTTGAGATACAAACATTGGAGCAAAAATAATAAATGTTTGTAATTTATGTTATTCCAGATTTCTCTGAGGGCAGCAAAGTTCCTGCCGTACTCAGATATATTCTTTGTAAACTTATTTTTCTTATAACTCTTTGAGATAATGTCTTTGGGTGTGGTATGTCATTTAGTTCTAATGGATAATATAGCAACAAGACTTATTAACCTGATTAATATACTCCTGAATAAGACATTATCTGTTTACAAAGGTGTCTTTAAGAAATGTATCATCAAAGGACTCTTAATTTTATCTCCTTTGCCAGCAAAAGTAAAGATGGCTTTTGGAAATGAACAGAAAACCAAATAAAATACATACAAGATTGTATTTTCAGGGCATCAATGCCCACTGATAAAAAATATTATTTTTAGGCATACTGCACTTTGATAATACTTGCTGATGATACTGCATGGAGGATTTTGGAGCTTTCTGGCAGAAAGCATTTACAGAATATCATAGAATGCAAAGCTTTGTATACCGAAAGTGAGGTGTAAGGGGAGAAAGGGGATTTTTCCTGAAGGCTGATTCTGCACCCATTCTGATGTGCTAGCGCTCTCTTGGATCAAATAAAGATAAAACCAGTTTGTTGTCATTTTTACCCCTCGTGATCTATAATGCTTTAAAATTGTCTTAATAGCTCTCCATGAAGAAGAACACTTTGTTTATAGAAGTGTTCTGGAACAAACAATTTTTTTTGCAAGCCAGGATATTTAGTTTGAAGAAGCAAAGCGTTCATTGTTTTGGAGAAAAAAAAATTTGTTAATGTTACAGAGACAGATTAAAAAATTCTGCAAGGCCTCATTAAATTTAAACAATGTTTTTTTAATACCCTAACAAACAAATAGTTTGCAGTGGCAAGTTCATTATAATTTTCAGCAACAAACAAACAAATAAATATATAAAGTGTTCTTAAGCTAGCAATTTGTACTTTATTTTAGCAAGAGAACATGTTCAAGAATAAAACATAAGTTGAAGAAATTAGAAATGATAAGTAGTAAAGAGCAGCCAAAGGAGGATTCTTTTACAATACATGTGAAATTTAGACAAGAACTTGTTTTGATGGAGCACTGTTGCCCAGTTCCTGGCAGTGTGCTGCAAGTGTTCCTGCGTGAGTGGGGATTGGACCAGATGACCTCCAGAGGTCCTGTCCAAACTTAACCATTCAGTGATTTCTAAGCGGAAATAGTAAGTTTGCACTATGAAGAGATAAAAAGTTATGTAAGCAGCTATGACCAACTGTATGAAATAAAAAAAAAGTAAGAAAGATCTACATTTTCTTGTGGAGGTACACCAGACTTCTGAATGACAAAGTGAAGCAGGTATTTTCAGCTCATTGATGAAAACAGAGAATCCAAAGAAAAGGAATCTACAACTCTGGTGTCCTCTTCAAAGCTGAAAAATTGCATTTATGCTTCTGCAAAAGATGACATTGCTGGAAATGTTGTACAAGTTCTCCAAGGGGTAAGACCATCAAAGTGTCCTGTTCAATGGGTAGTAATTCCTGATGAAATTACCAAATGAACTAACCATATGGCCAGTCTGGAGGATGTGAAAAAAAATAGTAGTAAACCAGCAGGATGTATTTGGACTATAACACAGTTTTACTCAGAGCAGGTGCTTTCACATTTTGTGTATGGAGTGACCAAAACTAATAATTGACTGCAATGCAAACGTCGGAATTTGACAGTAGCACTGAATACATCTGATCTTGGAGAGGCTGGCTTATAGGGTAAAACATTCTTAAAGGATATCTTGAAACTTAATCTCTGAATGATTGTACTTTATGCTTATTTGTCTAAAACAAAACAAAGGGCTCCTCCCACTGGTTTAATTTACTTTTGTCTCTTTACATACGCTTCATGTTTATTTTCTCCTTTTCTTTGTTTGTCCTCTTACTCAGTTTTGCATTCTCTCTTATTTTTTCCCTTTGACTAGGAATTAAGCAAAGCAGCTAAAAAGGGACATGTCCAATAACCTTCAATTTTCTCAACCCTAGTTTTTCCAAAGAGAATGGTTCAGATTTCCAGATGAATAGATCTGAGCAACTAAAGAGGTATTTGTATCAGGATAGCCTCCATCACAATAGAAGGCATTTGCATTCATTTCAATCTAGAATACCACAAAACAATTACGAAAACAAAGTTTTGTCTCTAAATGATGTGAAACGTGGACCTGCATAAACATGATCAAACAGAATAACAACATTTTGAAAGGCTTTTCATTTTACCAGTTTCTTCACATACTGCAGGACCAATGTTACTATGTCAATTTCTGCTAATCTAGTGAATGTAGTTGGATTTTATCTGCCACAGATTTCATGTTCTAGGAAACGAGATTAATTAGTCAGTGTTCCATTACAGCATTACTAATGGCCGTTGGGTCACTTAAAACATTTCTTGAAATGTGTTGCTATCTCTATGGTGGACTGTAATTGTACATTTCCTGTTGATTGTGCTCACAATTGTATGCCAAAAAATGCCATGCAATCTTCTGTTCAGCACTTAATCTACTGTTAACATCTCTGTGACTGTCAGCTGCATTCAGAGCAGTATATTTTTCTCTTTTACCTCATCTACCATTCCAGTTTAGGAAGATGTACCTGTAACTATCTACTATTCCTTTTTTTTTCTTTTTTTTTTTTTTTAATGAATATAATACTCATCTTCTGTTGATCTAATTTTCTAAGAATGACAAGATGTCTGAAGTTCTTAAGCAGCTTCCTCTTAGCATTCCCTAGTTATCACATTGTCTGATTTGCATTGCTGATTCTTTTCTGATGTTGAACCACATTCCACTAAAATTTCCTCCCTCAGACATTTCATTCTTGTACTAAATCAGACTTACTCATATTCCTCAGTGAATGATATTTAACACAGTGATAAAGATAAGGAAATATATGTAGTAATAATAATTGGTTTCAGATGGCCTGTATTACTGCAGATGGCTTTTACAGTGTTGAAGGGTTTATAGGAAATCTTTCATTCCTTTACAATCAACTTGAGTGCTCTGCTAATCCTCTTACTGCTGTTTCTTCCCATTGGTGTTCCTTATGAACAGTTCCTTTTCCATCTCTGTTTCTGCATGGTGATCCTTTCCAGTATTCATTAGTGTGGGCCTCCTCATTTCAGCCTTTCCAGCGCTGCCCCCAGCCCATATTTGCCATACAGATCTGTCTAAAAGGCTGACTCTTCGAGGAGTTTACTCTTCTTTGGTCACATTATTTGTTCCTCTCCTATTTTTGGACTCTTTTTCTCCTTCAGACCACTGTCTCTGGCCTTTGGCTGCTCACAGTAATAATTTCTTTCTCGCTCACAGTGAAGGCTTTGAAGCTGTGTATGAACAGGTAAACTCTACGTTAAGGAGTAATTTCATTTAACTTCTTTTTACTGCTCTCTCCTAAGGTGGAATTGAAATGGCTTTAATGTGGTGGTGTGTTGTAATGCTACCTAATGTAATATGGAATATATTTCATTAAGTATAGATGATACAGATTCTTATAAATACATCTAGAAAGTGACACAAATGACACAAATGGAATAGCATAGTCCCAGGATCACCTGCTCAAAACTGTTAATTCAGTTCATAAAATAAATCCATAATACAGTACTACAAAATTGCCATCTTTTTAAGTCATACTGGGAAAAAGAAAACAAAAAACAAAAACCAACTGAATACAAGTTTATATTGGAAAGGTTTAAATTCAACTACATACAGAAGTTATTTTGGGTGCCCAAATTTGGATTGCATATAGAAGCAGTGTGTCTGTGTTTTCCAATGCACTGCTTGTAATGCACCTGCTGTTGTTTCTTGTTCTTTGAAGTGAGTTCAAATGTGCAGGAAGAGAAGCCTCACCAGCTTTTCACAGCATAGAAAATGCTTCAGTATTGACAGATGCCTGGGACTGCCATGAGATCCCAGCAGCGTGTAACCTGCAATTGCACATGGAGATCAGCAGATAAAAGTAGATGCAATTTTGTTCTAAATTATTTTGAAGGCTATTCGTAATTGGACCTATGGATGAAAAGCTAGTTATAGTTCTGCTTTTATCTTATTATTTTATCAGTTACTTCGTAGAGAAATGCAGTTAAGCTGTTAAGAAAAGAATTTAGGCTTAATTTTTTACTTTTTATGAAGCTAAGGAAATAAAAAAGAATTAGTCCAAAATCAAGGGCAAAAAGCAACAAATTAATCAATTTTTGTTACTAGCAACACATTATGCATCCCTGAGAAGAAAATAAAAGCAATGAGAAAAGATCTAATGATGTACCTTATAAATTGCAGATTGCCTGCTTGTGAGACATAAAAATCGATTATAGTCTATAAAGAATATAATGGCATCACATAAGGTTTGGAAACATTGTCTGTTATAAGCATTCACGGAGGGATAGCCTTTTCCTCTGTAAAGATTTTTGTTCATCATTTGACAATATGGAAACCACGTTGCCTAGCTCTGCTGCAAAGTAATTCCAACATGAGGCTGAACCTACAGGAAGCTGAGGAGCTCCGAATGATAGGACTTGGCTTTAATTTAAAGTGTTTTGTCTAGCATTTCCCATGGAAACAGTGGGTTTTCTTTTGTTGTATTTTTTTTCTCCTTGTCAACAAAAGATGGAGGGAACAGTCTACCCCCTAGCAGAGAAACATAATAAAAACATGTGCTAAATCTGTTTCCAACCTGAGATAATTAAGGAGGAAGACAGTCAAGGTCCTTAAGCATCAGCTAACAAAGAAAGGAAGCATGGCAGAGCATTGCGTGCAAACTCAGGAGAGAAAGAACACGTTCCTGCTTTTAACATTTGATCTTCTTGATTTTAACCTTTAATTACATTGTTGACTCTGTGTGTGAGAGAGACATTAAAACCTATTCTAAACTCTGAATTCTAAAACCTCTTTCTCTGCAGGGAGAAATATTTTGTACGTCCATCAATTTAATCAACCCTTATGTATGTAAACAAGGTTACAGCTCTTCTTAGCTATTGCATAGCTCTTCAGTAAAACTGACTGAGGCGAAACAAAGTTGATGTTGTGCACAGCTTCAGAGTTCTTACCTAGATCTTAAAGGCGGTAATCCTGTAGTAATTATTTGCTAACATATTAAATTGCTGCTTAAATGCTATGATGATCTGGAGCTACCAAATATGTGGTTACACTATGATCATCTATCCTATTTTTTTGGTTGGGAGAGAGTTGATTTTCTTCATGTTAGCTGGGATAGCGCTGTGTTTTGGGTTTAGGATAAGAATAATGTTGATAACAGATGGATGTTTAGTTTTTGCTGAGCAGTGCTTACACTGAGTCAGGGACATTTCACCTTTTCATGCTACCCTGTCAGCCAGTAGCTAGCGGAACACAAGTTGCTGGGAGAGGACACAGCTAGGACAGTTGACCTAGACTGGCCAAATTCTATACTGTGTGGCATCATACTGAGCAGTAATCATAGAGTCATAGAATGGCTAAGCATGAACAAGACTTTAAAGGTCATCTAGTTCCAACCCCCCTGCCATAGGTCAGACTGCCTAGGATCCCGTCCAACTGGGATAAAAGGAAACTGGAGGAGTTGGCTGGGTCTGGGGCTGCTGTTGCTCACAGGCTGGGCATTGTTTGCCTGGTGGTGAGCAATTGCATTCTGCATCACCTATTTATTTATTTTTTTGGTGTTCTTTTTTTTTTTTTTTCTTTCCTCTCTCTTGCTTTATTATTAAGCCATCCCTGTCACAACATGTCAGTCCTCTCACTTTTACCTTTTTACCTTTTTCAGTTCTTTATCCCCAGCTCACTGCAGGGGGAGAGAGTGAATAGCTGTGTGGTGTGAGCTGCCTGCTAGGTTAAGCCACAGCATCAGCTAACGCTAGTTCTTGTGTAAAACAAGCCAAACAAGTCATTTCTTAAGCAGAGGAAATTTGAAGGGAAATAGATATGATGCAAGTCCAAGGGCTTAGTAGTGGAAAGAAGTCTTTGTTGAATTTTTTCAAAACTAAAGGATTCTCATAAAAATTGAAATAAGAATCAGCATTCAGCAGCATTTTTAATACAGAGAAAAATGTCTCTCTCATTCACATCTTTTTTACCAGCTCAAGGTGATCCCTAATACTGTACAAGACCAAAGAAACTTGACTTCCAAAGGCATTGTTTTCTTTATTTTGAAGCACAAACTTAATGTACTATGCCTGCTTTTTAAAATATGCTTACACGTAGCTAAGTTGACTGGATTTTTTTTTATGAAATGCTTCATTATTACAAAATGATTGTGAATTTAAAGAAATCCCACCACAGAAACATGTCAGTTGCAACAAAGATTTCATCAGAGATAATTCTAATCTTAGTTTAGAAACAGAGAGCTGTATTCGTGTAGAGCCAATATTCTGGTGCTGGGTCATTTATCTGCAGAGCCCTGCTTCTTGAGTAAATAAATAAATGAAACAGTCTTTAGAATAAATTATACGTACATGTGCAAATGCTTCTTGTATCACGTACAAATGCAGACATATACAAACATGGAAGGGGCCTCTTTTTCACAAGAATGAAAGAAAACTTTAAAAATCTTTGTATTTTTTTGCTTCAAGTTAAATCGTACTAGCTCCAGCTGCAGAACACTAGAGAGATCCTTTAAAACACAGACTGTTACTGAATGTGGTCTTATGACAATGTAGTATGCAAGATATTTGCACTTCAACATTACATTTACTAGGAGATCTTTTTTCTGGAGCTAGACAGACTATTGGAGTGCCTGTAGTCTCTTCTAAAGATTGCAAGTTTTCAAGTGGACAAGAAGTAAATGATACACTGTCCTACCTCCATTCCTTGTAGTTTGTAGAGGTAAAACACCACCACAAAGTGATCAGAATCAGGAGTTTCCTGTATATGTTTGTCTTGAAAGTATTTTTCCTGTATTTTGACTTTATGCAATAAGTAGATTAAGTCAGCGTATTTGTAAATCAGAGCCAAGATATTTTATTTATCAGTTGTGTTGACGGTAAAAACAAATAAGGGATGCTGCCTAGCTCCTGATAACAAGTGAACAAGCTTACATTTGAGTGATTTCCTTTGGCATTTGTGATTTGCACTGAAAGGCAAGATTTAATCAAAACATACATAAATATGTGTCACAAATTTACATGTAATTGCCAAACTTTCAAATCAGGAACTAATATGTGAAGCTGTCAGTAAATAGATCTTTATGCCTGTAATTATCTGATTTATATAACGTATGGTAGCTAAGTCATGGCCACATAATTTAATTGAAATATGAATTCTTCTGGCATGAAAAAAAGGTAGCCTTCTTACAGTGTAGCTATGAGAAAGTGAAAGAGATACTCCATTTCCCTTCCTCATAATACCTCGACTTATATTATGCTATAACATGGCTCTGTTGTTTCAGCTGACTGACTTTAATGAGGAATATGGTGACTAAATGGTTCAGGCCTTGACAGTCCCAGGGATTTGGCAGGTGTTAAAGAAACAAAAATCTTATTGACCATTTCACACATAAGCCTGGAGCTCTGAATTATGTTACCCAGCAGTGACATACCATTTGCATGTTTTTATTTTAATAAGACTTCAGACCACCTTGGGTCTGATTCTTGCTCATCTGCAAAGAATCACTTATTTCTTCCTTTTAAAAGGGTTACATATACATAAAATTAAACCAGGTTTTTATTTCAAAGTTGTATGGTACAGTTAAAGCGACACTCTATTTACAGTATCTAAATGAGTTTACAGTTAGGGAAAAAAATGACAAATTGTTATGTTAGAAGTAATAGAGAATATTTTGCCATCTTTACTGATTGTTTCTTATAGCTGCATTGGCTCAGATACTTGACAGACTGTCTTTCATAAAATTTCAAAACATTTTCTAACTGAAGGGTTTGGGACAGAGATGCCCTTAAAAGGATATATCAAACACTCACTCCCTTTTTCTTGAAATTAGTTCAAAATTGGTTCTATCATAGTAGAACATTCAGTGAGCTAAACCTTGCTTAGGCAAATGGCTGAAAGATAACAAGGCAGTAAAAGGAGGAGTATAGTGAATAAGCACTGCTATTGTTACGCTACAGAAATATCAAACCATGACCTCAATATCATCATGTCTTAAATGAATATGCCACTTAAGAAAATAACAGTGTATTAGGGCTCTGCTGAAAGATTTAATATGTAATTGTATTGGTTGATCAAAAAGTGTAAAGAACATAAGAATAAATGTGAAATTTCTGTGTTCTAATTATAATGGTTAGCATTAGCTCTCTGTCTAGACTTGCTAAATGCTGCTAAATGAATTACTGAATACAATGATGAGCAGTGATTTGAGTATTCTGTTCTCAATATTAATTTTCTGGATGCTGATAGAAGTTGTTTAACCAATAAATGAAACCCATTGATAGTAAATTGTAACTTTGACAGCCCAGGAGTGCTGAGAATAGAGGGGCAAGTGGCTGCGGTGCATGAAAAGGTGGCAGGCAGACAAAATGGCATTTTCTTTCTAATGTGGTTGCTAGTTTCAGTACCTCCTTTTTTTGTTGCTGATGATATCATTTGAAAACTGAACAAAATAATGAATTAGCTAAGTAGGAGATTAGAGAGTCATTCTCATGGAGAACTCTTTTATGGGAAAATAAATTCAGTGCAAGGCATCTGGAAGGCAAAAAATGTTCAGATATTAAAGTTATTTTTGTCAGTGATGTTAAATGGCAATGAAAGAGAAGAAGAGAATAGCTCAACTATGAACATGAAAATTCCATATCCTTCATTTTGAACATAAGCATATTACTGTTTATCCTATTTCATCGCAGTTTCATATTGTATATTAAAAAGGCATAAAGATGAAAATGTAGCTGAGAACAAAAGTGAGAAAAGGACAGAATGAATTTCAGAACTCAGCAGAAATATGCAAAATGTAATAAAAAAAAAAAAGGGGGGGGGGGGAAGAAAGAGATCCATATACCAGAGAACAAGAGTATGAAAGGGAATTGTAAAAATATGAAAGAAAATGCATGGACTTGTATGGAACAGAAACTACAAAGAAGAGTACAAAACACAAATAAGGAAAATAATAAATAATATTGCAAATAATGGTCCACATTCTCCCCTGGATAAATAGATGCAGCTTCACTGATTTCAGTTTCAGCTATACTTATTAACAGCTAGATCTATAGTAGTAATTTCCCTGTGGAAATTAAAACAAATTATTGACCTGAGGTCTTTGCATCTCTGCTCTATCTAGCATGGGGGATTACTTCAGGTTTCAAACTTGCCTGGGTTACTGTTATAAATCTTCCCATAAGGTGCACTGATATTATCCTTAAATTAAAGTCATCCAACAAGCCTGTGGTTCTACAAGCTCAGATTTCCCTAGGAAGCAGCACGCTTAGCAACTCTGGTATCCATGGCAGTATCTATCATGTAAGTGGCTAAATGTGGAAGCTCTTCCCTTTTCACAGTTTTTTAAGTCGCTATGGACATGCTGCCTACCGCTGGTTCCAGCCCTCATTCACAGATGAAGCTGGTCCACGTGTAGACACACAGATAGATGTGCAAGTGTAATTTGGCCAGCTTTCTGCCTGATTGCAATTGACTGAAGCCTATTGTGCATCACAAAGCCTTTTAAAATGGGAATGTTCTCTATCTTTTTTATCTTATCCATTTTCTTTCGGGATGGTAACTGGCTCCTTTTCCTTTAGCTATGGCTTTTGTCTCTTACACGGCACTTGTGCTCTCCCTCATCCCCCAGAGCCTTGCCATTTGGTCCTTTGCCACCACATCCGTCTCACTTCAGCTATTTCCCATGTTCCCAGGCCTCCTGGTTCTTCTCCCTCTCTCTCAGCAGCTGTCTCGCTCTGGCCTCTGCTGAACTGCGGATGAGGACAGCATCTTCCACCCCTCCCTGGGCCTCTGCCCTCCGCCTTGGCTTCTGGCCATAATGCTTCTGCCTCTGCTGCCCCTCTGGAGCCAGTTCTCAGCAGCTGTCCCCGAGCTCCCTGTTCCTGTCTTTCCTCGGCTGCAGCAGTTGTTGTTTTCCCCCCATCCCAGGCATCTGGAGGAAATCTTACATCTGTTTTTCCTCACACTGGGCCTCTGTCTCCTAATTTGAGCTCCACTCCCTGCCAAGCTGTCTTACTCCTCCTTGCCCGAGTTTGCAAGGCTTTTTCTTCCCAGGACACTGACTTTGGTGTCATAGCCCTTTTCACACTTTGGCTGTTTCTCCAGACTCTCTGGGTCTTCATCTTAGAGTCTTATCTATGTCTTGTATCCCACAACCAGGCCTCCAGTGTTTTCATCTTGACTTAGCTCAAAGGCTGCTTTCCTTCAGCTTCTGTCTGTCATTGTCACCTGGCTTCTCCCATCCATCTCAAGTCCATTCTCCTTTACTCACTCTTTCTCCTACTTCCAGGCCCTTTCCTATGGCTCCTGTTCTCCTAGCCCTGTCCTCAGGGCCCAGCTTTCCTTTCTCCACCCCACACAGTGGGAAGCAGTGTGGCAGCAGGTCAAGTGAATTCCTCCCATCTAACTTTATTATTGTGACAGCACATCACTGCAGTGATAGCAAAGTTGTCAGGATGGCCTCCAGAAACATCTGCAAGTCAGGGAACAGCACGGTCCATGGCAGAAATGCTGTTAAAGGGGAGACAAGCACGACCCATAGAAAAATCTGTAGTGTAAATTCACCATTGCAGATCTCAGGATTAGTGAGAGCAAAGGCAGCATGAGCAGCCAGCACGGCTGTGCAGTTGTCCATGGTTTGCTTCAATTGCTCCTCAGCAGGCAGGACCTCTTAGGCTAGGTGAGTGGAAAGCTAGCAACCATAACATACTGTGACAGTTTTGGATAGGGAAGAGGTTTGCAGTTAACAGCCTCTGCCACTCAGATGCCTGCACCTGCCTGGCCTGCAGAGGAATGGACTGTGTGCACAGGTGTGAATGCTGCAGCAGGCTTTAATTTTCTGCCTCAGACTAAGCAAACTGCTTGTTACTGGCCAACTAAGACAGCTGTGATGCTGACGAGATTTCCAGTAGCTCACACCAACAAGCAAATGACATTTGAAGATGAGAGTAGTCTCCTTTTTCTGACCAACTAATTTACCTGGTGAGTCCTTTAAGAAGGACCTTTAGAACCTCCACCTTCATTTTTTTTTAACCTTGAAGTTTTTCTCCTTTTCTCATTGGGCCTGAGGGCAGTAAGTAACCCTGACTCTTCTTGGTATGGCCTCATGGTAATTCATCCACTTGGAAAGCTTCTGCCTCTTATCTCCACGTTCAGGAAAGCCCAGATGGGTTCTTTTGGAGCCACAGGTCAGATTGCCTTAAAAATGTTTCTGGGAAGAGGGGTAGCTATTCTAAGCTTAAAGAGAAAAAGAAGATCAAGGTGGAGGAAAAAAGTTAATAGGAAAAGAAGCTGAGGGCTAGAGCAGCAAGTTTTTATGCTTTGCCATATTTGACAAGAGGTGTTGTGGCTTATATTTTTGTATGTGAATCTGCCTTTAACTACTTCATAGCTTTGTTATCTGCTACTAGATATACTCATTAGATGAGCACAAAAACCTCTGCAGTTCCATGTTTGTCACTCTGAAAAGCTTTATCCTTTGGAGAATGCCATCTGATTGTGCTGCAGTGCAGTGAGTGACTGGCTGGGGTTAAAAGCCCTGTTAAAATTCCTGCTGGCTGGCCATTAATTTCCAGGAAAAGCCTTATGTCTTAATTGCTATTGTATAATTAGTAACCTGTTCCATCTAACTGATGTTAAGCTGAGACAGTAATGTGCTAAGTCACCATCATTCTCAGTAAATGAGAATCTAGAAGTACTGCTATAAAATGTGTGTCACAGTGAAATACTTTCTTTTTAAATACTTTGAAAAAAAAGGCCGGCACCATTAACATCATGTGGCCAACACTGAAAACCTACAGAACTGCCACAGGTTACTGCAGTGTAAGTAGCTGAAGAAAATAGTCCTCAATTTTGAAAGTTTAGAATTATCAGTCTTCTTGTACAACATACCTAGTAAAGGAATCCAACCTATCAGCCAGTGACTGTCTCTTACTTTGAGATTTAGAGAATACGGAAGTGAAGCTAAGGAAAGAATGAATTTATTTTAAGATGGCGATGTACTTTAGGATAGGCAAATGTGACTAAGCTTGAAGAAATTTTCCTTAATATCTCTGGGCAAAATATTTAAATGTTTGACGTTGGATTAATTGATAGCTCAGTATCAGTTGGAAATTGATTTAATTTTCCCTGTGATATTTAGTAGCTCTATCTGAGAGAAGTTTCTGTCTTGAAGAAAATGCGTTCTGTAAAATCAAATTTCAGATGTAGGAACACTGATATATTTTATTCTGATAATAACAAATTGTTGTCTGACAATAAACTTCAAGGATCATATTCCAGTAATTCTACAGCATTATACGAAACAATATGAATACAAAATATAGGAAAACCAAATCCAAATAAAGGCTGACATTGCTTTTAAACTATCATTATTTTTTTTCACATAAATTCTCTTTTGGATGAAATTGCCCTTTTTGAAGAAAAAAAATCTTCTCAATGTTTATTTTACCAAGCATAAATAGAGTTCATTTAATCAAATCCTTGTGCTCAGTGTGATTATGAAAAGATTCTGGGAAAATGACAGAGCTAACTGCTAGGCTGAATAATCAATCATAAATACTAGTGAAAAGAGAAAAATCAGCAAATGTGTTTTCTTCTCTTTGACATAGCAACTGTATCTGGCTAAATGAATTAGCACAACAGAGATGAGCATCTGTTTTTCTTTAAGACAGTCTTTTTTTTTCCTAGTGTATTTTCCCTGAATTTAGGCATAGATGAGTGCGGGATCTGGCCCAAAAGCTTTGTTGGTGTGTGTGACTTTGTATAGTGCTGACTATCTCGTTGGAACTCTGCTGTTCAGGCATATTCATCCGAAGTGCTTCCTTGGCCTTCTTCTGGTCTGTGTTATATGGTTAAAGAGATTTATTCATTTATTTTTTGAAATCTTCTAACTGTTTGTCTTTCTGAGAAGAGCTTGAAGAATTCAGATGAGTCAGCAAGTGATATTTAAATAGTTCCTCATTTTATTCAACTGGAATATCATATAGCGCTGTACACAGTGTCAATTAGTGGGTTTTCACAAATGTTCCTGTCCAAAATGGAGAGGTCAGAAGCTTTACTACCCTCAGCATGCTGTCAGAAACATTTTTCTTAGCTATTTCATTTTCTGCTTATTAAGTCCTCTAGGTATAATCTGAATTTTTAGCACAGTCGTAATTCAGACGTAGTTTGTCTTCTACATTTTGAAGAAGATTCTTAAAGAGTATTTCAGATTCTCTCTGTTCTCACAGTGATTTCCAATAACCCATAAAATCCTTATTTTTTTGTATCTCTGGTGAATATTTTATATCAGAGTACTGAAGAGTTTTTCTCTGCTTAGAAATAAATAACTATGTAAATAATATTAATGCCTTGGATTTTCTGTGCACCTGAGATCTATGTGATTGAGTCCCATTTGTAACTGAAGCATCCATTTGCCATGGGCTCTCTAGAAGTTCACAGTTCGGTTGAAGAGACAGAAAATAGGCAAGGACAAATATATCTCAGCAAGAGAAAACTGAAAGTACATGGTTCAGTAGGAAAACCTTTGGATATGGTATAAAACAGATTTTTGTTTTGCTTCTGTTTGCCCTCTCAACCTGTACTTGATGTTAACTTCTCCAAGAGAAAGCCAGCTCTTAAGTATATATATGTTATAAATGTTTGAGGATGTGTCATCTGCTGATTTGTCAAATACATTTTTATGAAAAAGAATAGGTATAATAAATTCTGATTCCCATTTTTGATATTATTTTAGTTCTTCTAGTGATTATTTCAAATGAAAAACTGTTGGTTTTTTTTTTTTTTTCAGTGCACATGGCTTTTCAAACTTACATGTATCTGAGAAAATACAAAACACTCAAAGTCACAACAAAATGTTTTAGCACTATTGCAAGAATCATTAGTTGATGAGATGTTATTTCTCTTTAATGCCTATGAGTGTTTTGCTTGTTCCCTGTGGTTTCACTAAAGGTCTTGAACATTCTTAAAGTTGAGAAAGGCATTTTTCTAGGTAGCTTCACCCGGTATAATAAAGCCATGATCTCAATGGAAACTTTACCTGCTCTTTTAAAGTAATTTGAAGTATGAGAGAATAATGCATTCTTTTGTTGCTTTCCTCATTCTCATCATCTTGAAAAATTCATTGATGAGCTACAGTGGTGCCATCTCTGAACAGCAAACAAATACTACGTTATTGAGAAAACATCTGTCTTTAATCTCAACAAGGGTTTTATTAATGTTGTTCCAATCATTTTAAATGAACCATTTTGGGATCTTCAAAAAAGAAAGGACGTTACAAAGACAAAATTGGGAAGAGTGGAAAGGAAAGTTCCAGATGCTGGTTCTTCAACTTTTGGCTTTCTTTAACATTTATATTATATTGGTGTTTTTGTTTTTTTTTTTGTACTTTGTAATTTCAGATGAGCCTTAATAACTATTCTGTAATAAATTAGACAGTACAAATATCTTCTCAGTATGCACTCAGAAACAAAATTTAGGCTTCTAGGTTTCAGTCATTTTATGGAGATTCATGATACCCTGGGAATAATTTGTATTATAAGTAAAAAGCACATTATTTTGAAAATTTTAATCCCTTGTATCTGTAATGATTTGCTTAAATTATTGCTCCCTTTGCTGAAAAGCTAGTTCTGCAATTAAAGAAGTTTTCACTGAAACTAAAGGTCACCCCTTTAATCAGCTGAGCTTTTCAAATTACTCAAGGTGGTAATTCTCAGACTCTGCCTGCTGTAAACTCTTCCAGGTGGCAGAGGGATATCTCTATTTTATTCTGCTGCTGTGGTAGAATACTTGGTCAGGATCCAAACACTATAATCACAGAATGAATTTCCAGATATCTTTCCATTAAACCAATAATCTTTCTTCATCTATTGCAGCTGTTTCATATCTTCTGATTTTTTTTCAAAGTTTTAATACGTGATCTTTTTCATTATGAGTAAATGTTAGGTGGTAATCATATTATGGAACTATTTGGAGAAATATAATGAAGGACTGAGTCTTGAGCACTCATACAATTTTCAGAAAGGGATTTTATAGTTATTCTTTTACCTAAGAGAAATTCAGTTAGTTAAAAATAGTCTTGAATGTGGCTGTTTATTTCACCTTGGAGACAGAAAACTGCTGTGATAGCTTCATATCTAACCTACTTATTTGAATCAATGTCTTTAAAGAGGTGAAAACCACTAACGGATGAGGGAAGAAGAACTGAGAAAAAGGTGGCTGTGGATGAGAGCCTTAAGCAAGAAATTACTTGCAGAAGGGAAAAGTAATTGATCATTTGCACCTGTCTGCTTAGTAGGTTTCCACTTCACCTTCTGGGCTTCTCCATCTATTCCCACCTTTCATCCACTCCCTTTTCTATTGTGCTGAATGTTATTTCTGGATAAATTTTAAATTAAAGAGATGTGGATGGCTGACAGAGCAGAATTGACTGTGAAGAAGAAAGCAAAGAATCTCTTGCAGGGATAATGTAAAGGTAAACCATCTTAATTTGAGAAAATAGTAACTGCCAAACAGGCAAGCATTAAGTAACACTGTTTTTAAATAGATACCTCTAGAAATGGTTTACTGCAAAGATTGTGAAAAAGAGAAATAAGCTGCATGGTCCAAGGCTGCATCTTCCTTCAATGCCTGCAGAGAGGAAATCTGGTAAATTGCAGAGGACGGTTTCACAGATTTCTGCTCATCAAGAACTGAAGAGCAACAAAGTCAGTGTGTGCGAACTGTTGAGTCATGGCCTGACCCACTGACTGAGCACCTGGGGAAAGGTCAGGGTCAGCCCTGGGAGCACAGGTGAAGACAATTCAACTGTGTGACTGGAAGGGATGGAACCTGGCTCCACCTCTCTTAGACCCCATTTAAGGGCTGTCTGTCACTAGGAAGGATCTTTTCTGGAGATTCTTCCCTTGTGGAGCTTTCCCCTGTGAACCTAGAATTTTCTGACACGAGTGAGCAATCATCTGCCCTTCCTTTATAGCATCTTTCTATCGTGCTGATCCTTCACCATTATGTCCCTGGTGAACCACCTTTTCCTGTCATATTGATCTGTCCAGTTGCTACAGGCATGAAGGGCTATGCTGTATTTTCTTAAGTGTAGGCCTTTTACCAGGAACGCTGCTATGCACCAGATAGTGCTAAATAATATTTATGATGAACAGCTAAAAAATGGTCATCGAGGGAGGAAACATACCAGAAGACTGATTTGAAGAGAGTAGTTTAGAGAAGCTCAAGCACTTAATGTCACTTAGAGTTGTTTGTTGTACTGTTTTCCTATCTTACCCAGAGAATAGAAAAGGCCTGTAATTCACTACTCAAATTGTCATAATACACTTAATTTGATTTATTCCTGTGTACACTTATGCTATGTCCAGAGTCAGCCTTGTTATTTTAGAACATTAATATTCTTAGAAGAAATCTGCCCCATCACAGTGAGTGTGACTGGCTGGGTTAATGGCGTGTGGCACAGCTCCTCCTAGTTAGTCATTAATCTCCAGGAAATGCTCTGTGCCTTAATAATTGTTATTGCTTAATTAGCAACCCCTTCTATCTAAACAAGTGACACATGACCTGAAATAACAATGTACACAGCAAAAGTCATTTTCTCTGAATGTTTGAGCTAAGCAATAAGCAGATTGTGTGCAAGTAGAACAATGCACAGGAAGTACATATCTGTTGAAATAACATGGGAACGTGACACTAAATGTTCTACAGATACGATAATTTATAAAATTGTGTGATCAGTCTCTTCTCAGAGTTGTGTGGTGACGCTAATTCAAAGCAGTGACTAACTTCATGCCTGCAATTTAGACAGAAAGGCTCTATTTACCTTATTCCTCTTACAATTCAGTGTTTCATATTTCTAATCAATAATGCCAGTGTATTTTCAGTCTGTCAGTGGTTAGCCATATTTTTAATCACTGCCTGATCTGTATAAATGTATGTACAGAAACTTAGGGTACGTTCCTACATGAAATATAAACTAACATTCTTGCTTAGACTTTAGGTCATGGGAATCTGTTCTTTGCACTCTAGGCCATTAACTTCTCCTTTCAATGCTTTGTTTGTTTTTTCCACTCTTCTACTTTTAAAGCAGAAACTAATTCTTGATAAATGCATGCACAGTGCTTAGCCCACATAAGAGTCCTGGTAAACTGTGTGGGGAGACAGCTCAGTACAGCATTAGATAAACTTTTAGGATCTGAAAGTAGACCTTGTCTTTGCAATTGACTTTATAATTAAAAGATAAATTCTTTATTTGTTGAAGACTGAAAAAAAAAAAGAGGAAAGAACTATTAATGTATCAGTTCCTATCTTCTAAATTTTAGAATTGCTTATCTAATAATAACTCATCTGATACTTTTCCATGTGAAATAGTAACAATGAAGTGAAATCCTGACTGCTTTCTTTTTTTCAATTTTGATTTTTTCTTTTTGGCTAAACATATTCATCTTAATTGTTCATTATCAGTGTAATTCAAACTTTGTTGAGGGGAATGGCAGTATATCCAATGTCTTACAAGAGTTCAGATTTGTGAAAATTCTTATAAATGTAATTTTTGAGAACAGGTACATGCAGCAGGTACATGATCCATTATTAAAAAGAAAAATTGATTACTTGGGTTACAAGCCAGAGAAACATCATAAGTGTGGATGGTTCAGCACATGCAGAGACTAAGTTCCATTTTAGTAATAATTTTTCATGCATTTCTTTGATTTAACAAATGGCGGTCCAGCTGTTCTACTTTGTAATAAAACTGTAAGTCATAGAATTGTTTGAGTTGAAATGGACCCTTAAGGTGATCTATTCCTGTACCCCTGCTGTGAGCAGGAACACCTACAGCTTTATCAGGTAGCTCTGAGCCCTGTCCAGCCTGACCTTGAATGTCTCCAGGGATGGAGCATCCACCACCTCTCTGAGCAACCTGTCTCAGAGCTTTGCTACTTTTTTTTTTTTTTTTTAAATCACACAAACAAACAAACAAACCTTTTCCCTTCTATCCAGTCTAAATCTTCCATCTTCTAGTTTGAAACTACTTCCCCTTGTCCTATAACACTCTATCCTAAGAAAAGCTACCTTAATATATGTAGGCTGTTGCTGATCTCCATCTGCTTTCTCTACTGAAGAACAGCGTAACAAACAGGATCTTTAGTATGTCCATTTTGCTGTGCTTTTGGATTTTGTCAGCTTTCATGAAGTTGATGTATGAATAATTTACTTTGTTGACTTTTAATACAGTGTGGTAGTAACAGAAAAATTTTTGAACCTAAAATATAAGCTAATGTTGTCCCAAGCATGCACAGAATCCTTTAGTAGCTGTGCCTAATTTTATTTAAATTCAAACTGTGGACAAGGTATACAGCTGATTTAAATTAATGAGCTTATTACTGATTGGACTTAAAAGGCTGATTTGTATTGACTCATCTGTTTATCTACATTAAAAATAATAATAATAAAAAAGAGGCTAAGGTTCCTTTAACTAAATAAATGTCTATTGAAAACATAAAACACAAAGGCTCCTGAAAGAGAGCTGAACCTGTTTTTTTTAAAGTCTGTATAAAACTTCAGATAAGTTAAAAAAAAATTAAAAAAACAAACAAAAAAAAACAATAATGATGAGCAAGATCAAATTCACCTCATGCTTGAGGACATACATAGCTAGTTTTTCTCCAGAAAAATATTAGAGAAAGTTGTAAATGAATAAAAACATGTTTCATTGTATGGACAACAAAAATGCTTTCATAATTCACCACACTCTGTGAATGTCATCAGTGTAATGGTTTCATTTAGGTGTTTGGCAAACATAGCTAATACCTATTCAAAAAAGTAATTTCCCGCTCAGAGAACTACTTATGATCATGCACATAAAGAACTGCCAGGAATACAATGCTTTCTCTGCAGTTCTCCCTGGCTGTGTTCATGCAGTCAGGACAGATGCTTTAAACGCATAGGAAATAAACAGCTGGTATCAAATCCACAGTTAGATGCAGAAAGATCCTTTTCTCATGAAAGTGGAGCTATGAATATTACATAGTTGTAGCTGTTAACTTTATTTTTTGAGTCTTTAAGCAAAAGACCTTTGTAGTTTAAAGCAAACTTTTACAATCTCCTTAAAACAAAAAAACAAAAAAAATTTTGCAATCTTTAAAGAGATTCACATGATGGCAAAATCACCTGCAGTTCTCTCATCTTTATAACTACTTAAAATGAGCTATATGGATCAGGCAACCCTTGTTTGTTAGGTCAGCAGCTACAGAGCCCACACCTGTGGGATTTCAAAAGTTCTGAAGAAAATGAATATGTTATCTGAAAGATAGTTAAGTCATATACATGTGCATATACATGAACTTAATTAGTAAGTTACGTGCACTTAATATGAAAGGAGTAAGAAAAATATACAGTGTTTTATCAGATCTGTAACTGTGGTATTTATCTTGTATTTGTGCCATTTTGGTGTTCTACTTACTGATATGACGTACTGATGAGAATCTTCTTTCTGTTCTAGAAAGTGCTAAATTTTCAATATGGTACAGTGAGTTTCTTTTTATTAATAAGTGTCAAAAATTTAAACTTATGAAATGTAAATGACACTAAAATATTTATCTATATTATTAGTTTTGGTATTGTGATGGAATTTAGGTATTGCTGATGCTCTGATGTTTTAGGGTTTGTAGAAGCAGAAAGTACAAGAGGGTTCTAACAGCATTTATCTTAAATGTGAACTAGGTATTTATCTTACACCTGATATATTTATGATACATGCAATGTGCAGTTAAACAGGATTTATGAAGTTCTATGTGGTTTTGCATAGTAAAAGTACAGAAGCTTTTTCATAAGAAGCATACAGACTTTTCTCTCTGAAGTAGCTCAAAATACAATGTAATTTGACATAACTTGTACTATATTTAAGTTGCTATCTAAATGAATTGATGCAAACTCTAATGAGCTTGTCTGTGGAACATACAGAAAGATTGTCTGTCCAGGTATACCAAAGTAGATATATTACTTTTTTTTTTTTTAATAGTCAGAAGTGTGGATAGCTTTCGCCTTGAAGTCCCAAGGGAGAAAAACAGGTAATATACACAATTAGTTTTATCAACTCATTAAAAATAAGTAAATGCTTTTATATATGTAGAATATAGAGGATCAGTGCAACTACTCATCAGAACTTTTGTATTTAGTCATATTTCAGAAAAATCCATTTGAATTCAGTCTTAGTTGGGATTGCTGCTCTTTTTGCCAAACCAAATGGCTCAGGAAAACTGCTCCTCATCAGATGCCATTAAAGAGCCTTCAGGAAGAATATTCAGGATGAAATTTGTGTTTTCTGTTCTTTCTTATTTTCTTGCTTATTCTTTCTTTCACTTCAACCTAGCCTTTTAATATTAAAGAATATTAAAATATTCAGATTAACTTCATACAAAGCCTCTGTCAATTTCATGGATTTTGCATCTTTTCACAAATATATATATCTTGCTGTCTAAAAATGTTTGCTGTAACCCAGTAAACATTAACAATACCAATATTCCTGTCCAAAAGATGTTAGAGGACAGATTTGTAATGTGGAGAGAAAGAATTGAGAAAGAAAGCTTTCTGTTTTCTGTTGTAGACCAATTCATTGGCAAGAAAGGAAAGGGAAAAATAAAGGCTTATGACAAAATTATGTCTTAAGTTCAGAAACACAAAGTCTAGAATTGAAACTAATCTTTTTCCTTTCATTAGTTGGCTTTTTGGAGAAGTGGATCAGAAGAGTGTTTATGTGCATTCTGCTGCCTTATGCAGATGCTGTTTACCAGTTTATTTAATTAGAGATCTTACAAATCATTCTAGAGGCACATTTACAAGAAAATATTTAAAATATTGTTTTAGATAATTAAAGATTAAATAGTAATTTTTATTACACTGTTATAGTACTATTCAGTACTACTAACATTTCTAGAATCTCAAAAAATGTCTTAAAAATCATTATTTTTTAGAATGCTTTAATCACTGGGGCTTTATTTTTAAAGATGACAGCTGCATCAAGCTACTTCCTTATATAGCAGATGCAGTGATAAATAATCCTTTAACTTTAAATACTGTAAAATTGGATGATAAGGTTGTGGTAAAGTCATTTGTAAAAGTTGGTAAAGCTATAATTACAAAAAAATGTGAGTATTTCATATGTATGTACTCGTCATAGATATGTATGATATGCAGTACTGTACTGCATACTGTATGTAGTTTAGTGTATATTTGGCATTATTTTATATAACTAACTATGAAGCAGAGTTTTGCAGCATTGTAAAAATACTACACTTATATCTTGTTAGTCACCATTTAATCAGTTTTGATTACGTGAAAGTTAATTCCTTCCACATACATCACATTCTAAAAATGATCAGTATTGCACACTTCAGAGTACTGTGTATTAACTGTTACAGTGTGTGACCTCCAGTGTTTCTCACTGCAGATCAAAAGCTCTGTTTAAGTTTGAATTAATTACGCTGTTATCCCTTGTTGCATTCTAACCATACATGTGGAACTCAGTTAAGCATTGCAGCTGCAATTCCAGCTCTGTCATTCAGTTTTTATTGCTAATTTCAGAAGCTTATTCTTTAATTTGCACTGATAGCATAAAAACTGAGCAGCTCCACTGAAATTAGTCAAGGAAGTGTCCAAGGAGTTTTAAGAAACTACCCAAAATCTGTTGAAGTTGGTGAATTTCATTAGGCTGTGGGTAAAGAGCTGAAGAAAAGAATATCTATCTTCTGTGTTGTCATATGTTATGTAGAGAATTATTTTTTTATTTTTCTGGGTTTTTTTGTTTTTTTTTTCCTCCCCTCACGGACACTGCTTTCACCTAGAGTGAGAAATGAGCCATAGCTACTTGGATTGCTTTTCTATTCATTAAGGAATGTGAATACTGAGTTCCATTTTTAACAGGCAAAATAATATTTTGACTAAGAGAAAGTGTGAAAAAATAAGAAAAAATAGTGTATGAAGAGTAATCCAGGAAAGATTTAACAGTTACTCGATATCCTAGTGTATAATTATTCAGTTAACATTTAACTACTAATAAAATATATATATTTACCAATAAATTAATAAACAAATCCCTTGTTTATTACAAAGCAACAATTGCCATTTCTGTCTAGATGTTTTGTCTTCTGTTAAGGGTGAAGAAAACTAATGATTGGCAAATAGCAAGGTTGAACAACCAATTAAGTGAAAGTGCTTTGATTATTGTAACCCTGTTTTTCTCAAACTTGCTCCTTGTCAACCAAGAAAAATTTCTCCAAGTGTAAAATAGCATCTGATATATTAAAATAATTCTAGAGTCACCTTCCATCACTGTAGTATCAGAATATCTCAAATGAACTAAAGGAAGCTATTTGTGGATTATGAATTTGGGGTAGAGTAAGTAACTTAGTAACAATTTTTGTTTCTTCTGGCAATTCTTTAGATAGCTCAAATATTTGCCAGCAGCCTGTATTACTCTTCCCTACAGTCAGAAAATGAGATGGAAGAAATCATGTTCTGCAAACAACTTCATGCAAGATCTTTAAGTTGAGGGAAATAAGTTTAGCTAGACATTGTTCAATAGCAAACCATAACAGCACATAGTTTATTAGGAGAGAAGTTTTTAGGCTGGTGTTGTGTGAACAGGTTCCATCCTTCCATGAGTTCACGGTGGAAGAAATGAACTAGAAAATGCAGGTTGTTAGAAAGATTTATCTTGTAAAGCAAGTGATCAATCTATCTGTCTCCAGACCTAGATACTAAAGGATAAATTATGATTGAGCACCAAGCCACTTATCAAGATTTTTCTTTTCTTGAGGCACTTACATGGATGTCCCAGTGCAAGCAAGATACTGAGCATGTGAACTGTAATTCTAAGCAAGTGACTGAGATTCTTAAGGGAAGAAAACCTTCAGGATACATCCATATTTCCTGCTAACACTGTTTTATCAATATACAGCTTCAACTACTGAGTATCTGTGCAGATGCTGACCTCATAAAAAGAGCAGCTAAAGTAGTGCAGTTGTTAGCTGACACCTTATGTCTGCGATGAAGTAGATGTTTCTGTACTTTATCTCGTGGCATCTAATTAGATTCCTCATGGCTTACTTTAGGAATATTAGGAAAAAATAAGATTGCTTCTAAATACTAGAAAAATATTTTTTGTTTCTACTGTAAAACAGGAAAAGACTGAAACTAATTTGTGAATGTCATGCTGACTGATACTGCTATATGTAATAAAGTAGAATTACATCCTGCGATGATGTAGACTACTAAATAAAAATATTAGCGTCTTCCTAGCAATGAAAGCTAAAAATATGTGTAAATAAATGTTAGATCTTGATCACAAATACCTTTCCCTCTTAAGTTTGTCTACTACTGAAGTTGTGCCAGGAGAGTTTCAGTTTGGATATTAGTGAAATTTCTTCTCCAAAGAGAAGTTCAGTTCTGAAACAGGCTGCCCAGTGAGGTGGTGCAGTCCCTGGAGATGTTCAAGAAACATTTAAATGTTGTATTAAGGACATGGTTTAATGGGGCAATATTGGTGGTTAGTGAACATCTGGACTGGATGATCTTGGAGGTCTTTTCCAACCTTGGCAATTGTGATTCTGTTGTAGGATTCTAAGTGGTCTACAAATCCTTAGTTGCACCACATTCTCAATTGCCAGATGTGGATTTACTCACTAGTGTTTTAATTTCTGAAATACAGAATGAAATATTCTTGAAGGAGACATATTAAAGTGTACTTTTGGAGAACTTAAGCACAGATACTTTCATTGTGTCTGTATAAGGGCTTCATCAAAACCCATTAAATGTAACTGAGTTCTGCAGTTCTACAATTCAATGCAAATATATTTCCAGTATAATCAAGACAATTAAGTTAATTGCAAATATTAATTATTTAAGAAATCAAAAAAATCAGGGGGATTCCTGATTCCGATCTCAAAACAGATTTGAAATAACACATATACTTGAAATTTTTTTCTCCAAACCTTGTATGAATGAAAAGAAACCCATCCTTAACTCATAAAAAAATTGAGATGAGTCTATTAATTGCAGTTAAGCAATACAGCATTCTATTAGTTGTGGCCTTAAACTGTGAACAAATCCCACCAGTCACATGTAGTTATTGAGTTAGTTTTAGAATTGTGAAATATTGTGACTTACAGATTGTGATACAGTATTTTTCTGAATTCTGATGACCAATATAGAGGGAGAGGAAATTTTTTCCCAGATACATAATTTTAGATGTCATTTCAGTTGCATCTTTTAAAAGTTCTGGTGCCACCAGTGTTTATCTGGCTGAAATCTCTGGTTACATTATTTCGCTAATTGCAGCTGAACACAAACATTATCTTGTGCCAGTATACTCATGCTGGCAGAAACCTTGCATGTTAAGGAGCCAGAAATACAGAAACATCCTAGGCTATTAGTTTTTAAAGCCTTTCATGAAAATTCTATTTAATAAAGGGAGAGTATAACATATGCCAGAGGTATGTTATGCCTGCATATACTTTTTTACTCTATACTTACACTGCCTTCACCGTAGAAAATATAGATTTATAATTTTTGTAGCCATTAGTTTAATAAGAAAATCAAGCCCCAGGTAAATGCACAAAGATGTTTGCAATGTTTTTAAAAATGCTAATCAAATGTAGACTTGTTGTTGAAGACAAAATGGGCTGAATATTGACTGAGCTTATGAATTATGGCATTAATTTTATTTATGTATGTGAAAATACCTTTAAAATTATTATATAATTAAAGATAGTGTAACATCCTATAACAGAAACTGTATTTTAGGAGGAACACTCATGAGGAAAAATGTGTCTTTCTGTGTCTTTAGCAGGACTTGTAAACAAGTTTTAATGCATGCACCATGCACTTTGAAGAAGTTCTGAAAAAGAAATCGAATTATAAGTGAGTTATTGTGTTTGAGCAGATGGAATAAGAGGTTTATCCATTGTGAAAAGTCCTACATATGCTGCAAGTTCAACTGAAAATCTTTCATGCTGGAAAAGTAAGCAGTAGCTAGAGCAGTAAGTTGTTCTCTGGCATATTGGAACTTCACAGAAGCATGCAGTAAACTTTGTTTAGGACATCTGAAATTGCTGGCTGGAGATTAGGCCTAGAAAAAATAAATCTCAAATCAGAGCATTTTGCTTCTTTACTGGTTTTAGAATACATTGATACTCTAATATTTTAACGGTTTCATTGACAAGGTTGAGGTGTTTTGTTTTGTTTTTTAATTTACACTAATAGCCAAGGCTGGGTATTCTTTAAAAGAAAAGAAAAAAATCGGATACTGCCCCCCCCAACCTTTATAACCTGGGGACCTAGACATATATTTAGTCCTGTAGCCAAGAAAAAGCTATAGATGAGATGTATCAAATTTTAGCTATTACAGGTAATTCAGTGATACAAACTACCCTGGGAGGATAATTGCAACCCAGACATTCATGGAAGATTTAATTTAGGGCTATTATACACCATATAATATGGAAGGGGAGAAACAAATGTATGCATTTCCATTACTTCTTCTCCAAAAGTATCAAGTCTGGAAATGCAGAATTGCCAATAGAAACAGAAATGAAAGCAGTCATGCTAGCATGAAATTAATCAAGGCTGGTAAGTTGGTCAGTTTCACAGCACACCTTCCTGAAGTCTTTACAGTAGTAATATGTATGTATAAGGAGAGACCTGTGATTTTTCAGTGCTGCTGTGTCACACTCCACCTTGCCCAAGATGCAGCATTCTCCTGCCAATATAGTTATTGCTTAGCAAATTATGAAATTGTGAATCAGTTGGACACATCCATGTGTAGTCAAGCAGAAAGGCTGTTAATATGCCAAACAGCTATTAAGAAAAAAGGAAATTAGTCTTCCTGTTAAACGTTCCTTTCACAAGTAATTGTGAAAAGAATTATATTAGAATTTACTAGTGTGGTTTTTACTTTTTTAGAAAGTCATGTAATGTGATGAAATTAAATACTTATCCTCTTTGCTGCATATTAGCACTGCTCCAAAATGATACGATGATCTAGATGCTATAGAAGAGGACAGCTTAACAATGCAGGATCAAAATAAGCACAGTCAGTGGCAGTACAGTCTTCGGCCCATTTTCTGATTCTTGTCAAAATTCCCAAATAGACTTCCCTAAGCAGCATGGAAAATAATGTAAATAATACAACCAACGCTTTTTTTTTTGTGTGCACCTTCAGGAAATGATGTAGGGTTGGAGCTGTGTTGTGATGACCTAAGCAGAAATTGCATCTTACATATCTGCCTTTGCTATATGTAAAACCAGAAAAAAGCCAGTTTCACTTCATCAAAGACAAATGCCTACGATTCTTATTTTTTCTTCCCCCCCTCAGGTAAATGTCTCAGTGTCTGATATCAAGAGCAAAATACACTAATTTTTAATTCTCATTACCTTGTGGGAATGTTGAGGTGTGAATGATTCAGCATTCCCAAACTGTAGAACCATGTATAGATAAAAGAAGTGTCCTATATTTTATTCATCAATTCTAGTTGTGTGTCTTAGTAACTGCTTAAGTGACACATCTTGGTACTCTTTCATTGTATTTTCTTTCTTCTATTCTTTTAGAAGTCAAAACACTATTAATACTCTATCTCATTAATGAAAACAAAGTGAAAGAAACAAGAAAACACCCACATTTACTTCATTTTGAGTGTTTGCACAGGCAAAAAAGAAATAAAATCAAACAGAATAATGTTATTTATAGATAAATTTGGATCATATCATTTTTTTTCATCCTTAGCAGCTGTGTCATGGTTTTACACTGTCTGCTGGCAGCGCATTTTGTTTTAAAGGGAGTATCCATGCAATACACAAATGATAACTTAAAAGGCTTAAACTGGATATGGTAATTAAATAGCTAGAAAAATTAGAAATAACAATTTAAGTAATAACAGATAAAAGTATAGACTGTGTTATCAACATTCTTTACTGATCTTCTCAAAAGATGGAGTGGTGTTAATGTACAGAAGCCTGGAAAAAAGGTAGAGTTTGATCATGAATATATATATCCCTTATAATATATAATAACAGTTATAGTGTATAACAACAGTTCTGGCAGACGCTTCTAAGCGTCTCTGTATCAAGGGATTATATCCAACAGGTCTTCAGGCAAGAAAGGGAGAAAGTTCAGTTTGTATGGAAAATTCTTCCTGCTAGCTTGCTAAACCATGGTACCAACCAGTAAATTTGTATACTTCTTAATTGCAAGATTTGTGACACTCGTTTTGTGCAGTTTTATTGAGTGAAAGCAGCAGAGCCCATCAGCTATTTTTTAGAAGGTTTTTAATAATAGCAGTGTTCTAAATAGAAGTGAATGTTTAAGATTGTATCAAGAAGTCATGTTTGCTGGCTGGTGATTAGGCCAGTGTATTATAGGTTACACTATAATATTTGAACTACCCTTTTATTTGAGAGGAATTGTTGCCTTATTTATTTCTACTGTTTCTTAGGATGTAGTAGTTCTGAAATGCCTGTATGAGCCTTCACAGTATGTCCATAGGTATTGATGAACTTTGATAACTTCTAGTCACTCACTAGCAAGAGAATATTTTCTCCTGATTTTGTGGTGTTGCCTTTACATTTTTACTTAGTTTTTGTTTCTTAAAAATTTTATGCTGAATTTCTCTGAATAACCACCACTGAATCTTCCTTAGTTCAGGAAATAACATAATGGCCTGCACATAGTTCCTTTTTTCTGTAATGCATCCCAATAGAAAGCTGTAAATTACCAATTTGAGGTATAGAGCTGTCTATCTTTTACCAATATATTTTTTACCATTAACTTTCCCTCATCATACACTACAATAAGCCATTTCCTTTTCTGTCAGCAGTTCTAGTTTTATACTTGTGGCAAGATCCAAACCCCACTATGATTAAAGAAAAATCTCATTTGACTTCAGTGATATTTCAATTGCACTACTTACATCTGATTTCTTTTTTTAAATAATGCCTTGAGTTTGTTTATGAGCATTTTCAGTTACATATATTTGCTTT
>JAOWBP010001760.1:11881891-11893913 GCA_028571105.1 Tragopan temminckii | reverse complement strand
TTGAATTCAAACTTACTTTGACAAATTAGAGAAAAGGACCAAAGGGTATGCTGAAATTCTGTGAAAGAGAGGAAGGAACTAGGCGTACAAAGCAAATATCAACAGCAAAAAAAAAAAAAAAAATGCTGTCCATACACACCAGGAAAAAAAATATTGAAATACTGTTACTTTGGGAAAGCAAAAGTTTTGTAGTAGCACATTTTAAGTGAGTCAGCAGAGCCATGAAGTTGTAGAAAATGTAAGAATGTTTTGTTTCTTTTAAATAGATATAAACTTTGCAAGACAGAATAATCGTTCAGTTCCTTGCAGTGCAGTAACCCAGGCTGGAATTCTGTACCCAGTTTTGAGCATTTCATTTTAATAACTAAGTAGACTTGTGGAGAAAAAAGACAAAAGAAGTTGGGGTTGCATACTTTACAGGAAAAGTGACTAAGAGGAGATGTGATGGCAAAGATCGAGTTTTTAAAAGGGTGGTATAGGAAAGGAAAGAAATAACCTCTTTTCTCTATGGTGAATAGGATAAAAAAAATAGGATTAAATTGAAACAATTAAGAGCCACTTTAATGAGCTTTCTAATGATAAGAGTAGTGAAAATAGAAATTGATGCAGTAGGAGTGGGGTATGAGATAAAAATTATCCAGATTTACAGAGGTATAGTTTATTCTCCTCTGAGGCAGAAAAATATGCTGGATGATTGTTTTTTTCTCCATATAACATCCATGTAACAGAGTAAAATATCCTGCCTAAAATCTTCTGACTACAGAATGATATCTTCCAAAACAGTGAATGCCAAAGACCAAAGGTGCTAGTAAGCTATAATCATCCATACCGGATACTTTAAATTTTAATATAAAATGTTTTTGCCTTCAGTCGGAATAATTATTTTTTTCTCTTCCTCACTTCCAATAGTTGGAATGTGGGAAAATTATACTTATTTCTACTTGACTGAACAGCGAGGAGTGAGAGCTTCTACATGAGTTTGTTCTAAGGGGAAGGAAGGAGCAAATCAAAGGCGTGTAACCTGTAAAAAAAGTACAGTAATGGCATTGCTTTTCTCTAGTCATTAGAAAACAACGGGGAAAAAAGAAAAACAAAAACAATGCAGCCCATGTTTCAGTTTTCTTGGTTTGAACATTACAGTGCTATGAGCAGCCCAAGAAATGGCAGGCTGAAATCTGAACATTAAACCTTTGGTGAGCCTGTATTGCTTCTCATGTCTCTTCTGTGTGGATCCTATTGTGAGATAAAGATGTAATCTGGTGTTTAGATCTTGTTGTGAGATATAGAGGTAGAGAGGAAGTCTATGCGAATTGTTTGTGTTTACCTCTTTCATGTAAGTGGCTTGATGTTTTGGCACGTGATGTTATTGTAATGAATGAAATGTGGTGCTTTTGTTGTTCCGGTTGCTTTTTGAAGACCTTGTAGTTTGGACCCAACTGAATTGAATATTTCTCTTCCTTATTTCTCTCCTGAGAAAATTTCTCTGAATATATAACAACATTTCTTCTCTATTACGCTTGATAAGAAGAAATTTTTTAACTTTCCTCTTGGTGGAAAAAAAAAAGTAAGTCTTCTTTATTTTCTTCTGTTTGCCGTTTGTACATTATATTAAATCTATAGTTCTTTCTACAGGAGGCATAAAGCCAATGGGGAAAAGGGAAAGTCTATGAATAAATTAAATTGATATTTCCTAAAAATAAGTATTTGTATCTGAGGTGCAGAAAGATTTTGATACTTTTCTTGTCCTGCTTGTTGATAGTAAGTAGCAAAGTTGCTTTCTGTTATGATAAAAAAAAAAAAAAAAAAAAAAATAAAAAAAGCTAAGATGTCTAATACACTGAGGAACAACCAGAAGCAAATGTTTAACACAGTAAACTACCTTTATGGGGGCTTTCCTTCCATAGTTGCCAAGATGAATAAAATAACTAAAATAACTAGCTCACAAATTCTTATCATATTCAGCAATACATACTTTTTCCTACTTAACAAAAAAGAAATATATAATCTATCATCACAATAATTTTTCATAGACATCATAGTCTGAGAAGCAGTATCATATGCGATTTAAACAATTATTACAACAAAATACTGTAAGTCTCATCAAATACCTATGTAATCTTTCGTAGATGACTAAGTGCAGACATCAACTACCTGCAGACAAAATATTGCGTGCCTAAGCATATCCAGGTCTTCTAAATGTGTCTATTATTTTTCATTCTTCCTGAATCAAATTAAAATTCCCCTGTAACGTTTCCTTCAGGTCAGCAATGAGTGGAAGTCATGCATTCATTTTAACTGAATGACCCTCACATCAGTCTCAAGTACCACGTGTGCATGCATGGAAACATTTACTATTAAATTTTGAAGCATTTGTATGTGTAAGCCACTGAGATCCTTCCATGAAAGACACTATAGAGTCACGGAGAGGTTTTGTAGCTTAACAAAATGTGGCTACTTCGTCAGTGAACTGAAAAGATTTCTGCCTGCGCAGCACTCAGAACCTTAGCATACAGAATGAGTTGAAAAGAGAGAATCATTTACCATTTCTAAAAGCAATCAAGATCCTAAAATTAAAAAAAAAAAAAAAAAAAAAAAGCAGAATGAGCATGAGCAAAAGTTGACCTTAGGAAGAATGTGGTTAAGTGCTTCTTTTTCCAAAACAAAGTAGTTAGTTCACCTGTAAAAGTATAGATTGACAAATTAACAACAAGATTAAATGCTTTGTTTTATTGGCATTATTTACCACGACTCTGTGATTTTTCTGTGAACTCCCCATTAGAGTCATGGTATTGCCTGGTTTCCTGTAGCAATCAAGACTCATCTATTTCCTTCATATTTGTTTACTAAGATTTTGCAAGTTTTCATTTTCATCATTTTCATAATACCATAGCTACGTGATTCTTGTTTTTGAGGGATAACTCATGTCTCTAGTGAATGAAAATGCTTCATCAGAATATGATTTTACAAGGTTCTGTGTAATTCCTGCATGCTTTTTTTTAAGAGCTATGTGATTGTTTTCATATACAGGAAGTTAAAAATATGAATGTGCCAGAGTACTGAAATATATTATGCATCCCTGTAAATGAAAGTAGCAGTATGTAATATAATTACATATTACATGTGAATTTACCTTCACATTATGACTTCTAGGGAGGGTCCTGATCAGCAAGGTAGCATGTTCCATTTTGGCATATATGTTATCGATTCCAGCGTTCAGTTACAAATATATTTCTTCCTCTTCAAATCTCTATTAAATTATCTCTGTAATATTTTATTCATAAACCAACATATACTGATGCCTGAATTTGTTGATACTGTACTGAAAAACAAATTTGGGAATATAGGTTTGCTAATTTTTTAGTGGAAAGTGTATTTGCCTAAACTACAGATCTCATATAGGCCTTGATTCACGTGAATGTCTCTCAAAGTCAGTGGGAGATGCTGATGAAGACTGAGATCAATTAAAAATTATTGAAAATTATTAACAATTTTTGTTGTTGTGACTGTCTTTAACTTAGTACTGTGTTTTCCAAGCCAGAAAAGTGATTTCTGAACAATTGCATATAAGTTAATACTTCACAGTGATGAACAGGTGCAATTTTTATCCCTTGATATCAAGCTCAGCTGGTGTAACTCTGAAGGGTAGACTGACCTCCAGCTTTGCCTCATAGCTATCCATACATTGCATTAGAAGTACAACGCAAAAATACTTCCACTGGTACTGATAATCACAACTATCTTCATAGCTTGAACAGAATGTATTTACACTCACTTTTGAAGGGAAAAATGGCTAATATCCTCATTGTACTAGATTCTGAAATTACTACTCATTTCTGAAGAGAAGATCTAATAAATAAACAGCAAACAACCCACTTTGTCAGAGTTTCTTTCGCAAGACCATGAGAGATACTCAAAGAGATGTACAGGAATATATCTCCTTTAAGTTAAGTTTCCTTTAGTCTCCAGTAAATATGTTTGTTCTAGAGAAATAAAAGCAGAAAAAAAATTCTCTTGGATGCTTTATAATTGTTCATCGGATATCTGTGGGAATGTCTCCTGGAAGAGCTCCCAAGGTCATTGAGAGCTGTGACATTGTGCTGAGTAAGTTACAGTGATAGGCACTCAATTTTCTGGAATAAATTGCTTTCTTCCTTTCCTCTTTCATTTTTTTCTTCCCTTCTTTTTCTCCTCCTCCTTTTTCTTCCTCCTCTTCCTCTTGTTCTTCCTCTTTTCCCCTTCTTTCTTTTTTACTTAGTCCTTAGAAAATTGCAGTGTTCTAGGAGTGAATACCCAATTTAAATATGAATGGGGTAACTTTTACGTATAACAGTATAAAATGTGTGTCACTGTTGCAAAAATGATTAAGTTCTCTATGCAGACTTCAGCTTTTAGGGCTCATTCCTGTAATCACTGAATTCAGTTGCAAAATTCCAATTTATTTGAAATTCCTTCTGGGGCTTCTGTCTCATTTCTGATGATGTTATTACTTCATGGTGAAATTCAGTTTTCCTTTGCACCAATTGCTGTTTTCTTCCAACGTGTGTAAAACCTCTTCTTTCTTCTTTCTTCTTTTTTTTTTTTTATTTTTAATTTATTTAATTTTACCCTCTTTTAATTTCTAGAGAAACTGGGACTTAGAAAGTGTGTGTTGTTTTCACCCATATTAAATCTGTGCTTCACTGTTTACTGGACTTGACTTATGTTCTTACTGCTTATGACTGCAGCTATTTTTACAATATTTTGATGAATGAGAAAAAAAATAGCCAGACCTGAGTGAGATCTTTTTTTTAATCCCTTTCTCTTCTCTTTATGCTCAGTAGAGTTTGTAATTGAATGATGCAATTTTAAGACAACAATTGAAATTTAAAATATGTGTGTGAAAATTTGAACTGCAGATTTGAACTTGTGTTGTAGAGGACTTAAAACCAGTCTGCATATAATTGAAGTAGCTCTCTTGTCTCAGTGGAGTTTTGCATAACCATATCTCTCCTCAGAATCTAAGCTTTCCCATTGCATGCTCACTTAAATCAATTTGTATGAAAATTCATTCGACCTATTTTAATAACTTCCCTACTAAAATAGTATCTAAATACATGCATATGTAGGCATTTACAAATAAAATGTATGAAGATGATGTTGTCCACATTTTTTTTTTTTTTTTTTTTTTTAATTTCAGCTTATGAAATACTGATTTGTACAAGCAGCCTTTACCTAATCTTTAATGTGCAACTTAATGTAGCAACAGCTAGACACTGGAGATGGCACTAAGCTCCTTTTTACTACAACATAAACCTGGATCTTGAAAACGTTGTAGTAACCCTCTATTGCACTAAAAGATATTGATTAGGTATGCTTCCCTGGCAGAGGGACAGGTCTCATAAACTCAGAGTGCCAGTGATTCTCCATGAGATCTCAATGGGATCTGCAGATGCCAAGTATCAGCCTTACGGCTAAGCCATGAAAATCAAGTCGCAATCCAGGTATTATCCAGGTTGTATGAAAGAATTTCTATTTCTAGATTACTTCATCTAGGCCTGGGACCACCATCACAGCAAAGATGCAAAGCTGTAGGGTCTAGAAAAGGGCTACAAATAGGATCACAGAGCTGGAGCATCTCTCCTGTGAAGATGGGATGGGAGAACTGGGCTCGTTCAGCCTGGAGAAGACAAGGCTTCAGGGAGACATCATTGCAGCCTTCCGGTACTTAAAGGGGTATTATAAACAGGAGGGAGAATGATGTCTTACACAGGCAGATAGTAATAGGACAAGGAGTAAGAGCTTTAAACTAAAGGAGGGTAGACTTAGGTTAGATATTAGGAGGAAATTCTTTACTCAGAGGGCGGTGAGGTGCTGGCACAGGGCAATGTATTTTAAAAATTTGGCCCATTACAGACACCCGTGAAAACTCAGTATGAGTTTTTATGCGGACTGTCCGAAAAACGATAGTTGTCTGTATTGAATAGGTTAATAGGTACAGTTTATGTGATAAAAGAAAAATATTTTAGATTTTGGTACTCTAGTTTTGGAGACAAATGCTTTTTTGAGGGAGAGAATTTGTTTGTTTTAATGAAAGTAAAATGTGGTGGCTGTTCCACATTTCCACATGCATTACAATCATGTTATTGGACATATGCTTTGAATTTATTTATTTCTAATAAGTAAATGATTTACCAGCATTAGATGATGTTCTTCATATCAGTCCCTTTTGAAATAAGTATCTATCTCTTAACGTGAGAAGGCATTTACTAAAAGGTGAAAAAATCAAATTAAAAAAAGGTGTCAAGCACCTTTTAGTTTCCTATATGAAAAGTTTACAAATGAAGTATTTTGAGTTATGTTGTGACTGGCTTTTGCACAATTCTTTAGTAATTATATTTTGAAACAAACTAATTACAGAACAGTTCTTTGAAATATTTTAACAAAAGAAAACAATTTCAAAATCCTAATAATTGATTATGCTTTTTCAGATTTCATAAACAGCTTCATATGAATTTGTTTTTGTTTTGTTGTTGATTTTCCTGAAATTCAGTGTTAACTATTTCTGTCCCTTGGCATAATATGGCATTTTGGATCAGTTTTGGTTTAGTAAAATTAAAAAGCTCTTCTGTGTTCAGTGTGAAGGTTGTCCCTCTTTCAGTTTCTGTATGTATTAACAGATGAACTGTGTAACACACCATTGATTGTTCACTGTGTTGGCTGTATTCATTACATTTTACACACTTTATATTGCATAAACTGTTGTTATTGTATGAATGAATCTGCATATATGTATGTACTCAATATTCCATATAAACACAGATGCACTTTGCAGGCAAGAAAGTCATAACAATTCCACCTTGTTTAAATATGAATTTCTCTCTTAGGTGGTAGTTTGTTCTTAGTTTACTCCTTTATTCTAAAGACTTGACTGAAAAAAAAAAAAGTACTCAAGAAATATTTGGAATTTGTTTGGAAGTTCTGTTAATCTATGTACATAGCTTATGTGATACATGGTCCTTACTTTCCTGATTATTATGAGTTGAATTTCCTAATGACTTAAATAGTCTACCAGGGAGAAATTTTAATTAGGGTTTAGATGTTGAAGTTTTGCCACTTTGGGAACCTCAGTATTATTCCTCCTCGTGATGAATAAAAACTGGGAGGCAAGTGATTTCTATGCTCATTTTAATAATGGACTGAGAGTCAGGCAAGATTTCTGTTGCCTACTGGGGTTTACTCTGCAGGAAAGTATTGCCCCTGTAAGACAGTTCGCTTCCTCTGCTTAACATTAAAAATTTGTTCAAATAATGTAAGAGATATCATCTTAAGATGATGAAGTGACTGCAAAAGTATACTATATAAGAAATACGTTCAGAGCATTTCAGTATATATATATATTTTTTTCATAGTATTCAACCAGCAATATTTATGTCTGCTCAGCAGTTTTCTTCTGCATCTCTACGTTTAGAAGTTCTCATCAATTTCTGAACTTCTATCTGACTTAGTTCCATCAAAAGCAATTACAGTATTCCTTGTAGTCACCTTAATATTTACTACAGGGCAGTGCATTATAGAAGCAACTTTTTGGGAGAAATTGTTATAATTGGTTCTGATAAAATTTTAGGCCAGAAATAGGTCTTCGCTAAAAAATCCTACACTGCATTTCCATGGCAGCAGCTACTTCGTTGTTCTAACCAATTTACCATATCTAGAAGAGCTAACAATAGAAGAGATGCTGTACCACTTTTTCATTGGCAACATGCTGCTGTGGTGATGTTTTATAGCATGTTCTTTTAGCAGAAAGATGTAAAAGGAGTAAAGATTAGCACTGAAACATATATCCAAGACATTTCTTTCGTATAGGAACAAATGTGATAAGGAAAACTTGGAGAACTGTGGATATTGATTAAATTGTTTCTTACTTAATTTGAGTTCTTTTTATATATGCCCACAAAATATGATTGTCTTGAAAATTTAATAGCGATAGAAATTTTAATTGTGCAGTTCTGAGATGGTAACATTTATAGAACGAAAGTTAACATAGCTAGCTGTGATATGCTTTTGCAAAACCCTGGTTTTACACAGCAGGATCAGTATCTCCTTGTCAGAAGCTGCCTGTTTCACTAAGTCTAAACCAGTGCTCACAGGTTTTTAGAATCACTCAGTAGCCTTACAGAAGTTATAGTATATCTGCTCATATGTCAAGAAAATAACTGGGGAACCAATTCATATCAAAATGATTAAAGAACATTAGAGGTTGTTCTGGAAGCACCTGTTTCCCAATTGCAATGTGTACAAGTACTTTTTTACACATAGGAACTCAATCCAGTCATTCATGTGCCTACAGAAAAGCTACATTGTTTATAAAAAACATGGGAGGAATTTAATATCAGTTCCTACTTTGACTAAGGAAGACTAGATTTAAAGAGAAGAAATATTGATTTTGTTTTAATTATAAAATTTCTTGTAATTAGATTTGTTTTCATTATCTTTAATTGCCACTTAATCAGAACAACGTTCAAGTTGAGCGTTGCAATGATTGTGGACAAGCTGAGGAGAAAATCAAGTTCAGATCTTAAAAAAAAATCGATTTTGTTTACATGCAGTTCTATATACCTGTGATTAAATATTAATTTGATGTCATTTTAAACACTCTCTTACAGCCTTCTGACTTCCAGTGTACAGTTACACTCATGTCAGAAATTTCCATTTCAGCCAGAAGAAAGTTTGTTCTGTACTGTTTTAAGGGCTTCCAAATAGAGGTTCAGTTCATTTCACATCCAGAAAATGAAACTTGGTGCTAACCAAAACAATTTTATGGTGGCTACCTAAAGAACTATACAGCAAAGTGATTTCAGATACTGTTACTCTATTTATAATTCTGTACAGGGCATCTTCTACATTTTCAGTTACTAACTCTGAAGATGACTTTATCCCACGTAACTTCAGCTGCTTGTGTTAAAATCACAGCACCCAAGCATTCCTCATTTCCTGAATGCCATAAAAGAGAGAATGAAAATACAAAAAACATGGCCAAAAAATTTTTGCTTGGTTCCTATTAATTTTGATGTTCTTTTAGTCTATCTAGGCACAATGCTGCCATCTGGTTGGAAAAGGACCTCTGTTGTTTGACCACTAAATAGCATTTCTACTCACTGTCTCCGATCTCAGTGACTCCTATTGCATTAATAGGGCTAACAGATTGGTTTTGCTGAAAGGATGATTGGAGGACAGGGATTTGATTTCTTCCGATAGTAACTCAAGCTTGATTTTGTAGTGTCTTGTATAGACATAATTGAATACAAAAGCATAGCACAACAAGGAATTGGATTTACTGGGCTATTTTCTGCTCTCCTTTATACCTAAAAAGGAATAACTAAATCTGAAATATTCTTGATTCCTCATTTTTGCACCTGTTTTCTTACAGGAGTTGTTGAAATAATTTATGATTTTTTAAAATTATTTTCAGAACAGATGTTTGTAAGATAGAAATCTGTTTGTCACTCTGCATCACTCTTATAGTAGGAACAAATTATGTCCTATTACTCTCCGCCAGTCTGAAAAATTCATCCTCTATGAAAGATTTTGATTCGCGTATACTGAAAAGACATTTTTTTGTCATGTACACAGCAGGGCTAAGTAGGAGAAGACCTAAAGGAATAATAATAGCAGTAGGTAGGAAAGATGAGTTATGATAAAATATACAACCAAGCAAAGCCAACTATGTATGGTCAGTACTTAATTCCAGTTAGTGTGTCCATTCTCCACTATTGGAAATAAATTAGTATTTACAACCGTGTCATAAAGCACAAATCAAAACAAAGTGCTCAGAGCCCAGAGATTTTAAATGGAAATGGAATGTTTCCAATTCACAGAAATAGTCCAAAAAGCTAAATGGGAGAAGAGGAACCATTCTTAAACAGTATCGAATTACAACATCAGAGTGAAAGACATGGATTTACATTTTATTTAATTTTCTGCTTGAATGTAGGGATGAAAACGTTTTATGAAATAGCCTTTAAGCACTGGGGATGGAGCGTTTTTCTTCGACTTGCCTTCACTTATGCAGATCCATTGTCTCTATTATTAATATCACTAAACTCAATTATTAAAACACCTTTGATACCACCTTTGGTTCCTTGTTGTGGTTATTGCAGCCATGATGCTAATGTAAGAACATTTGTCCCAGTGACTAATAAGAAAATTTTTAAAGCACTCACTTGTTTCAGCAGGTCTGAAGTTTAGAGCATCTGAGAATAACCAGATCCAATTTAGAGAGAAAGAATGAAATTTAGTAAGGTGAAAAAATAAGGCCAAATTCAAATTTCTTGGGACTAAAATATAATTAAAAAGCCATCATTTTTATGTCTATATCATGAACTTTCCCCTGAGTCCATACAAGTTTATTTAGAAATATGGTACAAAGTACTTAAAAAAAAGGACTTTCTAAAATTGTCACTGCTGGAAAATAGTTGAGAAAAACAAACTGAAAGTGTCAAAGAGTTGCCTATTTGTTAATTTCTGTGACTCTGTAAAAGCATTCAGTGTTTCTGTGTCTGTTCAGATATGCAGTGTCTAAAAATGTGTAACAGTAAAATAATCATAGAGTAATAACCTTAAATTAGAGTGATGCTGAATGATTTCACATTCACTACACTTGTGTTGCTACAAGATAGAAGTGTGGTGAAGGTGTTTAGAAATCAAACAGCACAAAAATATACGGCTTCAGAATGAGTCTTGTTGATTTTGATGCTGTTTATCTTCTGTAGGCAACTTGAGAGGATATTAGAAAATATTTCAGCATTGCCTATTATATTCTAATTCTTCATGAGAAACATTATCAGTGACCTCTTTCACCATTGCAAAGGATGTAGAGATTGGTTCAGAAAAAAAAATACAGTTTATTTGAAAAATTGTTGTGTTTTACAGGGTGTCAGAATTTTGCTGCTGTTTATGCTCAGTTTCTGTTTTCACTTCACATCTTTCTTTCAGTTTGAACTTTTCTGACTGTTGATCCCAACATTTGTCTGGGTCAAAGGACTTCGAGGTATCAGAAAACTTTTTCGCATCGTTGGTAGTTATTGACTGAGTTCAAGACACCTCTTAATCTTGTCTTTGATATATTCCATAGATTGATCGCCTTAGGGCTTTCGTTGTAAGTCACAGTAGCTATGTTTTCTGAGTTTTTTAGTACTGTATATGACTGTGAGAAAAGTTTTTCTGTAACCTCTTTCATTTTTCTCATCTTTTTAAGCATATGAACACTGAATTCAATATAGTAGTGATTTTAGTTATACCACAAAAAGTAATGTCATCTTCTATTTCTGCTAATTATTTCATTTCATCCGAAACTTGCAATGCCACTTCTAGTTGCAGCTTCACACTAAGACCTCATCTACGTCATTTAAATAGAATTACCTTGTTATTTCATTCTTCATACACTTGGGATACAGAGCACTCTCCTGAAATGGTGGCCTCACCCCAAGTAAATTCAGAGATGTTAGTAGATTTTGCACGGGTGTGCTGAATTTGAGGCTCAGAAAAGATTAGGCTTATCTTCACAGAAGATAGGTCTTCTGTGCTCCTTATGGTATTGTAGCTTTCTCCTAAGTCTAGTGCAGGGCATTCCAGAATAGAAGAGATCTTCACAAAGGTGTAGACAGAAAATGGAGCTAGTATAGAATCAAATTAGGTTTACTTGGTAGAAAGGCTTATTTCCCTCATCTACCAAAAATTCATAACCATCTCTAATATAGTATTTTTCTGCACTGAAAGATGTCTTAATTGGGTCAATTCAAAAGTGTGTGGAATCTGGGCAAGTCTGTCCATTGACTTCAAATCAGGTGGAGCCATGGTGTCAAATCATCTGGGAACATCGGCTCTTTTTCTTTGAGTCTGTGGATTTGCAAATTCTGCACATGGACCAAATATGCTTCTATGAGCCCAAGCTGTAGAAAATGCTCTTTCCCCATTTACTCAGTAGTCAAGTAGAAAGCTAAAATACAATCCAAGTCCTGTAATAGGTAACTTTGTAATACATTTT
>JAOWBP010001760.1:11869080-11881791 GCA_028571105.1 Tragopan temminckii | reverse complement strand
TAGTTCATCATTATTGAAGCTATGTCTGTGCTTACTTTATAACGTTCTTCATACTTTCATATCCTTTCCAAATAATTTCTTTTGAAGAAGGTTCTAATAAAGCAATTTCTTTAATAATTTCAGAAACCGATGGGGCAGACAAAGTCACTAAATCCAAGAGATCCTGGATAATATCCATTAAAAAAATCTGCCTCTTGAAATGTTGTTTTCCAGGACATTTTTAAGACAATAAATTTATGAAAAAGTATACCTGGAAATTGTTCTTTGGGAAAACAAAATATCATCTCTTGAATTTCTAGCTGTCATTTTTATTGCAAGACCACTACAGAAAATCAGCATTTATTTCAGGCTACTTCCTCACTATTCCTGCTATTGAATATCTTTTGAAAATTCATAGACTCTGTCTGTGGTATACTTCACCGTTGCCAAATGTGATTAAACTGTGATTCAGATGAGAAAAAAAAAATCAAAATGCCTTTTCTAATATGCTCCTTCTTATTACGTTATTTCTAGAATGCTATTTCAGTAACTTCATAAAACTAACGTATTGTTTCATCTGTTTATCATGATCATGCTGTCCTTTTATAATTGTCAGGACAAATAACATGCTCTGTGCGTGGACAAGGTGTAAATATTGTAGCAGAAGGAAAAATGTAACAACAGGAGAAACAAAAAACTATAATAAAAACAGTCATTTTTTAAAAGAATCAAGGTTTCCATGAAGCGTCCCCAAGTGTTAAAATGATTTAAATTAATAAAAACATCCTGTAAAAATATGATTCACATTTATATATCGCCGAATCGAAGTAATAGGCTAACATAATGGGGGTTCATTTGTCTTTTGTTGTAAAAAATATCGAGCAGATTCTGCTTTCAGTTTAGTAGGGACAGCCTGGGACAATTCATCCAAAGATGACAGCCAGATTCACAGCCTGTGTAAGTTGTTTAGTTCTAATGATTTTAACAATGTCATGACAGATATAAGTCAACTGAATATTTGGCTAAACATATGAAGTCAACAGATTACACCAGTAGAGCCAAGAGAAGAATTTGGCTGAAGAAGCTAAGCTGTAAATGTAGAAATTAACAATGCAATTTTGGATCACTTCTGGTAGGGGTGAGGTCTAGGAATGGGTGTTTGAAGTCTGTCTAACTCTTGAGCTAGCAAGGTGCAACATGAAAATTGAGGACTTTTCATATCCAGTAGAAGTAAGTACGCTGAGGAGAAAATCATGTTTCTAGTGAGTCAGTTGTGAGTGGTGGAGGCCGGAAGGTTGTTCTGTACCACCACTGTTGCACTGGCAAACCCTTTTAGACCCTCACCTCATATCTGGGCTGTGCACTGGTGAAGATTGCTGTTCGAAAGAGAAAAGGGTAAAAGCTATACTATGTGAATGTTTGCAGCATTGAGGAGATTTGTATCAAAGCCTCTGTTTCCACTAATGTTAGTGTCTGTATCCAATACGGTCCTCCAGAGTGGATGAATGTGAGTGTGGGATAAATGATGGCAAGTAGCAGGAATATTCGACACAGCTCTTCTTACCTCCAGTTACATGGATTTTACATCAGCGCAACTCTAGTGACATAAGTACAGTTACTCCTGATTTATACTCATGATTGACTGAGGAAAATTTGTTCCCTGTAAACTGCAAACTTATGACATCGGTGGTACACATATGGCTTTCAAAGAGTTTCTTTCTTTCTTTAAAGAGTGGCTTCCTCATTTCTACTTAGAATAATAGGGCATGCCGAGAAAATGGTGAGCAGGAAAGTAAAGCTAAGCGTTAGTGATGTGGAAGTATGTGAGACAGGACAGGAAATACCTTAAATAAATAATAGTGTCAAATGCTAAACTAACATAAAAACCTTGTAAAATATCATAAAGAATCTTAACAAAACATTTTCTTATACTGCAGAACTGTTAAAATTTTTTTAACTTACCCAGACAGAAATGTAAGGAAGAATGAATTTTATTTTTTTTTTAGTTGTGTATGGATTTGGCTACATATACATGGTTTTATTCACAGAGCAGAAATCCAGCACTTTTGATTTTATTTAATTTGAAACATTTTGACAATTTAATTTACTGTCACTTAAAAATTTAATCAATCAGACATTTAGGGGAAGCTACTCAGACATTAAGTGTAAGTCTTTCTGGTGACAGAGCCATCAAGTAAAGATGTACCAAACACTGCTAAGAAGAATATGGTCCATGTTATAATACAAAATATGCTAAACCATTTAACAGGCTTAGTTTAACTATTTGCCTGTGACATCATTATAAGACCTCTCCCTTTGACTTTGACGTCATGAGCTAGAACTTGCCTTTCAGTGAGTTTGTACATTGATTTTAAGTAACTGGAAGTTGTGCTGAGTATGGCCAACAAAACAAATATTATCTCAGTATCAGTATTGCAGTTCAGCTTCAATAAGAACAACTAAATGACGGAGCTTGTAGTTATACTACAACTGAAATAACAATATCATTTTTCATTAAGTTTGAGGTCTATTGTGCTTTAAAAAGGGAAATTATTTGCACTTAAAGGAAGAAGGCTCTTCCAGAAAATTTTATCTATTAAGTAGACTTACACAGCTATTAGAATATAGTGTCCTTATCTTGTGAGACTGGTATTTTTCATTTTCTCAGTAAGCTTTGTTTGGTTTGTTGATCTTCAAGTATTTATTTACAGAAGGCATATTAGTTTTCATGAACATATTTTTTCCTTTTTTGACTTACTTTTGTAAATGCATGAACCACTATGTACCCTTTGCACTTTCATAAAAAAAAAAAAAAAAAAAAGAGCTCCAAGATGTCATTTTCAGAAGTCTCAGTTGAGAGTGTGTGTGTGCATGGAAAAGGTGATTTATAATATCTTAAGATGAAAAACTTTGTGAAGTCAGTCTTATGAGTACTACAGCTAAGAACTGAGAGACATAGGGCCCTACATATTCACTATCATAGTAGCTGTTATTTTTAAATTGGTAAGATTTTCAAATATTTCTTTGAAAACAGTATAGACATGCTGATATTTTGCAGCCTTTTGTATTAGCTTATAAAAACTTACCATAATGAAGAGTGATGCATTCTAGCAGGAAATTACTATGCATAAGTAGCATCAATGAGCCAAGTTCTGTGTAATTCATTTTATTGATGCTTGGTTTACAATGTAAACAAATTAGTTTAGATCGCATTTTCATATAGGTATTTTCATGTAGGAAGATTTTATGGGAAATAACCTGTAATGACAGCACTGGATTGCAATTTACAATTGTTTCTGAATGCTGGCTGACCACCAAGTATTGGTGGAGATCAGACAAGCTCTAGGACAAGAGCTCCCAAGGAGTCTGACTGCCATGTTTTCACCCTTCCCATCCCTTCTCCACTTCTTTGTTCTTTTTGCACAGTCCGTCTCCATGACCCTAGTGTTGTTTTTCCTTTGTAATTTTACCTTCCACATTTTCTCTTCTCTGAGATCCATTTGTACTCTCCTATCTTCTCCTCAGTCAGAATCATAATGGGCAACAGAGATGTACTTCCTCAAAATCACCTAGAAAGCGGAAGAGCTGAGGAGTATAGAGACTAGCACATGTACTGGGATACTGAGTCTGTTTCTTTGAATTCTGTCCACTTTATTAGCTGAGACTCAGTTCCTACTTCTGTCTCATTTTGTGGGCTTTAGAGGAAACTTCTTTCCTGTGTCCCATATGGGGCTGGGGTTAAGGGTAAGATATTTGATAGCTTCTTGTTGATAGCAGCCTTTACTTAGGCAGAACACCCTTTTACCTCAACTGAGGGCAAAACTGATGCATGAGATTGCCGTGGCCTTTGCTAGATATGCAACTGGCTGAGATATAACTGATTTTTAAGATGTGCAAGTTTCTGGTGCTAACAATTGTTGTGGGATATGACCCTACACGCAATCCTGAATAAGGCCACCCAGTTTAACTGACAGACTTTGCACACTGGGTTCTGAGATTTGACTAGAATGAGTGCCTTAGTAGTGCAGGGTTGGCCACAATACCTGCTGTTAAAGTTCACATTGCATTCCGTAGCTTAAGTTATCTTGTTTGATCTGTTTAAAGTCATCTACTTCATACAGATCATTAAGAAAAATTCAGAATGGGAAAGTAGAAGCAAATGAACTTAGAATTCCCGTCAGAAATAAGTGATGGTTTTAGAATATATAGTTAAAAAACTCTTACAAGAAGATATATTGACTTAAGAATAATAATTACTGAACTTGCAAGGAGTTGCAGTAATTCCTTTAAAATTATGGCACTTTGTAAAGAGCATTCTTTTATTTGTTAAATAGGGGAAACACTGCTTCCCTGGTGCTTTTGTTTTTCACTCTGGTTGTAGCAATGGAGCACTTGCATGTTGTGTTTGATGCCTTGCATGATGAAGACATGCAAAGGCAAGTTCCAGTCTGCATGCTGCTTAATGAATGTTTTCCTTTTCTCTCCTTCCCTGTTATGTGCTTACAGAAGACAACTATGTGGAAGGTGGGTGCTTTCTTACCTTATTTTCCTAAGCTCTTGTTTTTCCCCTTTGTTTAGTGTTTTTTTTCCCTTCTTCTTAATGTTATAAAAGTACACATAACATTCAGTACGGTAAGTTGCATTTTGTTACCCGTAAAGGTATACAAGTTTATTAAATAAGTGTGATTTCTTTTTCCATACAGAACACAAGCAAAGCCCTATGTTAATCTTGACTATATTGATGTAATTCCTGAATAACTTCGCTGAAACAATGAGATTTACACTCATTTGAATATATCACTGTATACAACCTCAAAGAGATTTGCAGAAAGACTGATTTCTACTCATGTTCTGTATGAAAAACACTTCAAGAAAACATTTTTTCTTTAACGTGGAGCATAAATCCTTCTCGTAAGAATGGAATGCATGTTAAATACCTATATTTTGGTTGCTTAGGAAAATGGAAAGCGCTTTTCTCCTTAGTCTTGCTTACTGTACTCTCCTTTACAGCACAGAGTTTTAGATAAAAGCTTTATCTGTGTATCTTTTCAACACGATAAACTCTGCCTTTTGGACTTTGTGAAAGAAGAGTTGTGATTTTAGTAATAATGCTGGTATGTAATTAAGTCCCATTAAGAAAAGTGTGTCACAGGGCAGTGGAAATTAAAACACAATGCTTCCTAGCCTGAATGTTGGTAAGTATGTCCATTAGCTGGTAAAACATGTTTGAGTGAGTTTTACACTTCACAGATCAGTTTTTGTTAGGAGTCAGTACTGCCCTTTTGTTCATGAGCCAAAGGGTGCAGGTGCTTTTTAAAGTACAAGTGCTTTAAAAATCCTTTCTTAATCTTTTCATACTTCATAAATTACTATTTAAAAATGGTTTTAGCTTTTTAAACTGAATTATATATATATTTTTCCCAGTAGTTTAAAAACTTTCTTGAAATATAGGATTTTGTAAGCTGACGTGCAGTGAGGCTGGCCTGACACAGCTGTGACCTCGGGTCCAGGAGTGAGACACCATGGGGCCTGAGATTATGAAGGATTCAAGGCAATGGGAACCACTGCCTGCCTGTTCACTGGCTCTTAAAATGCCTACAAATATCAGTACCGTGTTTCTCTATGCCACTATACTGAAAGGCAAAATGAGATATTCAGATTTAGCACATACATGATGCTGTGCAACTTTGTTAAAATACGTGTTACCAATAGGAGAAGATTTAAGTTATTTTGATGCTTTAATTGCATGCAATGTCAAGAACATACAAATCAGTACAATTCTATTTTTATTGTGAAATAAAAATGTATTCAACAACACAGGGATGGGATTTGTAACTCAGAAGCACAAAAGTCAAGAAATAGGTAACTAATATTATGTTTGACCTATGCATGAAATTCTCACTGGTGTCAACATGAGGCTTGATTGTGAATTAAGATCATTACAACTAGATGAGGTGTTTCAGGTTCATTTCACATACTCATTTATGCACAGCAGTGCAAGATAAGACCTGGGTAACACTTAATCCGGGAGTTACCTGAATCTAATTCTTAAAACTGCACTTACATTTATTCCAACACAAGTCTGAATACTTATGCATATATTTGATTAGCAGAAGATGTATATCTAAAGAGTGGAAGCATAGAATGTATATCCTAAGCAGAACTGGGAAACTGAGCAATAGTTTTTCGTCTTTGAATTCTTTGATATCTGAGCATTTCGTTAAGTTAAAGAAAAGAAAGGAAAGGATTTTAGTATTCACAAAGTGAAATTTGATGGTGTAAAAAGGTTACATTTTACTCATTTTGTTAAAATTGTGCTAGTGTTGAACATGTTCACTGCAAGTTCACCGTGTTTGAAATTTTCTTTGGCCTGTGCTCTGCATGGAACTTACACACAAGGTTATGAAAATAGCCTCTCTTCATGCTGTTTTTCCCTATCCCATTTTGTGCCCCTCAACTTTGGTGCCAAGTTCAGTGTAAATATGAAATGGATCACACATGCATACAGGAGGTATTCCTACTGAATCTTTAATTCCTAATTCACAAAGAAAAGGCTTTTATCATTCTGATTATGAAGGAATGGTGCACAAATGAATATTATTAATGTTTGGCATGCCTATACGTGGCTCATCGAGACTAGATCTTTCTGTAACCATCTACTGTGGTTGTCTCAGTTATAAGCACAGAGTCATGTTGAAAATCTGGCAGTGATTGCTGTCATGGTGGGTTTATTTGTATCATTTTAAACCCCTCTATGGATTAAACAGGTACAGTAATAGCAATTCTTCACTCTTCCATAGTCTTCATCCATAGATTGAAAAATATAAAATGAGGTAAGTAACATTATATTCTCATAGCAAGTAAGTATAAGTAACCTTACTGCTTCAAAAATAAGTAACATACAGAGTGAAACAAAATGCAGTGTCCGAGAACTAGTACTACCTTTTTTTAATTTATGGATGTTTGGTTTGAGCAGTGCATTGTTTTGCAGTCACTGGCTTCCTATTTTTAGTTGAACAGCACTGTAAGTGACTCTTAAAATTCAAGTGGTTTCTATGATGTTTTCAAGAGGCTTTTCTACCATTTGTGTTTTTTTTTCAAATTATATAAAAATCACAAGTTTACAACTGACCATGCTCACATGCAGTATTACTAAAACTAGTAGATATCAAGCAGTGGTCATCTCCTGAAGCTCAGCTTTTTATTTAGGTCCTTATAACTATAAAAGTCAAGCTAGGAAGAGATTACCTTCTATTTTTCCGCTAGGAGACACAGCAGTCTTTACAGTTTGTGTTTTCAGTGTGTCTCAGTTGCAGCTACGCTAATGCAGGAAGAACAAGTGCGGACACATTTCTCCTAATTGCAGCATAGCTGTGAGGTACTTACCGGTAATGCTTACATAGGCATTCCTTCAGTATCACACTCAGCTCTTGCATATATTGGTGTAAGCCTCGGATCATCCCAGTAGTTACAGAGCACTGTACTTTTAAGTGAATCTACTGCTCAAGATATGGGGCACATCAGGCCTTCCAGTTCAACTTGCCTCCGGGAATGGTGACACTAAAAAGCACTAATTCAGCAAAACCTTTGTTAGCCTATTTGAAACATCACTTGAGATCTTGAACTGATGTGAAATCTGATTGCAGTTGGGAGTATCTTTGAAATACCCCCAAGTACGATGAGTCATTTGTGCACCTAATTTTCTTTGTGAAGTAGAAATCACAGGAGCTCTCTAGGAAATCTGCTTTCCAATAACGAGCAGGACATTTTATTGCACACCTTCTTTGTGTGAATTAACTTTAATTAATTGCAAATAAGAAAATCGTGTATCATTTTCATAGTTTTTGGAGAAGATAAGCACAAACAATTAAGAACTTCTAAAATGGATTCTAAACGATCTAAGCTCAATGAGAATAAACCTGATGTGAAATGTGAAAAGTCTTTTTTCTGTACAAAATTTCTTCCTTCAACATGTTATTCTCAGTGAGAATATAAGTATCATTTCATTACTGTGTGTTAAAAAAGATGAATATTTTTGGTTAAAGATTAACTAAATTTGGCTCTGGTTGAGCAATTATCATTACGGCCATCTGTTTTGAAATGTCACTAGACCTATAGTGGTATGATTGGATTTGATCTCAAAATACCAATATAAAGCAAAATCTATTTCTCACAGATTTATGAAGCAAATTCAGAAGTTGTCACTTAAATTTTCTTTATTGCTGTGTGTTTTGTACTGCATATATAATAATTTGCCTCCTCTGGAATGTATTCATTCTACTCTCACATTTCACACAAATAAGGAGACATCCCTTGCATTATCATTTCAATGTGATAAATAAATTTTGTTTAATTACCTGAAATGCTCATTTTTTATGAGGGGAAAAAGACCAGACCCAGCCCATTTTTCAGGTTTACACTTTCCAGGTTTTTAACATCATTTTGAAAGTAGAGGACAGGAAGTCCTCCTTCCAGCAAAGTATTCAAAGCAATATAATGAAAATACAATAAAGACAGATTATTAAAGGATTTGGTTGGATCTGGAAGCATTCTAGTATTTTCTGCCATCCCAGCTATTGCACAGAAGAAATACACAACAAAACAGTACCCAGTGTTTGAATTGCAGTTCTATTTCTCGTAGCCCAAAGCATTCCAACCAGTGGCTGAAAAATGCTCTTTGATTTCAGTCTGTGGTACAGACATCTCATAGGAAACAGATGCCTGTCACAAAACATTTTTGTCACTGTGACAACACCACCTTCCCATGCTCCCTTGTTCATTGCTGACTGTGCTCTTGTTTCCCTTCAAGGTCTGGCGCACCTGATGATGGGCGACCAAGGTATGGGCTCTGTTCCTTTTCCACTCTGCTTTCATTGTTTCTTCTTGTTCTGTAGCTGCTTTAAATCCATCACTGCAAACGATGGGCAAATGCTTGAAAGCTGTCTTTGGCTGCAAATAAACACATGGTTTTAGTCACATCTTTCCTTATTTCATTTTTTTTTTTCTTTTGTTTGCTCTGTAAGCTTTTGTCCTTCCTGCCTCCTGAACTCCCCCTCTCGCAATATGATAACTGAAAAGAGGTGAGAGAAATAAGGTGTTTAAGAAAATTTCATGTATTTATCCGAAAATACAATAACGGGTGATTCTATAAAAGATAAATGAATCGCAAGAGCGCTCTTCGGAGTTCCTGGGAGAAGATACTCAGCTTGTCACACTGTACGCCTTGAAGAGTGCATTTACCTTAATGCATGGCTGAGTGGAATTTGCAGAAAGCACCTGCTCCTGGCTTCTGGAATGCTGAGAGTACAATTTTGCCACCTAAAGAAATCAGTGGTTTTTCTTCTCCTAACTCATTGTCCCCTGTTACTTTTGTGTCACTTTTTCTTATCTAGCATGGATTATTTCTGTGTTTCGCTGCATGTACATGACTGGAAAAAAAATAAACTAAATCTCTAATATGACATTGATTGCATCTCCATTTGTCTCCAGACCTTAAACTTTGTCCTTTTTCATGTTTAGATATTATTGCATTTACATATAACTCACGACTCTTACTGTTGTTTCTCTCCTCTTCTTATTCTCTTTTTGTCTGGAAATGCTTTCTTCATGGAACCATTTCACCAAATCCATAGGTAAAAGTAAAGGTATTACATGATTTTCTTTATTTTTTAATGCCATCAATATACTTTAATGTATGTCTAAGTATTGCAAATAAATGTAAATCTTTTTGCACTGATAACATGAGGTAGGTATATTTTTAAGTCAATATTTCATGGATATTGAGGTAAGGAGAAGTATCTAAAGGATAAGCTGTTTTTTTTAACGGTTGCCTCCTGGTTTTGTGAGAGATGTAACATGTGGCAGTGGTAAAGGAGGCTACAGTTGCAGAAAGCATTCAGGATGAAATAACAACCGTGTTTTGAAGTATGCATTTTTCTGTTCTCAAAGAATTGTGGTTTAAACCACCAGACACAGAAAAAAAACCAAAACAACAAACACATAATGTTGTTCAACAGAAATTATCTGGAGATAATCTGTCCAGGGCCAGTCCACAGCTCGATCTAAGTTTTAAATCCCAATAGCACTGACTTCAGCAAGTCTCTGCTATCAGGTGATCACTTTTGCCCTGAGATTTTCCTTGTAAGTTATCGCTTTGATTGTATCTGAGACAAGAATTGGAGAAAGGAACAATGAAGAATGAACGCAAAAGTGAAGAGTGGGTTTTATTTCAGATTTTGTTACTCGGTTTTGTTTCTTGATGTGAACAATGCCAGCTATATTTACTTCCTTATTTCTGCAGGGAACATGTGAAGTAGGGTCAAGACTTTTTCCTGTATAATTAAAGACCATGTTTTGTTATGAGGATACTCACAGATATCATGTCCATACATTCTTATGATAAGAAGTTGGTTATTAAATGTCATTAAATCTGTGTTATAGAGTAATGATATAGTTCTGTTCATCCTAAGTCCCTGTCAGGGTGTGCCAACTCTTGGTAAATATCAGAAAGCCAATGTGTGTCATAGTACCTCGCTAACTATTCAAACTAGAAACAAACTTCTGTGTATCTTGCTGTCTTGTCTGATGTAGTGTTTCCAAACCTAGAAAGTACATGTGATGCAAAGTCCTGTAGTGTCTCCTTCCTCTTCATATCAGACTTTCTGGAGAGACTACTTACCTAGCTATCACCGGCAAAATATTTAAAGGGCATGAGTGTTCTGAACATGTAAATCTTCTTGCTTAGGAGGTTTTAAGCAAGTGGACTATAACCTGGTCTATTTATTTCTTATAAGATTGTTTTGTTTCTTCCTTGGTTGATTTTTGTTGTGTTTTTCTTAACAGTACCTTGTACCTATGACTTCCTTATTCCTTATTGTGAATACTTTATTTCATAATGATAGATGTTTTTGGTGAAGTTACCTTAAAGTGACATTTTGTAGCAACCAAACCTTGACATTTTTGATTATTTTTGTTATTATTAAGGATGATTTTTTCTAGCTTACTCTATACACAGAATAATATATACATCAGTGAAGGTTTTTTTGTTGTTGTTGTTAAAAGGATGAAAGCATGTAAATATTATGAATAAATAATTAACAGTTGATATAGAAAGCAGATTTTAGAAAAAAATATCATGCAATGGCTGGGCATTTATTTTTTTTTTAAATTTTTAAAGGCTTAACAATTATATTCACAAAAAATGACATTCATTATACTAGCTATATTTAATGTGTAACAACGTACTACGTGACATAAACACCAGTCACCTATCATCAAATCAGTCTACTACATTTTTCTTTTCACATTTTAATATTTTTACTAAATTTCTCCCTTTTTTTTGTGAGAGTGCCAATTACACTCCTATGTTTTGATAACCACAATGCTTCCTCTTTGCATATAATAGTGTATATCTGTTCAAATGAATGGAAAGGATTTATGTGTATACAAAATACACTTGCCTGTAACTGATAATATCTCAGTATTGGACCATGTCATCAACCATTATTGATTATGTTAAAGCTACATTATCAAACATATGAACTGAAAACAGCTGTGATGCATATTTATAACGTGAGAAAATAAGTAGTAGGAGGGTGATGGAAAGGAAAGATGGGACAAAAGTGGAGCTTTGTGTTGGATTCATTCACACTCATTTCAGTCTTTCATTATAATTTGAATTCCTTTAGAGTTAGATAAGGTTAGTAACAAAAGTGATTTGGGGATTCAGAGTAATTACACCATGAATTTATCTTCAGCTGTAAACATAACCAATAAAAACATTAGGAGGTTTTAATATGTAATTTGCTCAGAGGTGTGTAAGTGGCTGAAGCACCACCTGTTTCCTTTCATAAGCGTTATGTGAGGTTCTGGGAAAAAAAAGGTATCAATGTCCCTACAGAATGAGATGCCTCAAGGACAGGACAGTGACAGGCCAGAGTCTTACTGTAGACAGGAGAGGCGAGGCAGCCTTTCCAAGTGGGCACGCAGTACAAAATCCAGTAGCATCTCACTGGATGCACCTGCCATTTGTGACTTAGCTGCGTGTATAGCTTGAAATACTCCAGATAATTTCCTGACAGAGTTTTTATAGAAGCAGTGTCGATATTTACAAAGCTGTCATCGCCCCCTATAGAAAGGCAGAACAAAGTTGGGAAGATGTCACTGTGTTCACAAATGTCTGTCAATATCTGAGGTCATATATACATGTGCAGAACCAGCTGACACAAAGCAGAACATAAATCCCAGAGCTTTTGTAGCAGCCATTACTGCTGCAAATGCTAAGCCTAATTTTATAAATAAGCACAGACTTTTAATTGTAGTGGCATTCATTTATTTTCTGATAAACTTTCTGTCTGTTCAGAAGTACCAGGTTTTGTTTGTTTGTTTTCTGGAAATCTCCTACCTGTATATAACTATAGCAGTAAACATGCTGCAGCTGTGCTGATGGAAAGACATGGGCAAAGCAAATCTTAAATGTGGTGGTCGCTGTTAGAGTGATTGAATACATTATTCAGAACACTTGTTTGAATTCGGAGAAAACAAATGCTTTGCCATCAGAAATTTTGTCTGCCTTCTCCATGCTGTGTAGGGGGTCTAATAGAACTGTCATTTTCACATATAGGTTCTACCTCATCAGAAGTTTAGGACCTCCCAGATTTTGTGATGAATGGCAATATAACTAAGATTACACAGCAACTAATATAAAACACTCAATTGCTTTATTTCTCTCCC
>JAOWBP010001760.1:11804745-11822347 GCA_028571105.1 Tragopan temminckii | reverse complement strand
TGAGTTCAGGAGGATTTGTACATTCATAAATAATGATCTAGCCAAGAAGGGAGGAGCAGTCTGGGAGTCAAATCCTCTACTTTATTTGGAGAAATTACCTGGAAAAAGCTTTCCAACAGACTTTCTGTGGATTTACAATATAAGTATTTGCATGCAGAGGAAAGTATCATTTAACTACTTATATTAAATGGAACAGATTAATTAAGAAAGGATCCAAGCAATTTAGAAGTGAATTTGGACTCAAAGAAAAGGATTTGAACCTGAATCCTTCACACTGCAGTCACCTGCTGGACCACAGAAGGTACATCTGTAGGGCCTTTTCTCAGTATGAATTAAAGTCTGACTTTAAATTAAATAAATACATAAAGAAAAGAAAAAATATTTAAAATATTTTGAGTTTTAGTAGCTACTCTGATTATAATTATCCTTATACATTTTCCTTATACTTCCAGATATCAGCATCTAAAAGGAGGGGTAGAAGTTTGAGTTCTAATTAAGGAAATAACAGAAACCAGCTGAGATATGCTTCCTAAGTAATTTCCCATTTGAAAAAGCAAGTGGTCTGTATCTGCCTTTCTGAACCAGCAGATAAGAATACAAATATAGATTTTGCATCAACAGTCTGTCCTTTTCTTTTTTCTTTCTTTTTTTCTTTTCTTATTGCTTGAAGTCATATGATCAGTTTTATATTATCCTGGAGCAACATAAAATATGACACACAGAATTACTTGTTCCGAGGTGGATTCTTATTCCCTATGCTCTACAATACATTATGCTATTTCAGTTATTTCACTTCACTATTTCCCTTATGAACACAGTCAAACAAGGCACACTGGTGGCACAAATACTGGGTTAAGGGGTTGTGGCCTACTTTCAACTCCCTATTTCTTTACCTCCCCTCAGATGGCCACTGCCATATTGCAGCACATGCACAGTCTCTCCCTGTTCCAGTTCTGTCAAATGATCTGAATTTAAATAAACAAACAAACAAAAAACTACAGATGGAATGAGAGTGAAGCAGATGCATAGTTAAGCTGTCAGATCCAAAGGGTGATAAATTCCACCTTACGAAGGCAGAGGGTATAAAAGGAGACAGCAACAAGACACTCAAGGCTATGATCTAGTGAGCTGCTCAGCTGCAGTCAGAAGAGCAACTCTGGTCACATTCTCAGATGTGCACTTGTGTGGTTTTGCCATGATATCTCCAGTCCCTTGCAAAAATTTTCAAATTTGCAGTATTATGAACATTACAAAGGTCTTAACTACTTCCACAATAAATCTAGATCCATGCTACCAATCTGTTTTGGTTTAGACTTTTTAAAATTGTATTCTTAAACATATAAATTGGGTTATTTGCAGCATAAAAGATTAATCAATAGGGTGAACTTCATTTTCAGAACTGAAATTACCAAAGCTATTATAATTTTAAGCCACTGAGTCTTTGTTCCACTGTATTAACATCTTTCAGCAAATTATTGATAACCATACAGAGAGAACAGATAAAAGTTTCATTTATAAAGCCAAAGAAGAAATATGTCTCATCTACTTTTCTAGACATTAGGAAAGCTTTCCAAATAGAAATGATGACTAAAATTATTTTCTGTGTTCCATGCCTACTTTCCCCTGTGTATTAATTACTATTCCATGCTTATCTGATACCAGTCTGCTTTTAAATCACTAATTAAAATATGAAATGTGGAAAGCTATTTTTAAGTGCAGAATTCTATTGTTTCATCCAGCTGAATTATTCCTTCCATATTCATAGAGGAGTTATCACACATTTCAGATCTTAGGGTCCAAAATGGAACAGACACAGAGCAAATAGCACTAGCTTTCAAATCGCCTTTCAAAACAAAGCTTTTTCCTCGGTTGCAGTTTCCAACAAATAACCAAAATCACTATCCTCTGGGAACTATCCTGATCTAATTTGTAACGCTGGGGCATGACCACAAATACAGCCATGTTAATCTCATCTACATTCAAAACACGGGGAAAAGACTGTTTCGGAAAGAAAGATTCCTTCTTTTTCTTGTCCCTGTACAATTCTCCTGTGTCTCTGCTCTGCTTAACTGATTATTCTGGATGTTCATTTTCTTGTACCTGAAAGCCTCCATCAAAAACGTATTTACAAAATACTTTTCTTCCACAGGATCTTTCAAACCACATTCTGTCAGATGCTTGCTTCAAATGAAGCATTGGCACTCAGTAAATATCAGTAAGGATGACTCTAAAGGGTCTTTCATTAGTACTTTTACAGGATTACGTGAATATAGTGCAAGCAGGAGATTATAAAATACATTAAGAAAATGAAGTCTGAAAAGTGTACCGACAGTATATCAGATCCATTTGAATCAACAGATTTTCAAGAAGTATCACCAATTCCCTGCTGTTTAACAGACTCGGTATTCACAGTGGGGGTTCTACATGGTCAAACAGCCCATCAGGCAACAGATAATATCCTGACTAAAATCCATTTAAATCATCTACATATATTTTGTATGCATAAGATAAAAAAACAAAAATAAAAACAAAAAACCCACAACCCTAACTACAACTTTTTGAAGTGAAAACTGTGCCGTCAATACTAGCACTAAACAAAAAGGCACTTTTGCAATACACCTCCAGGCTGTTAGAAATCACAAAGATACCTGAATTATCTGTTTTTGTAAAACACTATGACCAGTTGGAGACTTTTTGTTTGGTAATACGCTGAAGTATTTCAGCAAAACTCTATACTAAGAAGATTTTTATTCCCTCCCTAAATTTTGACATCTAAAGAATATCTATAATAACAAATGAACCCACAGCAAACTAGGCTCAATTATGTTCATCACAGAATGAAAACTGAGAATCTTAAAAAGTATGGTATGAAATTTATTTTGTGACAGAAGCTTTTTTCTTGTGTGAAAATGAATAAACAAGAAGGAATTCAGCATTTATGTCAGATTCATTCTGGGCAAGGCCAATAACAGCCTCTCATGGTAAATCCCACAAAATGCAAAATCAAGTAGATCCAGAAAGAATTCCGCCATAGCAGTTGATACTAGTGAAATATGCTCACCTCTACGAAGTCTCCATTTTCACAGTCACAGACAGATTTTCTAACATTTTGTTGCATGTTACGGCTTTGCACAAACTGGAGCTACAACTTGTTTTTCAAACAAGAATGAAGACTATAAGGAAATAAGCCAAGGATACTAAGAGCAGGGTTACTGAATGTATATATATGGAAACATATCTGGTCTGTATATATATTGATAATTTGTGTTTTCAGTCTTCAAAAATTAAGTGAAATGAGTAACAATAGTTGTCTAAGGGGATACTGCTGATTTATATTCACTGTGCAAAGGTGACCATATTGGAGGCACAAGTGAAATACTCTCACATACAAATTCACATTGGGCCTTCTTGACCCAATTTGGGTCACATTTTGGACACATATTTGGACCCATGCAGATGCCCCAAAATATTCTGTGGTGACAGAAATGTATGTTACCTTCTGGGCATAAGATAGCACAAGTTCTTATCCTGTCAATCTTTCTCTGTCTTGCTTCTAACTACATAGTCTAGTTTCCAAAGGCAAGCTCCTGTCAGGTCAGAAAAAAAACTTTTTTTAATCCAACCCACTCATCCCCCCATACTACATTGTTTTACTTCGGGTCATACTGAACTATATCAAAGTACAGGCTGTCATACACATTTGCAATATGCTGTAGCACATCATTAGTGGATACAGACATTCAGACTAGGGACAAGTTTGTGTATATACGTATGTACACAGAAAGATAACTGGATGTGATCTTTGCTGTTCACCCAGCTACAGTTTGGTTACACAGAGATCACTCCAGGGATATATAAATATAATAGAAAAAATCCATACACCATCTCAACTTCCCTTGTACCTGTCTGACACTGTCAACTTGCACAAAACCCAGCTGCACAGAAATATTATTGTATGTGTATCTATCTTTGCAAATTTCCTTTTAATAATACAGACAAGCAAAGGGATTTCAACTTTTTAGAGTCTTATTCTTTTCAACTTGTTGTCATGGATACTACATCTTCTCCTTTTTCCCTTTTCTCTCCTTCATCATATTTGACTTTTGCGTGCTGGTGTCCATGGTGACATCCTGCTATCAGCACACACTGCATGTCTCAACTTCCATATTTTTTACAATGGGCTCAGGTATTTAAAGGAGTTTCCCCTATGTGACTAGCATTATTGCATATTAATCTCTCTTTACTAGGAGAAAAGAAACAAAAACAATAAAACAAACAAACAAACAAAAAACCAGTTTCTGTACTTATGCAATATTTTCAGTTTTATTCACTTCAATAAACTCACAAGTTGCAACATCTTATTTTCAGGATGGCCTCTGGGGACAGCTGCCATACATTCAATCCATCACACAGGCAAAGGAGGATGCAGAGCAATCAGGCAAGTGTTTATGCATCAAAATATAATTGGCTAAATTTTCAGAGATGCTGAGCTTCAAAAGTAGATAGTGTGAGCAACCAGGCAGAGAAAGATATTCCAGAATCTGAGAAAAGTAAGACTGCACATTTCAGAAATGCATATTTCCTCTTAAAGTCACAAAATAAAAAAATTTAAAAAAAGAAGAAAAAAGAAAAAAGATGGATAGGAAAAAAAAAAAAAAAGAAGGAACAAAGGAAAAAATGGAAAAAAGGAAAGAATGAAAAAAAAAATAATTAAACAGTGATACACAGGATTTCATTATTTATTTTCTATTTCTTAGACCCTCTTTTCAAAGGATCCAGCATGCACACTCTGGGGATGGAGAACCTACCACTCAGAACATGCCTGAAGATCTTTCTTGAACTTCTGTTGCTATGAATGCGTACCTTGTTTTAATGAGTTGGACTTTAAAGGAACTGTGTAGAGTTATATCAGTCTTTGCTGATAGTATAAGGTCTAGAAAATTTTAGCTTGTAGAAAAAAATATTTTCTGATACAGTTCTGAGCAGTATTTCAGTGGTAATAATGGTAATCAATGGTGACAAAGCTTCTGATACCTTCAGTAGGGCCAGGATCCTGAACAGCACTGCAAATTTATAGTGAGTGAAACCTAAGCTGAACAGAAAGTCAGTACAAGCTCTAGGCTTACCAAAGCCGCACAGAAACTGTAAAACAGAGCAGAAGTGAATCGCTATATTGGATTTTACCAGATGGTTGCTTTCTAACACTCCCCTGAGTATTTGTGATAGGGATCCTCTCTAATTGTTGTAATCAACATGTAAAGAAATCATTTAGATCTTTATCGTGATGCGATAAAATAACTCAAATAAAAGATGCTTATATGAAATCATATTTGTTGGAGCACAAGTGTAGGATTTCTTAAGTATATGGTATTCACAGGAAGCTTTCCCTAGTATTATGAATTACAGAAATTCAGCCATGGATTCTGTGAATCACTGACTTGGTATTACCTTCCTGAGATGTGTTTCAGAAACATCTCCCTAATTTCTTTCACTTGTTTTTCCATCTCCCCAGGAGGGAACTATCCTAACTTGCCTGCTCAGTACACTGAGATCTGAAAACTGGCTGCTAATTACCATGTGTTTCAATTCTCAACTTAACGGGTGATCTGGGAAATCAAGCCATGGCCTCATATGCACAATACGATCAATAAGCTACCGTCTAGACTGCTGTGACATGATGCTAGTGTTTGCTGTTATATAGCGCATTTGTGCTCTGGGTTGCTCCTAAATTCTGGTGATCATGTACAGTAAAGTTTGGTCAGATATGCCCCTATTCTGAAGAAACAAACAAACAAAAACAAACAAACAAACAAACAAAAAAACCCACAATAATCGCAATAACAACAACCATACCATGCATGTACTCTTAGTAGCTACAGATAACTGATTCCAGTACAGCTACTAGCTATTGGAAAAAAAAAGGTTTTACAGGTTATCTTTCCCTGATTGTTAAAAAGGTGGGGAGGAGCACACATAAGTTATGGCTGTTTCCTTATCTAATATTCAATAAGCCTTTTTAAAATAATAAAAGGACAATAAAAAAGCCATACAGACTAAAGGGAAAACATGATGGGAAGCTATATAGGAAGAATTCTTTTTTTCATATGAAATAGTATAGTCCGATTGAATGAAATAAACTTACATAAACTAGCACCAGTATGTAGTGCAGTACATGTTCCCCCAATAACTAATAATGAAGAATTGAGACTATAAAAAAAATTCATCATATATGTGTTTAGATTTCCAGAGTTGTAGAACAGCCTTTACATAAACATGTGAAACCTGTAGTTTTTGGAGGACGTTTGGGACAAATCAGTAAGCAAAATAAATGTGAATCTTGAAGTATTCTTTTGATTTTGCAGTAGACAAAAACCAAGAAGAAAAAAAGAACACTTACAATACAATACAAAGTAGTTCCCACATCGTAGAGGGGAATTAGTCTTAGAACACATCAGATTTAACTGCGTTAAAAATTAAATGCTATTACTGGCAAGCTGCATTTGCAAAAGGTTGTACAATTATGGACCAAAAAGGCAGGTTAATCCATCTTAAGTTTCATAGTTTGTGATACTATCTTGAATTTTCAAGCATTTTCTGACACATCTCAATACTATTATAATGATTTAAAATTAAAATCCTATATTTGTGATCTCTGTATCTACTTTCATGCTTAAACCTTAAGCCTTTCTAACACTAAGGTCATTATCTGATCCTTCCAGCGTATCCTCTCTGAAATATTAAAGCTCTTATCTAGGGATCTATCACAGGGTCACACATCTGTCCAAAAATGTGATAGTCTTGACCGAAAAATAAATAAATAAATAAATAAATAACCCTTTTGCTCATAGTTCCCTTCATCACCTGTGATGCTTACATGTTATCCAGTAACTATTTTTGGCAGTGGAGTATTGGTTTTTGTGTGCATCTCTTCTAAGCAAGATTCACACCAGAACTATCAAGAAGAGCAAAACTGCAAGCAAGTCACTGGAAAAAAGGAACAACCATTTGTTTCTATGCTATTATTCCATGCTTCTCTGTCTGAATACTTGCTCTTCATTAGATTAAATTTTGGGCATACCCGTGACACTCAGGAAACGTAAAATAGCAGCTTGTCTTGTTCAGCTGAATAAAGCTACCAGCGTATTACAGACTGCTTTCTTTTTGTAGTTCTCTATATCTAATCATTACAGGTGGCCCAAAATCTGCCTGGGGAGGGTTTTTTATTTGCTTCTGGTTATAACATGACAGTTTGAAGAAACAATCAGTTCCAAGTAATACTTGTCCATTAGAGATCCAGAATGTTGTAGGAAATAAATTTGCCTACTTACTTCCTTACACATTACCTCCTTTTAAAGAACAACTCAAAAGAAGATTTGCCAAAGCTCTAGGCACCCTAATATACCATTAATAATTCAATTAAATCACAGTAGCATTAAAATAACAAATTCAAGGAGAATTCAGCCAGACAGCTGGCTCTCAGCAACTGGATACACTTCTGTGACACAATAGATCCACATAATTTCTGGATCACATTTTGGCACTTACATCTTGATACACCCTGGAAAGGAATACACTTGTGATCATGCATTTTCAATTAGCCTGCTGAAAGATCTTCAGTAACAAACTCAGGTTTAAACTAATGATCTTTTTAAAAGTGAAATTGCTAAGTTTACATGTCTTTATTTTTAATTCATAAAAAAATATTTTTCCCAGCAGGAATATCATATGGTCATACCTCACAAGATCTGTTTTTCTGTGCTTAAATATTTCCATTACCTGCAGTGGTTTTAGCTCCCATGAACATAATCATCACAAACCACTATAATCACAGACTCCTTATGAGCCCTGACAGATAGGTACCATGGGAGATATAACCTAACCTAAGACCATAATAGAAAAGAGAATGAAAAAACAATTACTGAATTACAGCTTCAGAAAGCACTAAAGTAACTTTGCAAAGCAAAGTATTTTGGGCTTAAATATCTGATAGACATTTCTTTTTGTGGAAAGAGTATCTGACCAGCAGTATTTTGAAGACATGTAGACCAAACTATTGAAGAAACTGTGAATTTTGCACAGCTAAGACAGATTTTCTTTTTTCCTGAAAAATTCATTTCGCTTTGTACTTTCTACCTGTATTTTTCCTATGTGTAAGAAATGGTTTTTTTGTTTGTTTGTTTCCCTTCTGCTTCCGTTTGGAAGACAATTAACTAAAGCTAAACTCCTTCCATGCTCTGAACAGCTGATGATTACTGATACAAACTTACATAGAAATACTTCCAGTTGAGCATTACAATGGCACTGTTTTACTCCCTGTGGAGCAAGTCAACTGTTATTTAACAGAAAACTTGTTTAACTTTGGATTGTAAACTTAAATATGGAAAGGCAGGGCATAAAGCACTGCAGCAAATTCAGGAAAATATACTTCTGGGTTTGTTTTTGTTTTTTAAAAAAGTAGGATAAAAATGCTAAACATTGACACAGATTTCAGGGCTCCTAAGGTAAACTTATGAATTGCAAATTTGTGTACTAGGAATGTTAGTTTAGAGTAGTCTTGTATCATCTACAGCCTCAAAGCTTGCTTCCCACTGTCCTATTGAATCTTTGCCTGGTGCAGTAGTTACTTATATGAAAGCTGAGTGGAAGTTGATTTGTATATTTAATGTATAATTGCTTTTAAATAGTAATAAAACCTTTTAAAAGCATTAATTGTGCAATTGCACTGTAATAAGACAGCTTTCAGACTCCTATCTTTTATTTCTTTGAATTTAAATTCCTATTGATAATGCAATAACTACAGCTACCTAATTAGACCTCATTTTGGAAGCTCTGTGTACTGCTGCCACAGCTCTTAGCACTTCCAGATGAAGCCAGAAGATACTGGCTTCAATATCTTCTTCAGTGCTGTCTGGAGTACTCAACAACTCAGACCATCTTCTCCAACAGCACTCGTGGCTACAGTACTGTGCATCAGTATTTCAGAGGCTACAATTTGCAGTCCTGGTTTGGCCTGAGAAATTTGGTATTTCCATGTCCAACAGCCTTCTTGTTGATGAAAGGTCACTGAAGGATGTGCTTGTGTTTATTCTTTCCTATGTTTTTTCTACTTTACTTTTGAAACATAAAACCTTGTTTTCTGAATTGTGAAGCAGAAAAGATACAGTTATAGGATATTTTAAATGGTAAGCCTGAACAGCACGCGGGACTAATATAGGACTTGGAGAACTAGCTAGTCAAATTTTTTGAAAGAGTATTTCACTTGTTATGTGACCTTAGCAAGTGGGAACATTTTAACAACATTTAGTGAGGAAAATTGCAACACTTGCAGTACTTGCTAAGAAAGAAGCAAGAAGCAAGTTTTTTCCTGCACTACCATCCTATCTCCATTTCTCCAGAAGTATCCAGCTCCCTGTAGATTTTCTTCCTACACAAAATTTCAAATTTAGATCTGAATGTTGATATTCCAAAAGTCAAGAATCACTATCAAGTCATGCACAGACACCATATTGTATTTTTTAACCACTTCAAGAGAGTGGTGTGATGCTGCTTAGCTGCCCATCAGTGTTTAAACAACATATCTAAAAGAAGTCATAAACCAGAGCCCTCCCCACTTAGATACATCCTGAGCAGGGAAAGACATGTTTTCTGCCATGTAAAAGAAATCTTATTGTTCTAAAGGTTTTCTTATGCATGTCGAATAGCAATTCTGTTAATATGCATGTGTCCTTTCCTGAATCCTACCAATCTCAGATCATCAGAATTCTGACAGACCCGTTCTTCCTTGCCCTTCACTCTCCTTTACCTAGTGCTAGAGCACTGCTGTCCTACTATTAAGGGCTTCTTCCGGCTGAATACTAGCAGACTGATCTTTTAGTGGTGATTTTATACGCAGACTACACTTCAAATGAGACTACTGCTCTTGATGGTGCCTCTCAGAGCTGTCTTCTTCCTTTTATGCTCATACACTCTATGTTTGTATGCACTGACCATAACAATGCTATTGGCAATTATGAAGTAATAAAAACCTTTTCCACCAACAGTTATTAATCCATTGGAAAATGATGTCAAAATGAAAGCAGTCTACAAGAACCACATGCTTTTCAAACTCAACAATTATGCTAATGTATATTTCTGTTGCTTATTTTGTTTCTATTCTCCTTATTCCCATGGGCAGCTAAGCCACTCAAGGAAATAAACTGTAATACAAAAAGACAAAAAATCTACCTACTAGCAATGCCTCATTAGTATTTATCCATTGATTTTCTTTGCTTTAAAGAACAATAAGGCAGAATATAATACAGACTTTTTTACTAGCATTTAAATTCCACTTTACTCTAATTGGTATATTGCTTATTGCATTCCATCACTGGTTTCAGTAGGCTTGCCAACAAAACAATCCTTTATTTAATGGAGCTTGTTCCAGCTATGACCTTGGACACATAAACCAAAGATTTATGTTCTGAAGAGATTTTCTTCCAAACTGATGGTGAGAGGAAAAGGTATCTCAGGGAGCCTGAATATAAAGTACAAAGTAAAATTCAGCTCCAGAACTGACCCTACAGTGGAACTGAAAATAAAAATAATTTTAATGGCTGTCAATAAACTGAAAATAATATAGCAGATAACTGATCTAAATAATCTTATTTATTTGTTGGTGAACTTCATGACTACTTACTAGACAGTCGGTACCAATTGTAGAAAAAGAATCAAATATTTCTAAGCATGTTAAATAAATATTTAACATGTTCAAATTAAATATGAATAGGCATATCTCAGTCAAACAAATTAGTGTGTAAAAAGTTCAGAATATTTTAAGTAACCTTTTAATTTTAAACAATGGCAAGTAACTAAGATATAGGAGTGAACTTTGCAGAATAATATTTTCTCTCCAAGTTTCTGATTGAAAGATGAATGTTTGAAGCAATTGGCTTTTAGTTGACTTTTCCGTTTATCAGTTTTCTTGACAAAAAGAAAATTTTCTGTTAGAAGAAAATTTTTACTAAAAGTGATTTTTAATCAAAGTTTAATAATATTTAATCCTAAGAGAATTTACACCATATTCTACATTAGTAGACTTCCTTATGAAGTCCATATTGAAGCTTGAGAATTTTAGTATTGAGTTTTTTGCCTATACTTTTTTTCCCCAGCAGTGATTATTTGTTTTAAATTCAACTTTAATTTGTGAATAATTTAGGCTGCGTCTCCTGCACTCTTCAGCAAATAAACAGTAGTCAAAACACTGGCCTAAATCTATTGAACATTAAGTGCTGATATCTTTTGAAAATTAGGTGATTTGTAAAACCTTTATCTAAACACTGTTTTAGTATATGATAACTTAATAGTTGTGAAATGTGAAAGGCACGATGGAGGTCCCATAAGCACTGTTACTTTGGAAAGTATGGAAATAATGTCAAGTTGTAGCAGGGGAAGACACTTTGTTGTTGCTGCCCCTTTTCTAAAACTTAGTTCTACGTAACACATATCTACGCAGAAAGGTTTTGTGAGTACTCCTTAATCTGCTCCTGTTGCTGCCCTATAAATATCTGTTTCACTGGTGGTTTTAATTTAAAGAAAAACTGTACACATCAGGTGGCTTGGAGCACTGACACTGTTTTAGCTAGTGAGGCTGTGAAAAGCAGCAGGATGATGACATCTCCCACTGCTACCGCCAGAAGAGCAAGATACCTCTCTGGTGGCTTTTTTATGTCATTTAAGACAATCTACCTTTTTTTTGTTTTTTTTTTTTTTTTTTTTTTTTAAACTTGCCCTTCCCCCCATCCCTTACATGGACAAACTTTGAAGGCTGTTGCATTGTTCCAGGCTGCCATGGCACAGAGTTACCTTAATCCTAGCAAACGCAGAGAACATCTATTCTAATTAACAGCTAAGAAATAGAAGCTCTAAGAAGCAGTTTTTTCCTCTACCTCTTGTTCCAGAGGGGGGGCATGAAGTGCTCTCTCATACCCACAGTAAGCCTTCCCCAAGCATACAAACCACACTTCTACCAGTCTGTGGAAATGTGGAAACAAACAAACCATTATTGAATTTCTATTCTTTCACACAGAAGAGGAGGTTGGCCAAGGGAATTTTTTTTCTATTGCGTGGCGAAGTCAGACATTTTATATCTCTCTATGTATCTATATATCTTTCTATCCCAGGCAGCTTCATAAAACAAGTGGCTGTATTAACCATTCTAAATGGACCCAAGCAATTAAGCACAAACAACTCAATTCAAGAAAACATGGTGACTTGCAGTAAAAATGAGTAATACGTTCATTGTTACCAGGGAGACTGAGATTCAAAAGCTAATCATTTTGTATCTATTCTCATTCAAATATTTTGTCAGTTTATGTCCTAAACTATTCCCAAACATTCCTAAACATTTCCCAAATTCTCAACTTTATAAATTATGTTTAACCCTTTAATAAAAATTGAATGCACCATTTATATCTTTACTCTAACATCAATGGCATTGACAGCTTCTACACACAAAGGAAAAAAAAAAAAAATAAATGAGCAATTAAAATAATGACTTTGTCTTCTAACGCCCTCTCACTGATTCTATGTTCTTCCTCTGGGCAACTCTCGTTTCTTTTTCCCCTATGTAGTTGGTAGTCTAAGACAATTTAAAAGATTTAGATATCTCTTCTCTTTTGTCCCATCCATCCTATCACCTCTGATATTTTTAGATTTACCTACTGTAATCAAACTTGCTGTTTCAGAATAGGTTAATTATGCAGGTGCACAAGTCCACGTGAATTATCATCTTCTGTTTTTTTTTTTGTTTTTGTTTTTCCAGAATAAGAAGAGGTTCTGGCTGCATTAATTGCCCTCATCACAGAAGAGAGCCCTACTGCTCCCTACAAAGAGAAGTGCACTAGTAAATAACCTCAGAAACCTCTTATGCTGCCAATAGAGAAAGTAAGACAAAATGCATCCTCATCGCTTTGTAAAGCCTGGCTGAGTTCTCTGATGAATTCCTCTGCCAAACATGCACCATTCTGTAGTTCAGTTTATATGCAAAAAGCTCTTGGATTTTTTCTGTTGATAGTGTCTTCAAAACAAAGTCTCTTGCCAGTTCAGTTTAAATAAATCAATAAGCTTTGTCTTTTCCTCCTTTTAAATACAATTCCATTCTAATGTTTCTTGCTTTGGTAGTTTTGTAAGACTGACTTGCTGGATAACATAACAGAAAAATACCTGCTAACTAAGTTCTAACTTTCCTGATTACAAAAATATATTTGCAATATATTTATGCATGTGCATACCAACACATTTGAATATAAAACATGACTAAAGGAACTCTGTCTGAAAACATATTATATCATAACACCCCTGCTACAGTGATTGCAATTAGGAAGTTTTCAGTAATTTCAAGGCAACAGTGACATTTTCTCCATCTGCTTAACACACTTGCATGCATAGCAATGCAGTTTTTCCCCTTTCAAAAAGGGGTAGCAAATAGACGGTATCATCCTGGGAGAGCATATGCATTTTTGTCAGAATTAAGACCATTCAGTATGTTTAATATTGAAAGAGTTCAGCTGTGGATCTCCATAGACTTGATACTTTCTGAGACATAGGTAAATGGGCCCCTTGTAAGACAATAGTATCTCCATACCTTTCTATTCTTATTTTAGCTTTCAGCAAACAGATTAAGACCACATGTATATAAACAAATACGGAAAACGGCCTAGTAAGCTTTTGGGCTGAATCAGCACTAAGGTAGTTCATCTTTGACTTTTTTTCTTATTATAGTGCCTTACTATTGGTGTAACGAGATGGGCAATCTGATCATGGTTAATGTTTTTTGTTTTTTGTTTTTTTTTTGCAACAATGATGCTGTGTACTCACTGCTTCTTTGCTTCATTTGCTCTGCAGAACTATCAGGAATTTAAGAAAAGTTATGCTTATTGCTCATCAAAATAACGTTAGATTACTTTGAATAATGCCATCAAGTATCAATTTTAAAGAAATAATTTTAAAAATACTGTTGACTATTTTTTAGAGTATAGACACACTTTAAGCTTGAGCAGGGTTCATAAGCCTAGCTTTCAGTTTTGCTTTTTTTTTTTTTTTTTTTTTTTTACCCATTATTTTTTTAATTGACATAAAAATAAAATGCCTTTCTAAAATTACTTTTAGTATCTGGTCACAACTATGTCTCTAGCTTGAATGTTGGTTGATTTTACAGCAATGTATTGTGCTGCACTCTCCTCCAAATTTTAAAATGTGTAAAATGTCAGTAAACTAATAAACAATCTGAAAAGAAATAACAGAAAAGGTCAAACTCACATTGGAAGTATTGCAATTGCACAAAACTGAGGTAGGTACAGTCAGCAATTAAAACTCATGTAAATAACTGCATTGAAATTCAACATCCTGTGATCATAATAAAGTCTTATTTTTAACCCAGTAGGAGATTATGTCTGGTTATTATTAAAGCTAAATCACATCTTCTGGGAAAAGAAAACAGAACACTCATACGTGTGATTTATATATAGAAGAATCACTTCACCTCAAGGGACACCACTTTCTATACAACTGGAATTATGATCTTTGAAAAGATCCATTGTACATGACTATTTCAGAGGTTGTACTGCTCTAGAACTTGAATTCTATTTCATGAATATTCATTTTCAGTAATTCCCGGATATAAATTATTCAAACACTAACAGAAAGATAGGTTGCCCTGCTGCCAGTCAAGTGCCAGAATCACAAAGCTGGGTACAGTCATGCTCAGAAACAGCCACCTGGAAATACTGAACAACTCCGCTGGCACAAAGTCAAGTTTATTCAGAAGGACACTCCTTGAGTACTTCCTGCTGTTTCTACTTGAATCATTTTTATTCTATTTATCTCCTGCTCTTTTTTATCATCTAATTATTACCTGTACCCTAGCAAAGTACAAATCCTGATTCCGTATATGTATATAGATAAACTAGAAAGGAAAAAAAACAACAGTATTTTCAGTAATATCAGCAAACTCACTCATCAACCATTGGAGCTTTAATTAGACTTTCATTTTTAACAACTTCTCTAAAGAAATAATATTTTCTTCCTGTCCTTGCCTCGAGCATTTGATCAGAATTCAAATTTTTGCTTATCAGCTTTCCCAGACAACATGAAGTTGTTTGTTTTTTCTTCTATTTGCAGTAAGCATCAGTCCTTTAAATCGAAGTATAGTCTTATAAACATGTATTATAAATAATTTCATAACCATTCTTAAAGGGCAGTGTTTGTACTGTCTGAATCCATAAAATTAAAATCACTTAAATAATTGATTAAGTGCTGCTAAACTAAATTTAGAGAGGTTTTATCTGCATAAAGTAACTTCTTCTAAACATTAACCTATTAATAGCAGAGTACAATATTTCAGATGGTAACGTAATGGGAGCCGTGTAATAAAACAGAAATACTGGTATTTATATAGGAAAATACTGGAAATTACTAGGCATACATTTGCTTCTCTGATTATTGGTAGTACACTTGCTAGTAAACCGTCTAGAAAAAAGTCTGAAATTTTGTAGCCATATTACATGCAAAGCAATGAAGTAATACATTACAATCTGTTAGATTGTTAATAAGCATTAATAATCACCTCTGTTTTGCAGAGACATTAGAATGGATTTTTTTCCAAGTTTTTGGCAGAATCACTTGTATTGAACAGTAGTAACAGCTTTTGCCATATTGTGTTGAGCTATATCCATTTACGCACATGGATGACTCAATTCTTACACTATAAGCCACATACCAGAAGTTTGAGAAAGACACTTGCAACCATAAGATTGCAAAGCTACTATTTCTGGGAGAAAAGGCTCACTAGTGGCAAGAAGGCCTCCATGAACCAGCCTCAGACAGGAGCAGTTTGTCTTAATCCCTGGCTGGTTCCATCTAAGTAGCAGTAGAGGGCAAGAATTGAAATTACTGAAGGGATTCTTAACTGTGCTTCATGAATTGGTATGAAGATTATTAGCAGGAATACATGAGCATGAACAGAATATATCCACTGGAGATGAAGTTATTTTTTTCATGTTAATTTACTGGTTATCTACTTACAAAACCAATGGAAGATTATGGCCTCATGGATAGAAAAAATGTCACCTGTTTGATTTTGATTATTATTATCTTAAGATTATTTTTAAAACGCATCTTTTCTAATACATTCACTTCAGAAGGCTCACTTGAAAAAAAAAAATCACAATGTTTTCTGTGAATAAGCTTCTGAATTAAGAAATTTCTGTTCAAGATAAATATTTTAAGACATACACCTTGCAACTCTTCAAGATAATATTTGGGAAGTGGGGTGGAATTAACACACTAAACACGCATGTAAAAAAAATCCTGCATATTAGACCAGTCTAAGAGTTGCTCTTTAAAGCATCAGCATTAGCCATCACACACCACACTTTAAAGATGTAAAAAAAGTGGATTGCAAATAAGATTTTTAAATATTTGTTAAAATACGAAATCCTATTTTACCATATTCATCTATAACAAGATGAGTTTTTTTTTAAGGGTCATAGTAGCAGTTAGTTAACAATAGAGATGACCAAATCTAGCATTAGGCATCACCATTCTTCGCCATGTTATAATGAAAAGCTGTTTTCAGAGATCTGTTAATTAGCAACCTTAAGTCAGTTTGAAAGTAGTTAGGATTTTTGACCAAGAAAAACTCCTGAAAACTCTGCTTTCCATGGGGGAAAAACAAAACAGAACAGAAACTTTTATTAAACACCACAGAAAATTTTGATTCCAGAAGGCCTCTACTATCATTCTCAAAATCTGCCTTCTGTCCCTTGCTTTTCATTTAAAGATTCTAAGAAAGCATCAGGTATGAATGGATGAATTGATTAGTAGCCATAAGAACAGAAAATACAGTTATTTTTCCCTTCCCTTCATTCAAGACAGAGGACAAGATTACAGACTGCCAGAGTAAAACAGTTCTAAGACAGAGAAGTCAACAATTATGAATTCACTGAGATGTAATATCTTGTGTACCAAGGGAAGCATATTTTAGCTTGAAAGTATGCTGAGGTACAGGAATATATTCCAATTAATTTCACCAGCTTCTCGGTTGGACAAGGGAACAAAATCCCACTAAAATCTAAGAGTTGAAAAAAGAAAGGTAGACAGGTGAGATACAGGTTATAAAGGTTGTTAATACTTTTAGCCTGAACCAGGAAAATTGAGAAAGGAAACATAAAAACAGAGATTGAGGGTAAGGGGGAAAGTGTTCATGAAGGAAAAACAGAAAAAGTGAGAGAAATGCCAGTTGTATTTTCTAGTATAGCCCATGTGGCATTATGCAGCAGCAGTACAAAAAAAAAAAACAAACAAACAAACAGAAGGCTATGTAAGGTGCTGCAAGGAAAACAAAAGCAAGCTGCTCTGCAGATTAAAGCAGTGGAATTTTTATCTCCCATTTAACCACTGAGTTACCACTGCAGGCTTTCCCTGTTCAAGAGGAGAGACAACAAGACAATTTGTTGTACGTGCATTAATGAGTGGCTAACACTTTCATTCACTACAGAGAACCTGAACAAAGACTAAATTCAAAACAATGGCTTTCTGATGAATAATTACACATCAACAAACTTTT
>JAOWBP010001760.1:11789597-11804694 GCA_028571105.1 Tragopan temminckii | reverse complement strand
CTTTCTTTCTTTCTTTCTTTCTTTCTTTCCTTCTTTCCTTCTTTCCTTCTTTCCTTCTTTCCTTCTTTCCTTCTTTCTTAATTCAGTCAGAACTTGAAAGTTTGTCAATATGAACTACTTGGGACTAAAGTAACATTCATTAATAATTTTCAAGAGCATTTTGATTCCCTTTATTAAGGTAAGGAGTTGAATGTTGATTACTTTTAAACTTTTTCCAAGCAGTCTGCACTGCTTGGTTGTTTAATAACTGAAAGCCACAGCTTACTACTCATGTAAGTGAAGTTGACAGGCCTGAGTGAATAATATATTTTAATGTTGACAGTCCTCTGGAAAACATTTTACTGACAGTCCTATTGCTGGTAGTTATACCTTGATATATATCCTTACAGAACTAAAATGCTGCTCTGCCAACACACTAAAGTCTTTGTAGATTTGCATGTATGTGAGAACTAGGTCTCTGGAGGATAGAAAAGAAGTCCTTTCAGCTAGGGACTGTACTAGATATTATTCAGCAAAAAAAAAAAAAAAAAAAAAAAAAAAAAAAAATCTCTGTGGGGCTGTGCTTGTTGGAAAGAGACTTTCATAATGCAGAGGCACTGACAGTAATTAGCTGATGAAGTTGGGGCCTCTGTTCAAAAAACTAACAAACAAAAAAAGCCAACACATTTATTTCACTTCAACTTGTCATTTGAGTAGCTCTCAGGCTCAGCTCAAATTTTCAAGTTGAATGTTGAGAAACCTCTCCAAAACAGCCATAGTATCAGAGCATTTGAATGAAAAAGGAAAACTGTAAGTCAGATCTTCACTGTGCATTTGGGTAAACAGCATCATCAGCCACCAGGTGATGGATGTTTCCCTTTGTTTTTACATAAAAAATATGCCATTTCAACAGTCTTATTCTGATGCAAAATGGAGAATTTTCAACTTCAAAGTGAAATAGAAAGATCTACAAGGCAAGCTAAACTTGTCTAGTAGATAAAGTCTTTTTCTAAAATGTTTAGCTTGGACAAGTTACTTAATTTTTCTCCTAGTGTGAAAGCAGAGATAATACAATTGTCTACCTTGTATTATTTACATATGTATCAACTGGTATTTGTGGTGTGCATAACAAACTAGCTTGACATGTGTAATAAGTTTTATTGTACTTATGAGAGTAATGAAGTCTGATCTTGGATTTTGCAAGGGACAGTTCATTTGACCACAAGAATAAACTGAGCTTTAAAATACAGTTTTGCATGCAACAGAATGTAATATGATTTTAACAGGCATATATATAATATCTGAAGGAAATGGTGAATGAAACCTATTTAATGCCATCAGCCCTACTACACTTTTCCCCCCAAACACTTTAAAGCATCTTTACTCAGACACTAAGGAGTGCACAATCATTTGTAAACTGGTTATCCGATACAAAAATCAGCTAAATTAGGTATTTAAGGGCTCAATATTTAAAGTAACATAGAGAGGATGTACTTATTTAAACCTATATCACATTCAAACTTGTATATATTACATATGTGCAGAAGTAAATTGATTACTCCTTTCTGATTACTTATTATTACTCTAATTACTTAAAAGATTTGGCAATAGAAGGAGCAGTTGAAAGGCAACGCTACCTTGACAAACAAATGTTGATTTAAAACATTTTACAAAACATGTTACAAAAGCAGTGTGATAGGCAATGAAGAGAAGAGTTTCTGGCTTTTATAAAAGTGGAAAAAAAAAAAGCTTGAAAAAAAAGCTTGAAAAAAAAGCTTCTCTAAATTTAAGAGAATCAATGTTATATTTGAATGTTTTAATAGGAATAGCTTTTTTGCCTTCCTAATCTACACATGTGACTAATCGAGATGAGTTAATTGGTTTTACTCACATACTTCTACATGTACTTAAGTATTGATATAATTATTTTCTTGGTGATTATATGGCAGAGTAATGTTCCTTTCTTATATCAGCTGCATTTTGCAAATTATTTTTATGCTAAATATTGTCTATTATGTTGAATTTGGACAAACAAACAAACAAAAAAATATTAGAAAATTGTTACTACCTCTTCACTAGCACTGGTGAGATAGTCAAAGACCACTTTCTAGGGCTATTATCAGCATAAATTATAATCAACCTACTGCCAGTGGGAGGCTGACCTTCATGAACAAAACTGACCTGTTCTGCTAGTAAGAAACATTTTATCTTGGAAATATCACTATGATAAACCAATAGAAAATATTACTCAAAATATCATAGACTAAGGCACATGACAATGCCCTTTGAAAGCAAAGGTGTTGAATCCATAAAAAAACCGGTCTGTAAGCTAAAATGTGCTTTATTAGCAGAGACAGAACAAAAGTACAAAAGCGCTTCCCAATGCCCAGTTAATACTTGTGTGTTTACAATAAATAAATAAATAAATAAATAAATGCTCTTGCAATGGGCCCAGGAGAACCTCATGAGGTTCAACAAATACCAAAGGACAGAGCACAGCCCTGCCAAAAAGGACCTGGAGGTACTGGTGGATGGCAAACTGGACATGAACCAGCAATGTGCCCTTGCAGCACAGAAAGCCAATCAGCCAACCATATCCTGCACCAGAAGAAGCATGGCCAGTAGAGGAAGGAAGGTGATCCTGCCCTCACTTGGAGTATTGTGTCCAGATCTGGAATCCTCAGTACAAGAGATACGTGGACCTACTGGAGTATGTCCAGAGAAGGGCCACAAAAGTGAACCAAGGGATGGAATACCTCCCCTACCAGGGTGGACTTAGAGTGATGGGGCTGTTCAGACTGGAGAAGAGAAGGCTCCAAGGTGATCTGAAAGTGGCCTGTCAGTATCTAAAGGAAGACTATAAGAAGAAGGGGACAAACTTTTTAGTGGAGTGTGTTGTGACAGGACAGGGTGTAATGTTATCAAACTAAAAGAGGGGAGGAGAATTAGATTGGATGTAAGAAAAAGTTTTTTATGATAAGGGTGGTGAGGCACTAGCACAGGTTGCCCAGAGAGGTGGTGGATACCCCATCTTTGGAGACATTCAAGTACAGGCTGGACCAGGCTCTGGGCACCTGATCTAGCTGTAGGTGCTCCTGCTCATTGCAGGGGAGTTTGATTAGGTGACTTTTAAATTTTCCTTTAAACTCAAAAGATTCTATTGTACTTGCATTCTATGTGATTTAGTCTCATAGTGAAATTCCTCATCCACAAATTTTCACTTATTTTCAAATGTTCAATGTATGTTTTTAGGATATGACATTTGATGTAGAACTTTAAATTGCATAGTCAGCAACAAGATTAATATAAAATGATATCAACAGGATCACTTAAAAGTTACTTTGAAACCATGCTATAAAGCCATTATTTTACAGTGTTTCTTACAGAACAGTGTAGCATGGAAGACTGCATCTAATCTAAGAATATATACTCAAATGAATAAAAAAATGCACATTAAATTATCCAGCTTTAGAAATAAATTTCCCAATTGCGTTATGCTGGAGAAAGGCACTTCATGTAGAAAGAGTGATTCCATTTAGCATTTTGGAACTTAACATTCAGCTTACATGGTTATAACCTTTTTCAGTCCTAAACGCTGAGCAGAAAATTTTAACTGCTATGAAACTCAAGAATGGGAATGATAACACAAGTTATCTTCTCCAGCATATTCTACTAAAAAAACCCTGTAGTATTGCTATGGAAATCACTTGTAACAGTAAGATACTGAATATCATTAAATGCATGGAGTGGACTGTAATACAAGAGTCACTGAATGAAATGCAAGTCTGCCATTTTGCTAAAGATCAGCATGGATCAATACCAGTATCTTTTCAAACCATTTTGGAATATATTTTAGTCACATTCAAAGCTACTTTGAAAATTGTATTTGTATTCAGTAAAACTGACTGGTAGCCCATCCACCTAATGATCACCTACATTTTCATCTTGCATGTTTTCTATCTGTGCACCAACTGCTGATTTTTACTGTGTGTCACAAGAGTCACATTTTCTCCACAGGTTGTCATTACTATTTAATGGATAACCCAAGACAACAGATGCCAACAATTTTGTTTAAAATAAGGGACTAATTAGACAGACACCAAATCAGAACTGCAGTTATATACACTAATGCATCAGTAATCTAAAAGTGATAAGATTATTTTTTTATATATACTTGGCATCTCAGAAGAGTTGTTTAAACCTTTAGTATTTTCCTGGTGAAATTACATGCAGCAGTCTATAACAGTTCTGTTCTTACTTGCCTTTCTGAGCATTTCCTCCCCCTTGCACTTTTGAGGAGAGGGAGTCAGAGAGCAGCATGGAGTTCAGCTAGCCATCAGTGTGAAAGAACCATTTAACTATAAGTGCTTAAAAAATAGATCTTTCATTCAGGATATGTAAGGCAAGGAATGGTAAACTTAGATTTATATAGTTTTATCAATATCAAGGGGAGAAGACAGCATTTTCTCAATACTTTAGAAATCACAAAAGACTATGTCAGAGTAACAGGGGAGACTCATTAGAAAATAATCCACAATCTCTCTTTTTGTGAAGGGTGGGGGAAGAAATATTTAGAAAGACAAGAGGCAAGTGTAATTCTTATCCTTTGCAAATCCCAAGTTGTCACCAAACTGAATCAAAATCATATGATGATTTTGCCGAGTTTTTTTTTAGCACTATTACGACTCTCTTTACTACTTGATATTTCTATTTTTCTCAGTACTGTGTTGTTAGAGGAAACTTTTCTTTGAATACAGACATTATGGCCAGCCTCCCTAGAAGATTTCACATTCATTGAACCTAGAGGACAAGTTTTTCACCAGCTGATCATAGATTTTCCTTTATGTTTTTGCTAGCATTCAGAGGAATTGGGATAAGGCCAATCCTGTAAATCCTGTAATGTGCAAGTGGAAAGATTGCAAACTCTGAATATCAAGGTTTAAAACCTAAGTTTGTACCTTGTATGAAAGCTGTAGTCAGCCCAAGGGGCTTGGAACTAAAAATCTGCTTTGACAGATGAAGATCTGCCTTTAAGAATTATTCTGTGCTTCCTGCTGCTACATTTTGTTATACCAAAGATGTAATCTCAATACTCAGAAAAATGGTGAAGGAACAATAATACAACTATGGCTGATTTCAGTGTTTTGCCCTAGGACACAGGCTCATTGAGTGCTCCTAAACAAAATCTATCACAGTCACCATGGAGCTTGGCTGTCCTCCACACACATCAGAGCTCCAGGGCTGACATTTCACCACATCATCTACCTTCTGACTGTGAGCCTCTGCCTTCATTATTCCTGGATAACACCTCAATTTCTGCCTATACATGCTGTCCATCTGGATAGCTGCCAAAGTCCTGCAGTCTCATGTATGCCCTTCTTCTACTCCCAAAAGCAATCCTGAGTGTATCAGCCCAAAGCTGGATGACAGACTGATAGGAAGTTGGCTACAAATGCTCAGTAGCTACTTAAATCTAGCATACTGTAGTGAGTGTTAAAAGCCACAGAAGGATTCCAGTTTTGATGGCAGCTAAGAGGACATGTGCAGTGAAGGGGCTCTTTTAACATGGAACTGTAACAGAAAATATTGCTGTCCTTAACAGAGGCAGTAAGTTGTACCTGTTGCTGCAAAGTCTGAGTAACTTTCAGATGAATAGTTTTTAAGTCTTTGTATATTCCAAGAGCTCCTTTTCTGAATCCTAGCTGCACTTCCCTCTGGGGATATACCGCCGACTGTGCTTTAAAAAGAAGGTCCACTAAGCCATCGCTGCCCAGAAATGATCCCATTGCTTCCTACAGACTCTCAGAATTTGCTAAAAGGATAGTTTAAGAAGAGCATCTAACCACATGGATATTCAGATGAATACAGGAAGACATCAGCGTTTGACAGCTTCCTATAAAGGAGCTGACTCCCTGAAAGTCAACTGGGCTTGGTTCTGATATTGCCAGGGAGAGCTTTGATGGAATGGTTGTCTTTACTACAAAACACCACTTAGTGCTCCCCTGGAGAAAATTTCTTGTACAAAAACACAGGATTCTATCAGAGAGATTAACTAACTGATTTATTTTAATAACGTTTGTAGTTCTGGTCAAATCTAGAACATGGTGACAATAACTGTGTTGCTATTTGCAAGCAGTTCACTGCAAAGAGTGGTAAAGTTCATTTCCTTGTACTTTATTTCTCCTGTCATCCTCATTCTGTCCATGCACTGATGCACTGGAAACCTTGTCCTCTTTCAGTGTTCTGAACAGTTTCAACTCATTCTGGTCCTGTCACAGCTCATTCTTTTTCACCCACACATTGTAGATTTCTAGAGCAATCTCTTTAGAAGGTAGTTGCTGAGCACTTTTCTTAGATTTTTCCACAGATTCTCTGAAAATCCCAGCCTCCTGGACTAGTTCTATATTTTGGATGCTTATATCTGGCCATAGCCCAAACAGAGCAGATTTGTCAGCTCAGCCAGGACATTAACATTCACATTGTGTCCCATCCCTTACAGACAGCATTTAAGCCTCGAAAATAGCTGAAAGGTGCCTGGGAGGATGTGAGAGGATATTATTTTCTCCTTTAAATAGAATGAAAAAAATATATGATATCGGAACTACCAGCATACTCAATGATTTTTTTTTTTTTTAAGTAGAACTCTCTAGGTGATATTAAGAGCCACAACAGTAAATATTTTTTTGTGCAGAGAATATTTAACAGAAATTTTGAGTTACATAACTATTACATCATTTGAAATAGAGAGTTGTGCTGTTTTAAGCATACACAGACAGTCATGAATTCTTTCCCTTTCGATTGACTAGCCTCTTCAGCTGTCTGTCTCTGGATTGATCAAGAGTGATGAACATAGGAATAAAACTAATGTTCAGTTTTAGTTTGATCAAGTTCTGCTTTCTTTTTTTTTTTTTTTTTTTTTTTAGGAGGGAAAGTCAAAATAATTTCTGCTAGGCTTTACTCAGATGTTCTTCATAACTGCAACAAATCTGCAATTAATTTCATATTTGAATTATTTCAAGAAGTTCCCACTTTTAACTACTGCTCTTTACCCCTCTTTTCAGCTGGTATAAAATGAGTATTTTCTCTTATACGAGAATGTTTTAGAAGCAGTTGTAAGAAGTCCTATCCATTTATGTGGCAAATAGACATATCCAATATTTAGTAAATCACAGTAGTTTAAAATGTAGTATAAACCTCTCTGAGCTACTATATTCCAGTTTATTTTTTCAAAAATAGATTTTTTAATGTCTGTGTATTACCTTTTTGGAGATATTTTAGAAATGTTTTAATCTTTTTATTTTTCCCTTAGCAGCTTGATACATTTACCCTAATTCAACTGAAAACATTTCCATTAAGTTCAAGAGAAATTGATAAAGCTCTGAGATTAAAGTACTGAGATTAACAATGAAGTATGTCTCAGTGAAATTCTGAGAGGTTTCTTCAGTGCATTAAGGTATTTATAAATAAAACGTTCATTATGATAACTATCCAAAAAAAGAAAAGGAGTAAATTATTGTGAATGATATAAGTAACTTAGACATTTTACAAGAGTCCAAGTCTGAATTCATTAATATACATGAACATTTTATATTAAAAATATGCTACTAGAGAATGATGCAAGAGACGGCTGAAACAGCCATCCACCAGAGCTCATCCATTGTTTGCTTACATGGCTCAGAAATCTAAACAATCACTTCTCCTTCTCAAGTCTCCCATAGGTTTCTAATAGGCTTCATCACTGTTTTCTCCTGAAAGCAGTGGTGGCCAGGAGTCACAGTCAATTGGGTAATGAAAGCTTGGGTCTCCATTATGCAAATGATTTAAAGAGTGCATGCTACGGACAAGAATTCTTGGCATTGTAATTCTGTCTGAAGTAATACATAAATTAATGCAATATCTCTCTTTCAGGAGAAATATGGCAGTTAATAGAAAAATAATACCTTGCTTAGGTTGCAGTGCTTTTGCAAAAGGTATCCAAGGGCTTCTGATATCAATGATAATATTGTGTTGACATCACTGAAAGGTAGACTGGATTACTAGTCGTTAAAGCATTTGGTCTGTACCCTTTCCTTCATTTAAAAGACAATAAAAAGTTGGCTAGCATGTAAAAATAAAGAAGAAAATTCATTTTATGCAATAAATGGTCTTACAGGGACTTCTTATTTATAGAATTTCCCTCTTTAAGGTGATAATCATCACCTTATTATCTTGACACTTCACATGAATACGTAGACTGTCCTCAAAAGATCCCTAAAATATGGAACAAATAAATTCAGTGTTATGAGATGAAAAACTGGTGGCTGAGGGAGCCATACAAATGGTTTATTGGGAATCAGAAACACTGACTCTATAGAAGAATCAAAAATTCAGTGGGAAAAACAAAAAAAAGTTTAAATATGCTCCATATTATTATAATGGAGAAAAAAAATTACACAATATCAAACTTCAAGTACATTTTAACTTCAAATAATATTTTATGGTGTGCTTCTTAAAGTAATCTTTCATAACTGAAATTTTTCAAGTTAGTATATTTTGCTTCACAACTAAGGAAAAACAAAAGCATCAGGCTTGTTTCTTTAAAAATTAAAGCCATAAGAAAGTCACAGTAGTTTCAATCCTCAGTCTGCAAATAATAGGTTTTCCCTTTCTCTCCTAGATTTTTTAGAACTATTCCTTTTTTTTTTTTTTTTTTTTGTCTGACTGGAAATCTCCTTTTGAAAAGCAGGCTGTCTTTTCTTCAGACTCTGTGCAAGGAGAGTAACATCCCACAAGAAGTCTTATCATATGTTCAAAGCTGACTACTACTACAATAATCTTGAAATGAAAATGAAATATCATTCTTGTGAAGTCTTCTGGGATTCCTAATTTTTCTTCAGTGTAATAATCCTCTGAATGGGATGGATCCCCTGAGGTATGAGTGTATCTCCACTGATAGTCTCTATAAGCTTACACAAAATACAAATTCGTTTGTATTATTGAGAAATATATCATGAATTTTCTAATGAACATTCTTCTTCTTAATTGTCTGCATATGGTTTTCTTTATATGTTTATATCCTTAAGCAGAAGATATCTCCTAAAATTTTAGTCTTTTTTATGTGATGTGAATTTTAAGTCACAAAAATTTGGAAGTTCTTCAGTAACCAGTCTCCATATCCAAATAAGGTACATATTCAAATTTATACATAATTAATGTCACGTTTTCTAAGCTCAATCACTTAGAAAAGCATTGCTGGAAGCCTAGAACCTTTATGCACTGAGTCTTCTTAATATAAATCATAGTACTGTACCACACTTAAGTACAGGTAAAGTAGCCTCAAGAATTAGAAAGGTTTGGAGTCCAGTCTGGCACTTAAAATAAGCTGAAATCATAAATCACTTATGAAGTCCAAAATGGTGGGTCTATGGTATTGTTTAAAGCAGTGCTCACTCTAAAGAGAGACTGCTTTCAAAACAAGGGTTTTTTAAAAGTTCCTGTTCGGGGCCTTAGAGGAACCTGGCATTCCATCAAATATGAAAGAAAACAAAACATTTACCAAATTCATATGAAGCACCATTCCCCTCATTTCCCTCCACAAGTAAACACTTTGCATGTTGGAAAATAAAGATACAACACTGCTCAGTTTCAGTTTGATTTCAGCAAAGAAAAAATAAGATACAGAAACTTACAAAGATGTGTTATTTGAATTTCAGAACCACACACATGCATGCACACACATTAAAAACCTTCAATTCCATTATGTAAACAACTCTCTCTTGCTTCTAAAACAGGTCAGTTTTTGTATGAATAATACAACAAATAATTAATGGGGATATATTAGCAAGGATAATAAATTTTCTTCTTGCCAAACGCTGGAGTAGTATTAATCAGTAGATACTTTTGCCTGGTAATACATAATGTTCTGGTTATTCAGCTTATTTGTGCTTGGCAGTAAAAGTAGAATACTGAACCCTTTGACCTATGGATTAGCAAGCTCATGCATGCATGAACAAGAAGACAACTGGGGTTGTACTATAGATGCATTTGCAGTGAATTTCTAGAACATTTGTAAACAATTCTGTGAGACACAATGAAGGAGCCTTTAGAAACTAAAAATTGTAGACCAGTTTAACAACCCATTTAGGAATAGAATGGATAGTGTAATTGCATGTGAATTCTTCAACTCAAATGTAAATTGATGTCAAGGCAGCATATATTAGGGAAGCAAATAGAAGTGATTTGCTCATTCCATTTTGTTTATATCATAAGAAAACATAAAACATGCTGGACAAAAAATGTCACTGGCTAAGAAACTGGATGTTGACAGATCCGTAATTCCTGAAAACCACAGAATCACAGAATCACAGAATGTCTTGGATTGGAAAGAACTGTAAGGATCACCTAGTTCCAATCCCCTTCCATAGACAGGGTTTCCACCCAATAGATCAGGCTGCCAACCTGGGCTTGAACTCCGCCATCTATCTAATAAGATCTAAGCATTAGATACGTGAATAAATAAATAAATAGCAACTTCGATCTATCAATAATCCACATCAGTAATATCATAAGTTTGCAGCGTTTGGCTTCCCACCACCTGGGCAGAAGTGCATGCCAGGTCTGGAAGCTATATGAGCTGCTGACTGATCCAGAAAGACTCAGAGTTTCAATATCATCCTCCATAAAATAAGAGAATTACTGACCAGTTTTACTATTGCTCTTCCAGTAGCAGTGAAAATACAAGAATGAAATGCCTGCAGCTATCTTATTTCCCTTAGAGTTCATGGTATACTGGATGAAGTCTGTTCTGAGATCAAAATTTACTTTTTATGTCACTGGATTTTGTTGTTGTTAATACATAATAAAGTGTAAAGCCCTTGCCACTGGAAAAATCATACCATTACCTTACTTAAACCTCATATGAGTAAAACAAAAACATATTCACAACAGTGCTTCTTCAATACAGTTTTCTGGTGAGAAAGTTAATGCTGCTACTAAATTTGCTCTCAGAATGAGAGCTCTAATAAGCATGTGACCTCTTACAAACAAATTATGAACACTTACAACAAGAACACTGAATTTACTTGAGTAATGGGTGTAGAAATAACACCTTTATATTTACAGGTAAAAAGGTGAAAATTCTGAAAGCTGGTATCAAGAGGATTTTTCTCAGCTCTCAGAATTTTCCGATACTATCTTTAAAGGAGAAGCACCAGTGAGGTATGCTTCAGCACTGGAAGCCTGTCCTTTGAAAATGAGATATTACTGCTTTCCAAGGAAAACACTGTATGTACTGTAATTTGAAGATAACTTTGACATAGAATTTCCACACAATACGTAATTAAACTGTGCACCTCATTGTCATAAGAATGTTCAAAGTTATATACATGATCTGAAATCTATATACATAGAAATTCTTTCTTGCACACTGATTTCTAATTCGTGTCAAGCAGCTTGTCTACATACTAAAGGACTGGCTCTTAAGACAAGGAAGAGAGATTCAAAAATTAGCAAAACATGTGGTGTTGTTTTTGTTGTTGTTTTTTTTTTTTTTAATTATTTTTAGTAAATGTGGCAGTTCTTGAATCAGCATTTTCTTATTAACATGTAATGAGGAGTATGAGACAAAAGATTTCTGAGGAAGTACTTTCCAGAAGAATAATCACCTTTTCACTGTTTCAGTATTCTTTGATAACAGAGAAATAAGTTTTCCTCCTTTCTCAAGGACTTTAAATAACCTTAGTTTCCACTCCAATATAGAACAAAGATCAGCAGAAAGGTATCAGTTTCCAAGGTATGTGGGCATTTGCTTAGAAACTGTTAATTTTTATGTGGCCATCACAGTAAAATATCAGAGAAACACAGGATTTTGAGGTGGCTAGGATGTTGAGAATTATACAGTACTCGACTATATAAAAACTATGGAAACAAGTATGCCTCTTGTACATAATAATTTTTTTCTTTTTCCAATTTCTTCACTCTGAAAAGGATGTGAAGGTGTTGAGATACGTCAGCTGTTGTGAAGAATATTTTGTAATGAAATATCAAACAATAAACCATTTTACTATACTTCATATTTAAGTATATTATTTTTCTTACATTTCTTATTTTTTGATAGAATACCTTCATGAAATCTTGAATAAATTATTAAATCTGCTATTAAATCTTTAAGAGCAAGGCAAAAAGGACTAAGATGAGTACCTTTTAAACAGCTGGCATATGACTGACTACAAAAGAGACACAAATCAAAATAAAAATTATAATCTTTTAGTTATTCTGTAAAGCACTCCTAAAAAAATCGTCACAAATGGATATCACCTTTGATGATATGCTGAAGAATAATTGTTTAAAATAATTTATTTTTTCTTGTTCCTTTTGCGTTCATTTTGAGTAATAAATTTAGCATTATGCTTTATCTTCCACCCTGTAAAACATAAAAAATCCAGTTTCCTCTCCATCTACACCCCCCCTACAGCCACTGAGGGTGGGAAAGAGGTGGGGAGGGGACACTGCAAGTACAGCCAGTCTAAACCCACCAAAGGATATTCCCTACCCTATGGCCTCATGCTTATCATGCTGGGAAGGAAGAAAGAACAAGGGGAACTTGCATTATGATAGTATTTGTTTCCCAAGAAACCAGTATGCATATTGAGGCCCTGCTTCCCAAGAAGTGGCTGAACATCATTTTCTAATGGGAGGTAGAATATATATTTTTTTTCCCTCCTTTTGCTTCCCATGGCTCTTGCTTGTTTTTTTCCCCTTTAATTATGCCACTCCTATCTCAAACTTACATATTGTTTTCTATTTCCTCCATCTCATCTCCTCGCCCTGTCCTGATGAAGATGGGAGCGAGAGAACAGATACATGGTACCTAGCTGCCAATCAGTGTTAAACCACAGTAGACCACCAATTGTTCATCAAGACCTCTTTCCTAATCAGTTAATTATGCTCATGCATATCTCAATTCTCATTCCATCATTTAGCTTTTGAAATGATCCCTCTCACACCAAAACGGTTAGAAAGCTCCCTGTACATGGCTGTATCTGTAATGCTTCCAAAAGCATTTGTACACCCAAGCTTAATCAACTCAAATTTTTGGGGCCTTAAATTCTCCTCACCTTTATTTCTGTACCTGTATCTATCCTGCTGGAGTACTCCATCATTTTTAATGCTGGCCAATATCAGCCCGACGCTAACATTCACAAAGATTAACAGAAAGCCTTTACAACAAGTATGGAGTACTGCAAAGCAAAAATACCTTGATAATCACCAGCATATACTAGGTCAAAGTACCTATTTTGTATCTTCTCAACATGGGAAAAAGCAACTGAATTGTAGTAAGAAAGCAATTTGAAAGTTTAGTTTTCATTCAAGACAGTGTTTAAACTACCATTTGTTTCAGACTCACCTCATCTCTGGCTTTACCTGGAATGAAATTAAGCATTTAACAGCCTGCAGGCTTTTGATTCAGATAATCGCAAAGAGGTAATGCTACTCTATTCCAGCATGATAATCTAGCAGCTTTGGGCTTCAGTAATAAATTTCTATACCTGTCTCCTTGTGGGAGTTTGTTTGTTCCCACCTCCAGGAAGAAGTGAGACTACCCTGCCAAAAGGGCTTTGCTGCTGGCCATTGATGCCTCTCTCCTCTAGGTTCTTTCCTCACCACCTTTTATAATCCTACTTTTCATATACTGGTCATGGGAAATGGAGAAGCTGGATCGAAGTACTTCCACCACCCATTTTGTAGTTCAGTCATGTACTTACAGAAAGTAACTTCTGACAGGAAAATCCTTATCCATATAAGCACCAGAAGGTGAACACCCAGTTCTCATTCTGAATGGCTTTAGTGCACAAGGAACCAACACATGCATTCTACAACAAATGCTATTCCTGCAAATATGTATTTTAATGAACAAAAGCTGCTTAAAATATATGTAAAACAAACAAACAAAAATCTCTCAGTATCCTTGTCTGTGAGCATCCTTATTTTGACTATGTTTATTTAGTGAAAAAACAAAGGTGACTAATCAGTATCTGTGCTATCACTAAGATTGTTATACTCAGAAGTCACAAATTCAGGCACAGACACAAATTACTTCACCTCTGATGAGCTGTGTCCTTCCAGCAGATACAGAGCCAAATTTTGGACAACAGCCTGAGCCCTGTTGAATAAATGAAACTAAATCTGCTCAGAGAAAGAATCAGCAATGACTGTTGTTTTCATTATTTTAGTAGAAAAGAATAGAGGCAAGTTCTCACTGAAAGAACATTGTGCAAAACCTTTTTCACTGAGATGTGTTCCTCTTGTATCTTTTCTGTAAAGTGGATTTAATCTCCAAAGCTGCCTATTTGGCATATTTCATAATAACAATTTATTTTAAATTGCTACACAAGTATATACAATACACTGTTATTTGCAGAACAACCTGTTGTTAGGGTCAGGTTTTTTTTTGTTTTTCTTTTTGCAAATTGCTACTATTGCATTTGGAATTGATTTATAGACATAGGAAGACTGCCAAAATCGACTTTGTACTACCCTACTGCTTTCAGAGATACACTAAGTTTAAACTGGTGTGCTCAAGAGCAGAATCAGATTATGTAGATAGAAAATTCTACTTTTTTAGACAAGAACAAACTAGCAAACACTGAATTTATTTCAAGTTGAAAAGAAAATTTTGTAGGAATGGAATTTTATACCTAACAAAAATGTACAATTAGAAAATGAGAAATATGACACAACCATCAAAAGTACAAAATAATTTCAAGTACAAAAACTCTATGTCATTTTCTTCACAGCACACGAGTTGAGCAGACAATTACACATTACCAGTGGATCAATCAGTGTAACTATGTGACAAGAAATCAGTTTCAGCACAGGTATTATTTGCATTTCAAGTTGAGAAACACAGCCTTAGAGAATCATAGAGCAGCTTAGGTTGGAAGGGACATTAAAGATCATGCAGTTCCAACCCCGCCGTCATGGGCAGGGTTGCCAACCACTGCTTACTTCTATTGTTTGTCTCCAGAATTTTCAGTGGGAAAATTTCTGTTCACATTTTAAAAGGGATATTTTCTGAAAGCTGTCACTAAATTTGCTTTTTTTTTTTTTTTTTTTTTTTTTTTTTTTTTTTTTTTTTTGT
>JAOWBP010001760.1:11771955-11781956 GCA_028571105.1 Tragopan temminckii | reverse complement strand
GAGAACTGCTTTGGGGATTCCACTTCAACAGCGGCATCTCCAGCCTTGGGCTGCTCCTGGTTCCCCGTGGGCTGCAGGGGGGCAGTCTGTTCCTCCGTGGGCCTCTTCTGGGCTGAGGGAGCTGCTGCTCTGAGCCTGGAGCACCTCCTGCTCTCCTTCTCCAACCTCTGTGCCCACAGCACTGCTTCTCTCACATTTCTCATTCCTCTCCTCTACCTGCTATTGCACAGCACTTATCCCTGTCTTAAATCTGTCCTTCCACAGGTACAACCAGCATTGCCCTCAGGCCAGTGGTGACCACTCCTGAAGTCCCGTGCTACCAAAACCTTGCTACATAAGCCCATGTAAGTGGCATCATCATAGTGCTGCTATAGCCATGTGGGCGGTAGTAGCTTGACATATAGGCAATTGACAAATAACTGCAACTACTACAGCTTCTAAATAGCAAGGGAATTCTCAGCATTAAAGGAAAAATAGACAATACTAATAACATTTTTGTGGATACTTAACTAGATTCTTTAAGATAAAATACTAGGTGGGTAAAATTATCAGGATTAAATGCTCAAGAAATCATACAATCTTATTTGCTAGTTTTGGTCAGTAATTTGGGGACTGCTAGGGCTTGAACTGTTCCATTAAATGAATGAATTTGAAGCAAAAACTGCCATAATTCCCATAAAAATTATAAACACATTCCAAATAGAAATTAAACCTGAGGTTAGAAATGATCATGTGGTCAACCTTAACATAAATTGAGTTAATCAAGTTCCATTTTTAAAATAACTTGAAAAAAAGTTTTTACAATTTGCATTTAAACTCAAACTTGTCTCACATATTAGGAAATTTAAACTCTTTATATAAAGTTGACAAGCTTGATAATATTTGCTTTATCAAGGTAACTAGAATAGACCATGCAAAACTTATATAGGGTTTATCAAATCAAGATTCATAGTGTTCATTCAGTCTCATTCTAAAATATCTTCTTCAGTAATCTTAAGTGTTTGCTGAAAGAGTGTCTATAATAAAATGTAAAAGAAGAGAAAGTTAGCTTATTAGATTATTACTCTTCCCTTTATAGCAACAAGATACACCATTCCATTCAATTTGGAATCTTATATTAAGGCACACCTAGCAACCATCTCTGGTAAGAATGCTCACATATATTAGTTTACTATTTACATTCTTTCTAAGACTCTAGACAGACTCATTTGGATTTTACCTCAATATATAGAACTATCCTAACTTTTTCAGCATTTGGCAATAGTTTTTCCTAATGTTTAAACAGAATATTTTGTGTTGCAGTTTAAGCACATTTTGTTCTTGTCCTCTCTGAAAACTCAAAATAATTTATGCTTCTCCTCTAACATCCTTATTGTTATTTTCTAGCAATTTTGTCTTTCCTTCGTTGTCTTTTCTCCAATCTAAGCACACCTTTTATCATCAGCTTCACTTCAACATTTAATCGTTCTCTGTCTTATGAGGTTGTAACCTCCCTACTTTCTTTGTTCTCTTTTTGATGTGTGACAAAAATGCTGGAGCCAGGCCATTAACAGCGTGAAAAAAAGGGAAGTATACTAATTGCTCATTTTACACATAATACACCTAGTAATACCATTAAAGTCTGCTTGTGCTTCCTTGCTACCTTTTTTGAAGAATAATCTGTTATTCAAGATGCTGAGATAGTTATCCTGTTTTCTACTGTTTCTTCATTTCTCATTATTTATCTCTATTTAAATACCTGTTATATACCTTAATTCAACTTCATAATTGACACGAGTCTACTTTTTTCAATTTATTAAACTGATATCATTATCCCTTTCCTGAAATATACTTAATGTTTCATTTCCCAGCCTTTAAATAATTCAAAAATGTAATTACCTTACTGCCTTCTTTCAGTTCTCCACTCTAAGTCATTATTTGAAATCCAAGAATTCCTATCTAGGATTTTCAAAGCCCAATTCGAAATTCAATAGTCCAATACTACATAAGCCATTAATGATGTTTCACTTGATGTTTCGCAGTGATATTTTAAACATCTGTGTTTTTCCATAAAGTACCTTAACAAATTCCCGAGTTTTACATACTTCCAATGACTGTTTCAGGCAATCAAAATAATTTCCTGAAACAAACAAACAAAACAAACAAACAAAAAAAAAAAAACCAGGAGATATGCAATCTGACAGTGCTAGATAGCTAAAAAGGCATAGCTGAATAGCAAGCTACGGTTGGAGGAACAATATGGTCTAATCAGATTCTACAGTGCCACCTTTGACTGAAGACCATATGCTCTTCATTACCTGCTCAAAGATCTGGAGGATAACCACTAAGATCCCTCTGCAGTAGTAAAGTCTCTATATTCTATATTTTTACTCCCCATTCCCTGAGCCCCTGTGGCATTGGGCTGTGGGTTTTGTGGTTGACTGGGATTCAATACGCATTAGAAACCCAGGAAGTCTTCTTTGGGAGAAGTAGACACTCTTCCACATTTCTATCTGTGGCTCCCCAGTGCCATTTTAGGCATTGCGGGAGCACACACTCAGAGATTCTTGCTTCTTTCAATATTCAATATGAAGCCCATATTTTTAGAAAGTGGCAAGTTGTATTGAGCTCACAGGGCAAGATTTCTTTAGAGGAAGCTACAGGGTAGGCTTCTGAGAGCAGAACAGAGCAGTTCAAGCTGCTCCAATAGGGACCTGCTGCTGCCAGAGCTGAGCCACGAGCTGCACTGAGTGTGCTCTGGGAAAGCAGACTGAGGGGAGGGAGAAGCTGCTGTGCTACAGCAGCTGGGAGAGAGGAGTGAGAAATGAGAGAGAAACAGCCCTGCAGCCCCCAAGGTCAGTGCAGAAGGGGGGCAGCAGTGCCCTGCAGCCCAGAGGAGGCCTGTAGAGGAGCAGGCTGTCACCCTGCAGCCCACTGGCACTACGCACACACGTGCAGCCACAGAAGAGCCTACTGTGCAGCAGCGGATGATGCCTGAAGGCTGCAGCCCATGGATACCCTGGCAGGAGCAGCCCAAAAAAGAGTGGACCCTTGCACAGTTCTGATTGTTCAAGTCTGTTAGAGATAGGGAACAAATTATACTAATCTCCCTATGCTCAGTCTGTTTTGCTCATGATCTCAACCTTTGAGCCCCTTTTCATCGTATTTCTTTCTCCTGATCCTTTGAGGAGGAGCAGTGAGAGAGCAGCAGGATGGAGCTTATCTGCTTACTGGTGTTAAACCATCATGCACTTCTGATATTGGCCAGTCTATAGTTTTACTAATAATATCATGACCACATTACGGCTGACTGAAGAGCTTGCTTGTTCATTTCTTCTGATTCGTTAATGCTGTATAGTGCTTTCTTGGACACAGCCATAATAATGAGCGAGCAGTTGGTACCATCATAATTGTGCACTACTTTCAGCAAAGAGCTTCTCTTCACTTTTTTTGTACCCTTGTAAATATTCAGGAAATACATGTTTTTAGTCAGTAACAGGTTTTACAAAATGGCACTGATTGCTTTTTACTAAAACAAATAGTAATGCTCATATTGCATTTACATAACAACTTGTTCATAGAAGCTTTCTTACCCCTGTTCCCCCACAAGCCCCTCTCAATGGCATGGTTTTATGTTTAAACCTGTCTAATATTTGAAATCCAGGACATGCTTCCTGAGTTCATCTGTTCAGTAAAGAATTCATGAAGCAGTAATTGCACCAAAGGGTTTATGAAGATAGGTGGACTGGAGGAGAGTTGCAGAAGTTTTGACCTGACATCACCATACAGCATATTGATTACTACAGTAAGGAACTGTTGTCTAAATTGAAGTGGACTGCTAATCTCTACTGAGTCTGAGCAAGACTTGACTGTACCTCCTAATATTAAAGACCTAAAAATTCTTAAAATTCCACTTTAAATCCCATCCCAAAATGGGTTTGGGAGTCTTACGCACAATCAGTTCAAATATTTAAAACGTGTTAGGAAAAGAGAAAGAAGCACTACAGCAATAATATCTGCAAGCAGAGATTTCTGATCAGTCATTTCTCGCAACTGCCTAAAAATAACTTTTACTGCAAAAACTAGAAATAAATGGAAGAATCTCTTGAATACTTATAACATTTAAATACTTATAATTAAGCCGATCCACTACTTAGCTCACATGCCACAACTATACATATATCAATAATTGTATTAAAAAAATGCTCTAGAATCCCCGAAGTTTGACCAGCTTACGCATAGGTTCTGCAATAAACAATAAAGAATCCTGTGCAGTATGGCTGCATACTTTCCATAACTCATGAATTTTCCATACACTGTATCAGTCTTAGAAGTTTATCATGCAAAAAAAGCAGAAAAGAAAATAGGAATATATATCACACATCAGCTATCTAATATTGTACTTTGTCCTACTGCGTACATATTCTAAAAAAATTATGTTGTAACAATAAATGAATCTCAGCACTTCATCTAAAAACTTTGCTCAGTGGAAGCAAAAACACCGCCAAATTTTTGTGCAGATTCATAACAAATGAGGATTAACAAGGTATTGATTAAGAAGGTTATATTGCACTTTGTGAGGTGGTGTGAAATCAGAGAGGACCATCTGCCATGGTTTGCATAGCTACAAAATTGTCTCAGCCACAATCAGCAAGATGACTGTTAAAAAATCCATTTATAATTGTAGTCATCATTTCATTTTTTTCTCAAAAGTATGACTTTCACATAATATAGTGCCTCTTCATGGTTTTTACACAACTGCATTTCCTCAATTTTTCAATTAAATACTGGTTTAAACATCTGCATTAACATTAATCATCATAGTAAACACAGGGAAACATTCCAAAGCCATTGAAGAGATTAAAGTTTAGTTTACCTAAACTTTAATTCTCTCTTTAATTTTGGGAGATGCAAGTAACTACTTATTACCAAACAGAACATTGCCACCCTACGTTCTACTACTCAAACCAAAGAGATGTTTTCAGTAAATTAGAAAAAGATTTATTTTTATGAACATTCAGCAAGGTTTTATGAATTCTGTTGTGAACATGGAGAACAGCAGAGAAAAATTATGCAGTCCTTTGAGTTTTACATTTAAGTCCTATGTAAGAAATAGGTACCTACAGAAACCAAGGGGCATAATAATTTGCAAATAATTAAATTTATTTTAGAGTTTTGAATCTGAAGGCAAAACAGAGGCCACAGGACGTAACATTCTATGTCACTTTTATATTTATTTCAACAGTTCTGGCTGGATTACTGTCACAACCCTGTGGTTTTTGGACAGCCCAATTGCTTTGTTCAAAGCTAATCCTGTTCTCTAACCAAATGCAAAATGATAATAAAGTATATATAACTGTGTTTTCTGCTTCATTGAGAATCTAGAAATATATATTTTTGGACAAGTTATCATAAAAACAATGTGATGGCTGAGATTGGAAGTTCCTTATGAGGGACTAGCCCAAGCTGCCTCTCAGAGGAGGTTCAGTAGAGCAGACTGCCCATAGCCGTGTCCAGGCATGTTTTAAATATCTAGTTGAACTGTCTCAGCTTTTCAGCTTATTCTCACATGACAGAAGAGTCTAGTCCTTTAAACATCTTTAGGAACTTCCACTGGAATACCTCTAGTATGTCCATGTATGTCTTGTATCTCAGATAAAAAATTGTTGGATAAACTTTCATGTTTTAGATTAATACAGACTGTGAAGGTCAGACAAGCTAAAATACTTCAAGAAGGAATTACTTTAAGCGGAAAGTTATTAACTAAATTAATTTACATGTTGGTAGAATTAAATCCAGGCATTACTGACAACAAAAATGTTTGGGTAAAATCTTGATTCTGCCTTCTTTTCAAGGCTTTCTTACCATGGAAGCATTCAAGATGTATTTTGTGTTGTATTCCTATGAAGATGCTTGAATACACGTACACTTTTTCCATTATGAAGATCTCCTTTTATTAAAGTTCCATTTTAGAGGGTCTTTTTCAAATTTACTTCAAGAGAAAACAACAAAATCAGCATGTAAATAATAGGAAATGCCTATTCCACAGACTCACAATCTCTGCCACGTAATTACTTCTGAATATTTGAAACAAAACTTGGAGTCTTAAATTCTGTCTGTCGTTGCCTTATGTACTTATGTATCCTGCCCTCTGTGTAATGCCTGCATAAGCCTGAATGTAAAAATTGCACTAACTATGTAGTAAAACTGATAAACCTTTTCTTGAAACTGAATATTCAATTTCAGAAAATAGTAGCTATTCAGGGGACTCAGTGATTTCATAAAACTGGTCGATCTGATTTACTCTATGTTGAGTACTATTTGAATTGTTTTAGCCATCAAATAGCTATATTTCTTTTTAATAGTATCTCACACTACCAGGTCAGAATTTACTAGAGAAAATAGCTTTTGATGAACTTACCTACAGGTAAGCCTAGTAAGCTGCCAGGCTAATTTACGAGGCAGTTCATTCCTTAAACTTGCAGATGGAGCCAAGATTTTTTGAAACGTATCAAATAACAAATAAAAATTACAAGTCACCAGGAAGAAGATTTCTACCTTGCCTAGAAGCTTACAGATTTCAGCAGACCCACATCCGTTGTCACCACGCTATGACACTGTCTCAAAATTCTTAAGGTAGCTTACTGGTTCTGCAGTTTAAGCTTTATATACTATAAGCTATATATGAACTGCGTATATTGGTTCACCTATGCAACCTGTCCATTTCTCTTTTTTTGAATGATGCAATAATCTCAGTAGGGCAAAATGGCTGAATGAACTGAGAGACTGCAGATGCATGACAGCGCATATATTTATCTGATAGAAAAAAAAAACACTTAAGTACACAGAGACAGCTTCACAGCTAATTTACTCTCTTTGCTTGTCTCTGTTTAGTCCTATCACCACTAACTGACAGGCTGGGAATATGAAAAACAACAAACAAAAACAAACAGATGAAGAATCAAGTCATCTTCAATTTTATGATTGGTAATGGGTGCTTTTTTTTTTTTTTTGTATGGAACTAAGTGTTGCCTTCACAAAATGCATTCCTTGGCTATAATAAAACTGCTGTCAGTGGCTAAAACTTATTAATTCTGTCTAATGAATGAAAAAGGAAGAAGATGCTGGATTGTGTAGAAATCCTACTACATCCAAGCACTAAACAAACCAGCACTTTTTATCTTTAACATAAAAATTAATGCATTCTGAAGCATTGATTAACACTGTATGGTAACAGACCAAGCCAGCCTCTTTGAACTTGTAATCTTCATTCTATCCCTAGTGTGGAAATGACCTTTCAAAAATGCTGTCTCTTTCTCAGTATTTCAGATAGCACAAAAATTGCCAAGTATTTTGATTGATAACAGAATAGTGACTATTACGTCTGCCTGAGACAAAATTATTAGAAGCACCTTTGAAGCTGAAAAAATGAAGTCATTGCTGGCAACTAGGCATGCCCTTCTGGAGTCTTCTGGGTCAGCTGCAGCAGTGCTGACCCTATATCACCTCTCCCACCATCCCCATGCTCTCGATGAAACCACCTCATTTGGCCAATGCCTGTAATGTAGTCACTGCCCTATCTGCTCCTGTTGAAATGCTCTAGGTTAGCATAAACACCGCCAACAATAACCTTTTGGTTGGCTTTTGTTAAAGCTGAGACTTTTTTTTTTTTTTTTGTACAGCTGAGCTACAAAAGAACCATTAAGAAGTAAGTGTGCCAGCAGACCAGGGACGTGGGATGAGGAGAAGATGGACAGCTTGAGGGAGCTATGATCGTACATCTGACCACACTCTTTCAAGCCAGAGTATTTCAGTCCCACAAATCTTGCTCTTAAAAAAGCCCCCACGGGTAAGCTGATTAAAGAACTAGGAGCTTCAAAACAATTTTTAAGTACCAAAACCCTTAAATTACCAACAAATATATGTACACAACCTTGTCATTTTCTAGTGATTTCTTTAATCTTTCTTCAAGCCTCTGACCCTCTCCAACTTTCTTTCCCCCTTCGTTAGTTTTTGTTTGTTTGTTTTGGTTTTTTGGAGGGATTCAATAACAGAAAATGAAAAAAAGCTTCGTTGTCCCTTAGATAAGGCACCAGTCAGAGGTATTTTTCCATCCCAGCATCATTTTCTCAACAGGCCAATAAAAGATACTCCTAATTTGCCCATTAGACCTTAGGCTGGGCTAGATAAGAGATGTGGCTTTGAACTACTTCAGACTAATGAGGGTATAAAACTAGTGTCTCCTGGAGTGACTTCTATGCCTTAAGAATTCTTCCTTCTGGAGTATCATTCTAGTGACCCTCCCCCGATTCATAAGTGCCTGCTCTTTCCACATGCATATATTAATGGAAATTGAATGCTGTATTTTTTTTTTCCCCCAAATTCTACTGCAAAAGATCAGTATGGCAATATTAAAATAGCCCCTACATAGATTATCTGACAACCACATAATTACCAAAGCGTAAATTATCTACAAATCAGAGTACTTCTGAATGAAAATGGAATCATAACCTCGATTAAAAAGTCATTTCCCTGTGATAAAATATCATTGAAATTCAATATATATATATCTATCTGAAAGACTTAATTCTGTAACCTGTTTCGTAACCTTCTGCATCTAATTTATAAATACTGCTTTTAAATAGAATTCCACAAAAGACTCTTTATAAGGCAGGTGCTGAGTTATAAAGGAATTTTCATTCAGTTTTCTGAGTTCTGATTCTTCATCTTTCATTTAATACAACCTGGATTCTTACATCATGAATTCATTTCCTTTTAATGTGTAGCATGATTAAGAATAAATACAGTCTTGTTTTCTTTAGTTTGTTCTGAATGAATCCAAATATGCTATCAGTGAAATCTGATGAGAGACACAGATATTCTGAACTTTCAGTGAATATCTTAGCTGCTTGATGAACAGCAAACAAATTCATTTGATGCACCATAACCTCAGTGGAATGAAATCTTCCCCAATAAATATATTATTCAAAGTCAAAACATAGCTCCCTAATTTCAGCTGAGGACAATATAAAATTTCTACAACAATGAGCTGAAAATTAATAAAATATCTGTTGCAGAGATTCACTTCAGTTTTATGAATATGGAGGTTGCTAGGTGATGAAAAATAAGTTGATTGTGTCAGTAGAAAATGCTTCTGGGGAACTATGAAATAGATTGCAGAGTACCATTCTTAAACATGAATTAGCATAGTATGAAAAAGAACGTATTTCATAGAATTACATGTCTGAAGACTTGATAAGAAATTACTGCCAGAAGACAAGAGCATGAAAAGGATTCCAAAAGCACTTAATGATTCAGTTTAAAAGCAATAAATTACTGAGAATAAAAGAAAAGGAGAAAGCTGGAAAAGATGTAAGAAGTCCAAGATCCTGAGTGATTTTTAGATCCAGAAAAACTGTAACTAAAACCTTTTTTTAAAAAAAACACAATTCAGGAAATATGTTGTGGAAAATTTTTACTCATGTATGCACAAAGGAAAAATAGCATGTCAACATCTCTTTGTTTAAGAAACCTAATCAACTTCCTTAAATAATTAGAAGACCTTTATAAGCACCTTCTTTTTTAAGAATACAGGATATAGAATCTATAAAGGATAGATACCAATATAATACACTAAATATCATTAACACAAGTAAAGCACTCTGTATTTCCTAGGAACTGGAATATGAAACACTTAAAAAAACACTACACTATCTAATTTTACATAGATGGAATTCTAAACCACTCAGTGCAACCATCAAGATGTACTTTCACATTTGGAAGGTGTTAATGGTATATTTCCATCTTTGTAAAGTAATACTGCCTTGAATATATATTGTTTTTGCTTTAAAGGTTGCGTTTCCTTAAAGCAAAGAGGGTTGACGGGAAGTTATTGAGGTGATTAAAGAAAATCAAGTTACATGGGAAAACACTGGTTTAAGTAGAATAATTTAGACATAGGAATAAGTAGAAATGGAATGCAAGACTATAGTAATTCAACTTTAACCTTGGGTACAATTACA
>JAOWBP010001760.1:11733851-11747353 GCA_028571105.1 Tragopan temminckii | reverse complement strand
ACTATCCCCTCATCAAGGTCACTGATGAAGATGTTGAACAAGACCGGACCCAGCACCGACCCCTGAGGAACACCGCTAGTAACACCGCTAGAGTTCTGCAGAGTGCCTGCAAATCAGAAGCTGCACACAAAATAGGCAGTGCATTGACATCTGCCATGTTCAGTGGGGATCTCACCGCTTTTCTGTGACCTAATGTTGTCACAGTAAATAAAGGTGCTCAGCAGAACCATCAGTACCACTGTGGAAGGATAACATTTGTGTATTAGCAATAAAATTAAATTTGGAGAACACTGCATGTAGGATTAGACAGGAATAGTTTGAAGCGGAAAAAGAAACGCATGTAAAGTAGTGCACTTGTGCTAGGGCAAGGCAAGGTGATAGTTAAATAAGATCAGATAAGATGGGTGTATAATAACACCCTGCACAAGCTATTACTTAATCCTGATTCCTTCAGATTTGGATAGACAAAGATATACCAACAAACAGCGCAGGCCGTGGGTGTGTTTAAATTGCTGTTTCATTTCAAAATTCAGGATAAATACTATCAAACTGAGAAGAAAACTGCAAAAAATACCCGGGCAAAGACACCAGAAAGGAAAGGGGCTATTTTGAAAGTTTGCCTCAGGCCTTTGCAGTGATGTCATTTTCTCCATTCATTTAACTTCATCCTGAAATCTGATAGTAATTTGTAGTAATTAATTGTTTACATTCCCTTTCTGCAATTCATAGGCATTTGCCACTCTGACAAACTAATTCTGCATTTATTTTTTTTTTTAATTTTAGCACGTTCTTGTACAATAGAGAACTAAGTTATTCTCTACCTTAGTATTAAATTTAAAATGTCCTATTAATTTCACATCAAGAAAATTATCACTTCTTACATCAGGAATTTCAACTGGCCTCTGATACACAAAAATTAGTGCTAACAACTGGTAAAATTCCACCAAAACTAAAAGGTTTTTGATGTGCTGTTTTTCAATTGTAATAGCTTCTCCTGAAATACACAGTGCCATTGACAACCAAGTATGTCAGGCTAAATTCTGGTCAGAGATGTTCTGGTGGTAATCCAAATTGAATTAATTTAATGAAAAGATTATCATATTTTCCTTTTACTGAACAAGTAGATGACTGACTTCGATCCATGTAACATGCTCACACTAGGTAATGAGGAGATAAGTTGTTTGAAAGTATGTGAAGAGCTAAGTAAAAACAGCTGATGGCTGATGTGAGATAATGAAAAGAAAGCAATACCTGTGACAACACATTTTGTACTAGAAAAGAAAACCTGATATTTACCTGAAATACTTCAGTGGCAACACTATATTTTGCCCGGCTGTAACCTCTTAAGAGCATAGAGTTTGGATGAATTTGGTAGCAGGTAGCCTAATAAAGAATTTCAAGTCCCTGTCCCTAAGTTCTTGCAGACAAGATAAAAGAGGTAAACCCAGTGATTAAAGAGTCAAGCTGAATTATGTTGGGTTGTGGGTTTTTTTTGTTTTGTTTTGGTTTTTTTTCCCAAAATAGCAATGTTAATAATGTAATCTAATATACAAATGTTGAGAACTTATTCATGTTAGACTTCCCTTGATCATGGAGGAAGTGATATTTTTTACTATTTTTAATGGTAAAGGATGTCGCGAACAGAGTTTTCCCATAAAGCTCAGAAATTCACAATGAACTGAAGTATACTCAGCTTACTTTGCAGGACAGAAATAGACTACTTAAAAACGATAGCACTCGTACATGGGTGCGCCCAGAGATGCAGATACACACTATTCCTTCAGAGAATATCACTTTTCACTCCAAGTCTATTCCTTGCAAAGAGGCCCATTATTTTTTGCTTATGAAGTGTTACGTTTCCATGCAGTAAAATGTATTGCAGATAGGCTGTCACCGTGCTGCTTCAGTGCAAGCAGCATGACTTATCGTTGCTGACAAAAAAAGGCAACTTCCTGCACATGCATAAGAAAAGACTTAAATGTTTTCCCAATATCTGTTTAAAATGTATTACTTCTAATTAAAAAAACATCCTTCAGATTTACTGCTAAAACTAACGATGTAAGAAACGAAGACATTTTTCTTCCTGCTTTAGTAGTCTAGGCAGTGGGCCAGTGTGTGCAAGATGTATCTACTTTATTTTTTTTTTTTTTAAGTGGGGGCAGTTTATAGAATGATATTTAAATAAACTATATTTTTCCTCAAATGGTTTATTGATAGTGGCATCACCTTGTACTATCCTTGGATTCTAGCTGCTTACCATTTTTCTGCTGTGCCTATAACTTCTGTCCGGGACTACGCTAAGATGCATCGAACCGTGACGTGCAATTATCCAAGCCCCAACATTCCAATCCCCGCCATTCTAAATTAAGATGTTTTCAGGGAACGACCTTTATGCAGTACATCCCTCTCTCTGACAGCTCAGGTCACCATTTCTGGTGGGTTTCTCTCTCTCACCTTTTTCTCCTCACAGTCATCACCATTATAACCTTTATCCTAAAAACTGTAGGCACATTGTCATCTGTCTGCATTCATGCCACATGGTCCTGCTCCTCCATCACTGTGTTCAAAAGTTGGTTTGCAAATATGAAGCCAGTTTTATCTTTTATTTGTCGAGGAACTTGATGCTGTTATACCTTTTAATTACTGAGGCTTTATGCTTTGTAATCTACTGAGCTGTGTTTACAAACCAGCTCTTGGATACTAAAAAGATTAATTAAAGCAGCAGGCCCACAGCTATTGAAAAGAAGGCATTTCTACAGTCAGCCTGCTATTTTACCAGTGTCTGAACATTCTCCTGTGATGAATATAAAAAGAGGTCATACAGCTGTGAAGACTCCTCATGTCTGAGGCAAGAATTTAGGCAAAGAGAAAAATGTTTTCTGTGTACAGAAATGAGAGACAAGAACAGCACGACTCTTCAACGCCTTAACACAAAATGGGACAGAACCACAGCTAATAAATATCTGTTAGCGAATAGCTTGCAATTATTCACATTCACAGTGCAAAACAATCACTAAAGTTAGCAGTATGGATAAGAACTGTGGGAAAACAGAGGTTGTTCACTTCTAATTTGAGCAATATAATGAATATCTAACTCCTCAAATCCACCCAGTAAGCGAATTTATACAGTTTATCATTAGACACTCATTAACAAGATAATAATTAACTCTGTGTAAAAAGTTCCACAGTCTGAGGCTCTATAAAAATTAATATATTAGGAGGTCTTACATGGTCATTAGTCCTGAGTCCCATAGTATGAACGTCACTTGACTTTTGTCAAACTAAACCTACCATTTCACCAACCAACAGCCAAGATTCAAGTTCCTCAGTCAAGACTTGCAGAATAGCTGTACAACATTTGTTCTGAAAGGACTTCAAAATGTGCTGTGGATCTTTTTCCTTTTTTCCCCCCCTCTCTCAATGACTGCGTAGTTTTATTTCCTTTGGGCTCATTATTTTCTTTTGTTTCAAAGAAGTCTCAACTTTCTCATTCTTGCCATAATTTTTTTTCATTCTGTCAGAGGGAAGTATTTTCCACACCTTCTTCCTCCTCCTCCCCCCGAAAATTTTTTTGTTAAGCATAACATTTTTCTATATTATTTTGTCAGAATCCATTGGTTTTTGGTTTTGGTTTTTTTTTTTTTTTTTCAGTTCCTAAAAAAAGTTCTGAGAAGAGAGTCCTATGTGCATTCAGGACTGTCTCTCCTGTCTAAAGTTCACTGGATCATGACTTTCCCCTGGGGGCATCAGAGCTTTGCAGCAATAGTGAACAGCAATGAAGAAGGTATCAGGAAGATTCACAATTTCAGTTAATTCAACTCTTGTCCTTGTCAGACCTTAAGTAAATTACATTGCTGGCAACTACCAAAGTTTGGGACAAAAGCCATTTTTGTACCCAGACTTTTGTTTTAAAAAATAGCTGTAAGTTTTATACTAGAAGTTTCCCATCTTTTGAGGATATGCAGATGAAAAAACGCACTCACACAGCTTTTAGAGATACTTAACTTCTAATGCAACACCAGATATTTTGCTTTTGATGAAAAATGATGTAGAAAATAGTCTCTTGGGGCTTGCCAGAGATCAACTTTTCGGGAGAAAAAAAATCCAAAAGAAAAAAAAAAAAAAAAAGAAATCAAGCCTCTAAAAGTTCAGTCCTAAACTGAGTTGACTTGCTGATCAGTTTGTGCCTCACAGAAGCACCCATTTAGGTGACAAATGTTGTAAGTCCCTCTTTAGAGATCAAATGTCAAACACTATCTTGACATATATGTGGGACTCTCATACTACAGTTTATCACAGTACATATTAAATGGAAGCCTATAGAATAGAAAAAAACACAAGGCATATACTTATATATTGAATAATACATCCTTGTGACATTTCCAAATGTTTTTTTGTTTGTTTTTTTGTTTTTTATGACAATTTAGCTAAAAAAAATTTTTGGTATTGAGCTTTTGAGAATCTTTCAACAATTGTATCCATATAATTCAGATAGATAAGTTCGTAAGAGACTGCAGTAATAAAGCAATTCACCATCTTAAAGATCTGCTTTCTTACCGTTTTATTCTCCCTATATCTGATGTTTCCCAAACTATTTACAGAGTTTGAATGCTTATTATGTGAATAGATATGTAGAAAGAACTCACAGTGCAAAACTTCCAAGGTTGAAATGACAATACGGGAAAGAAAACACACACATACTTGAACAGATTATATCACATCACATATCATACATCTATATATATGACACATACATATATTACATTCTTAATGTAATTAACACTCAATCCAAATCTGAAAAGTAGAGAAGGAAGATTTAAAATTAGCCTTGTGTTACACTAGGTCAAATAATGAAATCTCATATGAGAATGAGAAGACCAGAAAACAGAATCTGTTGTGGGTTTTTTTGTTTGTTTGTTTTTTAAATTATGGGATACTTATATAAGAGACCATTGTTGAATAGGTGGGATGTCAAAAGCTTCCTCCATTCTCCCAGAAGAAAGAAAATAACAATTCAGAATCGAGGAACTGAGTCAGGCAGTATTTCCCCCTCTTGTTCCTCTAAAACTTGATAAAAAATGTGTTTATCTTGGTCTCTCACTCAGTGATGATATCACAGATTCACCTCTTGCATTACTTTCACAGAGTAATTCCAGTACCGGTGCATATAAAACAAAACAAACAAGACAAGATAAAACAAAACAGCTTCTTATTCATCCAAAGCATCTTTTCATGTTTTGATAACATGATTCAGCTGACTTGACTGAAGTTTTAAAACCATTTAGGTTAGCAATAAACAGAAAACGCATTTCTTGAAAAATATAGTTTTCGTTCCTAAACCATTAACATAATTAATAGAGATTGCGGTTTGCAAACAGGATAAATGAATTAGACATGCAGGTCTTACTGAAATTTAGAGAGGTTGAAGTCAAAACACTGAGATGCTATTTTAATATTCTATGGCAAAATCTCTTTGGTTCCTGAGCCTGTAAAACTGAATGATGACTTTCATATTCCAGGCCAATTTCTAGCTATTGCCTTCATGAATAATATCTGAAACCTAGCCCTCTAAATGGGTTAGATTTGCCCAGATGATGTTAAAAGCATAAAGAGCATTTCCGAACCATATGTGAATATTCATTTTTTAGGATAAAAAAAAGCTCCAATCAGCTCCACAAAATTACACACCTGAAAATAAAACCCTCACGAATCAATATCATCAATGTCAACAGATTATGAGTCAAATTAATAGAGAAATAGGTTGCAGTGCTATCATAAATTAAACCACACATTGGGACAAGCATAACAAATACTTTTACTTCAAGAGGAGAAAAACTGCATCAAGATGTTCGACAGGAACTGTATAAGTTGCTTCCCTCTCTGTCCATTGCAATATGTGTCCTCAGGTGTTTTTTTTGTTGTTGTTGTTTTGTTTTTTTTACTTTTCTGTCATTATTATTGAAACAAAGGTGTATCACTGTAAGGTTCATATTTTTGTGCTAAAAAGAAGGAAAACGTAAAAACTGTTGTCTTGGAATTTTGATAATATATCTGAAGATTTTATTTCTATGAATATTCAGTAGATTCAATAATAAACATTATTCAGTAAATCACAGTAAATAGCAAATATAAATATTTCAGGTTAATACGATTCATTTTTTCACAAAACATTAAAATTTGACAGGAATCAATTTCAGACCCACTTTCTAGCTCTGAGCGTAGTGCAGGCAGAAGCAAAAATAGCAGGCAAGCACTGTAAATGTTTGTGGTGTGAATATATGAGGACTGGAATTATGCCAGCTTAGCTACTATTTCGCCATCACCATATTTTATAAGATTGACAATTACACTGCCTGCATCAGCACAACAATTTTTCCACATCTCATTAAGTGAGTCCCACTGCTGTGGGATGAGGAATGGTAGCCTACAGAGCAAGTGACCTTAATGGGCCTTTATAGCCACATTCCCAGCTTCTCTGTCACACGTGCAGCACAAGCTCAGTAAAATTCTGAGTCATCGCATAGGCCATGAGGGTTTTAAAGCACAAACATTAATTGAGTAATATAAAAAATATAAGAAGACAGATAGCGACATTAGGTTTCGGAGATGAGACCTAGCAAATGCACCTACAAACGGAGTGGAGACAATCAGTATCAAGCACCACACTTCAAAGGTAATGGAATGAAAACAATGCAGGTATATGGCACAGTTCTTAGAAAGAATGAATATATTTTTTCACAAACTGAGCCCCCCAAAAATCCAGACAAGGTCATTTGTGAATTTCTCCAAAGCTCATTTAAGCACAGATGATGTGGTAAAGGTCAGTCTACTCTCTGGTAGGCTGTGATTTAACTGGCTGTCTGCTGGGATGCTGCAGAGACAATATCAAGGCTAATGGAAGGAATATTTCTGTCAGCATTACAGGATATACATTTGTAGCTCCAGAAACAATGCTTCCTATTTAATTTCACAGGAGCCATAAAAGGTGCAAAAGCACAATAACACTATTTGATAGAAAATTTTACCAGCTACAGAACAATGCTTTTCAACATAGTCATCACCATTAGCTGTGCATTTTCACCAGTGATGAACAAGACCCTGCATGCCATGCTTGTCAAAATCTTCACCAGCAGGAGTGACCCACTGTCACCACTGCTGAAGTGCAGCACCCACCACCTCACCATGCTCATATCCACAGTGCAGTCTCCTTAAATGTTCAGCAAGCATTGATGAATGTCAAGGGCACCACTATTTTCACATGGAGGAATACAGTTTCACGCCTTTGCTTCATACACACTTCCACGTCAGACACCATTGTGTCAGACCACCCCTCTGCTGCCATCTATCACAGCAACAACACGTAACATAATACTGGTGGGAAGATTCAACCTCTTCTGCCATACCACCAACATCTACCTCTGATGTCATGGGCTGACATGATAAAATAGAGGGCATTACTTTCAGAGCTGCTCTGGTAGCCAAATAGTTGTGAACCATATGTCAGACTCAGCAGTAAGCTTTATATAAGAAATTTCATATATGCTGGGATTTTTCCCCAAATAGTCTTATCAGCTCTCTTTAGACCAAACTGTTAGCAGCTTATTCATGAAGTAAATTAACTAGACAATATCATCAGGCTACTACATAATTTATAACCTGCTGTGTTTTTTGAGCATAATTCAGCTTCCCCATGCTCTCGCAGTGATGTGTTTAGGAGTTAAAAGCAAGCCTACGAGATACACGCCTATACATATGTTAAAATAACAAGAGAAAATTCCCATTGTACGAGACAGATGCTCATGCTTGCACGCTTTGTGTAGTTCTCAGTTCTGACCTCAGTTTGACCTTTAATATTTAAAAAGTTCCTCCCTACTGAAAACCAATCCCATATTACTGACAGTATTATACTCAGTTGACACTTGTTAGGGTTTACATGTGCTCAGCAGTAGCTTACTTTTGCAATTCCATCTTTTGCAGGAACATACTCGAATACTAATTCCTCATAAGAAACACAGTATAGTATATATTTTTTTCTTTTTCCATCAAAGTTTGACTAACAAGACAGAGAAGGTTCTCACCTTTTTCACAGTAGCCTTAAAGGAGAACCTTTTCGTATCCAAAGCTTGTATGGCTTTGGATCCAAATTCTTATACCATACAGAAGTGTCACAGTTACCAGACTATCCAGGGAGGACATCTGAAATCATATTGAAACTGGATAAAATTAGGCAAAGTCAAATGAATAGGGAAAAAAAAATCATATACTTCCTTATTCAAAGCTCTGCCAAAAAAGGCAGAAATGTTCATTCTGTTGTCTGACTCCTTCTATCCTTTTAGCTCTTATATTCTTTCTTGTTTGTGTCTTGCCATAACCAGATAGTTATCCTACCAGCTTGGTATATAGAAGCTGGGATTCAGATTCACGTTTTCTTAATTGGAGGCCAGTTCAGAACCAGTGTTTCCCTTTTATGTGCCACTATGTGCCAGCCATAGCACGAACATCCAAACAGGAGGTGCAAATTTCTGCCTCCTCCTTCGTTAGGCACCTGATCTCAGTGCTCTTCACCCAGCATCCAGGAATGCACAAAAGTGCATAATTTTTACATTAGTTCTTCAGAGAGAAGTAGGCATTCATGGAATCACTGTGTGCCAACAGACCATGGAAGTTTCCAGTGTACACCATAAGCTCCCTGCACTGCCCTGCAGAAATACCTGACTATTGCCACATACTGTGGACATCTTATTCTACCATTGTGTAGCACCCTGCTGAATTGCTTTTTGACGTTGAATTCAGACTACAGATGTCTGTCTTCACCAGGCAAAAACTGACTTGCTTAATTTAAGACATTGAGTGCTAGCAGGAAAATAGAGTCCTTTGGTTCTAAAACCAGGAACTCTGAATTAAGAATACCTGGGGAAGCCTCCATGAAAATAAACCGTATTTAAATTTAAGCTGTATCCATCACCAGAGGCATGACAGCTCAAATAAATTAAGGTAGGACTATTTCTGGGTAGAACCCTCTAGCTAGCTGAGCATGAGTCAAAGACCACAAGGGACTCTCTAGATGAGAAATTTCATAGGGGAAGATTCCTTTTCCAGCCCACACTGTCCTTGTGCAGCCCATTCCCAGCTGCATTCTCACTGCAGCTCGAGCTCTTGTCTCTCTACAAGTCCCAGCCCTTCTACTGGGATGGGCCCAAGTGCAAGCCTGGAACTCTTGAAATTAAATACTTGTGACTTTGATAATTATTCATCTAATCTGTGGTTAAAGAAAAAAATCTTTTACTGAAAGATAGATCTAATCAAACTTAGATACAGAAAAACTGAGTAAGTGTTCCAGTAAGAACCCATGAGTTGCTTTAGATGCTTATTGCTATATAAACTTCATTTCCAAGGGGAAATTCTGTTATTTTTCTCTGTCCTTCAATAAACATACTATATACAGTATTACATACCTGAAAGATTTTAAAATAGTGCAGCAATCTTGCAGCACCATTGTTGACTTCAATAAAGTGCTACCAAGAGAAGAATTTGATTATTCTTTAAAGAACTAGGCTACTTTTCTATAGTAAAAGCTTCAAAAACATCAAACAAAGGGGGAATTACTATAATCATATGACTAACACAAAAACATTGAATTAAAATTAATTTCACATTATTTTTTCAATCGCTGCAATGACTGTTATTAGTTTTCTAGACGTCACTGAAATTTTAATCTGGAGAAGCACTTTCCTGCTAGTAGGCAAAATTCCATGTAGTATTTGGTATTCAAGAAAATTAACTGCATTGCAATATAATTATCTCAGATGACATACTGACTGACTCCTAATTACAACAGATATAGCTAATTACTTTGGTTGATCCTGTAAATAGCTCAGCATGTATTTTTATGAAAATTCAGTAATGACATGTTGCTCAGTGGGACTGTATATGTAAATTGGTTGTGAAGTTCTTTATACATAACATTCTTATTTTTCAATACCGATGAAACAACTTCAAACATAAGTTGCTAGAAGCAGCTGAAGTATGGCAACACAAGAATATTCAGAGGAACTAAACTGTTTTTATACTATTCTCAATATTTGAACAGGACCTGAACCTCAGAATCAGATTTGCTACTCTAACTCATTATTAAGCTTAATTTGACAGGGACAGGGAAAATGCTGATTCAGCAATTCACTGCAAATAGGCAGACTCTGTAAAAACTGAGATGTTCTCCTCTTTCTCGAGTTTACACCATGGAAAAACTGATAGGCAGAAGCTGCGCACTGCTTCTACCAGATGCCTGTAGAAGTGGGGCATAGGCAGCTAACTGCCATGGTAGATAAAGACTAAGTACCTAAATACAATTGAGGGCTACTATAAAGTGGACAGATGCCTAAATCCACTTTTTTAGAAAAAAAATCTTCCATATACTGCTTACAGAAAACATCAAGTTACTGTACTTTGTATATCTAGAAAACACTTTAAAACAACTATACCATTGGTCCCGGAATAATTCAAAGTGTTTTTCTTGTTAACAGTGCATTACTCTAAATTACTCAAATACCCAAATATACATCCTGAGGGGCATTCTGCTTTTTTACTGTATACAGTCCCTAATTCTGACCACATCCTACTCACTGCAAAATAAACCAAAACCTTGATTTGCATTTTTAGAAGAAACTACATTGCAGTTACAAAGAATGTGATGTAGTTTGTAATATGCTTTACATTCCACTAGCACAAATAGCCACATATAAGTTGAAGACATTTTGAAACAACACCTCAGGTTGTACAACACAAGGAGGTTGAATAAGAGAAATTATGGAGACAGGTGGTATAAATCTGCCACCACCTGCCTCACTATAATCTCTTGGGCTGAGGATTGATGCTGTTCCACTGAAAAAGGGGAAAATAACAACCTTGATAAAGAACCTGGCAAAAAACCATGACACTGCCTAAATTAAAGTTCTATTTTTGTCATTGCCCCACTCCCCTCTATCATTAATTAGTCCATTAAAGAGGTTGTCGCTCATTTAGATAAACACAGCTGTGGCTTCGAAGCTTTCATAAAGACAGAAACAATGCAAGTTTTAGATCCCGCTATACATTATGCGCCTTCACATTTCTGTATGCCTGTGTAATATCTTTGTTATATAGCTACTAAATAAAAAATATTTATTGTTCAAGTCATTTGATACTGGAGAGTACTCTTGGAAACAACAATGTATGAATGCACATACACAATCCCACCTTGCTTTACTGTCAGAGGCATCACCTATAGTCATTCGATCTGAACCAGTGTGGCAATTACACTGTTATTTGCATATAAATGATCACTTTTGAGATGGACATTCAAAACCAGAGAAAAGGTGTTTTCTCTAGCACCTCAGACATACTAGAGGACAGTAACACATCACATTACAATACCCTTTGCTTCATTAATCATGACATTCTTGTCAATTAAAACAGTAATTGCCAGCAGGTGGCATCTGCTGTGGCTGCTTAAAGTAATACTTCCTACATTACTTGATGATTGGCCACCTTCAAAAATTAATTAAAATTCATTCCATAGAATTGAATTACAAGTTTAAGTAGAAGGGACTTGCAGCAGTCCTGCAGATCATTTACCATATTTTGGGTTCAGATTTCTACACAAGGTATGCAATTCGACATTTCATTTGTAAACAACAAATATCAGATTGATTCAGTCACAGATAACCCACACTTGTCACGGAATTACAGAATTGCTGAGATTGGAAGAGACCTCTGCTAAAGCAGGTTCCCTACAGTAGGCTGCAGAGGAAAGCATCCAGGTGTTTTTTAAAGTATCTCCAGAGCAGACTTTACAGCATCACTGGGAAGCTTATTCTCTAAGTAAAAGAGTTCTCTCTCATGTTTAGATGGTAATTCCTGTGTAGCAGTTTGTGCCTGTTGTACCTTGTCCTGCACTGAGCACCACCAAAAAGAGCCGGCTCCATTCTCTCGACTCCTATCCATTCGATACATTTATAATCATTGACAAGACCCTCTCTGTCTTCTCCAGTCTTAACAGCCCCAGGTCTCTCAGCCTTTCCTTGTACAGGAGTTGTCCCAGGCACTTAATCACCTTTGTGATTCTCCACTGTACTACTTCTAGGAGATCCCCATCTCTCTGTAAATGGGGAGACCAGCACTGCACACAGTGCTTCAGATGCGTCCTCACCAGGGCAGAGCAGAAGGAAGGATCACCTCCCTTGCTATAGTGGCCACGCTGTTTTTAATGTGCCCTAGGATACTGTTGGGCTTCATGGTCACAAGGGCACGCTGCTAGCTCACGGTCAACCTGCTGTCCACCAGGACACCCAGGTCCTTCTCTTCAGAGCTTCTCTCCAGCAGGTCAGCCCCTGAATTGTACTGATGCATGCAGTTATTCCTCCCCAGGTGTATGGCTCTACACTTGCCCTTGTTGGAACACATCCGGTTCCACTTTGCCCCCTTCTTTATTCTGTCCAGGTCTCGCTGAACGGCAACACAACCTTTGCATGTGTCAGCTACTCCTGTCAGTTTTGTATTATGAGCAACCTTGCCGAGGGTGAACTCCATCCCTGCATCCAGGCCACTGATGAACAAGACTCGACCCAGCAGCAGCCCCTGTGGAACACCACCAGTTACAGGCCTATAACTAGACTACATGCTGCTGACTGGAATGCTCTGATCTCTGTCAGGCAGCCAGTTCTTAATCCACCTCACTGTCCACTGATCTATCTCAAACCTCCCAAGTATAGCTATGTGAATATTATGGGAGACACTGTCAGTAGCCTTGTTGAAGTCAATGTAGACATTATCCACTGTAACTGGACAAATTGCTATCATTCTCTCTAATTGCAGAAAGTCCTTTAAGGAGACAACGCTTTCTCTTGAAATTACTTCAGTCATTACTTTCAGCAGGTGAGTGCAACACAAACACCTAATGTGAAAACAAATGAAATGTTCATATTGCACGAAGTTCCTTTTCCTCACTTATGTCAGTACAAATTCTAATTCACATTAATATCTACAGTCATGAGTTCACATCTTACTTACTGCTGTTCTCTGATATCAAAGGATTTGCAAAGAGGCAGAGTAATCTCTCATGTCAAAGTATCTCATATCATGTCTTGAGCTTCTTCCTAGATGTCTGATATTGCAATAGCAAAGCAGCAAAGCATTCCCATTCAAATCTACTTATTTTGAGCACAAGATTCTATATTGCTGTTCATTTCAAGAAAAAAAATGAAAGGAGGGAGTGGGGGAAGGGGGCAGAGTAAATATTAATTGATGATCAACATTAACCTGCATAAAAGCTGTTTGATCAACAACATATAATTGAGAAGAGCGATAAAGCGTGAGACATCATGGAATCCTCTGCAATGTGATATAGGAGATTTACATAAACTAACCTAACAGAGAAGTCTAACAACTGCGTATTGCTTGATGATTGCTTTTACCTTTGTTCTTGAATTATTCTTCCCCACTTCTTCCTATCCTCTGTTGAGGTT
>JAOWBP010001760.1:11686656-11715429 GCA_028571105.1 Tragopan temminckii | reverse complement strand
AGAAGATTTATAGCCTCAAAATGCACCTTCACTCAAAGATGGCTACACTATTTTCAAACTCTTTCACAGCACCTTACTATCATGTGAATTTATCAGCTCAAAGATAGTTGAATGCACTGTACTTAATACTTTGTTTCTTGATACAGATATACATTAATTCATGTCTTTATGTAGCTGATATTACTAATTCAACTGACAGTAATTTTCCAGGGTGGCTATTGCCTATCTTGTTAGGTTAGATTATATGCAAAGAAGACATTTGGACTCCACAGTAAACTGACAAATAACTGTATAGTATGAAGAAATTTTTCTTATGTGACAAAATAAAAGGATGTGGATAACTAGAAATAATCAGACATTTTCTTCTCCTTCTCACAATGTCTTGCATATTCAGAGTAGCTCAAATTAGAAATTCTGGTATTTCGTAAGTAGAGGTTATGTGTAATTATAATAATACCATATTCACTTAAGTGTCATCTGTGAAATGTTTTATTAACGGAAGGTTTCAGTAAAGCTTAGATGACAATAAATAAGGATTTCAGAGCCTCATCTTCACCTACTACTTAAGGGACCCTCTTTGTACTGCTTTTGTATCCATGCTTTTAAGTAATTTCTTTAGATCCTTTTTTTGTTTGTACATCTTTAAAAACAACAACAACAAACATTTAGATTCAGTGTGCTGGATGAAAATTAAGGGGAGGCACCAGCAAGATGGGGAATAAACAGCAGGAAACTCGGTGCTGCCAGCTGTCTTGGGACTTCCACAGGAACTGTAGCTTCACAGGGATGCTCCTGGAGCCACTGCTGCTTCTTTCTTGGGACTCAGATAAGGAGCAGATTGCAGATTTTTCCAGGGAAAAAGAAATCATGTGATTGCCAGATGTTAGGACTTCACTTGTTAGTCTTCACAGTGCTGTGCTTTGTCTCATACTGTGTAGATCTTAACAAAATATCATATAGCGTACTTGGCAAGTAGAATAATTACTGTATAAAGTTTGTACAAATTTGCAGCATACAATTATAGTGAGCAATTCCCAAACATCAATATGCTGTATTTGGTATTAAGTTTCAGAAAGGTCATCAGTCTACAAGAAGCAGAGAAAGCCCTGCAGCCTTCCATTTCTTGGCTTGGCACTAGCAGCCAGCCTGTCAAACTTGGCCTTTAGAGACAGATTTGACCTATGGTAAAACAAGCAGTTCAACTGGTGCCTCTCTGGTGGAAGCCACTTGATAGGCGGCAGATCAGAGAGCTTCTTTAAATATTTTCTTGAGCAAGCTTTTATGCAGAATTCTGTATTCATTTAGTCTTAGCCATCACTTTAGTTCAGAAACACTGCTGGCCCAATTCCCTTCTCATACTTGTGTAACCCTACTGACTTTGACAGTGCTGGTCTGAACACCGGTGTCAATGAATTAAACAGCAGATACTCTATTTCTAAATAAATGAGTGAGTCACTGCAGAAAACGTTTTGATATAGGATGGGCACTCAACCAATTTGCTTAGAGTAAACTAGGTCGGAGTGCATCAGCAACCCCATACTGATCCTTTCTCTATGCATTTTAGCTGACAAAGCAGCTCACCCAACAGAAACTCGCTTGTCTGCCCATACCCTTACCCTGCAAATAGCCTCATCGATTTCACGGAGTAAGGTGCAAAGAATTTCTTTTGGACTCTGATCTGCTGCAACTGTAAATTAGCATGCTACTTGGGTTACTTGTGCACTTTGGGGTGAAATCAGACACATTTCTGCATATTCCTTGGCCTCCGAGTGTGCAGTACAACCACAGTCTGAGTGCTCTATATGAGAGCTAAAAAGACATGAGACTTTTTCAACTCTTTGGTGTGCTACCCAGAAAGCAATGGGAAATGACACTGCTGATGGCTTTCTAACTTAAAATTAGCACATCTACATTGCCTAGCCTGTGAGTCAACAAAATTGTCTAATTAGTGAAACGAGGCTTAAAGTAACGTGGTGCTTAATATGGACTTTCCTGGATTTTTTTCTGGAATGCACAGTGCTTCTTTGCTAGAAAGAAATGTGAAGAAAGAAGCATAAATAGAAGTTGGATATTGTTAAAACGTTATGTTTTGTTTTGTTTTGATTTTTGCTGATCTTCATTTCGAAAATAGACAAGTTGATTTAAATGTTTTTCCCTTTAACTGACAATAAATGTGATGTTTTTTTTAAGGAATGAGTGTTCTATAAGGGAAGCACTGACAAGCTGTCTCATTGCTTGAGACTCCCTGAGTATCAAAACAGTTATTTTAAATGCCTGATCTACAAAAGAACTTTTGTTTCCCAATCCAAAACAATAAATAATTCTTTCTAGTATGTGGTTTCATTTTTCACATTATTTAGCAGCCTAGCATTTTAGTGATGGCTGCACAATAACAGACTGTCGTAAGTCAGCAGAAAGCCTATAGGTGTCTCTCTGCCTTGCTCTTCATTTTCTCCCTTTAATCTCTGTATCTCTCAGATGACTTGATACATCATTACTTTAGTAACTTAAGAGAGAACGCATTGCACTTCTGACCTTAGGAGTAAAATATGTTCTCATTAGAAGTGAGAACAACTACCCAAATGCTTTTTTTTTTTTTTTTTTAATGTACCCAAATGAGAATCTTCAATTAATAGTTGCTTCCACAGCTTAATGTGAATCCAAACTCTGAACGTAGATCTAATTTGGATTCTTTTTATATTAAATAATTTGGGATGAACAGGAGGTGATGTCAATCCTTGATTACCACTAATAACACCATTCTAATTGCCCTGAATATCTCACAGTAGCTGTCAGTGAGGTGATGTTCATATATATATATATATGTATATATATATATATATATATGACAAACTTTGGCATGCCGTGCAAACCTATTGCTGTCAGGACAACCAGTCTGACTGGTAGACTGACAGGCATTTTCTGATTCTTGTAGGAGAAAGTCCTGCATAATGTGTAATATAGGACATGTGATATATAATCACTTGAATGGGGACAGTAGGATGATTATTTATACTGTAAGGGAATAGAACTTTCAGAAGTAGCAGCACAACCAGAGTGATTCGTTAGCTAATTAGCAGCATCAATAATATGGGGCAATCTTCAATAAATATTTGCTATTTAAAATACATTTTTTGAAGAGGCTAAAATTTGATGGATTTTAGTTCAATATCATTTCGTCAGAAGTTCACCTGCACAGAAACGCTGAAATGGATTAAGTTGATCTTCTTTTCCCATTATTTGCTTTTTTTTCTATTTTCTTACCAGAAGCATGACATGAATGCAAAAGTGTCATGCTGGATAAACTTTCATTATATCAGAAAGCCTGATTAGAAAGTAAAGAACAGCTGGGCTACATATTTTATGAGCTTCCTTTTGAAGAAAGCTTTTTGAGCATACTACTGTCAGCTGGTATTTCTCAGGTTTCCTTTGCTTTCAGTCAACCAGTGTGTCTTTCTAATATGGCATAGAGAACTTACCATAAAAAAAACGTGTTGAAAAACAAGGTCCACTTTAATGCATAGACTTCTTTCCCCCCTCTTTCCCCACCGTAAATGCCTCTTTGTCTGCCTGGATCTTATGCTGCTATTTGGGAATGTTCATCCTTGAAATACTGGATCCTTCTCGAGCTCATTTCATAACCTGCTGGTAGCTGTGCTTCCATCAAATGACTGTCAAGGATACTCAGGTACAACACTGGTATCACAAGAGTGATCTTGAAATATTGTTTTGAGCCTGGGAAATGTTGCTAATAGACTGTGGGTAAAACTGAGTTGAGGGTACACTACAGGACTTGGAATGGAGTTTGGATGACTTTGTGTAGAAGAAGGCTCCTTAGTACTTGTTACAGTGACATGTCATTTATTCCCATCCATCTTGGTTCTCGCACAGAACCAAGAGTAAGGGCAGTGGTTGGTGCCCTTCACTTATTCTTCTCAACTCCATTAGCCTGTCTGTTGCTCCCCACCGCCCTCTCCTGCCTGCCTGACTCAGGCAGCTTCTTTCTAATTTGTTTTTGCTCTCAGCTACCTTCTAAAGGCTGCTACATAATTCATATGTATATAAGGAGGATGAAATAATGTTGAAATAGGGAGGCAGGCCAAATTGCGAAGTCTTTTTTTATTCTGTGCATGTGGCATAGCCCAAAAATGGCTACATGACAGAGACAGTTGAAGTGTCTCTGTGCTTCTTAGAAGCTGAGTGAGCGTCATGGCACAGACAGGGAGATTGTTAAAAAGAGTATTTTCAGACCAAATTTTGCTGAAATTGAATCAAAAGTCAACTGTGCCAAAGCAGAAGAGATATCGTCATGGAGCACAGACAGAGATGTCAAATTCACGTGCTGTTACATTCCTTTCTTAATTGTCACATGATAATTACATTTTCTCCATTCACAACTGGAAAATTCAGAAGTTGGCTCCGGTTGTACATAGAAATTTTGTATCTTTTAGTATTTTTTAGTACATAGGCAAGTTGGTTTGTTTACAGTTAACCTGGAAGTCTTTCAGAAAGGAAGCAAGGTTGCATTTTGAAATCTTACGACGTAAAATGCTGGATGATGCTGCACATCAGAGATGGATTAAATCTTATGTTGCAGGGTTTTCTATTCAGCAGCCCATTTTCAATATAGAAAACACGGTCAGATATTTTTAGCACACTCTCTGCAGCCCTTCCCTCCATCTTTCTAGATTCAAGCACTTTGTCTCGGAAGCGTGGCTGTGGGAAATTCCGTCACTGTCACTTCTGCCCGTAATGAGCCCCTCTTTTACAGGAGTTGTGAACAGTTTGCAGTGTTAACACTGATTAGCACTAATCCTAAATTACCTGATTCCTTAACCAGCCCCTCCCAAGTGCCCAAGATGTGTGCCTGATTTTTGTTTTATCTTGGTTTTAATTGATAAACAGCTGGGCATCTCAGTTCTAGAAAATGTATGTGTCACAGCTTTGTGGTAATTCCTGGTGGTTTGTCACTGACATCTTATCAATGATGCAGCCCAGGAATAATGAACATCGTAACCTTCCTACACGTTTTATTGATGTTATCGTGCTTTCATTGATTGCCTGCCACTGCAATGGAGTCGTTGTAATATATGGTCTACCACTTTTGCTGAGAAGACCTTAACTGAAAGACCCATCAAGCCTGGGTAGTGTATTTTATGGCCTTGTACACAACTGGACTCATGAGCATTACCCCATCAAACTCATTATCAGGTGAAAAAGAGCAGGAAAAGAAAAGAGGGGAAAAGGGGACAAAGAGATAAAAAGAAGGAGTAAGGAAGGATCTAAGTCATTTTATGAGATTCCCAGAGATGGGGAGACTAGCTCATGAGACAGCTCAGAGAGCATCTGGAGGAGGCATCTTGTTGCTGTTTCACATATATAAGGTGACAGAGCCTGAGCCTTCTTGAAGAAGGGTGTGAAATGACTTACTGATGGAGTCTAGTTCACGAGAGGCACTGAGAAGTTGATGGAAAGGAGGCGGTAGGAGGGGATTTGTATTGAGAAGAGTGCTCTTGCACTGCAGTGAAGCATATGGGTTTATATTTGGCCTGAAGCACCCACTCACAAACCTAACTTGACATAGCACAAAACAAATACAAGATAAAAGTATTTAAGATGTAAAATGGAGAATTAGTCACAATATGAAGATGTTTGGCACTTCACTACTGATACGCTGTCTTAAGAATATGCCAGTTTCTTCCAACACAGAAAAAGAACATGACTGGGTTCACCGTTGCTAAGTACATGTGTACATAAGTTTTGTGTAAAGAGTAGGTTAACAAAGAAGGTATTGGTTTTATGAGTAAACATAACAGTTCACAGACATTTTAGTTACGTAAAATATACTTTTATTTCCTTCCTAGAAAATAAGAATAAATAAATCATGTTCTCTTGAATAATTTTATTTGTTCCTGCCATAATGAAATATGTTTGTGTTCATTTTTAAAATACTGATCTAGAATGCAGTTCAGAAACATTCAGGTTCACAAAAACTTCTAGTTTTGAAATTTGACTGTATCTACATCTGCTATTTAATATTATTTTCAAGCTGCATGTTGTTACGGGCACAAACTAATGGGGAGGAGAGAAAGCAGAGAAGGTGGAGGTGGCTGAATGAGTACGGCTAACATACTGTGAAGTGGAAGTTTTGCAATGTAATTTATACCAGTAATATTAACTCTGTGATCTTCTGCTATTCGGAGCATGCAGTGAGAATGGTTTGCAGCAGTAGATGAGCAGATTTAGAGATGAAGAAGAAATAGCGGGCTAAAACTGGCTGCTGCGTTATTGATCATTTAGAATTTCTGACTTTTGATTTGTATGACTGACTTTTCCCACAGACCTTTGCTAAGGTTTGCCACTATGAGAAACTATTTCTCGTTAATGGTTTTTGAGAAATGCCTCATAATAAGGAGTGTGGATATTCTAATTCCAGTTTTAAAGTGCCTCCTTTCAAATTGATTCTTTCCATTTTGAGAATGCATTAATTGGATCCAAAATAAGGCAGTTTTTTCTCTTTTTTTTCTTTTTTTTTTTACTTTATTCCTTCCCCCACACCATCTCTCCTAGATGGGTGTCTCAACAGGAATAGTCAGTCTGCTCTCATTTCAAGCTCCAGCTTAATCCAAATTAATGCAGCTCTACTGAGGAATTTGGTGGAATCAAAGTTTCCATGGTCAAAAGAAAGTCAGGCTAAGAGCAATATCATTTACACTGTAAAATATAAGCAACATCACTTTGTTTTACAACAAGAGCAGTGAGATATCAGGTGCTAAGGATTTCAAAAACACACTGCAGTAGTAGAAAGATGAACTCTTTTGTGTGGTTCTACTTATCTAGCTTTCTGTAATTCAACCTAGCAATCAGGCAAGAGCCTTTCAGAACAGTGCCTATGTACAAAGTAATGTATGGAGTTTTCTTTTGACTTCCAAGATTGAGAGAGCTTTAAAAAGTTTGTTTAATAATAGTTTTGTTCCAGATTCTTCCAGTAATGTTAAAAATAGCAAAACCCAATGCCCCAAGCCTGTTCCTGTTTAAAATATTACTGGTGGCCATCAACTAGTACTTCAGGGGTTTTATTCATTAAAGTACTTTAATAGAGCCCCAAATAATTATTTTCAAGAGTGTCTGAAGGGCACTAGAGATCAGTAACAAACAATAAATTAACCGAAAAGGATTTTTACATAACATCACAGAGTGCAAATAAATGGTGTGAGTTACACTGACTGGTAATTAACATGTAAAAAGGAAAACTGGGATTTGCATATTCTTCTAATATGCTACGTTTCCTTTTAGAAATAGATCAAGCCCAAGAAACAGAGAGGCTCTCCTTTCCTTTTAAAAGATTTTCTTTTTCAAGTGCAACAAGCTGATCTATTCATAAACGTGTTGTCAAGATGCCCAGTGTCTCTGAACTGCCCTGGCTGTCACACAGCGATGTAGCCCTGTGTTAGAAGGTCAGGGCGCGGCAGTGCCCTGGGGCATATTATCTCATGCTGAAGAAGACCCAGCTGTCTTCCCCCTCTTGTTGCTGTCCTCTTCTCAGCTGAAATGGGATCTTCAGTGGGGAGAAATGAGCGGTGCAGAGATTGTTCTCTCTGCCTTCAGCATTAGCATAAAAATGGCACAGAAAGAAAAGTATCTACAGCATTGCAAATAAATAGTAATTATACAAGAATAGATCACAGATGTTTTCCCCTAGTGAATGACAGCTCACACTGCAAGGATACTAATTGTTTTTAGTGGCAGCACTTTTGAGGGTCCTGAATTGTTCCCTATACAAAAATACTAATGTGAATCAAATTAAAGTATGTCCTTAACTTTCCTTTTGGAACCTCTTAGGATTATAAATAAATCTGTCATTCACTGTATCCTGAAAATATTGTGTTATCAGGGAAGCATGTCTATATCATCTAGAACTGAATGAATGTAATGCTACTCCTAATGAACTGAGTTTTATTGTAAGGTTCAAGATGGCTCGAGTGCTAAGAAGAAACTGAGTTTGAAAGGGATGCTTGTTGTGTTTGCATCTGTGCCTACTAGACAGGGATGGTTTTTGTCCTGATGTGTCAGTTCACCAAATGACCTATAAATGCCTGCATAGGTATATTAGAAAAAGACATAAATCAAAAGTCGTGCAGAACAGTACGATTTTTCTTTTAGTCAGTTTCTAAGCTTCTTGAGAGCAAAAGTATTTTATTGACGTGGGTGATACTGTAAACTGTGATGGTTCCTGGTTGTACTGTGGTTTACTTAAAGAGGAATAGAGGTGAGCTTAGTATGAAAATTACCTGTGTGATGGAAAAGCTTCAGCACTAGTTTATCTAGGACAAAACACAAAAAGCAAAACAAAACAAAACAAACAAACAAACAAACAAACAAAACCACAACCAAACAACCAAAAAAACAAACAAAAAAAAGTGAAAGCTGCATGTCATTTAATTCTGAAAAATGACCTGACCAGATGTCAAAATTATTAAGAAGCAGCATGACAACCCTTGGATGCCAAGCTTTGAAAATAAGACAAGCAAGACAAGGAGATAGGGAAATATGTGGGCTGAAACTAAATGCTGTGTGTGTGTGTGTGTGTGTGTGTGTATTTATTTTCCTGAAGGGGAAACAGTCTGTCTACAAATATTGTCTTAATCATTTGCTTCCATGAGTCAGAAATTTCAGTTGAAGTTTGCCAGTTGTGGAGTTTTGGAAAATTTCAGCCTTAGTGATTTATTATTTTGGTTTTCTCTCAGGAAGTCTATCTTGGACATATCCTCCTAGATGATTTATAAAAAGAACACAGGTTTTGAAAAATTAATTTAAAAAATTAATAGTACTCTGTTTGCCTACTTGCTGTCTTCCTTTCTGTTCCCTTACAAAGAGTGTTGGTTGTGTAGGACAGAGTGGAGGTGGGTAAGTATGCGTGAAGGCTGAATTGGCACTTAGCTTACCAACAGTTAAGGTCTGAACTGCCACCTAAAAGAGTTCAGCCTGGGTTATGTAGAGTCATTTGCAACCTTACTCATAATGTTGGCAATGGAAACTACATGAATAATTTAATTATAATACTAATAATCTTTTAAAAAGCTGTTTTGGATTTAACCTGCAAAAATCTTTATAATTGTTTTTCATAGTCTACCTTTTTCAGGTGGGATGATATAGGGAGATATTTTATCTAATTCTGAGGAAAAAAAACATAGAAGTTCTTTTACCCTTTATTTGGATTTAAAGCTGTCCTCTGACACAGTAACAGGCTGGTTAAACACTGAGTTCTTCTGCAGTGCTGCTGTCCGTTCTGTTTATATTATAGCAAAACAAATTAAAACCACTCTTCTATGTCTACTGTCTTATTTTAGTTGCTTCTTTGGTGTAATCAGATCTTCAATCAGTATATTGATAAGAACATGCATCTTACATTTTTCTCCAAATATTTTCACCATCTTTTACCTAAGCAAAAAAAAAAACACAAAACAAAACAAAAAAAAACCTTGCGCACATTCATTTTTCTTAAAACCTTTTATGAATCATTATTTCCTACTGAAAGTTAGTCAAGATCAACATTAATTTTTAAGCATCTCCTAGTTGTAGCATTTCATTTATGAATTGACTTTAATTACAGAATTTACTGTTTTTCATCACTGGTGGCAGTCATCAACTCCAGGAACCTACAAGTTCGGTGTAATCTAATGTTTGGGAAATTATAACAAGAAATTGGATATCTGTGTTTCTATAAAAAGAAAAAAAGAAATACTCTATGTCAATAATATTTCCAGTGTGAGAAATCAGTTAAAGGAACAGATTTTTTTAATGTAATTTTATCACTTGTGCAGAGAGCCTTTCAATTCCTCTGCACTTTCCTGTGGGCATGGGTTCTGCCGATATCACTTGATTCAGATCTTGTTGGTACTAATGTAAATCTCTTGATTTTAGTCAAGATTAACTGCCTATTCTGATGCAGGCATAAGTCAGTTCAGATACCAAATAAATAGCCCAGACCTGTTTGGAATTAAACCCAAGGAGACTGGTTACGATAAGGCATTAGAAACACCTTACTAAAATTATTTCAGAGCTCATGTCCAGCGAGCTTAAAGTATGGAGACTGGATCTCGTATCTGTCAGTCTGCAGTTTGGTGCTCTTACAATTTCCAGTTTCCTCATACTCTGAAGAAGGAAGGAAAACCAGCAGACTCTTAACTTCTGGTCCAGCATTTCTTGAAGGACTGATATTTAAGAGTCTAAAGAGGTAAGGCAGTGTAAAACAGGACAAGATCAATCAGGCTGTTAAAGCATGACACTCAACTCATGAGCTTTTTCATCTTACTTTCTCTCCCTGTTCTGCTGAGGAGGGGGAGTGAGAAGGCAGCTGGCTAGGAGTCAGGCTGCTGGCTGAGGCCCACTGAAAATACAGGCCCAGGCAGTCTGCGATAGTCCTTGTGTTTACATGATTAAGTTAGATGCTGATGAGGATCTGTCTGAAAAACCTCAATCAGCACAAGGTTTCCCAGACTCACAACTTATAATCTCTGTCCTTTCTCCCTTCTGCAATGCTGAGTTTTCAAACTGGCCTTCTTTTCCTTTTATATATTGTCCCAGACCACTGTCCCCTCAGCTCTTATGGTGTGTGTCACCTGGTTGATATCTCTATCCAGATCCAGTTCCTCAGTTCTGCATCTCTATTCCCTTTCAGATATCTGGTGTCATGGACACAGGGTTGTAGTGGAGAAAGAAGCTCAGTTTATCCACTTACACTTCTACACAACTACAGCTTCTCTGAAGCTCCAGTTCTGAGTCTGAAGGCATGGCTGCCCGTGATGCAGTATTTAAAGGAATCTTAACTGATTTTTTACAGGGTTTGATAGTGACAGGACAAGAGGAATTTGTTTTAAACTAAAAGGGCAGTATTAGGTTAGATGTTAGGAAGAAGTTCTTTACTCAGAGAGAGAGAAGCTGTGGATGCCCCATTCCTGGATGTGTTCAAGGCTAGGCTGGATGGGGCTTTGAGCAACCTGATCTAGTAGGAGGTGTCTCAGCTCACAGCAGGGGTGTTCTAATGCAAGCCATTCAGTGATTCTTTGACATGCAACTTTTCCCCCTCTCTCCTGCCCTTCTGCAGTGTGGTGCTTGTGCCCAAAGAACACAGGAAAAGTTCTTCTCTAGCCACAACACTGTAAGCTCTGGTTAAGAGAGACATACTTTACTAATGGGAATGGGGGATCTAGCTTGACTTCCACTTAATAAAGGCAGTGGGATTTTGTCCAAGTCTGCCCATTGAGACCCAGGAACACACTCATTGCAGGAGGAAATCTTCCGGGAAAACAATAATCTTGAAGAAACCCGAAGATAGAAAACCTACTGTTTTCTTCAGTAAAATGTTAAAATAGTGATTAATTTAATTGCTAAAATGTGTGCTTCTTGTTTAAATAGATTTGGCTTTAATTTCCCCTTCTTTGTCCTTGCTATTATTTTTTCATATCTGACCATAGCAAGACCTTCAAAATTCTCATAAATGCTATCATGGAAATTCCAATACAAAAGGTTTGTTTCCTCCAGATGAAGAAAAAAATTCCTGTGCCATATAACTAATATCAGTCAGGAAAGCATTCAAAGGCAAAGTTAGAAATATGGCATAAGAATCAATTTCTGAACAATGCCCACAAAGCTTCATTCCTTTCATGATTATTTTAGAAAAAAAAGTTGACAGAAAGCTAAACTCCTGATTCAGATAATAAAAAAAAATCCAAAGTGCATTCATGGCTGACAAATTCAACACTGCACTGCACATCTACTGTAAACTTAAAAATATAAGTTCAGAGATTGATTTGGATTAGAGATGCAGGATGAACTGTGTGACTTGATCAGGCAAGGTGACTTGCAATGTTAGCAGTGATTATCTTTAGTAAGAAGAATCCATGGCATTTGGATGAAAAAATGTAAATGTAGAAAGGAGACAAGGCAAGGTTGGAGGAATCTTGTGTACAACCCAGAGGGTATGCATGTGTATACGCAGAAAAAAAAAAAAAAAAAAGGAAGACCTAAGCTTCCCATCAAATTTGCCTAAAGTCAATTTCTGTCAAACCAGCTTCTCAAATAGAAGGGAAGCATTCAGGGAGCTTTAGTCCCCGTAAGCACCAATAGGCTCACCAAATAAAGAAACAAAGATGTTTTAACCACTCATGGACTGTCACAGTTTTTGGTTTCAATTTGCCCTCCAAATGCATATCAAGTTATTTCAGCTCCTTGTCATCCACATGTCAGGACAGATATTTCAGAACTTCAAAATCAAAATGTTGATTTGGACAGAAAACCTCACCTCAAAGCGATTAGAAGGAATACAAGTGGCTTTATGGCTGCAAGTAGGCCTTAAGTAAATCTGGGACAGGGTGCTGGTGTTGTTTTGTGGCCATGAGGTACCCAGAGGACTTAATTTTCTTCTCACCTCTGTTGCTTCTGCTGCTGGATGGGCAACAACCCGTTTTACTCTGTGTGCTTCAGTGCACATACCTATAAATCAGCATTAGAAAATAAGTGTGGGGGGGGGGGGGTGGTAAGGGGAGGTTGGAAATTAAAAGGGAAAAAAGGCTTTAATCAAATAGAAAGTGATATGTGATCATATTCTTCAACACCCCTGGTAACCTAGGTAGGATGCTGATAATGATAATAGTCAACATAATGCAATCACGGAAGTTTTCACAGTGTATGGAGGAGAATTCTTTTTTTTTTTTTTTTTTTTAAATCTCTATTTTCAGTATTTTTAAGAGCAAATAACTACCAGAGGACTAATATTTTCCTTTTTAAAATGAGATAATGTGGCAGGGTGAAGTAAGACTAAGTTTGTATGTATCTTTGAAATATAGTCTACTAAAATTGACATACCTGTGGTTCTCATTTGGAGGTTTGCTTTGTGGAACAAGTACTGTGTGAACTGTTGTCTTCTCCTAAATGGGTCAAACTTTACAAGGTCAGAGCAATAGGACTCAGCTGAGCACCAGTGGATAAGAAACTTCTTTGTCATGAAAAATGTGAGCTTTGTCCTTGTTAGTTTCAACATTGCTGATTGGCAGTATGCTGGATTCCAGAAGAAGTGTTCAGCAGCATCCTGGTCAGCAACTGTAGTGGTGTTGTGTTGTATCTCAGGCTGTGTGAAACTGACTAATTTAGGTTTTAATTTACATTGCAAAACAATTCATTCCTATCTTTGAACAACCTCAAGGGGGTTGTGTTAGAAGCAAATAGGACTTAAAAAGCTACCTTCAACCCAAATTCAAAATTCACTGCTGGGTCATTTCCAGAGTTTTTTTTTTATGGTTGATCACTGGATGTATACTCAAAACCAATGATAGCACAGAGGAATATGAAACAAACAATGACAGTAGCAAAAGTTAATGGAAAAAAAGAGTAGAAATGAAGAACATTACATAAAAGAAGCAGGTGTTCTGAATTATTCGTCAGAAGAATGGTTAAACTGTGGACATGGTGCCAGCTAGAACCATGCAAACAAAACAGCATAATGTTTTGTTTTCCTCACCCTATCTCTGATATTTTGGGTACCTCCTGACTGTAGCACTTTGGTGAACCTGATACTGTATGTCTGTGATCATTTCTGAATTTAACAATAGAGCTCTTGTTGGGACCTCCAGTCTGATTTCAGTGTCCTCAAGAGCAATATAGCTTTGTGAGCCCAAAGCAAGTCTGCTTTATTTAGTGCTGGGAAGAGACAGGTCCTGCTAGTGTACTGGCATGTAGAGGGCACAGTGTTAAGAAGTTTACATTATATTTTATCTGTGAGAGCATCTCCTCATACCGTTGCTCTTGGCAGTGTGGGTGCAACATGTTGTACGGGTGCTTGCATAAGAGTGTCTGCATGTAAGGTAAACACAGACTATGAAGTTATGAATGAAGTGTTTTGTTTTTTGTTTTTTTCTTTTTATAGTCTTTAAAATAGACAAATTTTCATGGAGCTATTTTCAATTAAATAAGAGGATGATTAACTTAGCAGATAGAGTTGTAGTATCATAGAATCATTTATGTTGGAAAAGAACTTCAAGATCATCAAGTCAAACCATCAGCCTGACCTAAGTCAAATCACTAAACTACGTCCCTTAGTTCCACATGCACACGTCTCTTGAATACTTCCAGGAATGGAGACTGCACAACTGCCCTGGGTAGCACATTCCAGTTCTTGATCACCTTCTTAATGAAGGAATTATTCCTGATATCCAGTTTAAACGTGTCCTGGCACAACTTGAGACCATTTCCTTTCATACTTTCACTTGTCACCTGAGAAAATAGACTGACACCCTCCTCACTGCAACCTCTTTTCAGGCAGAGATCAATGAGTCTCCGCCTTTTCTCCCCACTATACAACCCCAGTTCCTTCAGCCACTCAGCCTCATATGTCTTGTTTTTGAGTTCTTTCACTAGCTTCATTGCTCTTCTCTGAATGTGTTCCAGCAACTGAATATCATTCTTGTAGTGAGGTGCCTTGAAGCAGAACACAGTAATCAAAGTGTGGTCTTGCCAGAGCCAAGTGCAGGGAGATGATCATTTCCCTAGTTCTGAAGGTGGCCACCTGGGCACACTGGTGGCTCATGTTCAGCTGTCAGCTAACACCCCCTGATCTCAGTAGGCTGAAATCTGCCCTTCAAAGGGTAGATTTCCATCCAAAGTAGCAGTTCTGCTGACCGCCTTCCTTGCTTTCCCCAGGATTGAGAATTCTGTCATCTCATGGTCCCTGTGCCTGAGAAAGCCTGTAACTGACTTATTACCCAGAAGACCACAAGAGTGGCACTGGAAGATGGGTTTGTTAGGATATGTATGCCAATGTGACAAGGCAGAACTCTGGAATTCTGATATTGAAATACTTGACTAGGCATTAGGTGTTTTTTTTTGTGTGTGTGTGTGTTCCTTCAGTTATCCTTGGCTATAACATCATGTTTTCTTAGACAGTCCTGCCACTGGAGAGGAGACAGTGTAAGTAGTCCCTGTCTCATATATCACATGAGAACAATTGTGGTTTAGCCCAGTAATCTACGTGTAAGAAATATCAGTCCAGGTATACCTGAGGCTGACCATTTTTAAATCTCAGCACGTTGCCTCCTGAGTTCAGAGTTAGTGAGATTCCCCTAGTCAGAGGAAGCCAGGGTTAGTGGGGTAACTAAGAAGCTCTGTGCTCATGCCAGCCTTCTGATTCACCATAAGTGTAAGGGAGAATGTGCACCTTTTGAAAAGAAACTGCTTTGTGCTCTCCTTTGTGTTGTTTACCATTTGGGGATACATTCCACCTCCTGGTGCTTCTCCTTTGCACAGTGCCTAATGCAGGGCTAAGCTATATGCCACAGTGTAATTCGTGGTGATTCACCAAACAAAAACGAAGTGTAAATATTATGATGATGCGAACGCTAAACAATAATGCACTTCATAAAATGTTTGCTGGTGGAATTCTCTCACTTGCTGGCAAATGTCATGACCCATATTATTCAGTGTATATTAAACAAGCTGTCAGCTAAGCATATTTGCGAAAAATAATACTGGATGAAAAATGTACTTTGGGGATTTTGAATGTCTCCAGCGCTTAATATCTGCTTGCTTTATTTGCCAGATCCAGCACAAAATAAGTGTACTAGACTACAAGGACAGTATCCTCCTGTCAGTTAATGTACCCATATATTGCCAGCTAACAACCCGTCATGAATGCAGATTGCACCATAATTTAAAATTATTGTACAGCATAGCAAGCTTACAATTTCTGAGCTCTTTTGTGTATCATAAAAAATACACAGACAATTGTACTTAAAGTAATCAACAGTGTTAAAATGCAAACTTCTGGGGTGAAAAATAATAATCCCTGAGGAGGAAGGCATGTAAACTTTTCATCTTCTCCTTTCCCTGACCCCTACAAAGTAGGGAAAAAAGACATGAGTTTTGGAATTGACTATAAACTTTTCACCTACAGGCTCCTAGTTCAAATTCAATTGAGGCTACCAAGCGGGGAAAGTAATTAGCTGACAGCTGTTCTGTGACCCATGCAGGAGAAATAAGCTAATGAGTGCAGCCCATTTTCTTTGTACCAAACAGGTATCCACTTCTCATCCAGAACAAGTCAATGTCCACTCGAGTGGCCTTGTAGCAGCCACATTAAGTACATCCTAGCCATGAAAATTGAACTCACCCCTGTGTGTCCGGCACATACATGCATAAAGTTGTTAGAAGAGCAAAGGAGAAATTATGCACCTCTTCCAGGGAAGGAGGCCTTTCTCTGGGTGTGAAACCTACTTTTAAAAATGTAATTGAAGGAGGTAGAGATGGTGGATACCGCATATGAAAAAAGCTGTTACCCAAGTGTAAGGGCTTGGATGTCATTCTCTGACACTTCAACCAATCCTGCAAACTAATTTGAGAAGCTGTACTTCAGTTTACCTTTCCTGTGAGAAGGTCAGAAATGAGAAAATGGTTGTCATCATAAACTAATATTTATGAAGGAAACTGTCTTCATTTGAGAGTTTATAAAATCACACTGTAATTCCATCATATTCTCCATACAAGACCCTTCACTTAATAGTCTTTAGACTCACTCATCTATCTCTGTTTCGATAGTAATGTTTCCCTTCCTGATTCTCAGTCATTTTGATGAGATTCTTGGCACAAAAGTCACTGCCCCCACTTCTGTTTTTCCTTACAAATAGGTGAGAGCAATGATGGCTCAGCTATGTTAAAGAAGTCTTATCAGTCGCATCTATCTCCAGCTTTCTGGCATTTAATCTTTTCCTTTTTTTTTTTTTTTTTTGAACTACAGTGCTTCATAAAAGTAGTTTCTTGGTTTTTCTTTGCTTTAATAATACTGTGTGCAACTACAGATGAAGTCATGTTGACTTCGTGTCAGATGAGTAGACAACCCTCAGTTTTATTCCCCACTATTTCTCCCCATCAAATATACTTCATTTTCTGTTCTACTTCTTTCTAGAGCCACTCAGAGGCATCATTATTGAAGAACTATTTTTGATCACTTGAAATAGACTTAAATATTTTTCAGTGAACAGGCAGACATTACTTCATATCTCAATAAAATAAGTGCTGGCCTGACATTTAAATGTCATTTTGACACACTACTGACCTATGTATCTTTATTTCTATGAAAAGCTCCGAGGCTGATGTCAAACTTAAAAGTATTTAAATCAATTTTAAAGGGAAAAAAATTAAAAGAAAGGAAGAGTAATTATATGGCACATTTAAGGGACAACTCTTTTTTGTAAGCATGGAGAAAAATGATTCTTGCTTGGTATTATAGAATTTATCTTAGAGTAAAGAAAATCAACTTGAAATTTGACAGGCCGAAGATTTGCTTAAAAAAAAGAAAGAAAGAAAGAAAGAAAAGAAGAGTAAAAAGGACCTCTGAAATCCAGCAATGAACTTCTTTAGAGCTATGCATATTCTCTGAGTACATTAAAAATTCTTTCTCTTATTTGTGTTATCAGAAATTAGTGAAAGCAGCATCACAAACATCTGACATCCCATGAAATCTGACTGAGATAAACCTTTCAGTAGGATTTGGCTCGTTTTAGGACAAATGACTCCAGCTGCAACACAAGAGCAAGTTTTGAAACAATGCCAGAGAAATATCAAAAAAGGGGAATAAGAGCAACTGTAACTTTAGAAATAGGAAGAGTTCCAAAGGTGAAGGCTGAGTACTATCTGTAAACAAAAATAAAATGGTGTTTAAAGACTTTTATTCATTTTAGTAGGATGGCATGAAAAAGCATTTGTTTGCATTTTGCTATAATCATTTAAAATAACAGGAAAGAAGTATTTAAATATATAAACAGCTATATAATACTGTAACTAGTCATTTCCAGATTACACAGAAGTAAATATATGTGGCAGTAATCTTTATATATTTATCTCCTAGGCTGTGTATTTTATTTCCCATCTTTGCAACATCATTTGTCATGTTTTACTTCCTGCGCCTCATTCAATTGTCAAGTTTTACATTCTGTCTGTGTTCCCAGGGAAGATTTGCATTTTGAGGGAAAAGCCATTTAAGTGCAATATAAAATTCTAAAACACTTGGTTCCTTTTTCTAACCTTTGAGGGAATTAAATGAACTAAAAAGTTTCTGAGTTTGCCTGTTTCTCTGAAAATGTCCTTGACCAATAAGACATATCTAGTAGTTCGTAGCTGTTCTTATTTTTCTCCTGAATTTTCAAAAAAATCTTTCTCCTCCATAAAAGTGGGGAAACATCATAATGCACTTAAGGCCAATAAAAGGTTTATTGGAAGTTTTATATTTCTGAGTGCTAATTTCCACTAATTGAGGGTGCTACATCCAGGGAAAAAACATTAATAGCTGAACTTCGTAGTAAGATCTAGTAAAAAAAATAAAGGCTCATGTATTTACTCTTGTCCCAGTGTTGTTTCCTGAAATATTGTGAGGAGACTCTTGAGACTTCTCCCACTCACAGAATCACAGAAACATAGAATGGTTTGTATTGGAAGAGACACTAAAGCCCATGCAGCCCCAACCCTCATCCATGGGCAGGGCTTCCCCTCCCCACCAGCTCAGGCTGGCCAGGACCCATCCAACCTGGCTTTGGGCACTTCCAGGGATGGGGCATACACAGCTGTGGGCAGCAGTACCAGGGCCTCACCAACCTCTGAGTGAAGAATTTCTTCCTAACATCTAACCTGAATCTCCCCTCTTTTAGTTTAAAGCCATTCCCCCCCATCCTGTGATGAAGAGTTTCTCTCCACCTTTCCGGGAGGTCCCCTTTAGTTACTGGAAGGCTGCAATGAGGTCTTCCCAGAGCCTCCTTCTCCAGGCTGGAAAACCACAATACTCTCAGCTTTTCTTCATAGGACAGCTGCTCCTTCCTCCAGGATCTGATCATCTTCATGGCCTGCTCTGGACCTGCTCCAGCAGCTCCAATGTTTTCTTAGGCTGGAGGCCCCAGAGCTGAACACGATACTGTAGGTGTAGTCTAATGAGAACAGAGTAGTAAGGGAGAATCACCCTTTTGACCTGTTGGCAGTGCTTCTTTTGATGCAGCCTAGGATGTATAAACCAGTTTAACTGTTAGAGAAGTGAACAACATGCTGTGTCCGCTCTGCAGTTTGCATAGGATAAATTATCAGGGATATTTTCAAGGGTCTATATTTTCTGGTATGTTTGTGTTAACAGTAACAGATTGTATTACAGGCCAGTGCTGTAAGCACATAGCAGCTAATAGTTCATGCAGTGAATGCTGCCTTGTTTTGGGAATGAACTATCCTTTGGTCTGACATCTCCTGTGCTCCTACTTCAATGTGGAGGTTGTATACCTGTATTAATATTTTTGCAAATCAGTAAATCTCTCTACTCCACTCCAGATATAGGCTAAACTGCTGGTACCTGCTTGCATCAGTCTGCAGCAAAACAGTATAAAAATCTAGCAAACATATTTGCAATATCAAATGTATCTATACAAAATCAGGTGCAGTAGGGGAGTTTACATGGAATATTCTGTTAATTCAAACATATACAGCAAAGTGATATTATCATTGAAGGACATGTTTAGTTTTAGATTGATGCTCTTCATGGCAAAGAAAATCCTGGTGTGGAATACTTGAAAATAGAAACTGCGGAGCAAAGTCACAAAGCATGGCAGAAATACTTACATGTGAAACAGAAGAAGACAATATGCAAAACGTATACAGAGAAGTAATTTAACTGTTCACAAAAGATTATAAACCTTTTGTTGTATAAAAACAGATATTCAGCTTGTATGCTTCTGAATAAGTCTTAAATAATAAAATCTATTTTGTGTAACTGGTTATATTACTTCAACCCACGAAGTTTAAATCATATCTCCTGTGTGCTTTAGGAAACAAAAGAATTTTCTATCTTGGACATCATGTATCAAGTTTGAGCCATAAAGTAGTGAGGGGGCCCTTCTGTGTCAGCCTAACACACAGCCATGACCTCTATATTTTTTAGTCATTAATACAGCCTCAAGTGTTACAGAATAAACTGTTATGCACGAACAGCAAGTTACTTTTGGTCACCCAGTAAATGGATTTGGACATGGCTTGCAAGCAGGGTGGTGGAAGAGGGCATTGTCATTGTGTGCAGAGAGAGACCTTCTAGTTAGTATTTATGAATGTATGGACAAAATTTGTATTTCCCTGTTAAGAACTGGGTTTCTTGAACTTTGTAGGTCAGCTGGTAGACTGTAAGCCAGATGCTGTTTTTACAAGGATATGGGTAACAAGAATGGTTGTGCAGCCAAATATCCTTGTATAAGTAAAGGTAGATTAAGTTTTGTTATCCTTTGGTCTTATTTGATAAACCTGCTTTTATTAATACATATATAAGAGGCTGTGAAAGGTAGGTAGGTAGAGCTTGGATAAATTTTCTGTTCAACTGCAATTGTGCAAATAAAGATATACTTAAGTTATTGACAAAAGTTGCTATATTTTAATGTTAAGAATACTGATTTTCTGTTTGAAACAGTATAAGCAGTGATAGCTCTATTTTCCCATTTATGAGAAAATACAAGCACCGGCACTTGTCTCCTAGCTGATTACTGAACAGCCCTGCTTCTCTTGTCTTGCTGGACATGTTTCCATGCTGCAGAGTCCCTCAGACTGCCTCTTCATGCTCATCAGCCTCAGACTGGAACTGAAGGGAGAATGATTCCTCTCCCCTGCAGACACTGACATTAGCAACAAGCAGCCAATCATTATTGATGCAAGCATAAAGACAGAGGGGGAAAAATGACAGTGACATTTCCTAAATATTATAGAAGCTATTCTAAGACAGGAGCAGAAAGACTGATTTGATAGTGCTAAAAGCTTATAGGCTAAATACCATCAATTCATTTTAGAGAAAACTATTTTACACAATTATTGATATTATTAGAGGGTTTTTTTTCTTCCTTTTCTTCTCCCTGTAGTATGATTCTTTACACTGACTATACTACTTCTGTGCTTTCATTCTGCATTTATGTTAATTTGTTGTCCAAACTTTTTTTCAGTTCTCCAGGAGAAAAGACCATCACCAGGCATTGCTAGCTGTCATGCTTGCTTTATGCTTCTTCCTACTTATGTGCATCTATTTAGTAACTTTTTACCCACTTCTTGGGTAAATGCCAGTTACTTGTTTCATTATGTTTCAAGCTTGAACATATTTGAGACACATCATGCCTGAAGTTAACTATCTGCCGTTTGATTCCATTCAGTGAAGGAAGCAGCCTACGCATTAACTCAGTTTTGAGCCAGTCACATCTGCTTGCTGTTCCGTGTAGCCATGCATTGGATTTGATTGTATATTGTTATGTTGTGTCTATTTTGGTTTATGTCAGGATTACACACTAAATAAGTTACTTTATTTCTTACATTTCCAGGTTAAAAAAGTCCCATTGTTCTCTGTATGCGGTGAGCATATCAGTGGCAGTTCTTTGTACTGGGCTTACTAATTTTTCAAAGAATTTATTACTGTCACAAAATTCTTTGAGTATAAAATTGAGATATGACTGCAGTGAGTGCAATCTTCATGTTTTCTTGCCTAATATAAAGACAAGTCTTAAAAGAGAAAAAAAAAATTACTTTTGCTTTACAATTGCAATCCCCGGGCACATTCAGTCATTTAAAATTATCCTGATTTGTTTAAATGAAGTAATAGCTTGTGTTTTCAGAAATAGCTTTTGTCATGTTATCTTGCTGATGAAGCCTGTGTGTTTAATGAGTCAAAGGGAACTGTTTTCCAAAAACCTCAGATATTTTGCATGGATATTCATCATTATCATTATCACCAGTCATCCTAGTGAACACCAGGAAAGCTGCATATTAGTCACTGTGAAAGGTGTTAGGTTGAACTATACATCACTGCTCCCTTCTAATAGACTTTGAAACAAGATAGCATGATTTATGGTTTCTCCTGTTTTGGAAAATCAGATGAAGGCTCTTTTTCCAGCCCCCACTCTGCCAAAATAGACTGATTCTTTGCAAGTTTGTTGCAGTGGGAATAAAGGAACCTTTAGGTAGGGAGCATGTTCACCTCGATTGCATGTGGGAGTATGTGCTTGGATTTTGTGACTGCTACCTGCTGAAGCACCAGCAATCTCACTGGGAGGACCTGAGGAGACTACCTAGCAGTATTACAGTGAAGTGAGGGAGCTCAGAGGCAATTGCCCATCCTGCCCAGATGCACATTTTAGCATGCTTCGCTCTAAAATCCCCAGATGTTGTAGACCTAGTGCCTGAAAACTTCCCAGGCCTTCCAGCTCTGCCAAATCACTCAGCCTGTGCAGCACTGAGACTGTCATTTTCCTCTGTTATTTCTGCTGCTGTGATACTTGGCCACTGGTATGGTACAGGAGTCAATGCAAACAGCATAGCAGAAACCAGTAAATGTCTTTGAAATGCAGGTCAGACTGAGCGTCTGCTCAGTCAGGTGCTCCTTGCATTGAAAGTATCTGCTTGTTACAAGCCTGTTCACATGCTGACCTGAATCCGTGGAGAAATTCTCAGTTATTTTGTTGGAGACAGGAAATCCTAGCTACCTGAACTGAACTGTAAAAGAATAGAGACAGGCCTGAAAGCCCATTTCATGGGGTTACTCGCATTCTTAAATGGGCAGATTTAAATGTGTGATCACTTCAGGCACATAAGATACAAGAAAATCCCTCCACACAAATGAAGCACTTCTCTAAAAGGTTTTTCTAAATCAGGTTCTAGCAGCAGATTGAATCTCAGTTGAAACCTCTGTTTCTTTCTTCCTTCATTCTTGATGCTATCATTTATAGATAGTATCTGAGAGGCATTTTGAAATGGTCACAGATAAGTCATTTCAAATTAAATCTGGAATAATTTGATGCTTTAAATAATTTATCATCCTTTCCTAATTCATTTAATTTTCTTGGCAGTAATTCAGATAAGTAGCCACAAAAGGTAAAAATGATAATGTAAAGGGAGATAAACAGAGATGAAATCTGCCTGGATTTTTGTGAAGTATTTGATACTGCTCTGCACAGCATGCTTGTCTATAAAATGAGGAGACATAGATTTGATGAATGGACCACTAGTTGGATAAGGAATTGGCTGGATGACTGCTCTGTTGGAGTTGCAGATGACAGCTCTTGCATTGCAGCTGAACTGCCAGGTCACAGCCTGAACCAATGGTTGAGCACCAGGTGAGAAGATGTGGCTAACCCAGGGAACTCAGGCATAAGCAATGCACCTGAGTGACCAGAAGGAGTGGAGCCCTCCTCACCCTCATTTAAGGGTTAGCAGTCAAGGAAGCAGTATCTCTCTGGATAGAGATCTTATAAGATATTCAGAAGAAATTCTGTATTGTGAGGATGGTGAGGCAGTGGACCAGGTTGTCCAGATGTGGATGCCTATCCCTGGAGGTGTTCAAGGCTAGGCTGGATGGGACTCTGGGCAACCTGGTCTGGTAGGTGGTGACCCTGCCCACAGCTGAGTGTTAGAACAAGATGATCTTCAACATCCCTTCCAATCCAAGCCATTCTGTGACTTTTGTACTATAAAGTGGTTTTAAAATATCTTTCTGAGGATCTTAAAAATCATAGATAGAATCTACTGTTCTTTAATATCTTTATCTGTGTTCCTAATCAGAGGTTTACAAAAAAAGATTTATAACTTTTTTTTTCTTTTTTTTTTTTCTTTTTTTTCAAATTATCATACATTACAACACCACCGTGTTGATTTTCATTTGCACCGACTTCCAATACAATTATACCTACCTATCTGGAGATAGAAAAATCAAAACACTGTTCATTTACTGGGGAAACAGAAGTGTTGATTATCCCCTTCTTAGTGTGCATGGTAGCCATATTATTGGTGTAGTGAAACTATTTTAACTGTAGTCGTATATTACTGCAGCTTAGTGAATAGTGTAGAGGAAACTTAATGAGTTATCAGTGTCTGATTATTTCTGCTTCTCACTACCTTCTCTAGGCAGGGAGCAAGTTGGTGAAGAGCACCTTATGTGCCTCATCCTTACTGCATCTGCATAGGTCAAATCACTTGTCTTCCATGTGGATTTCTCAGGATTTAGTTTCTTGATCATGGAACAGCTTAAAAAAAAACAGATTTTTTTTTTTTAAAAAAAAGTTCAAGTTTTAGTTTAACAAGGCAGTTGACAAGCATTCTTTCCCAGATGTAATCTCTGTGGGACTATAATGCATCCTAGAGTACTAAGAGAACAGGCTGACATAGTTTTTAAGCCACTCTGGAGGATGTTTGAAAAGTTGTGGCAGTCAGGTAAAGTCCTCGGTGACTGGAAAAAAGGGAAAATAGCACCAGTTTTGAAGAAAGCTAGAAAGGATGGCCTGTCAACCTCACCTCTGTACCAAGGAAGATCCTGGATCAGATCCTCTTGGAAGCTATGCTAAAGCACATGGAAAAGAGGGACGTGATGGCTTCTCCAAAGGCAGATCTTACCTGACCAGTTTTGTTGTTTTTTATAATGGCATAACTCTCTCAGTGGACAAAGGAAAAGCCACTGGTGTTGCCTCTCTGGATTTCTGTAAGGCCTTTGACACTGTCCCCTATATCATCCTTCTCTTCAAGCTGGAAAGAGATGGATATGATGGGTGGATTGTTCAATGGATGACGAACTAGTTACGAGATTTTACCCAAAGAGTGATGGTCAATGTCTCGACGTCCAGATGGAGATCAGTGGACTGGTCCTCTTTAACATCTTCATCAATGGTATCAACGTTGGGATCGAGTGCACCTTCAGCCAGTTTGTGGATGTCATCAAGCTGTGTGGTGCAGTTGACATGCCTGAGGGATGGGATGCCACTCAGAGACCTAGACAAGTTTGAGTGGTGGGCAGGCCCAGGAGAACCTCACGAGGTTCAACAAAGCCAAGTGCAGGGTCTTGCACCTGGGTTGAAGCAGCTCCCACTATTAGTATAAGCTGAAAGACATAAGGATAGAGCATAGCCCTTCTGAAAAGGATTTGGGGGGTACTGGTGGATGGCAAGCCAGACATGTGCCAGCAGTACACCTTCACAAAACCAACCGTATCCTGGGCTGCACCCAAATTAGCATGGCCAGCAGATTGAGGGAGGTGATCTTGCCTCTCTGCTCTGCATTGGTAAGACTTCATCTGGAGTACTGCATCCAAGTGTGGAGTCCTCAGTAGAAATTAGATGTGGACCTGTTAGAATATGTCTGGAGGAGGGCCTCAAAAATGACCCAAGGGATGGAACTTTTCCCCTGCAAGGACAGGCTGAGAAAACTGGGGCTGTTCAGCCTGGAGAAGAGAATGCTCCAGGAAGACCTGATAGCATCCTTTCATTATCTAAAGGGGAGGCATAAGAAGGAAGGAGATAGGCTCTGTAGCGGAGTCTATTGTGATTAAACAAGGGAAAATTATTTCAAACTAAAAGAAAGGACATCTGGGTGGATATAAGAGAGAAGTTTTTTGCAATAATGTTGGTGAGGCACTGGAACAGGTTGCCCAGAGAGGTGGTGGATACTCCATTCCTGGAGACATTTGAGATCCGGCTGATCAGGGCTCTGAACAATCTGATCTAGCTGTAGGTGTCCCTGTTCACTGTAGGGGAGTTGGTTAAGATGACTTTTAAATGGTCCCTTCAAGTCAAAAGCTTCTATGATTCGTTTATATTTGTATTGTTGTCTTATTACAAAGGTACGAATGATAGAATAAAAAAGATAATAGTGGATATTTATAAAATCTGACCCGTAAATCTCACCAGCGCGATGACTGCTCATACAAAACAAATAATCTCTCTATAGTGTTTCTTACTGCTCTGGCTTCCTTCCTATTGCTTAGAATGTTTCTGCCATCTGTTTTACTTCACGAATTCTTGCTATATTAACCATAGTTCTCCACTATGCAGTGAAAAGTGAGAACTTTCCTTGGCATGCTGTTTTCATGGTACTGCAGTTCTTTCTGAATTCAATCTCTGAGTCTGACAGGCTACATTAATATATAACATCTAGTTGTGAGTAGTCATCCTTTGTCACAAGACTATTCTAAATAAATCAAGTTATAGGTACCGCAGTGGAGTCAACGTATCAGCATCAGTTCAACCTTCTTACATCTACTTCACGGATTACAAAAATTATTTCCTGTGAATAAGATTCAGAAATGGTAAGGAATCCTTCCTCTCTCTTGGTGTTCACAATAACTAGTTTCTGCAGTCTTGTAGTAGAGTGAAAGTAAATGGAGAAGAAATTTATTACAAGATGCTGACAGTGATAATGTTTGTTGGCTTCAGTTCTTCATGAGAAAACTATATTGTCTAAGATTCTATAACTGAAAAATAATGTCAGTGAGGCTAATATACTGTCTACACTCTAAAGTTCTATACTGTGGCCACCTCATTGTACTTTTTTTTTTTTTTGCCGGGAGTAGGTCTTGTAAACATGCAAGCAGAAAGCAATGGAATCTTAAGAAGTTTTTAATAAGTTTTGTCTTACATGCGTAAAGACAATAAGGAGGCAAAGCAGTGATTCATTGTGGTCTTAGAAGGGGATATGCCCTTTTTCTGTGGGTGTAATAAAGAAAAGTCAAAGGAAAAGATTAAAAAAAAAAAAAGAGAAAAAGAAAAAAGGAAATATGGCATACCTGGGAAATAAGTGAATTTATAATCCAACATCAATAGTTCTAACACAATTATTTTAACATATTGCAAGGATAAGCTTGCATAATGATGCAGTAGATTATCGATACATTTGGTTTTGAAGTGATAGAAATAAACTATTCAGTCAGTGATTTCAGGAACAATAGACCATCTGAGAGTTTTGCTTTTGCCTTGTTTTCTTGAAATTAGCTTGGTGCTATCTGTCATTCATCTTGTATTTGCAGAATAGAAGGGGTTTGTGAGTTGGATAAGAAACTGCTGAAGGTTTAGCTTTGTTATAAGACCTATTGATTTTCACTGTAAAGAATGTTGAACTTGCATTGTGTTTTTCTGATGTGCAAGGGTGCAATATTCCCTATTGTAACCTTAATAGCTGTCTTGTGACTGCTCAAAAGGACAGTTGCTGGAGACAAATAGAGAAAGACCAGGTAAACACGCAAATGTTAACAGCAGAGTGTGTATAAACTCTTTTCCTAGTTTCAAATTGTTAGATTAACTGCAGAATTAGTGTGAATGGGTGTCCAGATAAAGAATAACAAAATCTGTTTCTACAAATTTAGTGGCATTTTAAAGGCTTATCTCCTCTTTAGAGCTCAGTAGGACTACTGCCATTCTTGTAGGACAAGCACACTGAACAAAGAGTACACAAAAAACTCTCCTTGTGACACCATTCAAAACCATGGTAAATTGAAACCTTTCCCATTGTAAGTCTTTTCTTACTTAATAGCTTATTCCTACCAGCTTTCAGATGTGTTACTTATTGGCACGTGAACAACTGCTGACCACAGTTTGAACAAAGCTGATGTATGCTAATCAAACATCTATGTTTTATCTGCATCAGACCTTCGGCTGCTACGTAACTTTGTTGGAGGAAAACTCAGATGCATGTGGCTATTCAGATACTTGAACAATTAAAGGGTTGCCCCCTTCCACCATTATTTCATTTATTCTTAAACATTTACACTTTTCCTAATGCGGATCCCCAAGTCCTTTTTGGTATCTCTCTGTCACGTTGAAAGTGAGCGTATTCTAGATAAACCCTTGTGTATGCCGGTGTGGCAACAGCTAAATTTCATGTCGCTCTTGTCCCACCATACTATGAAGTCTTATGAATCCCATATGAATATTCTTGCAGTAAAAGAATATCCTTGAGGAAGCTACCTTGGGGATGAAAGTAAACTAGGTAGCAATGCCTCTAAGAATTAATGCTTGGTATTACAATAGTGGTGATCTTTCTTGAAGCAAAGAGTTCCTGGAGTCTACTTTCAGCATCTACCTGTTCCTGTCAGCTAAGGATGTAGCCTTCCAGATCAGCACACTTAGGAATCACGCATCAGCTCTTGAGTTATTTCCACATTCTCTTTTTATCTGTATTTTCTTTTCCACAGAGAGCTTTCTCGTAAGTTATTCTCCATTAGAAAGCATCTTTTTCTTTCTTTTTTCCCTTTTTTCCCTTAATGCTTTAGGTCTTTTTTTTTTTTTTTTTTTTTTTTTTTTTTTTTTTTCCCCTGAAATCATTATCTAAAGAGACAATCACACTTCTAGTGAACTCTCTGCATGCTTATGGATACTCATGCTACTCATGCCATATTAGTTACATCAAAGCAAAACTGATTTGCTGCTGCTGAAGTCAGTTAACAGGGACTGGCTTTTATTTACCCTGTTCCTCATGAAGTCTGCCAGAAGCAGCTCTGCAGACATACTTTTGGAGCGGTGAGCAGATCATGATGACTTGGGTAGCTCTGCATCCGAACTTCTCTTCAGTGAAAACCAGCTGATTCACTCCCAGCAGGAGCAGTAACAGAACAAGCGAGTGAGAAATGTGGGCAAGGGACCAGAGGAGGTGATTAAAATGACAGTGCGAGTGTACACTGAAATATTAATTGAATTAAATTTTATGTTGATTCATAGCATTTGATCTAATTCCATGAACTTAAATTTTGTCTCTTTTTATCACATCAGTTATTTTTCTAATGTGACATATGCAGCATCAAAAATTATTCCTATTGATGCCGAATTCTTTTTCTTTTTCTTTTTCTTTTTTTTTTTAATCTGGAAATTGCAGCAGCAAACATTTCTTAGAAATGGCTGATCTTGTCTTTTAAAATCATCATATTTATCTAGCCTGCTAAAAGGGAGATTAGCCCTATCGTTAACAATCCAAACA
>JAOWBP010001760.1:11653107-11686556 GCA_028571105.1 Tragopan temminckii | reverse complement strand
TCTTTCTTTGGTCTTCTTTACTCTTTTCACAGAGTCTATAAGCTAGTTTTGGAATCATTTCTGATATATTGTATCTAATTTTAGTTGTTTTTTTGTTTCAAACATGGGTGCTGCATAGCCAAGTGGTGATTGTTCTACCTGACCAACTTGCTGAAGGAGACAGTACTCTTGCCTTTTCATCCTTGAAAATAATACCTGCCCTTTCAGTGCAGATCATTTTGTGTCGTGTTTATTCACTTTATGTACTTTTTAATAATTTATAGTTACTTAGCTATTACACTGAGAAGTGATTACTTCAAATGACTTTGCTCTGGAAAACTGTTACAGAGGATGTGTTCAGTGAAGGAATCCATACACTCTTATTCACTCCGATTTTAGTTGAACAATCTAATAATTATTTGAATTAAATGGTTTATTAGATACAAAATACATATTAAATCACAATAAATAATTCAGGCTGTGAAATGCAAGTTGAATGAAGCTCTCTGAACATAAGTATGTCTTTTGTACCACAGAGTACAGAGGAGGGTTGTATGAACAACTGATTTCAGTTGTCTCTGAGCAAATACATGAGAATATATTTCTTGTCCTTTACATAAAATTTCAAATAATAGATATCATAAAATCAGACTCTCTCAATTTAGGCACTATGCATTTTGATTGACCCAATAATGGAATGTAAATTAGGGTAAAATTACTTTTAATGAGTGTTAGTAAAGTAAATGATGATGAATCAGTAGTCTTCAAAATAGTTCAAGCCCTTTCCAGAAATCGCAACAGATATCAAATATAAACTATTGATCATAGTTATGGCCAGGACACCCAGTGACTAAATGAGAGAAAAATGCTCTTTTAATGGTATGAAATAAAAGAAACTGAAAATAAAAAAAAAATAAGTAAATTTGTGCTACTTTTGGGATTCTTCCTCAATTTCAAAGAGTTTAGGCAAACTAGTTAAAGATGACTTTAGGTTTTTCCAGCTAAAACTGAGTCACCAAACAGTACATACACTGTAGAATTTTTGTTTGTTTTTTTTTTTTTAAACAGTGCTAGGCCATTTGTAAGAAATAAGTTTGTTTTTCTGGTTTTCAGTAACTGTTAAATCCACACCAGAAGTTCCTTTTGGTCAGCTGCTCATTGCATTGAGTTTTACCATTGATTTGCCTATGGGTTTGAGATTTTCTATTATTGATTCGTATTGTTTCTATTATTATGCTATCATTTGGGGTTTTCTATTATTTCTGCTATTTATTTACTACTTTCTTGCGAGTGTGAAAGCCCTTTTATAAAGAAGAAAAATATTGTTGACTCCTTTCAAAATCTGAGCTTCTTCCTTCAAGATATAAGCTGTCCTAAAGATATTATTCTTAAATATTTCCATTCTTTTGGATTTGTCTGTTTTTCTTGACTCAGCTTACCGTTAAAGCTCGATATATGGAAAACAAATTAGGTTGTTGTTATGGTTGCTTACCTCCTTCTGGCAGTTGCAATGGTTTGCTGCACTTATGATTCATAATGGTTTCCCATCTGCTGCTTGCTTCTGTTCGAGATGCTGTGCATTTTAAATCTTTAAGTTGTTAGGTCTGAGTCTAATCTTTAAATTGTTAGGTCAGAGTTAGTCTGGGGACATGATTCTTCTACTGCCTTTCCTTCTGGATGAGGGTTGCCACTCTGTGAAAACAAGTGTCAGTAGTGTATGGAAGGTGATATATGTACTAAACTCTTTTTGAAGAAGAAAATTTAAATTCTGCTGTCAGTACTGATGCACTGTCAATCTCTTTGTGTCTTCCAGAAGTGTATTCTTGACAGATTATCTCTTCCACTGGCTTGATTAAATATTTACTTCAACACTTCCCTAAAAAAAAAAAAAAAAAAAAAGAGCTAGAATCAAAACCTCAGGTACTGGAAGTAGACTTAGCACTGAAGGAAGGTGAAATGTATGTGTTGTTAATTTAGACCATTCCTGACAATTTCTACAGGTCTTAAATGCATTTATTCTTGTAGAATTGTTGAAGGTGGTCCAAAAGAGGCTACAAGGCTGCCCAGAGGGCTGGAGTGTGTTTCTTATGGAGACAGACTGATGGAGGTGGACTTCTTCAGTCTGAAGAAGAGAAGGCTCCAGGGTCACCTCCTATTGTTTAAAGAGAGATTATAAACAAAAGGGAAATGATTTTTTTTTACATGGATAGATAGTGATAGGACAAGGGGGGGATGGTTTTTAACTAAAGGAAGGGATATTTAGACTCTGTAGGGGGAGGTTTTCCACAGAAAGGGTGGTGAGGCACTGAAACAGATTGCCCAGGGAGGAGGTGGATGCCCTGTCTCTGGAGACATTCAAGGTTGGGTTGGATGAGGCCTGGGCAACCTGATCTAGTGCCCGGCAACTGTGCCTATGACAGAGGGTTGGAATGAGATGGTCTTTGAGGTCCTTTCCAACCTAAGCCATTCTGTGATTGTTTTTATGTGGAGTCTGAGGTGTTTAAATAATACAGAGCAAAAAAAACCACGTTCTTGTACTTTAAGATCTGAAATTGCACTTTTTTTCCCCCTAACCTTGACAGAACGTATGCATTGTTTTGTAAGATTCATACCACTTGCTGTAATACAGAAATCATCTATTTCTCTATAACTCCCTTCAGTTAGCAATTAAGAAAATTACAGGTTATTCTTGCATCTCCCTCTTTCAGGAATAAAGACCCATGTATGCAGATCATAATTTATTTCATCAGTATAGAATCAGTTTCACTTACATTTAGTACAGAATGTATTGTAGATTTTTCTTCTATGAGAGCTAACAAATTATAATAATAAGGATCCCAGACATCCTACTGAGATAGTTCAGTACCTCAGGATGCAGTTTGGATAGCAGAAATCTTTGTGTTCCAAGCTGAATAAGTCTGTTTTTTTTTTTTTTAGCTCATTACTTTAATTGTGATAGATGCTCATTCACTATGCAATATATGCTCACACAATGTACAGCAGGCTCCCACAGGTAGTCAGGAAGGCTTGAAAAGCAATGATGATTGCAGTGGCCTTAGAACTGCTGTGGGGCCTAGTCTGGATTGTGATGGGGCAAGGCATGCCTCTGCCTCATATTGATGGTGATGAGGAAGAGTGTCTGTAAACCACCAGTTGCAAGTAACTCATGTAAATCAGAACTGTTCAGCATAGCTTCTCTTCTGAAATTGTCTTTACCAGCTTTCTTAAGCTTGAATACCTACTTTGTCATTTAGATTTTAGGATTTTAAGGTTAAAAATGTCTATTGAGTGTGTAGCTTTTGGGACCTATTTACATCCTTTCATCCACGTATGGGAGGCATTAGGTACAGTTCAGGTTTTCTGTCTGTATTTCATTTACAGTCTAGGGTCTAGAAGGCCTTGTTAGAGCTAGAGATGGGCAGAAGGAAGCTCCAGCTCTACTCTTCAAACATCTTGCATTTGCTTTTCCGTGGGACTGGGATAAGAAAAGGCAGAAGAGAAGTAACAGATTTCTGAATTTTGAGAGCTGCTTTATCCTAGTCTTATACATGCAAGTTGCAGCCTCTAAGTTGGCTCAGGAAAGAGTTAGCAAGATTCTGTGCCTCTTGAAATTATTTAAACAATCTTTAGATTATTTCATGCTTTCTCATATGGCCCAAAACTATTTTCGTATATTTTTGTCTTCTGGAGACCAACAGTAAAATCTAAGTATACAAGAACTTACCCTAAAATATTATTAGTTTGTTAGGTGGCTGTCTATATTTAAAACCTAATTAAGGAAAAGAAGAATTGCTTTTGAAGTTTCCAAGTTTGATGTTTTGGAGCAGATCCAAAGCTGACTATAATTCAAATGATCTCAATACAGCCAAGGATCTGCCTACTTTATTCAAACAAATTTTTTACCAGCCTATTTTTTAACTCATGAAATTCTGTAGGTTCTAAATAATGACTGTATCTTTTCTAGTCTGTAATTTGAATAAGATGAAGAGCCTATTTGCTTCTAGGTAATAGCATATGGGGCACACTGGGTGCAATGAAAACAAGCACCCTTTTAAGAACGGCTTCATTATGCTCCCTTCAGGTACTGGGAAGAGCTTGAGGCAAGACAGCGGGTGAGATGGATCATTGAGCTGATCAGATATGGCAATTCCTATGTTTTCTGTGTGCTCAAGGACAACGCAATTTTAACCAAGCATAAACATTTTACAGCTGGCTGATACAAATCTGTCTTATTTGTTTCAGAGTTAAGGAAGAAAGTATGTTTCTCAGAGGTTGTGAGGGGAGTCTGTAGTATGGACACACAAGGTGACGATGGATTTATATTTGTCTGATAACTTGTAGCAGACATTTCATTGAGTAACAGAGCTCAGAGCATGATAATACTTTCTAAAGATGGATAAGAATGTGTGTTGCTTCTGATTTTCACAAGAATTGCCATGATGAAACATATCAGTGTCTTGTAGAGCTCACTTCAAATATGTGATTGAAGTCTCTTAGACATTTTTAGACACTTGTCTCGTTACTAGATACCACAATTTCTTTTATCCTTCAGTTATGATTTGTTCTATATAACAAAGTGAAATAATTTCTTCCAGTAATTCTATTAATTAAATGTTGTTTCCTCAAATATTTCCCAGATTTTAGAAGAACTTTTGGCAACTATTTCAGTAAGAAATACTATATTTTCATATCTGCAATTCTGTGAGCCTCAATGATCTAGTCCTAGTGAAACATGCATAATGAATCACATACATGGTTTGATTGCTTTCCTTTAGTACTGTTTTTGATTTGTTGTTACAAAACTCATTGCTTTAGCTGTGATCTCTTTTCCCCAGCAAGATGCTAGCTATAAAATGAGAAGGTAGAAACAAGAGTCTATTGATGGATTAAACTGTAAATGCAAGTGATAGCAACACTTTTAACAAAAAGCCTGTTAACTACCCTTTAAATTTAATCCTGGCGATTTGTAGAGTCAGAAATTCAGAGAGAAGAGTGTTCTGCAGCTAGAGGGGATGTAGAAACAAACTAGCTGTGACAGAGACCTGATGCAGATAGGTGTGACCTGGAGGTGAGGAGCCCACTGGCACAAAGTCTGGCCTAGCCTTGGAGAGGACAGCCTCTGTCCACCAGCTTGCAAAAGGGGTTACATGCCAAGGGCCTCTTCCACAGCTTCTGCTGGAAAAACTCTATCAGAGATGGCAAAAGCAGACTTTTTAGATTTCACGTGGATTCACATTTGTTACATAATGTGCCCATGCTTTGTTTTCTAAAGGATTATGAAAGAAAGGCATTTGACTTCCTCGGGTTTCCAGTGATGTTCACATCCCTCTGGGCTCTTTGAAATGCTTGATTGAGATCATATGGTGTGCTTACAGATGTGGTATGTTTATTCAGTAGTGTGTATGTATGTAAAGTCAATTTGTGCACATTGCAGTTTGTGGAAATGTATGTAAAGATATCTAGAAATATATAAATATATTTATATAAAACTAGATCACTGTGTATCTCCCAAGGACAAATGCCTCATTTTGACACATTATGCTGAGGTACTTCTGTTGTGACATGGTGTTAGCCTTCATGTCACTGTTGCTTATCATCTTTTGTGCTCAGTCCACCTTCCAGCTAAACTAGAAGGAAGTACTGAGTTTGAGGTACCATAAATGCTAGATGTTTGTGGGATGACATTTTACATGTGCTATTTTATTTTCAGATTTCCTATAAGCCGTTTCAGCTGCTGATTTTCACTGACTTCACCGATGCTAATCTGGCAAACAAAGTGCATTAAGCATGTCTGTTTGGTGATCTCGTTGGCGAAGTGCTGAGAAGTGCTATTATTTTGTAGAGAATGTTGTTTCCATGTTTCCTTGTCCCTTGAAAGATTTCCGTGTTTCGTATCACCCATATTCAACTGACCTCCATGGGTGTTTTATGAATGGAAAGGAAAAAGCCTATCAGAACCAAGTTATAGGGATGCTTAATTAAGTCCAGTGTCCCAGGCTCTTTCTGATAATGCTTCCAAGGGAACGACAGTAAAAAGGTTTTCATATGACCTGTTTTTGACAAATGGCAACATGTCACCTGTGAGCTCATTGTGTTTCTCATCTGGCATGAAATGGTAATGACAATCTATAAATTAAACAATTCTTTATTTTACCAGCTTATTTATTTTCAATTTTTCTTAAATTGTCTGAGTGCTGGGGACCATGGGCTCTGCTCTCTGTGTATCCTTGTGCACAGATTTACATAACCCAAAGCCTTTTGCTTTCTTCTCCAATGCAACTTGAACTTCCCTGGAAGCACATTCCAACTGTACCTTTGGCAAAAATGACTTCTGTGCTGTCCAGGGATCCATGCCATGCTGTACAGTGCCTTGGCTATATCCAGCATCAAAAGTCTTTAGGTGGGACTGGTACTACTCAATCAAATGGGAAAGTTTTTTTTAATTGTCCATAGCTGTTTCTGTTACAAAATGGATGCAATTCAGGAAAATTGTCAAAGAGGTGAAATTATGCCTGGCTCCAATAAAACTCTCCAGTGATTTCCATTATGTGTGATGTCATAACTATTTATCGGTAGATAACAGCTCTTCCCTTCACATATGCTTTTAGCAAAGTGTCTGCCTTTATACAGAACGTAAATGCAAAGCTTGTCTTTGAAGCTTTGGCAGTAGTAGAGATTCCAAGCATCATAGATGCATTGGAGAGCTATATGCTCCTCTATTTTAACTCTTTCTCCAAAATTTTGCTTGTAATATAGGTGCCACTAGGTGTACTGTATTTGAATCTCTTAGTATGTAATTCAGGTATTATTTAAATAAGTCCCCATGCCTTCTCATTTCATTTTAATTAAAAGCAATGAGGATATTGATCGAAAAAGGATAATCCAGTCTTTATTTTAATATAAGATGACAGGTGAAGATTATCTTTGTCACAATAAGATTGTAGAGATAATCTCGTTTAAGTATTGTTCTAAGTAAAGCCAGTTACATGTTAATATTGAACTTGAAATTAGTTCTGGTTATGAATTTTAGGTTTTTATTTTAATATTTGATCAAAACTTTGGAATTTATGGATTGGTTTTATTACTGTGATCATGGTGTCTCTTCTTTTTCTCTGCATTTCCTTCATCCTGGAAAAATTTTCTAAATATGAGTGAGAAAACTCTCTATAGGGAGAGATATGCAATAGAGATTTTTGCAGACTATTCTGAGAGAGACAAAATTAAACTCTGATTTCTGACATTGTAATGCCAAGACATGGACAGGATCTGGGTTTTGGGAAATGTTCGGCATTTTGTCTAGTGATTGCCAGCTGCATCAAGATGTGTGTCCCAAAGCCTTACTCTTTTGGATATAACTTCCCCAGCTGTAGGCTGAAAAACAGTTCTGTTTCTTTTGATTTGTGAAGGTGGTCGCTTCAGGTTTTCTGTCATGGGAAGGGCATTTCAAGGGGGACCATTACCTCCTAGGACTCATTTCTTGAATCAAGGGAACCAACAGATGGATTTCTTGTTAGAAACAACCAGAATACTCAGCCAGTTGTGTTTCAAGTTCCATATTTATGTGCTCTTTTGTTGATTTTAATATTCATAGACTTCTATATTTCTCTGGAATTATGGTTTCTTGGTTTGCACTATTGCAGAATTTCAAGGCCACAAATAGTGCTGAGTAGCTTTGCTTGATTGTTTCCTTACTGAAGCTGAGAAAAAGACTCACTGAGGCAATGCATTCAGAGAAAACTGTCCAAATCCTTTTCCAGATTGTCATCCTCCTTCTAAGGCGGCACAATTATGTGCTAAAATTAAACTAACAAACAAAAAAATCACTACCACCAGAAAGTAGATTATAAGGTGACAAAAGAGATATTTCCATAGGGAATTAATACAGATGTTTCAGACATCCCTTTCTATTTTCAAGTGCCCAGCATCATCTTCAAACCTTTCTTTCTTTGTCATGGATGTTCCATTTGAACCCTGCCATAAGAATCTCTCCCTCCGTTCTTCTGCTCCTTGCTGTTGTTGGAGTCTCTTAACTGTATGCTGCCTGAATCATGCTCTTGTGGTATCTTATACTCACAAAACTAGTCTAGCTCCCACCTGATACTCAGGTGATTTTGTTTCTATTTTGTTTCCATTATCTCCAAAACCCCTGTGCTGCATAGATGTTCTCTGCATCTCTTTCCTTGAGTCTTTATCTGCCTTGTACCCTTTCCTACCTCAGGAGTGGTATTAAGCAGTGGTCCTAATGAGCTGCTCCTTGATCAATGTAAGATACATGCCTTTAGCTTATTCTTGATTTCACTGCTGCCTTTCACAAAGATAATCACTGTCACCTCCTCTGCTTTCTGTCTGCTCCTATTTTTTGTGATAATGTAATATCCTGATGATGTGTTGTTAACTGGTCACCTACAAGTTTGCAGCAGCAAGTAGTCCAAAGGACAATTAGCTTTCTCTCCTGAAAGTGAAATCTATTTCTGAGGTCTATTAAATCAGTACTTAAAATCCTATCTAGATTACCTGATGTTGTTTGCAAATGCTTTTGAATTAAAAATAATTGCATAGCAGGTACTGATATTCTTACTACAAATAGAACAAATGTTCCTGATTGTTCCAGTGAGAGCTGTAATTGAAATCAATTGGAGTATGCCTTCAGTAAATAAAAGGTATTGAAATAAGGTCAAAATCAAAATTCCCTAAATTCTTGACTTCTTAATCAGAATTTTCATATAAGAGATTACCACAGCAGGATTTCAGAATGTTTTTCCCTTTTGGTGTTTAAAGCCAGAGATAGTGGCAAAAGCATGACAGTCCTTAATTGGCTTGAACCGCAATTCTTTCAGCTGATTCTTTTGCTTTTATGGCTTGTAAGAAAGGAATATTGTCTTTTTATTTTAAATAGCCAAGCCTTCCAGGTATGGAGTTCGTCTCACTTAATATTCATAAAGTTTCATTCAAGTGGAGAGTTCTGTGTTAGTAATAGGTTATTATCATTAAGAAGTTCATTATTTGCAGGCAAAGTGCAATTGGGTATACCATTTTCACAAAGAGTAACATAAGGATATTTATCACTATTCAAAAGCTGTTACAGCTATGCTTGAATTAATGGGAGGCTTGCAGTGCTGAAAGTGATGGAAAACAAACAGGCAGAGTAGATAATAAGGTTATAATAGTATTTTGGGGATTTACATTGTTTAAAGTGAAAGCAAGACTTCAAATACCTATACAGATGACACAATTACATGCCTGTTAAAACTTATAGAATCAAGAATTCTCTATGGTCTGCTGAATTTTAAGTCTGCATAGCATTTCTCTCTGCCAAATATTACATTCATATGCTTTGAAATCTGTATTGTAACCCTTCTTTTTTATATAATACTTGTACAAGTTCGAGCTTGCAGCATATCTCATCTAGACTAAACTGCAAGACTAGAAAAGCCTGAGGTGCACACATCTGTACATTGCAGTTTGTGAAATTCAGAGTCAGCCTTCCTTCGAGGTTTAATCTAGTCCCATTATTTCCCTCAAGGCTTTTCATACTCTTCCAGTTTTATTAGGTTTAGAAAGATCTCTGTGGCCAGTTTAACCCTATCCAAGTTACTATTAGGTATCAATGTATTTTTAACATATTTTCCATTAAAACTTTTTTAAACAATAACTGTTTTAATTTAACTTCATCCTTTTCAAATATGTAATCAGCTCTCAGGTAATGGCCGTGAAATGCACAGGTTTTGTATCAAAAAAAACCTTTCGTGAGGTTTTGAACCTGGATAAAAATAAAGGCTGCGCAGCTTTCAGTATCTAGGTTAGGGAGTGTGTGTGTAGGCTGTGTTTATGAGTAAATATGTATACATGATCAAGTGTATCTGCATTTCTCAGAGGGCAGAAAAAGAATAGAGCCATTTCAGCCTCTGCAGGTGTTTGAGGAAACCCAGGCATGAGATAGCGGAGTAAAGCATTACATATTGAAAGCTTTTCATCTCAATCTAGCTAGGAAGTCTACAGGTCACACTAAAACATTAGTCTCTGTTTTCTGAAAAATTGAAAAGATTAGCTGAGATTTCCCTTTTTACTTTTTAAACTGCAGTTCTGTTCCATTCACAGTGATAACTTGTCATGCAAAGCGAGTACATAATATGATTAAAACAACTCTAGCCACTGAGAGTGCATAATTCTGGTTTTCTTTTGATTTCCTTGTCAGTGTAATGTGATACCCCACAGGAAGAAAATAATGAGTGATCAGAATTTAATTTTGCACTTTTACTCTTTAAAATAATGTTTTAAATTATTTTCCAAACATTTTTAACAGTTATGCCAATAAATCTATATCAAGTCTTGCTATTGCTATCTGGAAAGAAACCCTTGCTATTTCAGTTACTCCTTCCCAAATAGAATGTCTTCCATTTCTTCCTTCTTACCTATTTAAAAAAAAAAAAAAATCAACCAACCAAAAATGAGTTTAGTCAATACTGTGGTACCATTTGTAGGGTTCTTAGCTGGTGTAAACATTTAAAACAATACTGATTTATATAAAACCATAGAAAATTGCATCACTGAAGGCATTTCCTTGCCTTTATTCTAACGATAGTATTTTTATTGTTTTCTTTATCTCCTGTCATTGGTGAACAAGGTGTCGTACTTGCTCCTTTATTTTCCCACAGAACTCAAGTGTGTCTCTTTCTTTTTTCTTATGGGCTTTTTTTGTATGTTATTTTTTTTTCATAGCCACTAAATAAAAGTGAAGTAAATTAAAATGAGATAGCCAAATGTAATCTGTTTTCCTTCTTGCTTGTTAAGGATTTGCTTATTCATTCATTCACTAATAAAGATGCTTTGCAGAAAGATATACTTGACAAAAAGAGCTCACAGGACTCATTGTTATCTGTGAGATACTTTGTTTTTTTTTAAGGGAACCATGCAAAGATAAAACAGAAGAATCACAGAATCTCCTTACTGACTATACTAATTATACAGTGTGCCTGCCTAAATTTTTACAGGAATATGTACAACAAAATTGTATATTATTTGGTTATTTCTCTGAATCTCTCATATTTGACCATCCAGTAAAACTACCCTACTCCTTTTCTCATTGTTTGTAGTAGAAAGTCTAGGCCAGATGCAACTGCTATGTCACAGTTCCATTACAAGTGATAGTCCTCTTTCTTCTTGATTCATTATTTCGTATAAGATTTACGTACATAGTAAATTATTTACATTTTTTAATGCTGAAGAAATTAATACATTATATTCTTTATCTGTAAAATTATGCTTTACATTTGCAGCACTGAAGCAGAAGGCAGTGAAGGCTAGGGGTGTTTTGTAATTGCAGTGGGAGTTTGTTGCACAGGCTTGGCGATGCCCCAGAGAAGATTAATCTCTTGCTTGGATGATCAATATTTTTGCAGTGAATAGTTGCACTGTGACCAAGAAACAAAGTTATGAAGTATAGTTCCTCATCCTGGATATTTAGTAATCATCACCTTTTTGCATATACCAAGATGTCAGTGTTAAACCATAACTTGGAAAGCAGCATACAGCTTTGCTTTGATATTTTAATAGTCCTGGATTTTGAGTCTGAATCCAAGGGAAGAAGAATCCACAAGGCCAGCAGACTGTGAAATTTAGTCTTCTACAGTTTGTTCCCTTCCTTTCGAATACCCATGGGTATTCATAGTTGGAAATTACAGTTGGTCACAGCCTTTGAGAGGGTAGGCTGAATAAGCTGGATTCTTTTGATTTTTCCTTCATATAATGGGCATCCTCGTAACCATCTTGGAACTTGCTCCAGTTTGCATTCGTCTTTCCTAGACCCGAGAAGCTGGAAGTCTATATCATTTAGGATTTAACATCAGTGCCTTGTACAATGAGGCAAGCTTCCCTTTTGCTACTCGAAATAGTGACCAAGACTTCACTAAGAAATGAAATAGTCCAGACCCGTCCTCCTTCCTTCAACACAAGTAGCAGGATACTGCTTGTGTCCATAAATGCAGTGGCATTGGCGTGGCATGAATTTCTCAAAGTTGGATGTGGGAATAGACCTGGATCTGAACATTTGTTTAGAGCTTTCCTTGAGAATTAGTGCTAGCTGTTTCAGGCCAAAATTGAGCCACTGGATGTGTAATGTTAAGTGGTATGGATGCCACATCAACTCAGTCACTGTTCCTGTCAAGCTTATGGTCATAGTTGTGGCTGTAGATGCTATCGTGTCTGTTGATGTTTCACTGTGGAAATCCACAAGCATCCTTCATCTGAATCTTATATACTGATCTCCATCATCCCCTGTCACTAACTGCTGACTGATATTTCCAATTAGTTCCAAAATACGTGAATTTAGTGAATTTCATTCTGCTTTTAGTCTCCATGGTATTTCTTTGCATGGTATCTATATACCTCAACTAGTAGTGGATACAATTATCACTAATAGTGTCCTATGCAAGTTTTAGAAGCCAATTCTGATCTTTTTTTGTGCTGAATTAATTGAATAAATGAGTAAATTAAAGTGATCTTGAGATCCTTCTCAGAGGGACTTTGCTGATAATTTGAGGTAGCTCCTATGAATATAAGTGGTACAGTTTCTTCTTTTTTTTCAGCCATCTTGCAATTCCTGTCTTTTTACTCCCTATCGGTTTGCCCTATGACACTATACCTAATGGTTTTATGAGAATACAATATAACACTGAATTCAGGGTTTTACATTTGCTAGAAAGTCTCTTAGTCATGATTTTTTTTTTGCACACCTGTAGAAGAGGTAAGTGATAGTACAATGGCGTGGTAAGGTTTTTCGTTTGTTTTTACTTTGTTTTCTTTTCCATCAAACCAGCATTTTCTTTCCCTTCCTCTCAAAATATGCACAAAGAATCAGTCAATAATGCTTAGTTTCCAAGTGTCATCGACTTAAATGATGAATTCTTAAAATGTCATGAAGTCATAGCTCAGAAATTAGGAGGGTTATCAAACAAATTGCCTTTTGTTGTCAGATTGCAAAATAACTTATTTGTGCAAATTTCAAAAGGAGTAGAAATATATATACAAAGCCCGAAGGGTAAATTACAACAAATTATTTGCTTGGTTAGCCTTGAGAAAAAGTCCTCATTGAAGAAGTTAGTTAAGACTGTTTCACAGGTTTTTTCTTTAGCCATTTCTCATAAAGTTATCAACATGAAGATGATATTTTGACCATTTCTAGGAGCTGGTATAAGACCACTACTAATTTTCCATGGATCAGTAAAGAGATTTCAGAAGGTAATAATTTAAAGTCTGGTTTCTCAGAAATCTGTAGTGGTTTTGAGCCCAGCTAATATGTTCATTTTTCTTCTGGTTTCTAACCCACTAACATTTCTCACTCCATGTAATAGTCTGCAGTAGTTGAAAACTGGACCAGATGAAACAATCCTGAAAACGTTGGAGGTAGCCGGAGAATTTGAGCCACAGAACACCTTAGATCTTTCCTGATGGCATTCCACAGGCCTAGCCCCTACTAATCTGGGCAGTCAATACAGTTTATTAAAACAACATCCATCTAAACAATTTCACAGCTGCAAATTCTGTTAGTGATTATTAATTTAGAACAAGTTAAAATTTCAGTTGTTTCTATTCTTTAAATTTTAGCATTGCATTATTAACTAAGTTTATATGTGGTCATTCTTCACCCTTCCATCTTTATTTTCTAACAAACCACATAATTTGCATTCGTATGAAATCTTTTGTCACCCTGGTACAAGAGAAACATTTGTCTCTTTATTGTTTTCAAACAAAACTAGACGTCTAGACATAGCTATGTAAACTTTATTCCTCATAGGTTCTGTACACAGGTTTCTAAGAGCAATGTGCTACTTTTCAATACAGGCTGTGAATTCTTTGACAACACATCTGTTACTCTATCCATTCTCAGTCAACCATAAGAAGCTTGCTTTGCTCTCATCTTTCCCAAGAACTTTGAAGCTGTGTTTCATCTTTCTGATCTGACTATTGCTTTGCTTTTTTTCCCCCCAGTGTATAGCCATTTTATGTGCAATGGAAGTGATAGATTTAACCACAGGGAATGATGTATGCAAACAGTAGTTTTCTTGCAGTTTTCACTGACATCTATCACCTCTTTTCCATATACAGTGCTTATTCCAGCGGGTCTTTTTCACAGAATTTAGTCAGCTTGCAGAGGTGGTTTTATGGTGCTGCATATCCTAGTGCTGTGCATCACCTCTTACCCAGGGTTTCAGTGGAAGTGAATCTTCCATAAATATCTCAGGGCACAGTAAGAAGTGTGAATGTTGCAAAGAGAACATCTGCTAAAATTGGATATTTATGTCATGAGCTCTATTGTGTATTGTCTTGATGCATTGTATTAAATTCCAGAATTGCCACGTCAGATCAGCTATAATCATGATGACATGAGGGTTTGTTCCCTTCAGTATTTACATTAAATATTTCTATACCTTGTAGTATCTTTACATTTCTGAACAGAAATCAGGCAGTCGTTTGCTTGCATTTTGCTCCTGAAGGATGAATCATGAGTAAATAAGCCTGTCATTCTCTGCTTTCCAAAATACAAACAAGAAAAGTGAATGTACACAATGAGCATTTTCCACATGCCTTTTTTTTTTTTTTTAACAGAAAGTATTTACTAGAGGGATATTAATTACCTAGAGCCATGCCAACTTTCAAGAAGGGTAGAAGAAAAAAAAAAATCTCACACTGTTTATAGGCCCCCGAGATACATCGCAGCATGGTGTGTTTCAGCCATTTCTGTTACCAGCTGCATGCTTGGAATGAGAACAACCCATCACAGAGAGATGAGGATATGAGGAAAGGTGTCTGTTTTAAGTTGTGCTGATGCACATAAATTCAGTTTAAAATTTACTCCTACTTTTCAGTTGCTGTTATATAGTGGGTGGAATTTCATTTGCTTGATCCATCTTCCCTGCCTGCTCCTCCCAGCTTCACCTTAAGTTCATGTTCATTCTTATTTTCCAGGCAGCTATATCTTAGAATCGTTCTTAGATTTTTTTTTTATTTTTTAATACTTTTGAAACACAGGAACTGCAGTGGCCTCGATGGGTAGATTAGATGTCACTCCGGTTGTAAGACCGAACTGGGAAAATTCTGCCATAAGAAGCCTCATAGAGTTCTACTGTAGCTGTACATGAGCAGTTATCTACATAGTTGGATGTTTGTTGACTGTTGTTGACTTTTATTAGGACAGTAAAATCAACTTTCCCTTATAAAATTGGATCTGCTATTTTCTTTCCTTATTTTTCTCCCTTAAGTTGTCCTTAACCCTTTCATTCTACAACATCAATGGTTGACCTGATCCAAAATTTGGCAATCAGCTTAGCAGCCATTTTCCGCATACCTTGATCTTGCAGAAAATGTTTACCATTTACTTAGCTGAGAGTAAATTAAAAAAAAAAAAAACATTATGCTATTATCTGGCCCCTGAGGTATATCACAGCTGGTGTTTGGACTGCCCCTATTACCCAGCTGTCTGCCCAGGATGAGAGTGGCCCCGCTCCCAGGGAGATGTGACATCCGAAAAGACAGCAGGAGATGTGGGGATCTCTTTTAACATCTATTTCAGATCCCTTCAAATTAAAAACTATGGGACTTTTCTGAATTGATTGTCAATTAAAATGATTATTTCCCTTTATGTTGCTCAAAAAATGAAGTCCTGAATCAGACTGAAGCAATGTACTTTTAACGTTTTAAATTTTTATACTGGGGAATGAGTTATGTATGCTTCAAAGTGGAATGCCTCATTTGTCTCCATAAGCAATTGCAATTGCTCTGTATTGCTTGCTGCTATGTCTGTCAGATAGTTTGCTCCAGTGGGCTCTGACTGCTTGGGGAGTGAAGGGGACAAAGAACATGAGAAGCTGGCAGGGAGAGAGCTGAGAGCCAGGGAAAGTCCTGACTTGCTGGCCAGAGTAGTGCGTGTCCCGGCTGCTGCCTGCATCTCAGGGAGGCTGCCAGGCCTTCTCAGTTGCTCCCAGCCAGCACTTCTGGTGGAGATGTCACGTCCCTCAGCTGAAAAATGTTTGCTGTGTTTTTACTACATTAACCCCTAAGCCCTGATTAGCACAAGGGCTTATGTTGTGTTAGATTTTGGATAACTGCTTAGCAAAGAAATGATCCCTTGCTGAAAGCTTTCACATGGGAACTAGAGAAGTTACTGTGATATTATAGACTGAGAACAAATATCACTGGAAATGTCCAGCTCTAAACTTTGATGATTATTTGGTCTGAACCTTGGACTCCCTTGGTTAATAGTAATTTATTTTTCAGTGGGCTTACAATGGTGTGAGTCAGGACTATGCTTTTCTGCCTCAGATTCCCCACCTATTAAATGCAAATTAAAAATTCACATCTATCTCAGGAGTATTGTCAGGAGTAATTAGTTAATGTCTGTGAAATTCTTTAAGGTTGTAGAGTAAAATCACAGTGTATTACATACTGTTATGCACAAAATACAAAACTTAAGTGTGAAATGTACGTCATTTGCTCAAGGATCGGGATAGCGGCTCAGGAGATTACCTTGATTACATGTTGGCATTTTAGCAAAAATAGTCAAAAAATTACTTTAGCTTTTTGTTTTTGTCATTTCAGTCATGGTAGTACTTCTCTTTGGTGACTATTTAGTGTGCACTGATTGCAAAATGCTTACTAGAATTTTTAATGTGGGCTTGGATCCTAGTAGTCTCTAGGCTTACTTTTGTTGCCTAAGCTTAGGCACCAGACTGCCTCTCAGATGGCTGTTAGGCCCTTACAGCTACACAGCTGGATTAGACCAGTGTGTCTCTTAAACTTCTCTGTCACCTTTTTGGATGCTTTAAGCTAAGTGCAGCCAACCGTAATGAGCACGCTCTCAACTAAAGGAAAATGACAGGTGGGAAATTCAGATCAACCAATACTTCTTGCAGTAGGCCTGTACCAAAATATTGAATTCATTATGATTATAGAAGCAAAAGGTAATTAGGGTTGGAGATTGATGAGAATTTTGCAGTTGGTTGGTATTGGATTATATAAGCATGAGCAGGCATTTCTGCACTGCTCAGTGTTTTTGTGTAACACCTAACTATCAGCATTCTCAGCTCGGTAGCACAGATGTAAGCCACTTGAGTTAACAGAGAAACCCGGAGCATGAAGTCATCCTATCTGCAGATCTGGCAATAGGGAGGGATGAAGAATGCATTTCTGCTGCTAAATTGCCAAGCTGTTGTCTGACCACATTTCAACTTTTGCTTTTGGCAGAGGTTTCTGTTCCAATTGCTCCCTTCTGCCCCACTTGTTGGCAACCTCCACCAGTGCCTCTTCGTTATTCTGCCTTTGCTGCTGTTCTTGTTTTTTCTTCCATGCCTTCTCACTTGAGCATGGTGAGCTTTTCAACCATTCTGTTCTGTTCTAGCTGGGAACTGGTATTATAAACATGGGGAAGACAATTTTGTTTCCAGTGTTTATAAGGGCCACTTTCAGTTTGCAAGAAAATAACTCATTCTCTGGAAATCCCTCTCTGAAGTCAGTGCATGTAAAGCCACTCCAAAGGCAGTGCTCAGAACAGCCAGTATCTTTTGGAGCAGTGATGGCATATTTTCACAAATCTCAGCTTGTCATATAATTAATGCACTCTGAAAAATACATTTTATCACCATATCAAATGATAGAGTGAAGTATGTGTATTGATAAAGTTCAGAGTAAATTTTTATATTCTTTTAAAATTGTCTGACATCCTGAAATTGCTGCCTGCCTGCTTTCTGTAGATGCAGTTAGAGAACTCCTGTGTGCATACAGAGCAGTGCCAAGGGCACTTTCCTGTCCTCTATTTAAGGCTCTGTGGGACCCCTCATTTAGAGGTCTCAGACAAATTTCAAATCTTCTCTGACTGCATGTTGTCCATTTCACTGATGCTTCACTTTTTTTGTGTGTTAATGAGGGTGGCTTCTTTATGCATAATCTATTTTTCTTTTAAAACCTGGCAAAAACAATGTGTTGTCTTTGTTACATCATCCACTACTAATTTGTCTTACAAGAAGTTGAAGTTGCTGGAACAGATTTTCTAATAAGGTGTTCACCTGTCTCTGAGTTAATTGATGCAACTTGTATCAAGAATGAAGTGAAGTAGCTAAAGGAGTTGGCTCTTTTTCAACTGAACCTGCAAAACTTGCCAGGGCCATTGTAAAGCCCTGCTGTTGGCAATAATGCAGAGAGAACAGAAAGTGACTTTAAAAAACAAATAAACAAAAACAAACAAAAAAAAACCCACCTCATTTCTGGTAGCAGAAAGAGAAAAGCTGAGATTCCAGTTGCAGAACACATGCTGTAGCAGAAAATGCTCCAAGGACCAGGTAGGAGTAACTAAAGAAGAGATCCCAGTAGGCTCCATGACTGAATTCTCTCTTACCAGCAGGTTGTCAGTCAGAAAGCTGCTGCCTCAGTGAATTTCAAGGCCCTGTGATTTTGTGCATGTTTTAAACTGGATTGCATCTACAGCCTCAAAAGTAACAAGCTTCTGAAAGATATTTACAACTGTGTTCTCTGTCAGCAGCTTGGACTCCTTAGTTGCTGAGTATGTGCTGTTTGGTAGAGCTAGAAGGCCTTCTGACTAGAAAGGATTTCTAGACATCTGTGACAAACAGTACAGCCACTTTGTTTTCTTTAATTTTGTATTTCATTTTATATTTTATTTTTCTTTTAATGGTAAGTGCCAAAGAATAGCCACCAGCTGTGTCAGGAGTTTATCTCACTCTGGGAATATACCATCTGTCTATCAGTTTCCCAGTAGGGCTTCACCTGCCAGAGAAAGACAGCCTAGCTACATGAGTTGGGCAAAAGTTACTATCAAAAGAATAAATAGGTTGATTTCTTTAACTGGTCTTTAAGTGGGACAGTTTGATCTTTTGTCAACAACAGAGAAACTTGTCTCCAAACGTGCTTTAAAGCAAATGTCAGTAGCTCTTCTTGTGGTTTTCTTGCAGACTGGAATTAGAAGGAAGCCCTTTGTGCACATTCTCTTTGATTGTATTGATCTAGAATGTTCTTCAGTAAGCCTGGCTGAATGAAACTGAGAGCTTTCCAGGACTTCTGACTGAACAGTTTAAAGTCATCTTCTTCCTGAAATAATAAGTCTTGCTGTGATGGCTATAGTCTACCAGGTCATTTTATCTGGGTTGCACATAATCCACCCAATCTGAAATACAGAAATAATCTGTATCGCTCAGAATGAACTACAAATATCAGATTCACATCACGCATGAGATTTGCCACCTATTGCAAGTCATAAGTATGACTGAGGAATCTGTCCGCAGCTTTCATCTCAATACAGTATTGCTTCAGAGTCTTGTAATGAGCTCAGCTTTTCTCTTATTTTGCAGTGATATCTGTCTTCTTCCTAATGTGGAAATTTTCTTTCTCTAGCACCTCTCATTCCACCTATGTCACAACTTACACTGAATGTAGTAAACAGAGACAATCTGAAATGATTGTCTCATTATCAAAGACAAAAATGTTTTTTGCTGTATGTGAAAACAAGAACTTAATTTTGTTTTTTTTATTTGCTTTTCTTCTTGTATTTGAAAAATAGTCAAAGAATGCTTCAAATTTTTATTAAAAACTTTGAGATATTGAGCTGTTACATCAGTCATGCTTCATTTTGGAATGAATTTCTAGATCAGGATTTATAATAAAAGTGCTGATGAGACATTAGCCATTCCAATGAAAACAGTGTGAGTGTAGAGTTTGGGTGGACTAACAAAGAGGTTATTGAACATTTGGTCAGATGAGGATATTTTTGTTGCCTTAAACTCTAAGTGTGTAAGATGTGAATCTGCAAGAACGAGGGAAAGATCTCTAGTACAGCTATGTAGAGTTCAAGTTCAGTAAAAATTAAATATCCCATGCACCATTCACATAGGTACATTTTTCTGACAATAAGTATTCCAGTAACCAAGAGGTTAGACTGGTTAGGATATGTTTTGAACTTTTTGATGTCTTTGGCAGTGCTTAGAAGTAATGAAGGCAATTTCACTGTCATGCTGGAAAACAAATAAAAGTGAGACTGGAATCAAGTCCCTACCTCTTCAGTTGATATTTTTACAAAATGAGCAAATAATAAAGCTCAGCCTTCTTACACCAGGACTTGCTCAATGGTGATAGAGTTAGAAATGATTGAGCTTCTATTCCATAAAACAAAACCAGGGCAACTGGTAGCATGAAAACTAGGAAGAAAGGATTTAAAGGATAATGAAAAAGTCAAAACACTTTCCAGTGCTAAAATGCACATTCACTCTGCTATCTTATCCTACAACCCAATCTGCAGGTTTAAGAAATCTAGGAGTGCAATTGATGAATAAATATGACAAAGTGATTGAGTTCTTTTTCATAATGGTGTCAGCAAATAGGGCTGCTTCAGGAGGGCTAAGGATTCTGCTTTTGCACTTGTCTGGACTGAGTGCATGTTGGCCATGAGTAGCCTTCTGGAATGAATGGTAAAAAATGTTGTGGAGTTGCTGTTCATCAGCTCTGTCTGTAGAAATCTCATATAAAAGCCATGAAAAAAAGTAATGTTTCCATTTGTTCATTTTATCTGTGAGATGCTAAATTTATGCAAGGGTCTCCTTTGAAAGTTTTGTTCCTCTCAGCAGCTTCTGAAGGCTGCAGCTTCCAAAAATAAATACATATATTTGAGTATATTTCTCTTTAATGTGGAATAGAGAAGGAGTGTATCCAATATTTGAAAGTCTTTAAATAGAAGCTGATGAAGTCTCACAGATAGCATGTGTTCTTCATGTCAAGTGAAAGGATTGACTGGGGCCAGTTGCTTGTCTTCTACAACCCCCCTTTATCCCTCTTTGAGGTGATTCATTTTCTACAGGTGTTACATATAAATTATGTTAAAAGTTTCTAAGGTTATTTTCAAAAGTAACAAAAAATATGAAATTTTCTCTGGTTCCTTTCATGTTTGAACTGCTGGAAGCACATGAATACTGGTTTCAGTAAAAGGTTTCAGAAAAATATTCTTGTAACAGTTTGGGAGCAGATGGTGTCATAGAGTGAGTGAACTGAAACGTGTCAAATGTAGGTCATGTTTCTTTTTCTCTACTATTAATGATTTGGAACATCTTTTGCAACTCATTTTCATTTTCCTTTCTTGCTGCTGCAGTGGTCTGATATCATTTGTGAAAGGCAGATTGGAGAGCTGGGGATGAAATATACGTTGTTCTGCAGTAGAATGCTTGGGAATTTGGTATAGTATTAAGTTTTTATTCATTGGTACTTCTGAGAGAATTTTATAGGACTACTTATGGTTTTATCACTTACAGATTGCTGTACTATAGCTATCAATATATTTCATAATACATATTTTTTACTCAAAATTTCTTTAATGCTGACCTCTCTGAAAACAGTATTTACAGGATGGCTTTTCCTTCATAGAGATTTGTGGGGATTTTTTTGCTCTTGTTTTGGAATTACTTGGGGCTATCTTTAATTTGGGGCCAAATTTCCCATGGATCTGAAAAAAGATTCATGGCTTCATTTAAACCTGCCCTCTTTCATAGATAATTTCAGCAAAGTTTTCTCTTGCTTGTCTTTATGCTTGAGAATCCGACTTTTGTTTTTTTTGAAAGTAGAAAGTGCCCGTATTATAATAATCCTTCCTGAATCTTTTGCCAAAGTGCAAAACTAAATGAATAATAATAAAAAAAAAACAACAACAACAAAAAACCAACAACCCAAATAAAAAAACACAAAGCAGAGCTAATGCAGTTTTCTTGGGACTACTTTTAAAAGACGTGTTCAGCACAATTTGCACATAAATGAAAAGTCCTGGTGTCTGATGCATTTTAGCAAATATTTGTATTAGTAGATGTATCTCTTGGTTTGTAAAGTCAAGCCTATGTCTCATAGAGGAGTGGTAAATAAAAGGTAAATTCCAATCACCACAATCAAATCGGTGCAAAACTAATCTTGTCCCTAAAATCTGCACAGTTTAAATCTGTAATTCCCTTTAGAATATGGAGAAGGAGAGTTAAATACTGCCTAAAAATCTAAAGCAATATTTTTAGACTAGTTTGTGTGATGTTACTAATTGTAATCTTGCCTCCTTGGGCTCTGTTGATCCCTGAATTTTAGGTATGTTAGTAGTTCTAAAATGTAGAGAAATTCTATCCTTTGATAGCGAAAGATTTGACAAGTAATATTCATCAGAATATAATTTTAAAAAATTAAAAACCATTTTGTTTAGTGATTACTGAGCACCATTTATCCTTCAGCCTTGCAGGTTAAAGTTTTAGGACAAAGGAAAGACAAACTGTGAAGACATAAGGATTTTTCTGAACATACACAACATTGCTCATTTCTACTTCATTCTGGAATTTAAAGCCTTCTAAGCCTATGTTTTTAAGATCAAGTACAGCCATTTTTTCTCCTGTAGCATCAATAAGTAAAAGAATTAATGAGAAAATAATCAGCTAAGGCTGAGAGAGTTAAAAGTGAGCAGGATGTTTTAAATGTTTGTGTGGTCATCTGTCATAGCACTCCACTGGGGCATGGTGCAATGTACCATTCTGAACCTGAGAGCTAACATGTGCTTGTGGCTTTCTGTCACCCAGAGTTGGCTAGGAGACACTTCTACCCTGACAGAGGCTGACAGATTTCAGTAGAACAAGTACGGAAGTATAAATACTCTCAATGTGCAGACTGTCATGCAGCATGTATTTGTGGTAGGTGCAGTTTGGAGGTGCTGTGCTCTTTCTACTGCAGGTGGGACTCACTGATAGGCCACATACTTGTTGGTGGGGTGTTGAAATTTGCCATTCTAGAGCATGTGAGAGAGGTTTTTCTGTTATCTAACCTGGGCTGAATTTTCAAAGAACAATGCTCTATAGTGGGATATCATTAATCTGCTTTACATTAACTTAAAGATCTGTTACCAGAATTTTATGATTCAGCATTTTACTTATAAATAATTCAGAATAATAAAAGTCATTCTGATGAAAGCAGTTTTGTGCAAATGATAAGAATAAGAAATCAGTAGGGATAATGGTGAGGGCTAGTTGCAAGACCTCCCTTTATTTGAGCTGAATAATGGATCCTTCATTTTTTTTAAATTCATGCTGAGGGTGTAAAATACAAGTTAACTTTCCTGTTCTGGTGAAATTGAGGTGCAGAGAAAATTCCTTTATCAACAGTTTCTGGTAAAATTCTTCATGCTCTGCAAATTTTCTGTCCTCTGTCCCTCAATTTGATATCAATAAAAGTTGTATCTGAACAGCTCCGTTCAGCACCCATGTCAGTGGCTGGTAGATTAATTTGCCAGGTAGAAGCTTCAAGCAATACTTCTACTGAGAAGCTGGAAAACATAATGCATTTTTTTTTTCTAGAAGAAGATTCTACTTTTTTTTTTTTTTAATTTTTATTTTTATTTTTTTAAATTTTGGTACCATTGCACTGCTTGGAGTCTGTTCTTTTTCAAACTCTTTATTACACACTGTAGCTGTTATTTCTTCAAATTATGTATCCCTTTTCTGAACAATATGTTGCCTGATGGATACATTGGTTACAGTTCTCATTACTTGTCAGATTTGGGAAAGAATACTCTTTTATTAACTTCCTTATTTGCCAATCCATTTGTGGTTAGGCTGGTTCTTTGCTACCTGGCTTATATTGTCTGATTTCTATTTGACACAAATAGCTATAAAAGCAGATTTATTGTTCTACTTTTCTATTATCTCCCCAAATGTGATGAGCTGGTTGGTTGTTTTTTTTCTTTTTCTTTTTTTCTTTTTTCTTTTGGCTTTTCAGGGTTGTTGACAGTGATCAATGGCCTTCATTTTATTCAAATTAATTTTCAGTACTTTTCTCTGTCGTTCATAATTGAGTTCCACTATCAATATTCTCTGTGTATATTGAATAACAGCAAGACTGCATTGCTTGCAGTGCTTCTGTAACTTTATCTGCTTATAGTGCTCTGTTTCTGTACAATCCAATCTTTGAAAGGTTCTTCTGGGCACATATTTAAATCACTTTACAGATTTAGTTTTTTTTCCTGCTTATTGTCTTTTTCAGTTGGTAAGAATTGTTACTTTGACAAGAAGTCTAATTTTCAGTTTTGAGTTAGTAACGAGGGATGGCATGTCAATACTGATAATTTATATGTAGGAAGTTAGTTGCTTCTCTTTGCAAAATGCTTATTGGCAAACGTTTTTTACAACATTGTATTTGAGGTACAATCTATGCAAAATTTATTCCTTCCTATATATATATATCTTTTTTCTTACCTATCCTGTGTAGCACTTCTTAGTGATAACAGTTACCTGCACAACATGTCCTGTGGGTGCTAACATGGATTTTTCTGGGACATTTCTCTTGTTTTTTGATTGTTGTTATTGTTGTTTGATTTTTGTTTGGTTTGTTTCATTTCTTAAGGAAGTTATAGCATGTACAGACAGATTACTAATTTTCTTAACTTGATTGCTGCAGCTAATAAAGAAAGAAGCAGCTTCTAAAGCACAACTGCAGTATTGGTCATTCTTGACGTGGGCTCAACCTCATAGCTTCCTTCAGCAGTAGAAACTGCAGTTTCTGTCCTATCCCTCTCATTATGATATGCAGGTCCGTAGACTAGAGAAGGTGATAGAAGACAGGCAGGCAGGCCATCTTGCATCTTTTCTTCCAGACATCTCCTTAAATGACATAACAGCTGTGCATCGTTTCGATGAGTCATCCTGCTGTCTGTTTGTTACTCAGCAGTTGGGCAAAACATAAACCACGAGCAAAAGTAATTATTGAATAAGTATAGGATGAAAAGGACTGATTATGCGTATTTTGGTAAAAAGGTCAAGTGCGAAGCAGAAATGATGATGACAAATGGAAAATATTTTCTCTAAAATAAATAAACAACTAAAATCAATTCCATAGCCTTTATTATAATGTTGAAATTGCTAAAGCTAATTATGATGAATGAGACTAAACATAGTGTGCCTCACAGGCTGAAGATATTCATGCAGTGTTGTTGTGCTGACTCCCAGCACCAAATTTAGCAGAGCCATTAATCATTACAAAGATGTGGTATATTCTCTGGATGGTGGGTTTAGGATTTCATATATATATACGAAATGCATGTATGTATATGTGTGTATATATATATATATATGTAGTATAAATATACTCCTATGTATACGAACTTAATACCAGTGCAGAATAATCTATTTGAGATTAAATGTTTTATGCAAGGATGAAATTTTTATGTCTTCTTTAAACCAGGTAGTCAATATGGATGTAGCCTAGTAACAGACTATAAACTGAAGTAGTGACCCAGCACAGAAATATGTCATAATAACTGCTTAATTATGAACGAATATCTGTGATCATGTCTGATATGTCCGTAGTGGATCTGGTTCAGCTAACTTGAACACATAAGTCTTCTGAATTAATGCCATTTGCAACTCCAGGAAATTTAACTTTGTATTGTAAAGAGAGGTAGTTTAAACATAAACTTTGAAAAATACTTCTATCTTATACTAGATGCTTTAGAAGCAAAGTGCTTAATATACCTAAGGAGAACAGGAGAAGAAATGATAAGGAAGGAAAAGTATTTGAAAGTTGAATAATGAACTCTGGAAGGGGTTTATTGATTTGGTGGCAGGTTAAAACTTTAGGTAGATGATGGAATGAACACTAAAGTGAAATTCATTAATCACAAATATGGAAGAGCAGTATTTAAGCTGAAAACATGCTGACCTCACTGAGTGTGCTGAGAGAGGCAATTCAAAATGTGAAATTCTGAAAACCTATGCTGCACTGTACTGTCATTGCTGTGAATGTCAAGGTAGCACAGTAGTAAAGCCTTCCAGTGATAGAAGAGTAATGTGCATGTCTTATTGTGCATAACTTCTATTTGTATTTTTGACAATTTAAATACTTCTCCATCTAATCCAGCTTTTAGAATATGAATGCAGTAAAGAAACTAAATAATTTTCCTGTCAAGGCAGATCTGACTTCTATTTATGGTAGAATTCTCTACAGGATCTTTGTAGCTGTGTTGTCAAGCCAGTTATATAATTGCAATTTGTGTTACATATGGATTTATTTAAAGTATTTGATAAGTTATGTGATAAAAGCTCTTTGACATATCCACAGTGTGGGTGGCACGCCATCTCTGGCACAGCCTGGAGAAGCAAGGGCAGGAGAGGGAGTCCAAATACCCTGCCTAGATACTCCCTAGCACATCAGCGGAGTATGGGATGCACTGTGGCAGGAGAAAGAGTTTGTGATTACTCAAGACTTAGTATGGAATAATCAGAGGAGGAAGCAAAGGTGAGAAAAGGGAGTTGTTTAAAGAATTTGGGGAGAAACAAGTGTGGAAAAATAGAGGGGTAAGGGAATAAAAAGGGTTGACTGTATAAATAGTGGGCCGGTTGGTCTGTATTCATGTGAATGCTCTGAGTCTTGCCTGTCATCTGTGTGACTGCTGTTATATATGTATTTATATGTGGTGTTTGTGTGATCTGTGTACATGTGCCTGCTGGGAACACAGATCCAGCCTTGTTTCTGCTTGGGCCTTAGGGCACAGCCTGTTAGATTCAAACATGATATATTTTCCATTAACAGTATTAACCTTGAAAGATGTCAGAAACTGCTGTTAGAAGTAATCATTATGAAAAATATATCACAGAATGATGAAAACAGAGGGCTGCACCTCATGTAGACCATGCATGCAGAATACAGATTAAACATGGAAGCATGGAATTAGACTCCAGGTGTGCATTTTTACAATTTTGCTCTCATCTTGCATAATTTTGTCCAATAAAATAGAACTGGAGAAAATGTGCCTAATTTTTCAGTATTAATTAGGGCTGTTTTTCTTTATTTCCTGGTGGAAATTTCAGAAAAACTTATATTGCTTCATGGTTCTGTTTATTTACACAGATTTCTCCAATTTGAATGTACTATTATTATAAACTCTGATTTGAACCTGAATAATCTTTGCTTTGGAACAAACAAGGTAAAAATTGCAAACCACGATTGAGTAATTGCATTTCATTTTGAAAACAGACTTAAACGTGTTTGCCTTTGTTCTCCAATGGACTTCAATACTGAAAGCTGCAGCTAGGCTTTTAGCGAGACTTTACAAGTCGGTGCATGCCACTTCAGAGTTTCAAGGGGGGATAGGAAATCACTTGTTTTTCCTGTGTACCTATTCAGTCTTTAGGTGCTTCTATAAACCAAGATCTGAAGCAGTTTTCAGATTTTTACTGACAGAGGATGGCATAGCTCAGACTGTTGTAGAGAGTGGGGTTACATCTGACTAGTGGCCATTCTAAGGCTCTAACTGAGTCAGGCTCAGTCTAGGGCTGCTTCTATTCAACAGTTTTATCGAGGCAGGATGCAGGTGCTAAATGCGTCCTTAGCAAGTTTGCTGATGATATTAAACTGAGAGATGCTGTTGTCTCTCTGAAGGGACCAGAACCCTTGAATGGGGTTCTAGATACATTGGATCAACCAGAATACAAGCATTTCTATTTTTCTATGATGTATAATTGTTATATAAGACTGAGAAAACCTTGTATTTGGCTCATGAAATATGTTGAAGTGAGCTTGTCTATGCTAGGCTGTGTAATTTCTGCCAACAGCAATGTTAATACATTTTGAGGAGGTTAAAGGAAATATTAAATATTTCTCTCCTGTTTACTTGAAAGCATTTTATGTTTTCCACTGCTTCTGGATTATAAATAATCTTTTCTTGTTCCGTTGGAGAGGTCTCCTTCCAGTCTATGTCGTCTTGATACAGATGGAGTGTTCATGGCCTTTGACTCAATGTCTCTTCAGAGATCTCCCTTAAGTGAAGTTTCATGCCCTACTGCTTTCTTTTTCTTATTATTATTGCCCTCCCCCCCCCTTTTTTTTTTCTTCTTTAAGACTGCCTCTTTCTCTGAAGTCCTAGACGTTACAGTCTCCTTGGCATTCTGTCATAAGCCTAGGATAGACTACTGTCTCCCTAAATACTCCTTCTATTCCTCAGTTTACTTCAGGGAGATGGGATCCAGTTACATCTAACTCCAGATTTAACCTCTTATTTCTGATAGAGGCCAGAAATGAACACAAGGGTGAAAAAGGTAGTGAAGGAAAAAAATATATATATGTGTAGAGCATTCAAAAGAGCGTGGTAATGGTGAGACCTGCCAGAATCTCTCAGTAAGGAAAGGTCACTAAAGTCAAGTTAGTTAACAGTGGAAATAGCTTTTCTAAAATAGAAGCAAGTGTGAATAGGAAAATAAAATCAGAGGTGTAACCTGGATGGGAATTGAAAATTAGCCACTTGTACTAGAAATTAGGGAGCTGTATCCAGTCTGACTCTAAATGCATGGAGTAGACAGAGCAAGCTATGAAAAGAGATTCCACTCTTAAGGATGGTCAGGACTATAAGTCAGGGAGGATATGATGTTTGGTTCAGAAATAAAAAAATTATATTGAGAACATACTGAAATATATTCAAAAAATATGAGGAAACAGTTAAAATATTCACCATATCTTACAGTATGTGGAAAGGACAGTTAGTAAAAGCTGTTAAAGCACTTTTTTTCCCTCCTTTGTGCAAGGATGTTCTAAATAGAAAGTCAACTGTGAAATGAAATATGCTTCTTACTCAGTTGAAATCCCTACTTATCAGGCATTTCACCTACCATGCCATGTACTTCGATATGCAGAATCAAAATTACCATCTGCTAAATCAGATGCAAAAACCAGTTACTCAAGTATATTGCCTACAAAATCAAATCAATATGAAATGGCATATATTTAGAACTAGTGAATTGTCTGCTTTAAAGTTTCTTTTTTGTTCAGATGCAGAGTTCTAAATGTCCAAATATAAATATTGCTACTTGTTTACATAAGTGTATATAAATATGTATATATGTATGCATATTAAATTACTAAAATTTATGCTTTTTCCTTTAGAAATAGCATAAAGCAGTTTAGCTAGGATCTAGGACTGTCTAATACACCTTTTTAAGCACTTAGTAACTTAGAAAGCAATGTTATATTTTGAGTAACTGTGTCGAAACAAAAATCAAGCTATTTACTTGCTCAGTTTTAACCACAAAACAGAACACATTTGTATAGTACCACTGTATTAGGAGGAATCTTTGACTTTTTATTTGGTTCCACAGTGAACATAATTGAGAGATTAACCTTCAGATCAAGATTTCACCTAGCTGTAGAGGGCAGCTTTAAAAAGTGTGTAGAATCTCTTCTTAAGGTTGCTGATACATTATTTATATAATGGTTGTGAGACAACCATATATTATATAAATATGGCTGTGAGACAACCGTAGGGGTAAAGCCACATTTCTACATAAGGAATTGTGGTAGATATACTGAATTAGATGTGAAAAGCCCGGCTCTATTGCAACATACATTATTGTCTTACTGGACTCTGCCATTGTTGACTAGTTCTATTGGGGAAGTCATCACATTTGTATTGGATCTGGTCCTAACGTGAGCTATACAGGCTGCCATTTGCTGAACCCGGCAATAAATTCATGTGCATCTTTTTCTTCAGGTGCATTTTCATCTTAAAGTTGTGTAGGGAGAATAGTAGGAAAGAGAAAAGTACAAGGACCAATGCTTATGTTAATACAGAGTGAAAAAGCTATTTCCATCATTACATGGGTTATTGAAAAAACCAATAAGTTGTGAAACAGTTCTTTTATATTCCTTACTGTGTGTGTTCAATATCTCAAGAACCTTTGTGGAATACACTGTATCTGCTATTTATCTGGCTTTTTATCCTGAGCTGAGTGCTCAATTGTCTTCCGTCTTGACCGGAAGAGCTTGAAGTTCAATATATATATATATATATATAAAATAATAAAATTATTATTATTAATTATATTATATATATGTGGAGTTCAAAAATATATATATATATATATATATTTTTTTCCATGTCATAGGTTTCTTTTGAAATAGTAGTACGGCACATTAATAGAACCACTGCAGAATAACTGTATGATGTGTAACAGAATTTCTAAGCAACTCTCACCTGATGATTTCATTTCCCTAGGCCAATTTGAAAAGCATGGAAGAACTCCCAAATATTTAAGGAATAAAGTATCATAATCTATTCAATAGCAACTTTCTCTTAAGAATAAATGATATAATTAATCCTTTCCTGTTTATTTGATTTGTAATTTCAGAGCTTCCCTGAAAGACAGTTTTTAAACATTTAATTTCCTTGCATAAACTGTCATATAAACATACTTTCTCTCCTACGGTATTATGATACCTAATAACTGTGGAAAAAATGTTTATACATATCCTATGTGTCAAAGCTTTCTTGCATGCCATTTATATTCAGGATCAGTGAATTTGTCATTATTTGGACAAAACTGCTTTAGGTTAAAAATAACAAAAAATGAATCCTTCAGATAACTGAGTGCTTTGTAGAACATTTTCATCTTAGCGTCTGTAATCTGTTGCTCCAATAAGGAGTGCTATTCTATAAGGTAGTTCTAAGAGTTCTCATTGGGCATGGCCAAACTCGGTAAGGGTGATCATATGAGTCCATTTAGATGCAACGAGACAAAGGTGCTTGGTGCCAAGCATGAATCTGTAATTCTAAGAGTTCTTGTTAGGCACAGCCAAATTCCCTAAGGTTTGTTGCACAAGTCCATTCAAACATATCCAGGCCGATAGCACTGAGGAGGGTATAACCATTTAATGCAACAACATATAGTTAAAAGCTTCACAGAAGTCTGAAATAAGTGATAGATTTTGATAATGAAAGTTTGTTTCCCTAATCTAGTGTTCATGTGGCAGGGCTGAATCCAGTTAGGGGGTTGATGTTATTACTACTGGAGTTATTGTTCTTCTGCTCTCCTTGTTCATGAGAGGTGACTCTGACCAACTTAGGAATGGAGTTTGAAGCTTCAGTATTTCCATCAGGGGTCAAATGAGATACTGCAAGGTATCCGCTTGCATATGGATCTGGAGCAGACTTTTCTGCCCGTTCAGTTTTTAATATTCTGAAGGTGCATGGAAGAAATTGCTTAGAGAATGTGATAGCGATAAATCTTAGCTTAAGTGGCACAGACAAAGTCTTGTCTACTAGAAACCAAAATAGCATTGAAGACAAAAGGTGGAAGTTAGTATTCCAAAATGATAACAATTTGCTGTGATATCTTCATTGCCCTCCTAAACAACCTAAATGATACTTTACAAGAAGTGTTAGTAAATCCCAGATTGGTTTTTGGTATACTTGTATCTGTGGGACTGAAAAACTTTCATAAAGAGAGTTTAATTCTGCTTCACCTGGATCAGTCTTCCTAATAAAGGGGTTCTGTTGGTGCAAATGCTTGGTTACTGTGAATTTCTGTTTGTCACACTTCCTTGATGGCAAGATAAGTGGCCTTACAGTACTTCTGAAGATCAGACATGACAGCATGAGAGCTTGAGTCCCTTTCCTTTGGCTTCATCTCTCTCTGCATTATAGAAGTGCATCTCTGCCACTTGAGTCAGTGCCCAAACTGCCTGGAATTACAACGCAGACGTCTTCAAATACACAAGCAGGTGATCTAACAAACAGATAAGTCTCTGCTCAATTCCAGAAGACAAAGTCTTAAGGATAGCATCAGAAATAAAGTTCTGTGCCTACCTTGCAGCATAGTCACAACTGAGATAGTCACATTCAAAATGCGATGATGAGTACTCTTCTTGTTTATTTGCTGATATATGTGGGATGCAGTGTAAATGTAAAGATGCACCCACCCTAGCTAGCAATTCATCCTAGACAGAAACTTAGCAGATTGACTCCTGACTGCCCAGAGGTTTCTTGCCTTACAGTACTTAACCAAGGGCCTAAGCTCCAGTAAGAGTAATAGGCTACATATGCCCTGTGTGTAGCATTTCATGGGATGGCTATGAGAAGCTTTTACTCTAGTGTGTGCCCCTACAATTCATGTTTTGTACGTATCTGTCTCTCTTAGCACTGTGTTTGTTTTCCTATGTAATGTATGTGGTCCTGACCTGCATGCCTCAGGTGAAGTTGTGTGGGAGTTCATAGGATGCTGTGAGGCAGCTGGGTTCATTAGCTGTAAGCTGTTAGAACCATAGCCACTAAAATTGGTAACGTGTTCCTGTTCCTCCGCTCTCTTGGACATCCTAAAATGGGTAGTGATACTGTTTGCTCAGACAGGCTTGTTAGTACTTGTAAAGCTCTGGGGCAGAGCAGTGATTGCACAGACCCACACCACAGCAGCTGTAGTGCAACAAAGTGACCACAGAGCGAGCAGTGGCTTTGAGGGTATTGCCACAGCTTCTGTGGGGAAATAGTGGATGTTCACAGCATAAGCAGCCTCGGAGGGCTGGCTTCTATCTGGGTTTTTATTTTACAAATGAATAGTTTTGCAATCTTCTTGCCTTTCCTTCGACAGATTTTATTTTTTTTCAGGTGAAATTTGTGGAAATGTCCTCATTATATTCTAGTGAATTCCATGTCCCTTATATGAGTAGGTGTAGGGCATACAAGGGTTCATCTCAGCAGATGAATTGCACTACATGGAAGAGACCTTAATCTGTAAAGTGTTTTACAACCTTCTCTGACTACTCATGATGCTGTGTTCTGATAACTCAAGATTAATTCTGATACCTCATGGTAAGTTCTGATACCTTTCTCTGATAACTCATAATGCTGTACAGTGAAATTGGGTTTCAAACCAATGATTGCTTAAGGTTCATAGTCTGTATTGTAATGTTTGAAGTTGTCACTTGTGAAAATTTCATATTATTTCTTCACATACCTCTAGGAATAGTACATTCTTATAACAAATGGAGTACAAGGGTATTTATACAGAGGGTATATTTACACCAAAGCAATTTGTCCACTCATAAGTGTTTGCAGTGTCTTAGCTATTCTGTGTGACCTTAGTACAGTGAAGTCCTTGGCTAGACTAATGATATTGATTAGAATCCTAGCATGGTTGATCAGGGAATGCTTTTCGCAAGTGATATGGTTTGCTAAGTTATAGATTTGATTTAATAGGTAAGGGATCCAAATAACTTGGTTGTGACTTTGATGCAGTATACAGCATCTCTAATTTGTTAAGTCATTAATCTGCTGGGTTTAACTAAGTAACAGATTGCAACTCTTGTCAGCTCCAGAAATAAAATGAGGTAGAGTCCAGATGCTCTCTACATGGCATACCCTTTCTCAGTAATTGCTTTGCTCAGGTGATCTAAATTTCTAGTTGTGACTCGTCCCTTAAAGTGCCACTATTAAGAGCAGATACTTAATGTGAGGCAGGACTTTCAAGATTTGCTATTCATCAAGTTTGTCTTGAAAAGTAAAGTATCCATAAGCAGCCCACTACTTCTTGGAATATTGATACACTGCTGAAAAGTTGATATTACCTACAGTTTTTAAAATTTGCCTGGTCCTAATCTACATAATTACGTGGAATTCAGATATGATAGCAATGTGTTTTGCTACA
>JAOWBP010001760.1:11630438-11653007 GCA_028571105.1 Tragopan temminckii | reverse complement strand
GTCTATGTTTATTGTAGCTAGAGGAAAATGTAAACTGAAATTTCATTAGTGTTAGTAGGAATCTCTCATCAGCATTAGAGCATTTTACAAGGCCAGATTGGATGGGGCCCTGGGCAGCCTGGTCTAGTATTAAATGTGGAGGTTAGTGGCCCTGCGTGTGGCAGGGGGTTGGAGATTCATGATCCTTGAGGTCCCTTCCAACCCTGGCCATTCTGTGATTCTGATATTCTGTGAGAATTTTAAATAGAAAAGCAACAGTGAAGGAGGCAGTGAAAGAGGTTAGGTTTGCAGCCTTAGTGAGTTATCCTTGCTGGGACAATGATATGATTAAGTTTGTAGGTCAGTTGGGAGCTAAACAAGGTTTTGTTTGGTGGTAGATCAGAACATACCACAGCAAAATGATGCCAAGTAATATCCCAGTGGAACTCTTATTGTATGCTGCAGTTAGACCTTGAAAAAACTTGTACACTAAGGCTTTGAAAGTGGATTTTATTTTTAAATGAAGATTAAGTCCGTTTTTTTTTCTCAAGGATCTTCCCCCCCTTATGATTACAGTGCAAGATACACAGTCTTCCAGCCTTGTGAACATATGGTTTCTTTTAACAGGCAGGAGTGTTTTTTGTTTTTTCCTCTCTTCTTTTCTGCTCTTTTCCTTATATTGTTTTGCTTTGTTGCAAATCTGAAGAAGTAGATTTTTCTTGAACTAGAAAAGGTAAAATGAGTACCATCACTTAGAGTTTTAAAGAGAGATTGTGTGTATCACTCTCTAAGTACTGATGGCAATCTCTGTTTTTGCAAGCTAATGTAATCATGCTCTCAGAATAAGGAATTTCTAAGCACTCAGTGCTCTTATTACTGTCTCTGGAGCCAGAAGTGTAAAGCATCTCCACGCTCAATACTGAAGGGAGAAGTGTTATCAAGAAGTGAACCATTTTGTTTTGTTTTATTTTCTGTGTATTCTCCACCATCTGTAGGACTGTTTTCATTCTGTTTTTTAAACAAGGAGGAAATGAATGCAAGTAACTGAAGAAGTGTTGATGTCTATAACATAGAGAATGCATTTCCACATACTGGGATAACATTTCTCCCTCTGTCATTCTGTCTAGGGCATTCTGTCCTAGTCAGACTGTAGAAAGCAGTCAGAACAGAGCTGCAAATGTCTAGTTGGCACCAAAAGAGTTGGACTGACTCCACCTTCTCACACTCCCTCTACATGTACCACCAAGCATAACTGGAAGAAAAGTTGCTGATCCAATGTGGCATTTCCAGTGACTGACACAAGCTAGAATTCTTTAGATTTCTCTACAATGCATGAGAACAGACCAAGAATAGATTTGCTTAAATGAATGGTTTCTTGAAGAACCAATACTCCAATGAAAGGATTTAAACATGGATGTACTGATATAACACTGTTTCTTTCTAGGTCAAACAAAAATTACCTTTAATCAGCATGTATGTACAATGTAAGTTCTTCAGAACAGAAACCAGTATTTGTCATCATCACATTTTGAGTACACAAATGAGACTGTAAAAAAGGGCCATTCTGAGTAGCCCCTACTCAGCAAATGTTCTTATCAAGCTATGAGAATGAACAAGTTTCACAGGAGTTGCTGGGCACATACTGAAAACTAACTAGCTATGTATAAGAAAACTGTTTTAAGCATTTAATCCCAGGCTTCAACGTTGTTTTATAATAAGGAGTTGACACATTGTAGCTTTACTTTCCCAGATCTTTAAGGCTGTGATGTGATGATTTAATCTGAGAAAGCCTTGGGAATGCCGCAGCCTTGAAACATGTTGACCGGACCCTGCAAAAATCCCAGCCACAATGCTGGGATAAAGATCCTTTTGCATCTGCACCAAATTTATCATGGTAGAGTCCAGAGAATGGCCTCACTGTCTTCTGAAGTCATTTCAGAATAGGTGAAAATGTTACCTGAGAGTGGTACTGGACTTTCAGCTCACAAAGGAATTTTCAGTTTGTGAAGTACTGATGGTAACTTGAAGGAGATACAGTTCTTCGTGTGATAAGGCAGTCTTCTGAATCTTTTTTGGCAAAAACAGTAATGTGTCAATACTTGATGTTGTGGAGCTGTCTAAGTTCAAATGTGATCAATTTCAAAGGTAAATGTACCATCAGTTACTAATGAAATAAAATTCCCTTAGTATCCATAGTAGCTGAACACCAAGAAGACTTTCTGGACTCTTTAATGCATAGTAGCTTGCTCTTTTAAGTTTTCTTGTCACTTTATAAGAAAGTTGGTACCGTATTTTCTTTAAAGATACATTTCTGAGGCGTTTGATCACTTAAACATTTTCCAGTTTCTTAATTCTTTCTGCAATTGTATACATATTTAATGAACTACAATTTTTAGTATGGAGTTGAAATTCTTAGTAAGATTTGACACGCCTGGGAGAAAATATTTTCAGCATAAGGTTTTCTAAATTTCCAGTTCACCACTTAGATAAAAACAATGTTTTTTCTTGTGACAGCAAATTTTAACACTGGAAACTTCATTTATGGGAATTCTAGCCGGAAAATTAAAAATATATTGCACCACATCAACCAGCATCAAGGTGTAGCATCTTTACTAAAAAAAAGCACATTTTATAAAGTGTGTGCATGTTCTTGCTCTTGAATCATTCATTGCCTTGAATAAGCTACAATGGTAAACTCAAGGAAGGGTCAGTTTCTCAGCTGGTATGAATCAAGGGCACTTCAGTGAGTAAATCAAATGTTTGCAGTCGCATAAGGAAAGGATCTAGCCCGGAGTACTCAGTTGCTCTAGCAGTTTGCAGTAGGATGCGGATGTTTTGATTATCTTCTGCCGTGTTGTAGGATGACGGCTTACTGTGGTGCTTGCCGACTGGCTAGTCTCTGTGATTGCAACTCAAGAAAGGAGTTGGTGCTGTTCACAAGTGCAATTGGTGCCAGAAGAATACTGGATGCATCATGACGCTCACTGTTCTCGTGGAAGTGGAAAGAGGACTACTCCATTTGAAAAGGAGTTGCATCATTCTGAACACAAAATACTTCACTGATTTTGTAAGTTCAGGTTGCTTAACGGTGACCCTGCTGAGAATAACAGAATGACATAAAACTTGTATGTGGAAATTACTTGAACTGCACTATCAGGTGTTTACTCTTACATTTACATTCTCTTAGCAGAGAATGGATATTCAGAGGAGTTACCTCCAAAAGTTTTAGAAGAATATCGAAAAGCTGTAATACTCTGATACATCATTGTTCAGTGTGGAGGTTTATCCTCCAAAAATTGCTACTCCATCTCACAAAATTATTTAGCACAATTTCAACTGCAGAATGAAGATGTAGGTTGATTCCTTCCTCCCACTTCTTCTCTCTCTTAAAAAACAAATTAACTCAAGCCCAAACCAATCCATCAGTAAATGACTATATTTTTAGCAATTGCTTTCCTTGGCTTGGAACATTTGGGAGTGATGCTCAGCTAAAATGCCTAATAAGGGAATGGTAGCTGTTGGACCACACAGAAGTACACATAGTCCACTGCCCTATCTTAAACAGAAGCTTATGGCAAGTATTTAGTGAAGAGTATAAAAACTGAGCATGCATATGGTGGCACTTCCTCAGAATATTTTTCTAGTCTCCAGCATCTCTGTATTAACAGCCCCATATAAATTTTATTATGGAAAGACCACAGTATCCATATCACTGTGGGGTAAGTACTTCCTGCAGCCCATGTACCTGTTGTGTGATCAGTCAGCTCCTTCTATTTGTTTGGGCGCCTCCTGCTGCCTGTTGGCCTCACTCATGCCCTGTGGTGAGAGAGGTGGTGAACTCCTAGTTCCTGTTAGTTCCACCACAAGTGATGGTACAGACCGCCATCATAACTCTCTTTGGACATCTCTCTTTCAGGCTGTAGTATTGTAGCCCATTTACCCATCCCTTATGTAGAAAGTGTACCATGCTCACAGTGTTTTGAAGCTTTCCATTTCTACTGCAGCCTTTTGGAAAAGGAGGACCAGAGCTGCTTGCATTATTCAAGATACTGGCACTCTGTAGGTATATGTAGAGACGTAACAATGTTCTATCTTGTCTTTTTTTTCCTCTCGTTATTCTTTTTCTAGTAATCTATATTGTTTGCTTTATTGATTGCCCTTCAGTAGAAGTGAAAGAAGCAAGTATGCTTACTCAAATGTATAGCAAGATAAGGTATAATTGATGTATAATTCCTCCAACTTTTTTTTCTATTAACAAAGGCTGATCGTCTAGAGTAGGCTTATGGCATTTACTAAGGAATAGAAAAATCTGTAGAGAGTGTATCAGGAGGTTCTCTTGAGCTTGGGCAGAAGCACTAATTGAGAATGTATTATCTTTTTCTGAAGACTGTTGGCTGTATTTTCCTGCTTTCAGCAATAGCAGATGAGGTGTCAGAGAAAAGCTGCTCCATTTGTTGCTGGTTCTGCTGCATCCTATTCCTCTTGGCACCAGCAATCAGAGAATTAGCATGTCTCCTTTTGACATTTTGCAAAATATCTGTTTTTCTCTAGGAGTGGATTCAGAAAGCAGATATAATAGGGTGCACCCATTTTGTTCCTGGGCTTTAAGCAGAAGATGGGAGGTGCCCTGCTTGTATTTGGGTTTTGTGCTCTGATTAGGCTCCTGGCATCTCCCTGCAGTAAGCAGCAGGTGGGAAGCACTGTGCTTTCTGGTTAGGAAAATGTGATAGGAGTTATGAGCCCAAACCATCTTTTTCCTTTTCAGTTCTCACTTCTGAGCACCCAAATTGAACTGAGAGCAGAAAAAATTGTACCTACCTAAGATGAAGCTAGCTAGCCTCTCATCATGGCTGCTCCAAGTGGAAATGGGAGCATAAGTATATCCACTCTTGCTTAACAGCCAACCCAATTATGCATGTAGAAGAAGCGTGGATAGTTTTTGGAAAACTGCTGGCAGCAGATGCTTGGCTGGGGTAAAGAGTCTTCAGCAGTCTTGTGATGATCTACACCAGATGAAAATCTGATTCCAGTTATGCATTTGGGACTTCAGATGGCTGTCTTCACTGGAAGCTGCTGAGCTTCCCTCACTGATAATTTAAAAGGAATTTTAATCCTTTCAGAGCCTGCCTGTTTCAAGCCTTGTAATGATGCATACTGATGGTTCTATCCAATTCATAAAAGCTAATCACTGGATGTAAAATATCACAACTGACAGAAACGAGGAGTTACTATATTACTAAACTCTCTCAAAACAAACAAACAAAAAGAACGTACACAATTAGCCAAGCCACAGGCCTTTAGAAATGTTGCAACGTTTCCAATAAGTAGATGTTACTAAAATCATGATATAGTATGGACTCCCTGAGAGAAAAAAATGGGCTAGTTTTTTAAGCTACTCTGTCATCTTGCTGCTGTTTAGTATATGCATGCAGAAAGTGGGGAGTGCAAGCACGTTTCTTGATACTTCTGTGTTTCAAATTTCATCAGATTACATTAATTGGTAGTGAAATATACTTTCATAAAGGTTTATTCAAAAGTTTTGTATAGACTGCTTTTTGAGATATTTGTAGGATGACTCACTTTAATCTGGAGCTTTTATAGCTCTTCCTCTTAAAGTCATTTTTTGTTGACATTCTCAATGGATGCTTTCCCTAAGAAGCAGTGTTAGAAAACCATGAATGAAGCTGTATGCAGTGAATTGCTTTGCAGCAGCAGTAGGAAAAGTATCACGATAACAGTCTTTTGTGCTGAAAATTAAAATTCACCTACATGGCATTTTCCACTTATTCATGGTTACCTTTTTCATTGTGGTTGTCACACATGCTTGTAACAAACTGGTGGGTTTTGAAGTTTTTCACCAAACAATTTCTTTTTTTTTTTTTTTTTTACTAGGTGTCACTATTTTAAATATGTATGCTTTTGACTGGCTCGTTTGGGAAACAAATAACACCACTCAGCTTTGTGGAATGCTTGGTGATTGCATTCTGAGCTTATGGTTCATAGCAAATAGATGACCTACTTATATAAGGAACATTCTCAGGAGTCCTCTAAGTAATGAAATGGAGGCAGTGCACATGTTCATAAAGAGAAAAAGAGGTAAAATCTGATAAACAGGAATTGTTAACATTTCGATTCACAGAGATACTTAACCTAGAAAGGAAATCAATTTGTAAGATAGTTGTAGTAAAATGTTGTTCTACACCACCCATTTGTTTATAGTCTCTGTGGTAGCTTTAAATGGTAGTCTTTGCCAGGGAATGTGAGTGGCTTTTAATAAAAAATCTCAGCAAACAGGAAGGGGCATGATATCAAGGCAATGTTTTAATATACACCAGAACCAGTAGAAAATCTGTCATTTGCATTCAGAGGACGTGAGGCATCTGTGGTTCATGGATGAGAGTTAGAGGGTGGGGGATCATGGGCTGGCAGATATAAAGAGACTGAAACTGGTAGTTGCTTTAAAATAAAATACTGAAGATAGCTTGAACAGGGAAATGGAAAAACATGAAATATGTTGTTTTCTGGCTAGATTGAAAGAAAACAAGAGGTACTCCTTTTCTAGATGTGATTTCTGAATATTGAGATTCAATGTTTGTTGAGGTTAAGGTCTGTAGAGTTAAGGGTAGTTGAACAGTAACTGACATACTGTAATACTGAAGAACTGTAGGTGTCTTGACAAAGAAGACATAACTGCAGATTACAAATCTTATTTAAATCTGTTGCTGTCCTACTGCTAATTCAAACTACAGAATCCCCATATTCTGCCATTATTCCTGCTGTTCTTAAAGTCTGCTGTTCTCAAAGTCTGCTGTTCTCCTTTAACAAATATCTCTCGGTATGCCATTGCTTCAGTAGTATTTCTTTCATTGAAGCTCTAAAGATCTGAAAATCTAAATAAGTGAATAAATCCATGAATACTCAGGAAAAAGTCTTGCTGCTATATAAGCACAGTAATACTTTATGCCCAAAATGCTGATATCTTCCTATATGGACTGTCTTAGTCAGTCAGTTATTCAGATGCAATTTGGGAAAATGCAGTACCAAAAGAAAGGAAACCAACTTCCCTTAGCAGGAGAAAGTGGGATGCAGGAGTTAGGAGTGTCTGAGCTAAATATATACTGGAAGAGCAAAGATTTTGCTTCCCCACTGTCTCAGCTTTTCTAAAGTGTACTGAATAAAATCTGCTAGAGGAAACATCTATTTTATATGGTAACTTGCAGTATCTCTCTCAAACTGACTGTTGCAAGCTAGCAGGAGGCACAGACAAGCCTCTGGGATTGCCAAATGCAGCTTTCACTGCCGATTGCCCAAAGGGTTTGTCAACACCACCAATTTCCTTGGATTTGTCATTTTCATAAAAACCATGTGTCTTGAGACTGTCAGATTTACTTGAGTCTACTGTAAACAGTAGTTAAGATTAAAACGAGGGAGAAACTCTTGACTACAAAGTTGAAAAGGCTGTTGGAAAAAGGAGGCATAAAGTAAGAAAATGTGAGGTTAAAATGCATCTGAAAGCAATCTTTCCTCTAAACTGTTATATAAGATTGGGATTTGTCTCAGATGCTTTAGCTCAGAGCTGAATCCACAAAGCCCCAGTTGAAGAACTGTCTTTGAGAACAGACACGTGAAAAGACTTTGGAAAGGTAACAGCATGGTCCTGCTTACCCTGGGCACTCTGTATCGAATTCACCTCCTTCTCTTTTGTCTCAAACAGGTCTCTCAGGCTCACTTTCTTCTTGTCTGTTATCTAAAATAAAAAGGCTTTCATAACATACATTTCTAATCATATTTACCCAGACTGTCTTCACTAATTTCCTGAAGAATTCATCTCTCGGGTCCTGGGATCCTGTGTTGACATTTTAGACCTCACTTAACATATTTCTTCTGGTTGAAAGACTTTTTAGTGCTCACTTAACACATTCCAGTTAGTAGAAAGACCTTTTTCTTTTAACAGGCTTCTAATTCTGCTGACTGACAGCGCCCCTTATATATTGTAAGTCTTAATTTTGCTGTCAATAAATTCTATGAAAATCCTAACCTCTGAGTTTTCACTGAGATTATACAAAGTATGATAGTAGCTGTAGTGTTCAGACAATTGTTTATTTTTTGATAGTGTCAACTGTTATCGGTTCTGGGGATCCTCCACTGACAAAATGGCTGGCATTGAGAAACGTTCATGCACCTGGTGGGATTCTCTTCAGTAGCAGATGCATTCAGCCTGGGCAGGCACAGATGTTATGTCTAGCATAGAAGATGTGTGATTTGTAAGAGAGTGAAGTGGGATTGCATTTCCACACAGATCACACAATAAAGCTTCCACAGGCAGAGGATGTTTATCCTCACTTGGATGCTAAACCCGGTGTGGTATGTCCCTCGTTTTGACTTTGACGAGGGAAGGCATTTACTCCAGTGTGGTCCACACTTTGCTATGCCCACAGCCTAACAAGCTCTACAGAAACTATGTGACTTGACTCTGCAATAGAAGTGTAAATCAGGAGTATCTCCACTGAAGTCAGTGAGATTATGGTGCTATAAAAGTGATATATGTGTGAGGAAAACCGGAGCCATGGGATGAATGACTAGAGTTGCCACTGAGCTGTAGAATCTCTTGGCATACCTAGTCTGTAAAATGCAAAGACTGTGTGCAATACTTTCAATCAGAACAGTGAAAAAAAGAAAAAGATTTAGGGGAGACATCACTAAGACAGCAAAGCTGAGGGCCTTGCTTAAAGTGAGAAAACAAAAATATTTCTAAACCACCTGAAGAATTGACAATTGCTTGACAAGATGCAAGAATGAGTCTCTTTCTTACCCTCTCACTTGTTTAAAAGCTGGGGTTAAAGATTATCTTTAAAATCCAGACTCCATTGAAATGTATATATATTTTTATTTTTCTATGAAATTTTGTTAAAACTAATTGTCATATTGAGTTTAGCTTTAGCTTTTTAGGTAAATATTCAGTTTTTTCACCACCTCTCTGGGCAACCTGTTCCAGTGTGACACCACCCTTATTGTAAAAAGTTTCTCCCTTATATCCAATCTAAAAATTCCCTGCTCTAGTTCAAAACCATTTCCCCTTGTCTTTCACAACAAGCCCTGCTAAAGTATCCATCTCCTTATTTCTGACTTTTTGGATACTGAAAGGCCACACTATCAAATCTCCCAGGAGCATTTTCTTCTCCAGGCTGCACAGCCCCAGCTCTCTCAGCCTGTCCTTGAAGGAGAAGTGTTCCATCCCTTGGATCATTTTTGTGTTCCTCCCCTGGATGCACTCCATCAGGTCCATGTTTCTCCTGCACTGAGGACTCCACATCTGGATGCAGTGCTCTGGATGAGGTCTCACGAGCACAGAGCAGAGGGGCAGGATCACCTCCCTTGTTCTGCTGGCTGCACTTATTTGGATGCAGCCCTGACTGCGGTTGGCTTTCTGGGCTGCAAGGGCACCTTGCTGGCTCATGTCCAGCTTACCATCCACCAGTACTGCCAGGTCCTTTTTTGGTAGGGCTGTTATGGTGCTTTAAATTCTGATTCAGTTGTGATTAGACACTCAGCTACTCTAAGAGAATGAATAGTTCTACTGAAACCTTCTACATACTGTTCTCCTGCTCATATAAACTACCCTACTGTCAGACTCTGACCTATGCCTCGGGGGACAACGTATATCTGTTTTCTTTGTATGAGTTTTGATTTTTTTGTTTGCAGGTGCTGAAGAGTCATCAATGTGATGACTTCTGTGTAAAAATCTATTTATTTATTTATTTATTTATTTATTTATTTTTCCTCTGAGCTGCTCCTCAGCGCCTTTTTACTTAAAGGCACAATCTAAATTTGAAAGGAACAGCCAGCAGGAAAATGCTGTATTTTTCATTGGGGTGATATGTATAGAATGTGAGAGACTGCTGAGTCAGGCACAGTTTGCTGTTTGTCACTGCCTAAAACCATTAGCATTATGAGATTATACAAGGCACCTGCTGAAAGATCAAAAGATCTTACTTGAAACCCTGGAGAGTGATATTGTGAGCAGACTTTAGTTTGTAGCCTGCGTAAGAACAAAGACTATTTCTTTTTCAGAACTTCTATGGTTTGACTAACAAACCCAGGAAGACATAATTTTCTATGGCTTGTGACAAATGTTTCAGGCTGTCCAGTGTGATCTTTTGAAAAATATGGTAGGGATGAGGGAGGAATTATTACTGATATTGTTTTGCGGAGAGGCACAGAGTGGTCACGCCCTTAATTGCTTTAAATCCACTTTGTTCATTTTGGTGTGTGGTGGGGAGGGTGACAAGGCTTAACCAATACTGCAGATTTGATTGTAAAGTGCTTTTTTTGCCTGATGTATGCAACGGTGCTGACTTAAGTGCTGGAGCTGTCTCTATAATGGAGGTGAGTAGCTTGGTGCACAAAAAGCAGTGCTTTAAAAGCTCAGGCTTACCAGCACGATGTGCTGAAGCGGGGAATATGGTTGAAACTCTGATCCTCTCAGGAGCAACGTTAATAAACTGTGTACAGCAGGACAGCATCTATCTCCTGATTTCCACCTGCCGGTAGGAGAAAGGGTAAATGAAAATACCTTCTGAAACCCTGCTGCAGAAATAAGCAGTAATAGTGAAAACCTCTTTGCCAGAAGTTAGAGCATCTGCTGCCATTTTGCGTGTGGATGCTGTAACTGCTTGCTACTCTGTAGTGGCGAGTGTCTGACTGATGTACTCAGAGCTTTTCCCTTTCTTTTCAGTTTAAATAATAATGTATTGGGCTGGGGAGAAAAATACTACTGCAGCCTAATGACTGTGGGGTTTCTCTGGGAGAAATGGGTTCATGTCCCTGCTCCAGAGTGTACTTAACATTATGTGTTCATTGAAATAATCTCTTGCTAGGTCAGCTCCTCCCTAGGTGACAGATCACCAGGGTGCAGTGAATGTTACTCGTGCTTTTCTACCCTTTTTCTCCATACTCCACAGCTCATGAGAAGTGGAATAGTTCATAGTACAAGCATTCTGAAAGTTCTGGTAACTGTAGTTTGAGGGGTTTTTTTTTGGCAATAGGCAGTTTCAAACACTTTCAAACAGAGAATGGAGAGAAAGATTTGCTGTTGTATCCTCTATCCACATGTTCATACTTACATTTCTATTTGCAACCTGAAGGTTTAGCTGTGCTCTGTGAAAACCTGCATGCTAATGCAAAAAAAAGAAAACTGCAAAAAATCAGTCATAATGGTTCGTTTGGAAACAGCTCAGCTGAAAGTCTAACCTTAATTGTGAAAGTCATAATTGATCTTTCTATGATTATAGATAAGTAATGACTAGCATAGACTACATAGGGTGATATTTGTGATACCTATAAAAATATAAATTAAAAAGTACAAAAATAAACTCTGCCCTATTTTCAAACTTGACTCATTCAAAAGAACTTAACAATGTTTGTTAGGTCATATTACAGATCTTTTCAATCATTATGCTCAAATGGAAATATTATGTCAGTATTTAAAATGATTTACTTGCCTCCCATTGAAGTGCTGTTTTATGTCTTGCTTTTCTGCAAAACAGCTGCTGCCCCTTACTAGAAGGCTGCAAGCACATTTGATGTTGGCATATTTTGGCCATATCCTTCTTATGCAGCTGTCAAAAACAGTCTCAGCAACCATGGACGAGGCCCTGGGGGTTTTCTTCAGTGGGGGGAGATTTCCTGGTGGAGAAGACTCGAGGCTTTTTTATTCTACTGTGTATTCTTGCTGTGAGAGGTATTCAGAGAAGAAAAGGGACACAGCCTAAAGAGCTTCAAGCCCTGCCAGTCCTTGCTGCTGCAGCAAGCTGTCAGAGCAGTGGGCACTCAGGTGTAAGTTAGAGCAGTTTTTAGCATTCTCTGGTTTGTGCCAAGGACTGGGTCAGTTATCAGCTGGTCCCAGAAGGTAAACACTGCAGAGAGGTGCTTTGCTTCCCCAGGTTTGGAGCAGCGTCATGACTGCTGGGTGTGAGAGCATTTCTAGCACTCAACAGCAATTTTCTTGTGCTATGAATATGATACTGGCTTACCTTGCAAATCTTTTCCATCAGCAAGAAGTAGACCCAGTTCAAACTAAAATGTCTTCTCCTTTCAGGATGAAATTGTGCATGCATAAGTAATAGTGGTTTGTGTCAAATACTTTTAAAAGTCTTTGGGTCTTTGTATATTCAAATCTGATTCAGACTTTGGGCTGGCAGGGGTCTCAACGGATACAAATGTGAGCTGAGAGGAATAATCACTTGAAGATGTTAAAGAAAAAAAAAACACCAAGAATATCTGACCACCCCCTTGAAAAAAAGTATGAATATTCCAAGGTAAATCTTTATGGGAACACAATGGGAATAAGACCACAAAAGCTCCACCCAAAACTACCCATCTCCCTCTAGGATAAAAATCACACTAAACTCAAGGAGAAAAGAACTACACTGTAAGCTAAATAAAATGATTTTTCAAAGCTAACTAAAGATTTAGGTACAGGCTCATTGTGTAGTTTTTGTGCTCTTCCAGGAATACGGAGGTTTAGTTCAAGTCAGTCATTCATTTCAAATACATTACTTTCGTTTGGAAGTTGGCACATTACTGTTAAGATCAGAGACATGTTTTAAAGAGCTCCTTGGCTGGAATAGAGATTAGAAAGTGTTGTTTTTTTTTTTGTTTTTGTTTTTTTTTTTTTTTCTTTTTTTTTTTTTTTCCCATACATGCGATTCTTCTACATTTGTGTTTTAGCACATTATTTAACCAATAGATTCTTTGATGGATTGATCGCATAATGCAGTAGATATTCCAGGAACTGGTAGTGTATATCCAATGGGAATAGCTCTATTTCAGTTCTGTTGCTTTGTGTCTGAGAGCACTTACTTTCATTTGCCTCTCCTATTGCCAGAAGTCATCCTTTTCTTTCAGGATGCAACCAGGAGCTTTCTGAGAAAAGTCTAATGATCCTCTTTCCAAATATTATATAATCTTACATTCTTTATGTGAGGTATTTTCTTAAAACTTTGAAGTATCAAAAAGTGAGTCGTTTCTCATTTTACGTATGGGCAACTGAGGTAAAAATGTAAGCCAAGAGCTGGTGTATACAGAGTCAGATTCTCAATTGGAAACCACCATTACACTCAATTTTTTAAATTTGAGAATGGAGAAGACCAGTGCTTGAAATTAACTTAGTATGTTGATGTCAGTTCGCCAATAACAGTTTTGTGTTGGTTTTTTTTTTCCCCTAGAAACCAGTCTTATGAGAAAGAAAAAACCACAACAATGCAGAGCATCCAAATCTCCTTTAAAGGTAACAGAATTCACTCCTGGTCTTATATTTATTGTTCAGGGCCAAGAAATGTGCTTGTTAGTGCTTATTAGATTGCTAAGTGCTCTTATTTGGTCGTTCTCCTCCATATGGAATCATCTAGAGCACAGACAAATAGATATTAATGGTCTGCAAGAGCCATTGTTATTCCACTGTTGCACGTCAATTCGTGCTGGTTCTTTTTCATTCCTCCTGCACACATAAAGCTGTGAGGTAGTGTTTTCTATATAGTATCTTTTCCCAGCTGATACTTTTTAGCATATAGTTCTTCGTTTTCTTTCAAGTACAGAATAAATGTCAATTAGTCCCTTGTCTGCTTTATGATGATTCTTGAATCTCAAGAGTATAAAGTCCAAGTAGCTCTGCATGCTATGCTCATCTGAAGATGGAGATTCTGGGCTATTGTATTTATCTATTCTATAAGAAACTTTGAATCTAATGAAAGAATCTGTATCAGAAAAGAACTCAGTGAGTGCAGAATAGCAGGAGGGATTAAACACATTTGTCACAATTACCTTTGTTGTGTCTCTTCTAGTAAATAGAGTACTCTTTTCACTCATATTCCTGCTGCTTTCCTGGTGTCCGCTTTCATTTTGTGATAAAAAGAATCCAATTTGCTTTTCTTTCTCAGATCTACGTATGGATACTGCTCTGCCCTTATTGTACTTCTTACCAGCTCATTCTTCCTAATATGCTCTTACAAAATTTCTCATAAATGTTTAATTCCTAACAATAGAGTACTGGAATAATTTTCATGGTGCAGAAATGTTCTGCTGACCAACTTACCGGAGTGAAAATGCTAATATGACCCCTGTGTCAGTCCTGCAGCCATCTTTAATGTAAATTTAATACAGTGATTCCCTTGGAGATGGAAGATGGCAAGCTTACCAGAGCTACACTGAATCAAGGTATCAGTATTTAGCAGACCCTGGTTACTAGGCTACTGTTCGTCTCTGAGACTAGGAAAGATCACAGAAATGCACTTTCGTGTTATCTGTCACACATGTGACTGGCTATGTTGTATGAAGAAGGCATTTTACAGATTTGATGAGAGGCTAAAAATAATAAAAAAATGGCTGGGAGTGGGGATGGGAAAGGCAAAACACACAGAGTTCTAGTGTCCCACTCTGTTTCCCATTTGCTTTTCTGTAGGAATAAAAAACAACAGAACAAAACACCAAAAGCCCAAGCCATGCACTCAATATCAAATAAAACATCATATTTTTCATAAACTGAATGCTGCTTTGGAAAGCAGCCAGTGGGGAAATTTTCCACTTGTGCTCCCTTTACAGCCTCTTTCAAACCTACTGCTAAGCAGCAGGGGCACATACTCCCTTTGGAGTAGGGCACTTCACTCTCTCTTCTATTATGCAGCTATGACACATTAAGCTACTTGAAATGGTATTCATATTTTATCAGCTCTCCTAACTTTAGTTCTTTATTTATAAAGCACTCTGACTTTTTTTCCATCCTATATATCCAGATTTAGTAAAGTAAAAGACCAATGTGGCTGAAGAAAAAAATGAACTGAGTCCCCAAATCTCTCTACGAATTTAATCATACCTTTCAGGTGGAGCGTATGTTTTCATTCAGTGTTAAAGGCTTTACCCAATCATTATTTTCTTTTTGCACAGCGTTTGCCATGGTGCCCTCTGTGAATCGTATTTGATTTGCTCATATTTCAGAAATCATCTTTACTTGGAAGAATAGCACATTTTATTCCCTAAATGTCACACACTATGGCTGTGGTCTGATAAAAGATCCTTGCACGTGAAAATGCTAACATATCTGTGCAAACCTGCGCTGATTTGCAAATGCAACAATGCAGATTTGGTAACAACTTTAGAAAATTGTGTTTATATTTTGATACCCTTCTTATCTAAGCTTAGGAAATCTCTTTTCTAGTATTGAGGAAGGTATTGATTAACTGCTATTGACAGCACTATCTCATCATGTTGAAGACGGTTTGTAAATACCAACAGAACCTGAATTTGCTACCACCACTCTGCTAACCTGAACCGCTAGTCAAAATTAAAGATCTTGCAAGAACACTCTGTGTAGGTGGGAAATTTGATAACACAAGTGTGCAATATTTTTGGTGCAAACTCAGTGTTTGTTTTATAAATAAGTTCTGTTTTTCTGAATACAAGAGAGAGAGCCATCAGGCATTTTTCTTATTCTCAAATATCAAGCTTGCTAATCCAATAATGTCTGTCCTCAAGAAGCCTTTCTCTCTTATTCCTGCCTCCTACTTCCATCATATATTTAGAGTAGCTTCTTAGCCCATGCTTCTACAAGCAGAAAAACATCTATTCTGCAGCTCACACAGGTCAGCCCTGCCTTGACCTAAAGCCTGTAGCTATGGCCATTTAGTCCCAGACAGAAGTGGGTTTGAGGCTGATCAATCATAGTAGCTCCCAGTGCAGGTACCTTCTAAGTGAAGCTTGTCAAAAGCATTGTTGAAACCAGTGGATAAGTGAGAAAACAACGCATTCATGAATGCTAGCAAATGATTGAGATTTTATTGTCTATTTAGTGAGGCTGTGTGTCAGGAGAAGGGGGAAATAACAGGACATGTTTGCTTTGCTCTGTGAGCAGGGTTCTGATGTTTGCATTAGGTGAAAACTTTGCATACCAAGAGAAAAACCACCCTCCCAAAGCTGAGGAAAGCAAGACAAAATGGCTCTGTTCTGTTTGGAGGATGCTGCTAGAGCCAGAATCATGAAACAGAACTGTGATGGCAGCACTACAGAGCACTTTGTCAGTACTTACGCAGTATAAAGCACATGCCTAAACCTAGAAGCTAGGACTCACTGCCTGATGTTTTCCTGAGGAAATAATTAAATAAAGTGGATAATAGGTGTATGGGAACTGCTGAATCATGGCCTGAACATCTGATTGATCACCTGAGGCAAGCAATGAGTCAGCCCTGGGAGCACAGGTGAAGGCAATTCACCTGTGCTGCCGGAAGGGGTGGAGCCTGGCTCCACCTCTCCTAGACCCATTTAAGAGCTGACTAGCAGTGGGGAAGGATCTCTTTCTGGAGAGTCTTCTTTTGGAGTTTTACAGCGAGCCCAGGACAAGGGTAAGTACTCTATTTATTCTCTTTTTGGTATAATAATCTGCTTAGCCAAACTCTCTGGTATATTTCGTAATTATAACATCTGTATATTCATTGATTATACAGTAGGAAAAAAATTTTCCCCTCCATAAAACTGCATACTTTAAGAAGTAAGGCCTTTATTTCACTTCTCTTTTGAGATGCAGTGATTTTCATCAAAAGCTTTTAAGAAAACGATGGAACTTGCATTTTACTGTCATAGGCTGGCAATAGGCTTTAAACAGCGTTGTATGGTTGGACTATAAGTGATAAAATACAAGTTGAATTTCTTTGAAAGGCCATTCATGAAAAAACAACGCTCTTCTAGTGTAGTCTGCCATAGAAATCCCCATGGAATTCCTTGCTCTAAATGTTGTTCCTCATTGCTGGATGCCTCTCAAAATCTCTTATACCTGCAAAAATACACTGTTAACACTTTTCTCACTTTGAATGCAGAAAAATGTGCAGTGCAGAAAGATGGAGAATTAAAGCCTCCATCTTACTGAAAAGAAACCTAGCTTCACACTGAGCCAGATTTTGACCTTGGGTAGGTATCATTAGATCAGTTGGTTTAATTAAAACTTAGCTCTGTGTTTCTCCGCTTTGAATGCTTTCACTGTAGTGTTCTTAAACTATGAATTTTATGTAGTAGTGAATAGGGATTTTGAAGGCTATTAACTCATTTAAGTGCAAAAGTTCGTAACCTCTTACAGCAGTCATTTTTTTATCATTGCCAGACAGAGCTGTACATAGAAGAAAACTTGAATATGACTTTGAAGAGTTTGAGGAGAATGCTTCGTACTCGGTGATAATTCTGAAGTACAGTTCTGCCTGTCTTGTTTCGCTCTTTTTCTTGCTTCTGACTTTCATAGATTCACCACTTCAGTATCTGTTGATTAATAGGAAAGTCAGGAAAAATATTAAAATAATATGCAGGGTGTACCTGAGCACTGGATGTTCAAAGGAATAGCCAGGAACTATGGAGAGAATGCAGAAGATACGCAACCATGATAGAATGTGTAGTTGCTCTGTAAGTAATGCCTCCTATTTATTTCCATGGAAACTTCTAAGAACAGGTACAAAGATAGGATAAAACTATTTGAATAGAGCGAATTTTCTGCTACAGAATACCATTTTTTCAACATAGTCACCACCATTAGGTGTGCGTTATCGCCAGTGATGAACAAAAGCCTCCATGCTGTCCTTGTACAAATGTGCACCAGCAGAGGTGACCACTGTTGCTACTCTGCTGAAATGCACCACCTACTGCCTCACTGCACTCACATTCACTATTTAGTCTTCAGAAATGTCTGACAGGCATTGATATTTGTGGGTGCCATTTTTTTTCTGCATGAAATAACTAAATGACAGATCTTTGCTTCGTTTGCACTTCCATGTCAGATGCCATTGTGCCTCTCTGCTGCCATCTGTCACACAGCAGCAAAAAGTATTGGAATGTTGGCAGGAAGGTTCAACATCTACTGCCATACCACCAACATCTGTCTCTGATGTTGTGGGCTGCCATCATAACATAGGAGGCATTACTTTCAGAGCAACCCTTGTGCATCCCAACAGAATACCATGAGAATATTTTTCACTTCTCAAAGTGTAAAGTCTGGCAAATATTCACATTTGCATATGAGTGTGTGTAATTTCAGATATAACAATCAGATCTTTCATACAGTTCTATACCAATTTACAAGGTTTTTTCAACATAGCAGCATCTTCTGCAATGTGAATGACCAGGAATAAATGTTGTAGCAGAATTTCAAACAACAAGCTTCTGAACCAGGGATATTGCTTGGAAAACAGTTGAATTTCTCCCAATTTTCAGCAGTATAGCTAAGAACAGAACTTCACGTTTTCCTGTTTGTGCTAGGAAATATAAAATGTCAAGTAGCAATTCAAAAACTATCTAATTCTGTAGGAACTTAGGCTTTCTGCAGATAGCTCTTTTGTGTTCTGTGAATTTTTTTGCCAGGTTTTAGCCAGAGCTGCTGAAAACTACAGAAAAACAGAAGGGAATATGGATCTGAGTTACTGCCCTCTTAATAAGAGATCAAGCTTCTTTAAAGCCACTCTAATTTGTGAGCAGAGATCAAACACTTTGCTTAAGATAATGAGAGTAGTAAATTTGGGAAAAAAGCTTTGATTGCTTAGTGGTTCATGGCTTTCTTTTTTCTAAAAGAAATGGTGTCTCAGAGATACTGTGTAAGGATCTTGATTAACTATTTAGCTTCTGCATCTTAAAATCAAGATGATTTACAAGAAGGTTTGATTTTTTTGGGCCAGCTAAAGTGATCATTGTGTGTAATTGCCATGTTTTAGATTTGACTTTCAGATTAACACTTACTAAAAAGTACGTGTATGTGAATGTGTATATATATTCATTTAACTTCCAAGCATGTTTTCAAAATCAACCTAAGTTGTTTTGTTCTGTGGTTTTCTTGGGGTGTGTGTGATTAGTATTTGTTGGTTTTTTTTGAAGGATTTTTTTCTTCCTACTTATCACCAGAAATAAATGGACTAAGGTGACCGTGTATAAAGCAAAGAGGTCTGTTCTGTCTATCATGCACAGTCTTGGACCTTGGTCATTTCTGTATCCCTACAGGCTCTAGTAGGTGTTGGAAGGAGAACCTAATGACGGAAATAAGAGGTGTGAATCAGTCTTCCCTATAAGACTGTGAGTGTATTGGATAAAAATGTATCATTTTTATGCCTCAGGTTTGTTTGTTGAGAAGCAGAACCTCTCAATTAAAAAAAATTAGTGATTTTTTTGCAAATATTTGACTTTTAGACTGCCTTGTTAAGTAAGAAATACAGCTTAAGTAGTTTTAGCAAAGAGTATTTTCTGGTACATGCAAGCAGAACCCATGGAATATGGACATCCATCTGACATGGATACATGATTTAAATAACTTTTCAAACCTGTATGCTTTTTAAAATTGTTACACGTAAGACACGTGTTACACACAGAGCTCATTAGTGCAGACAGAATTGTTCTCAAGCTGAAAAACTGAAGCCTGAGGCTTTGTTTCAAATAATTTTAAATGTAGATTTAAACTGGCAGTAAGAAATGTTCCTAAACTTCTTCGGGAAGGATGGGAAAATCACTGCTGTTGTGGAAAGAGTCCATGTACAATAACATACCAGGAACTCTGGTTTTGCATCTATGCTATAACCAGGCTGAACTAAATACTTTACACTTATAATGCTCCTTTACATCCCAAGGGTCCTTTGAGAGGGAAAGAAAAATAATATTGTATTGCTTAAGAAATGTTCATGAACTTTCTTTAAAAGCAAAATCCTAAGTATGGCAAGTATGAAAACATGAAGTGGAGACAACAAAATCAGCCTGAGCAGAACTCAGTGTTATGATATGATTGACTATGTGAGTTAGTTTGTTTAAAGTCAGGTTGGCAATGTCTGTGTTGCACTGCAGAAATAATCAGATTTACAATAGAAAACTGATCCATCAAAGGCAAGGCTGGGAGAGGGAACAGAGACACAGTCGGGAGAGGAATAGGGAGATGAGGACTGAAAAGGCTTTGAAGGATTTATTTTTGAGGGCAGCGCAAACAACAATGCTGAAATCTAATACAGAGTTCATGGAAGCAGGGGACCTTTGTTATGAAGGGAGTATTTGCGTGAAAGAAATCTGTTGGAAAACAGCAAGCAGCTACAGTGTGGATTTTTGAGGTCTGGATGAGTCATTGAAATGTTCCAGTAGAAACCAAGTCTTGTCTCCTGCAAATAGGACATCAATTCTTACTGGTGGGTAACTAATGTGGTAGATAGGTTGTGCTTACACGGCAAGGTTCAGGTAGTGGGGGCCTGTGTGAGCAGAGTTCAGCACTGCTCTGTGTCCAAGAGGAGCAGCTCTGGTGGGCAGACTGAAGGGAGGGAAAAACTGCTGTGCTACAGCAGCTGAGGGAGAGGAATGAGGAGTGGGAGATGAGCGGCCCTGTAGCCCATAAGGTCAGTGCAGAAGGACTGCAGCAGCTCACTGCAGCACAGGAGAGGCCCACAGAGAAGCAGGCTGTCCTGCAGCCCCCAGGCACCAGATCGCCACATGCAGCAGTGGATGATGTCCGATCCCCTGCAGGAGTGGCCCGAGCCAGAGCTGCAACCCATGGTGGGGTGGGAGGGCTGGGAATGCTGCTGCCCGTGGGGCTGTAGTGGAGCAGAGTCTGCAGGATGGGCAGTGGCGCGGAGCCGTGCTGGAGCAGTACTGGGAGAGCTGCGGCCACTGAGAAGCCCACATGGTATCTGTGTGGGAAGGATAGTGTCCCATGGGACAAAGCCCATGTGGAGCAGGGCCAGAGATTGGCCATGGAGGAGCACTAGGGACTGACTGCAGCCTCATCCCCTGTCCTGTACTACTCAGGGGGAGGTGGAAGAAGGTGAGTGATGAGATACTGTTCTAGTTTGCTTTTAGTTTCTCTCTGTTCTAGTCTATTAGTAACAAATTACATTAATCTCCCTTACGCTGTGTCTATTTTGCTCGTGGTGGTAACTGGCGAATGACTTCCCCGTCCTCATCTCTACCCATCAGCCAAGACATTTCCTTGTATTTTCTCCCCCTGTGGTTCTGAGAATGGGGAATTGAGAAAGCAGCATGGTGGAGTTGAGCTGCTCATCGGGGTGAAACCACCACAGTAGGAAGCAGAAATGGCGAGTGACATTTTCTCTTTAACGTAAATGATTTTCAGATAATTCAAGTTACATATATTCAGGTCCAATAACACTTATTTCCTTGCTTTACTACTGATGTCTCTTACTCCTGTCATAATGAAATGCCCGGGATGTGTTTACTTACAAAAGGCTAAAAAACTGAATCTACTTGCCGTATGAAACAGAATCACAGCAAATTGCTTTCTGAGTTTAGTACGGTGTCACATCAGCTTCATGTTGTGCTAAAAATGTAGTTTTGAATCACTCCGCACTCTCTTTGCTTGTGTTGAAGAAAAGATGTGCCTTGTTTAAGTGTGTATTTACAAAAGGCCTTTTGTTTTTCCTGATGGTGCCATTAGGAAATTGTTAAAGGTCATTGTGGAGTGTAAAGATTATGAAAACTTGTTTGTATTCCTGGAGATTTGGGGGGAGGGAAAAAGGGGTTCCAGGTCCCCATCCGTGGGTCCCCATGCCAGCCTGGTGTCATTCCTCTCCCAGCAAAATGCTTGATGCTGGGGCTCACTCCAGCTGCCCTGACCTGTCTGAGGAGTTCCCTAAATACCATCATATCCCAACCACTGGGACTAGGTTAAGAACAGTATGGAATAATATAGTAAAGGATAGAAAAGTTCAAGTTGTGTTTAAACCCATCTCTTTTGAAGTGAACATTCACTCATCTCCTCTTTAGTGAAGGTACACACCTGAGGAAGGACCAGAATTCTTGTTTTCTGCCCCAAATCTTTCCTCGCGTTGACTGCCTGTTGGAGTGAAGAATCTCAGTGTTCATTACTGCTACTCAAATATTTTCCCTAATGTTTTAACGCAATCTACGAGTGGTTTTTTAAGGTTATGACAAACTGTTATACACACAGTACTGTTTTATGAACTATGCTTGGAATTTGTTTTTTGTCAGTTTTGACTTAAAAAGGAGTTGAATACCCAACTTCATACATTTCATAAGCTTGTATTTCATCTTTAAAATTAAAATGGTTAGAATAAAATGCTGAGTGTTGGTTATGTCAGCTGTTCAGGGTTAAGGGTTTGCCTCCAAACATGTAGTAAAATAATATTCTTAGAGAATCTTTAATTATAAAACAGGCAACATTTGATAAATTTTGTAGAAAAGCATTTTTTTCTAACAAATATCAATGTCTTGAAGATGCACAAAATCAAGGAAAACTGTATCTCTTTATGACATTTATTATTGCCTTTACCTTGAAGTTTGTGCAGGCATTCAAAGGACACATGTGAAACAGTGAACAAAACTAGATAATCCCTTCTGTATCTACCAAGAGAGACCTTCTAGGGCACTGTAGTAACTGCTAATGGCAGTATAAAAATCCTACTCTAGGAGATAATGACTGACTCATTATAATGATACACTTCACATTAATATTACTTTTATGGAATCTGGAGTGTTGATTTCTCTTTTGCAGAACCCATATGAAGACTTGTGAATTTCTTTTTAGTTAGAATACCAGAGCTTCAGCCCTTCAAGCTGCATGGTACT
>JAOWBP010001760.1:11609452-11621751 GCA_028571105.1 Tragopan temminckii | reverse complement strand
TTTTTTTTCTGGTGATGTGACTGTTGATGAATGCAAAGTAACTGATGTTAATATCCAGCCGCAATTATCTGCAGCATAAGCTTTACTTGGGGTTGGAAATTAGCTGACAGATTGTATAGTCAGCTTTCTGGTCCTAAGGAACTGCCAAACCTGATCCAAAGGGGATGGTAATAGCATGTGAATGACAGTGATGTGTGTCCTTCCTTTCAATTCTGCAATGTGGAATTGGAAGCTCTGACCATTTAACACCTTGTGTTTTCAGCTTTTAATCAAACCCGCAGGCTATAGAAAATTCACATAGAAATCGCACAGCAGAACTTCTCCTGGGACTTCTTAATTTTCTTCAGCATGGAACATATTTTGAGAATAGTAATTCATGACAGCGTAATCCTTTGGGAACAAATCTAAAATAAGAATGGCTATAAGACAGCAAAAATAAAATATTTTGAGCCTCGAAAAAGATTCAGTATGGATTTGATCTCAAGATAAGTTATTGCATTTAGGCCATTCTTATTAACTCAAAGCTGATTCACGTATGCCTAGTAGAAAAGCATATGAGGTCTTTAAGTAAAGAGAGTTAAGGTTGGAAGTCTTGTTTTTTTGCTCTTAAAATCTGAGATAATGGGAATTCATCTACAAGTCAGAATAGAGCCCTGACTGTTTTCCTCAATAACTGAGGTCTTGAAAAGATATTCATTCATTCATAAATATTCATTACGTTACTCTTGTAGTAAAAGTAGGGATGATGGTATTTCTTATCATTAGTCTTTTACAAAGGTTCTTCGGGGTGGTATTAGAGTTATATTTTTTTATTTGTTATTTTTGTTGCCACATACATAGTGTGGGTTTTAACTGGAGTAGCAACATAGCTATTAGCTGATAAGTACATTTCTAGTAAGAGAAAATGCGATAATCTCTGTTGCAGTATACTTAGCTATAGTAAAGCGAATGGTAAAATATCCAGCTGGAATTTTTAGTAAGTGATGAATTGCTATTGCTTTTTTAATCATCATTTGCTCTCCCAATCTATTAGGTTGAGAATAAGTAATGCACTTCACTTCAGTATTGGAAGAATGAGAATTTTGCAAATTGCACAAATTGCCTAACAGAAAAGAACTGGCTGAATTTTTGAAACTGTTAAAGTATTATTTATGGGTTGGTGAAAGCTTGACAAAAATTACCATTACATACTTAATTTCTTTTAGAGTGGATGATACTGTATTTTTTAGCAAGTAGATTCTTTATCAACTCTTGTAAAAAGTTTGGTTTGAAAATACCAAGGAATCCCTTCCTACTTCTGTTTTATACCATAGCCTCAGGAATGGTTTTGGATATGGGTAGAGGTGGGTTGCTTAATTTAATCTTTTTTTCTAATTCCCTATACAATCAAAAAATTGATGTGTGATTTGGTTTCCTTTCTATCCTATGTTATTTATGAGGAAACTGTGGAATGTAAACAGATGGTTTCATACCTAGTCCTGTAGTGATCTCCCTTAAAAAACAAGTGAAGAGGCAGCAGCAACAACTGAACCCTGCAACCTTATTTGTCTGTTTGCCACGACTCTCACACCTTCAGTATTTAAATAAAACCAAGTCTGAGTGTGGCAGCAGGGGGATAGTACAGGGAGATGGTTTCAGCTATGAGGACGAGTGTGTGTTTGTCCATATGTATGTTTTCTTGCATGAATACAGATCAAGGCCTTACTAGAGGAGCTGTCAGGGACTGCAAGCTGTTTGGGTTTTCCGCAGGCTTAGGTAGACTTAGTTTCTGTCGCTTGCAGTCAGGACTGCAAGTAGCTGGGATTACCCTTTATTCTGTGTCGTCCTGTGGTACCCTAACTCAGTGTAATGGAAAGTTGTTGGCTCTGCTTTTCTCAGTGACAATCCCTCTGTAGCACAAGTGTCTTGCTGATAGTGAAACAACATCTTTTTGCTTCTTTGTACTGGCAGTAAGTGATTGTTTCCTTCTTGCCAAGTGTGGTAGATTTTTGCCGTAGAAAATGGTGATTTGTTCTTTTGACTTTTTATCTCCAGTGCGTAATTTCTCTGCATTGTTTCTTCCTGAGCTAATTACTAATCCTCACTCAATTAGCTAATACTCAAACTGTCCCTTCCTCAGGTTAAGAACATCATTTAGTTCTTCTCCTTCTTCTTTTTTTTTTTTTTTTTTTCATCACTTCTACAATTTGATGTAATTTGAACAAATCAGAAATTGTGGAATTGTTGAATCTGTGTATTGGAAATGCAACTATGCTTGCAAAATCTTTCCTTTCATGAAGCTGAGTTCTCCCTGCATGCCATGAAAGCAACTAAGGAAGCATTGACAGGCATACACAAAAAGCCTCTTCTGGCTGTAGAAGATTCCTACAAGCTTCCTATGTTGGTCTACTGTGTTCACAGATCACGGAGTCCATTCATATGCCAGAGTGATTCACATCTGCCAAAATGGGAATAAAATGGGTGATTAGATTTTTTTGTTTGTTTGTTTGTTTTTGATTTTGTTTTTAATAACAGTTGAGTGTATGGGAAAGTCTTATGAAACTTAATTGTGACTAGAGCCTCAGTTTAGGAATACCTTTTAATTGGTTTCACTGGGACTTCAGTAATATTTCCTGCAGTTAATTGTTGAATTGAGGACAAATGCTATAGGATTTTGTGGATAGTTAATAAATGTGTTCTAGAAGGTCTGCAGACGTGAATAATCCCATAGCTTTTGTTGTTCTCTCATAATACTCCACAAATTTATATTCCTCTATCTTCTTTTTCACATTTTCTTCCAGTAAAATATGACTTTTTAGCCTGTCTGAATGTGGCTTTGCCATACAGCAGTCAAATGCAAAACTTGCAGCCTCTTCTTTCCAAATAAGAGTTGGGAGAATGTTTAGAAACAACTGGAGAAGAGATTTGCACAAGATGTTCAGGCCAGTAGGAAGTGTTCTAAGAAGGACTAGAGGAACAGAGATCAGCTTGAAAATCACTTGGATATTATGGCCAGATATGGTGCCTATCTTATTCTCCTCACACAGTTGTGATGCCATAAGAAGTCAGTGTGCTTCCCAACAGAAGTGGTTGAGTTTGAAAAATGAAAGGAGACATTGCTGTGTGCAATTGGCAGATGAGTTTGTAATATGCTCTGGGATTTTTTTCCATGCTATAAATTCAAATTACATCTCATCATGTGCCTAGTTAAAGAACAGAATATGTCACAGTAGAGGAAGAGAAAACCGGGAACAGGCTGTGATCCTGTTGACAATTATGTAAGTCTAGACCACCTCTCTCTCATTTCTTACCCCAGGATAAATGAAAGCAAGGCAGGGGATCTTTGGGGAAAAAAGCTAAGAAACAAACAGCCAAAATTCATATTGGACAAATTATAATAGTAATTCTTATATTTCAAGTGATTTAAACACTAAGGGAAATTGTAAACATGATTAATATTGGAGATGAGTCACAGAATGTAAATTTATTTATTTGCTGATTGTTTTCAATCATTCCTTTTGCATACTTCATTTTTTGCAAGTTATGAGTTTTTGTGATGGCTTGGCACCATCTGGCAAATGCTAGGAAAAGAAACATTGGAATAAGGACCTGCTCAAGTTCTGCCAGTGCTGTGTACCTAAAATCCCAGTGGTGGGACCAGAAAAGGACTTGGCTCTTGTCTTGTACCGCTGGCCATACTTGTTGGCCAAGGCAAAATGCAATGTATTTATTGCCTTTTAAGAAGAACATGTAATGTGTATTTCCAGAAGTAGAAACTGAATGTATATTCCATTTTATGAGTGAATGGAGACCTGAAGAAATGTCATCACCTAAATTTAACTATGTCTTTTAGAAGTTTCAAAAAACTCCGGTGAGTTACTACTGCTCTACTTTTTGAAATTTTTCATTATTAAAGTCTGTCTTTGTTATTATTATTTTTTTTAAACTATGATGTGCTTGAAGAGAATGTATATTATAGACTTCAGTGTAGCAGACTTGATTATTGCTATTAAATTATAGGTTTGCTTGTTTTTATTGGGTGTGTCAGTACTCCTGGGCATTTGTGTTGCATGAAATGACCCCTGTTACTTTACAAAAGGAAAAGATGAAAACTTTCATGTTGTGTTTAAGTGGCAGGAGGAATTTAGGTATGTTATCCAGAATGCAATTATTTAACTTGGAGTACAGACAGGACAGTGAGACTGTGTTTAATCCTATAAAAAATGGCAAGGAATTCCTTAATGGCCATGTTTTGTCAGGATCTGGAATTGGTGATGTCTCTAAAAGACCGTTTTTGTGGTGCCATTGTCAAAAAGACATATTTAGAAAATCCATAATTCCAGTGAATTTACTTTCAACTGCTTTTTTTTCTTTTCTTTAAGAGATATGTTTTTGTTCTGTTATATTCCAGCTCTGTTCAGTGCAGCCTTGTGATGTCAGGGAGCTAGTCTTGGAAGGAAGCAGCTGGTCAGACCCCATGCCATCCATTGACAGGGAAGCTGTTTCCCTGGCAACGGAAACGATGAGAAACCAAAGAACAGCTCTTTTCCAGTTCATGTTTCTTTTTCACTCAGTGTTACAGGAGCTCATTAGCTTCTTAGGAGGAATCATATAGCTACTATCAATCCAAACTAAAGCTAAGTGGGACAGCGTAAATGTCTCCACAGTTTTCAAGGTTATGAGCTTCTGAAGCCTGCTGCTATCAACATTAATTTTGTATTGAAAAATATTAACAAACCAGACATTTTTTCCCCTTTCAGAATTATTCATAGCGCTGTACCAAAACAAAGAGGCAAGGAGAAAGAGTAAAATTTGCTATACTGGCTTTGGCTCATGCAATGTGCAGAATGCATTTCTGTGTGCAAGGATGCACTTTCAAGTTTGGCACCCAATTAGGGTTGTAGAGCTCATATATGAGGTACTACACAAGCCTTCCATTTTATTAATGCTCCTGATATTTCAAAGATCCTTAGGAAAAAAAAAACCACAACAAAACAAAATCAAGAGACAAGACAAATGCCGATTCAGGCAGCTGAATTGGCATTGAGAGTTCAATTGAGGCATTCTGGTGTTCCCATGCCTGAGTGAGTAAGACCTCGAAGCTCCTGCCTGTGTGCTGCTATGCCTCATGTAAACTTTCACTGAAGTGAACTGCCATTTCTCTGAAATTTTGCAAATGTTTTTCCCTTGTAACATCTTAGTGAAAGTGACTGCATAAGCTGTAGGGCCATGCTAAAAACTTGTTTAACATCAGCTAAGGGACTCTTAGGATCTATTGTTTGTGTAATAAAGACTGAGGTTATTGTTTTCAAGTATTGAGGTTAATTAATACAGAAATGCAACTAAAGCAGGATCTCAGGAATTAGTAAAACTTTAGTTCCCCTGTTTATAGGATAGAATTTCATAGTTTATGCTTATGTAAATTGAGTGATTTAACTCATTAACTCACAAAGAATAATATATACATGTATCCATATATATTTTTAATTTATCGTTTCTAAAAAATGGCATAGCAGTGGACGTTCTGCAAGGTTTGAGGATTTTCTGTGATAACTGCGGAACAGCTGCTCTCTGAGGAGTGTGAAGGGCCTTCTACTTGCCTGTATATGTAATGGGGTGCACATGCTTTCTGCATTCTGTAGTAAGCAGAAGTGGATGTTACGTTGTGTAATGCTTCAGAGGAAATGTGCTCTGTCCTCTGACACAAACTTGGTGAGATTGGTGTCAGCTGAGAACTAACCCAGTCTGAAAGAGCTCTGGGAGGTTTGTGCGTTGGATTTCATTGTGAACTACAGAGGTTGGAAAACTGTTGCTGTGGAGGTAGGACAGAATTTAGTGTTATTGTCAAGTGGTAAGTATGTAGTGACTTGAGTCTCAGCTGATTTAGCTTGATGTGGTTTTAGAAGTGGCTGCTTCTAGAACTAGCAACTTGAGGACTTGTGTAAAAAAACCTCTTTGTGAGCCAAGACCAATAGTCCCAATTCAGTTTGCCTAGTCTGAGTGTGTCAGAGATCAATACGTTTCTAAAATTCAACTGAATTTCTGCTGATTCTAGGGTACCTTGAAGCTCTGGTCAAGACTATGATGCTGAGTGAGCAGGTAGCATGAAACAATGGGAATATGCACAGATATCCAAAACCTGAATGTTAACTCTCAAAAAAACTCTCTATTAATAAATTGAACAAATAAAAGGAGTCATAGCTGTGAACAAGTACCGTCAAGCAGTCATTTTTATAAAACAACTTTTTGTCAAAAGCTTCATGCTTTCAAGCATTATTATGATTAGTAGCTATAAATCTTTATAATGGTTACCATGCTGTTTTAAGCTGCATAAACACAGCATATTTAAATGTCTCAATAGCTACTGCTCTTGTAGTTACCCAGTGGCTTAAACAGACCACCAATCTGGTCTTTGGAGATAGAAAAAGCCTGGATTATGGCATTTCCCCCCCTTTTTTATGAAGTGTTAAAGCTGAGAAATAGGTGTATACGAAGATCTCCTTTGTTTTGGATTGTGACAAGAGAAATTTTTATGCAACATCAGGCTCAATTCATGTGAAGCTAAAGCTCTTAAAGCCTACAGACACTGATCTCTTTCAGAAAAGGTAACATCCATCCTCCAGCCCAACGTGTAATTTTGCTACAGTGCCACTTCATGAACAGGCATTTTTCAGGCTTATGCTTTTGTTTGTTCCTGGCTTTGTAACTAAAACTAAATACCAATTAGCTGTATCTAGTTAGAGGTTGTTGTCGATCGGGGGTCAGAGAGGTGATGCTGTGTGGATACTTCATGGCAGTGATTCCCTTGGGCAGTTCATGTACTCTAAAAACAATGTGACTCCCAGCAACATGTTAAATATAAATATTAACCTTTCATTCTCATCGCTGTGGTTTTTGTTTTTCCTTTGTTTGTCTGTTTTTAGCTAAATACAGGTTCTCTTCTGCTGCTGCCTGTTTGCTTTTTTTGTTGTTGTTTTGAGCTCGAGCATTTTAACACACATTTCACAGAGTGATGGAATAGCATATTATTCCCTGTCAAGTCCATATATTGCTCTTTCTTATTCTTCACAAACCATCTCTATACAGTCAGAGACAATTCTGATGTTTGTTTTATTCCTAACCTCTTTCTGGGGTTTCCCAAAATGAAAACTACAAATGCGCTTTGTTTCCTCTTCAGCACTGTAATGCCTGGCTCACAAACAGTGCTGCTAAATGAAATGTGATCAAAAAAACCTTCATAAAAATTCAAACAAAATGTGTTACTTGAAAGGTTTCCAGATTCTGTGCTCTGCTTCCATTTAGAAATGGGCTGTAAAGCAATTTATTATTATTATTACTATTATTTTGGGGATATAATCTAATAAGCAGTGATCAAGGCAAATGTCTGAATGCAGCACAGACACAGACTGAAAGATGTGAAGATAATGGAGTCTCACATCAGTGAGTGGGGTTTCAGTGACAGGGGAATGAAACTGCTTCTCGCTCTATTTTTTATTTGTAGGAATAGCTAACCTGCCTGATAAGGCATGAATCGTGTCTTTCTTCTTCCTCCTCACACTGGATTATACTCTAAACCTCAAAAATCTTAAGCATAGCTTTTGAAAAAGGTTTGGGAAGCTTAGGGAGAAAGTGTATTTCGGGGCTGGAGGAGCTACAGTCTCAACACTGACAGTGCTTGAACGTCAGATTCGTCATACCCTGTCAGTGAGGAACAGTGGGTGACAGCAAATGAGGAGTGCTGGCTGAAGTAGACACTTCTTGAGGCCTTGTGAAATTCAATCTACCCTAATAAATCTGGCCAGCATTTTCACCAGTCACAGTCGTGCTGGGTAAGGACATCGGAACACAGCCTGTACACAACAGTCCGCCACAGGGACTTCCTTAAACCCCACTCTTGTGTTAGAATAAATAACACACAAAAAAATTAAGGATTCATTTGAAATATTGAATCTGTTTACCAAACCACCGCTGTAGGTATGATCAAAGACTAACACAGGAAGCTACAGTGAGTGTTGTCGCAGTGGGTATTAAATCTTTTTTTATAACAACATAAATGTTGTAAAGTGACACTTATCTGTCTTTCTAAGGCTTGAATGAAATTCCAGATACCTCTGAAAAGTATCCAATTGCATCTGCTCTCCTGACATGCTTTTTCTTTCTGTAACAGAGCTGCATGTCAGGGTAGCTGTTCATTACATAGGCACTCATACTGCAATGGAAGTTAAACAGTCCTTCAGATTTTGGGAACCCTCTGGGCACTAGTTTCCTACTTGAACTGTTTGAAGTCTGTGTCAAGAGTCTAGAGATGAAAGAATTGCTCTCTCACTGAGTGTAGGAATGATGTGTAATAAGATGTAATTTGCCTAAATGCTATTGTACATTTTAAATGCTATGGTACAGCTATCAATGTAACTGCAGCTTTGAACAGTTGTGGTGACCTGAACTATACCAGCACCAAAGCCGGTTCTAAAAGTTGATTACACTAAACCAGACTGATAATTATACAGCCTTCTTTGGAGCAGTAGTTGCTCATAAATATTGCTAGCACTTGTGAGATCACACAGACTGCCCTTGATACAAATTCATACGCAGGCAAGCTTGAGGGGAGCAAGAAATCTTGCTTTTCCTTGTGGGAGGTGTTGAGCTAGAAAGGAGTTTAGCTTGGATTAACAAGTTCCTAGTGGGTGGAGAGCTCAGCACCTGTTAGCTTTCATTTGAAGCTCTGCTTCTTTGAAAGCTCTGCATGCTGTATCACTTCCCTGGAGATAATGCTTTGAAAAATAAGTGCTCAAGCATCAGAAACCATCCAGAATAGGGTATTTGTGTTTGATTTGAGGAATATACTTCCTGTGCAGCTGGATATGCGTGGTTTTCTGTTGTTCTAGAAATTAGTTGTAAATGTATGAAATCTATTCTAAAAAGCTAAAAGAAGAAGAAAAAAACCCACAAAGTGCTTGAATTGAAATTCAAATTACACTGGCTTAGAATAAGAGTCATTAAACAAAAAAAGAAAAAAGAAAGAAAAAAGAAAAATCCCTCTTAGACAAAGGGTTGTCATCATCCACTGGGACACTTGTTGATCCACGAGCTCTTTGATTTGATTCGCTTGAGGCAGAGATGCTTGCTAATTGCAGAGATATTAATATAAAAACCAAAACACATACTCTTTTTGCACACACTAAACACCCATCCTGTCTTGCACAAATTAGCAAATTGTGTATGCTGCCTGTGAGTCCCCATAGATTAATTTACAGATTCACATGAATTTATCCATTTGGTACACGGTTCTAACACGTTTTAAAAACCCAGAAAACAAAACATAGCGACAGCCCACCCACGTTTGAGGGGGTGGATGCAAAGAAAGTGAAGTGTTTGGGAATCCTTTTTAAATACACACTGATGTTACGTTCCTAGAGTGTGTCTACTAATTTCAGCAGTGGGTACCCCAAGGTTCTATGTCAAACCTGCTCTTAATAACGAAGGATTGTTTAATATACTGCATTTTCTAACACTTGTGCTGGTCTACTTTTGTGCATCTCAAATAATGACATTTCTACTGCCTATCATGGAAGATTATTTCACATGGTAACAGATCTTCTCTGTTGGAAGTTTTTGTTATTTGTTTTCTAAAGCTCTTTATCGCCTTTCAAATACTACAGTGAGTCATATGCTCTTTGATAACTTTCTTGAAACATCTGTAATGAATCTCCCTCTAGAAGAAATGCATGAATTCCAAGATGAGGATAACTAATGATAGAAAATAAAGTGAAGATGGAAGTGTGAGGCTGAATAATATCACAGTGCATATTTTATGTTCATGCATTCAGTTAAGGAAAAAATAAATAGGACAGAACAATTTGCTTTTAGTTGTGGCATAAATATAATTTCTCACCTTCCTGTAGTTTCTGGTCAGAATTAGAGGTAGTGATGGTTGATCTGCTCAAAACTGACTGTAGGATTCATCCAAATTTTCAAAAATAAATCCATCTTTCAAGTTCTTGAAATAAAAGAATTGTTATGAAATTTTTGGGGTTTAGCAAGGTGACGTGGTAATGGAAATACAGCTGAGTCTATTTTATGGGCCAGCTTACCATGGGCTTAAAAAATTTGATTTTATAGGTAGTAAAGGACTAATCTTACTTAAACTAGTCTTCCCTAAAAAATTAGAAATACACATTCACCAGCTGATTTCAATAATGTTGCAAATGTTATCCTGTGACAGCTGATGGACATGATGGGGTTGCAAAATTACATCCTAGCAATATGATATGTTTTAAAATCTTTATACAAAATACAGTTTCTCTACTAACTCTGTAATGAATAAATACTATAGGGCCAGCTTGTATGTGTTGTTGGCATAATTGAAAGGAGAGAGACTGAGCTGAATTCAAATGAGAAATTTGAAAATGTGATATCGTTTAGGCTGCAATTTCTCAATCTGTATCTTTTTTACCTTCCATGGGTCTATTTTGGCCTATACCAGCAACAGACCCATTATATTTATAGAGCTAAGAACAAGAATGAGGGAAACATACGCTGAAGAAACAGGGCTTGAAGAAGTGTTCCGTCTTGGCTTGTCTTCCAGAATTGAGTCAAAACATTTTCCTTGCTCTAAAGCATTGGAATTGGTGTACAGATACCCTGGTGGGACTGCTAAAAAGGCAAAAATAGTCAGCAAAAGAAGAGTTTTATATGGCCTTGCTACAATGGAAAGAGGAAAGTGGAACATTTGAAACCTGTGTGAGGAAAACAGGAGAGCAAGGAGGTGATATGTGAGCTCAGTGTGTGGCACTGCAGCAAGCTGCAACATATCAAAAGGCAAAGAAGAAATCCATATGCAAAGAGGGGGAGCTGCAAAAGGTAATGCAAGGGGGGAGGACATTATCTAGCCTGTCTGTATTTGCTTGAAGTTAGTGTCACTCAGCTGAAAAAGTAGTGATTTTAAAGCTAATCTTATTCTTATGATGAGAACCTCGTGTATGTGACATGAAACTAAATATCTAAGAGCAGTCGTGATCATATTTGAAGAGGTCCTAGTGGTATCTTATTTTTCGGCTTTCCTTAAGTACATCGGGTGACCTCTAATCAGAAGAAACTTTGAAATACAACTTCTGAAACCTTTGACCAGGTCTTTAGCTAGAATAAATGATACTAACTGTAATGGTTGCCTTTAGGCGAGACAGATTTGCAATATTTGGAGGAGTTTATGAAGCAGTTATAATAACTTCCTTCACATCTTGTAAATTATTTATTTGTTTTCTGTGGTCACCTTCTGCGGGTATGTTGGTGAGCAAATTAAACTGCAAACTATCCACAGAAGCATATTTAAGAGAATGTTGGAAACTCTTTTACATGCTTTCAAATGTACATCAGATATCTGAATCTCAGAGTTATAGTCTACATGATACAAACAGGTTATTTTGTTCACAAAATCGATTTAGGTTATCTTGACTGCGGAATAAGAAATGTGCAAGAATCCCATCATTATCTTCAGATGAAAAATATGAGTATTTTCTAAGAAGTTATTTATGAAAAACATGAAGTACTTGAAAAAAATTCAAGAGTAGCAAAGATGTTATAATTGCCTATGTATTTATTACAAAGTATTTATTAGTTATTTTATTTCAAAAATGGTAACACAGGAGGGGATAATGAATTATTAAATGTATTCCTCCTCTGTTTAAAAATGCTGAAATGTTTTGTATTTCTAAATACAGTACTGTTGATTGGCAGCTTCTCTATTCTGAGGGCTGAAGGTCAAGAGATAAATCATTTGAGTTATAGATGTTGTTTTTCCTGTAAGGAATACACATTTTTTTTTATGTGTATTTATCTACTTATTTACATATACGTACATGTCCATAAATAAAATACTATACATTCTTTTTTTTACTGTCAAAGTAAAAATAGGAAATAGTATTCATAATGGTGAAGTGGGGGCAAAGGGCAAAGCTGTCTGTGAAATCTCCTGGAATTAAAAAGCTGTTTTTGAAGCATATCAGAATAACTAACGTGGTTGCTTTTGATACTAACTGATAGAAATACTGACAATATTGAAAAAATGGGAAATTCAAAGCAGTGATGAATCTTGGAAGAACAATGTCAGGGAAATTATTGCCAAGAAAATGAAGATGACTAATGTCAGATGATGACTGTCAAGCAGATGAGATGCAAACGAAGCTGAATAATGTTGGATGACGATTTTTAAGTGGACATGAACAAATTGAGATGAATGATGAGAAATGATGAATGTCAAATAGGAAAAAGTAAATCAAGATAAACAACGTCATATGAAGTTTAGTTAGCAACTAAGAAAGGAA
>JAOWBP010001760.1:11584362-11609352 GCA_028571105.1 Tragopan temminckii | reverse complement strand
TTTTTGTATTTCATTAGTGATGTGAGGCTGTTCTATTACCACTGATTGTTCTAATAGCTATTCAACCAAATTTTAGCATGAATTGCAAGGATGAAGCAATCTATCCATGTTTTCTCATTGCTCTTTTCTTTTCTTGCATTCTAAAGATGCACATGGACTGTACTGTATTGATTAACAGCACTACCTTTACGTGGGTGATTTCCTGCCCTAGGCTTGATAAACATTATTATTTAATAATGTAACCTAATGTTGATGTAAGTTTATACACTGGTTCTAATATTCCAGCTTCTTACAAAACTATCATTTTTACTATATTTTTGTGTCATTTAACTGTAGTTTATGCTTTCTGCATGTTTTTATGTATTATATCTGTTCTGGAAAACAACTATAGAATAGTAAAGATATTTTTACACTTTTGAGTATTGCTGTTCTTCAAAAGCTTTTGTACTTTTTAAAATTGAGACTACATCAGCTTAGGTTAGAGGTAAAGAAAGCTGATGTACACAAAGAACACTACATAATTTCATACAGGCCCATTTCTGTTGGTACATAACATGCTTATTTTGCCATATATTGAGTTCAGTGTTAGGCCTATAGTGAATCCTGATTATGACCAGAAAGGTCATACTGCAAAAGGGTTATAAAAAAAACAAATGTTCTGCTGAGTGCAACTGCTGCCTTGACAAAAATCCCGGATGGCTATTTATGTAAGAGTTAGAATTCAGGGCCCTGCGTGTGTTCTTCCATTGATGCCTATGTAAAAATTCATAGTGATATTCATAGTAGATATCCTAAAAGTAGAAATATTTGCAACAATCATTTATAACAGTAGAACACAGGGATCTGAATTACGTCAAGGAAGTTATCTGACTCTCAGTGTCAAGGGTAGATAATGGTAGGACAAGGGGAAATGGTTTTAAGTTGAGGGAGGGAAGATTTAGGTTGGATGTCAGGGGGAAGTTCTTTACTGTGAGAGTGGTGAGGTGCTGGAACAGGCTGCCCAGAGAGGTTGTGGATGCCCCGTCCCTGGAGGTGTTCAAGGCCAGGTTGGATGGGGCCCTGGGCAGTCTGGTCTAGTATTAGATGTGGAGGTTGGTGGCCCTGCATGCAGCAGGGAGGTTGAAGCTTGATGATCCTTGAGGTCCCTTCCAACCTAAGCCATTCTATGATTTTATGATCCACCAGCATTTTATGTAAGCTTTTATTTATGTACTTTCTTGCCAATTTTCAGTGATCTCCTTTTTCTATCCCTTTTGAAAATCAAGATTTCTAATAGAGTATTTTTGTAAAGGTAAGGAAACTCAGATATTGAGCATTCATTTTGGCTGCACCTTCCTGCCAAAAAGCAGCAAGTGCTTGGTTTGACTCTCCCACCCACTCTGTCTTGAAAGTCCTGGGCATCTGTGTGAGATATATCCACCCCCATGCCAGACAAACAAACGCCATCTGGACGGAAGACGCTAAGGCATTCTCTGAGTAACGAGGTCATGCCTCAGGAGTGAAATGCGGCAAAAGCGTGCCGCTTCATACACTTATTTACTGATTTCTAGACTCACTGAAACCAGCAGGAAGGAGAAAAGAGACAGTGTAGGAAATACAGGAGCTAGCTACTGAAATCCGTGGAATTTTTTTTTTTTATAGCGGAACAGTATGCTTTCTTTGTAGGCTTTTTGTTTCCACCATTTTCATGGTGAAATAATCTGGTCTGCACTAAGATCCATATGCGATGGATGGTAGAGGCTTTTTTTGTGAGTTAGAAGGTGCAGTGTTAATATGAGCCTGTAGTGAGTCTGTAACAGTGGAATTTGTATGTATTCTATTGTTATGTTAATTTCTACACGGTTTGATGGTGTTATTAACAGTCTGCATAACAGCATTTTCTGAGATGATCTAAATAATAATGGAAATATAATATGGAATAATATGGAAATAGCATTGCAGCTAGAAAGAAAGTGCTATCTTTAGGGATAAGATAAAACATAAGTGATGTTATTATAATACCCAGATAAATAGTACGAGCAGATGAACAGAGTAATAAATTTTTTGAAGTTCTGTGCTATTTCCTCAGTATTCCTCTCTTGAGAGGTATTAGAAGATGCCAGGCTGTCCTGTGATTCTTTAGTTCCTCCAGAGGCAATAGACCAAGCAGACAAGAGAAGTGCTAGTCCATTCCAGAGCCCATCTGCTATTTCAGACTTCACTGCTTACCTATCCATCCTACCAATGCAGCAGAGAGACAGAAAACTAAGCAGTGAGAAGCAGGCTGCAAATCTTTTCATGATTTTTATATAACACTGGAGATGTTAAGATTTCTTGCTGCCCTCCTCTTAGCTGTAAACCAGGGAACACCAACTTCTCTGTCATCTTTATGTGGTCATAAACCATTTCACACAATGACATCCCACAAAAAGATTAAAAGCAATTCAGTCAGTCTAACTGAAGAGGAACAAGTGAAATGGAAATGTTGCTTTTGAGCAACGGTGTGGAAGCTGCTAGACAGAGCTTGGTGATGAAAGATCCGTGGACGATCTCTGTGGCCGGAAGAAGATATTTTAATTTCATATTATTTTTTAATAATGTAACAGAGCAGGTGCCAGACCTAATTAGATGCACAATTAAAAGATAATACCATTCAATAATGGAATAATAAAATTAAATAGTAGATTTTAATTACTTTAGGACCAAGTTAGTATTTGATACTTGACAGAAATGTGCTTGTAATATTAATAACTGAGCTTTCCATACCGAGCAGGTATCATCTACATCTATGCTAAGTATAGTCTGAACCACCTCAGACGGAATTTTTTTTCTTTTGAGAGAGAGGGTCTCTTCTGCTGCCAGGAAATTGACTCAAATACTGAGTTTAGCCTGGTTGGTAGATTACTGCACTGGGTTATCAGAATAAAATGATACACAGTAATTGAATGTAACCATGAATAATTCTATGTGTGTTCTGCTTGCTTTCCTACTCTCTCAAGCTACCTACAGGGTAGTTCTACAAGCAAAGCAACATCAATTTAAAAGTAAAAACAAGATTAAACATTGCCTGGTGGAATAAACTGTATATCTGTGCTTAGTAGGTCCCTTCTCTGAGAAGAAGCAGTTGCTGCCCCTCTGTCTGGTGATAGAGATGACAGTGTGCAGAGCAGGATGTGGGGTCTCACATGGGAGCAGCAGGTGCACTGCCTGTAAAGCAGCCTTCCAGCTAATCTCTATGCCAGCTCCAAAGGGATGGCTGCTCATAGGAGTCACCTCCCAGTGCTGCATTTTTGGCCTCTTTGACCAGACCTTTCCTAACATTTTGGGCTTAGACTTACCACTTTGTCTCTGTGTGATGCACGGCTGTGGAGCAGCAAGCCCTCCTTGGAGAATGGGAGAATTAGAAGCAGTTTGCTTGAGAGGTTTTCTTCCTGATCTATCCATGCACTTGGCAGACAAAAGGCCATTTTCTCCAGCCTCATTATATACATATCTTGCTGTCAGCTTTCTGGTACTGTATCAGTGGTTTGCCTGCTTTGCTTCCCCCCTTCTTTACTTACACTGGCACAAGTCCCTTGATTTTTCAGTTCTGTTTTGGTTCTTTTGTAGCTGCTGAGATCCATGTGTTTTTATTTATATCCGTAAACAAGGTGATTTTCTTGCCCTGAGTATTACAATGACACAGGGACTAATCCTATTTTTTTATAAAAATTAGCGAAAGGTTTTCTTTTTATATCTATGGGAAAAGACTAACCCTCTCAATGATTATGTCTTAGAAAATGATATAATTTGGGTTTGGTGCCATAATGTCTCAGTAAATTTTTCCTGTTGTGCTGTCTAATCCAAACAACATGTGTTATATATGTGAATACACCTTGGGGTATAATCCTTGCTGTCTGTAGTTTGTTGTGTAGCTGCTAACTGGCATAATTTTAAAAAATTCTCATTAGCTTGCTGCAGATAGAGGGCTTAATAGATCACTGATGACAAATACATTTTTAAAGTATGCTGTGTCAAATCCCTAGCTGTGAATTGTGTGAGAGAGAAATAGATAAACTAGTTATTGCAGTATGTAATGCTGCTTTGCTTTAGTGTTTCTGGGATATTTTAAGACAGAAAGACATTTTAGCACCTCAGTGAACCAAACTACTGATGAAGTGTATGAGAAACGAACCTTGAAAACAAGAGTCTGGATCTAGCCCTCCCTCCCTCTTTAACTTGCTCCAGCCCTTCCCTGAAGGTAAAAATTCTCAAACCGATGAGTTCATTTTTTCACACCTATTAGACTTTCCCATTCCTACAGTTGTTTTTCTCAAGACAGTTACTTCCAGCAGAGAGTCTCTTTGTTCCACCTCCCTCTCAGAAGCTCCTTCACTTCTGCTGGGAATGTCTTCAGGTGGGTTTTCTCCATCTGCTTGCTCCTGCCTGTGAAAGATTGCTGCAAGTAACAGAGGTGCTGGTGAACAAGTCTAGGTTGGGCAGAAGGGTTATATGTAGCGGTCCCCCAACAAGAGTGGACTAACCACAGGTGAAGATTATTCACTTTGATCTCACAAGAGAAACAGGTGTTTTTCTATAGCACAGGTGGAAGTTCTTGGAAGCTTTGGGAGGTACGATTTATTTGTTTGCCTTTTTGGCTTTAATGCAGGATCCAAATAGCCTGGCAGAATAAACTTTCGCTGTTAGTTTGACCAGGGAGACAGCTATCTAACGAGAGGTGGGAAGGGGCTGATACTATTAAACCTCGGGCAGAAATGCCCCATACCAAGGAAATGTGAAGGGGAAAAATTTTAGGATGTGACAAGAAATTCTGAACCTGTCCTGCCCCTGTGACTGGTTCAGTGTTGCCCTCCAGCATGCATGGAGAGGGCAGTGTTGCTTGCTCTCTCTTCATCTTGCTTCTAGTGCCTCTAAAAGAGGTGTAGAGGGACAATCACATTCAAAGGATGTGCTGCAGGGAAGTCGATGGTCACATACGTGCCATTGATAAACTATGACATCTTACTTTCACCGTGTGCAAACTGGGTTTTGTTCTGCTTTCTATTCAAAATACAGTGTGATGTCTATTTAGGATATATATATATGTATCCTAAATAATAACAGTTCTGTGTGTGTATGTATATATATATATATATATATACACAGAACTGTTATTCTTCATTATCACAAACAAAGTTATAAAAACAGGGTTGTTTGGAAAGAGGCTTTTCTGACCCTACTAATTCAGGGGTTGTTAGTGTTATACAATTTGTGTTTTCTGTTCTTGTTTTGTGGGATGCTATTTGCAGCTTTAAAAATGCTTTTATCTTTCCTGTCCAAAAGCAATCAATCCGGTCACAGACCCCATTCCATATCTGGGACCAGTAGATATATTGGCAGCTTTTAGGGCTAAAAGGACACTCAGAAACTGTTAGTATTTTTCATGTTTTCCTTTCTCTATAAATAATCTTCTGGGATTGTCTCAGTGTAGTCCTTCTCATTTCTTCTCTAAAAAAAAAAAAAAAGTCTTCTGTTTTAAAGTGAATCATACATTTCAAAAGCTGGAATAGGACTGCTTGAGGGGGAAAAGTTTTTATCAGCGTCTTGTTGTATCTGATTTTTCTATTAAATAAGATATACAGGACGTATTAAATGATAACAATTTTTAAGATCAATTCTTCTTTCATTTTTGGTTTATTTACTAGGATCATGTGTGTTGTGTAGCAGCCTAGGCAATAACTGAATTGAGTCAAATTTGAGTGGAAGAAACACTTTCAAATTTAGTTTGCTTGTCTAAGCTGGTGAGTACTTGCTAGCTACTTTTTCAGCCCCGGGAAGAATGATATACCATAAGCTTTAATGGATGTGTCAACTCAAGGTTAGATAAAAGCTTGTTTATCTTGTTTTATTTTAAGATAGAATGAGTACCCACAGGATGGAGGAATTGAGCATGTTGTACACTTTGAGTATAAAAGGTGAGGGAAGCACTGGTCTGTCATGATTGGGGGTGAATGAATTGGCACGGAGTGAATTTTCTAGCTGTGCAACTACCATAGATTCTAAATCTTGGGATCAAACATTTGCAACCCTATAATGATCGTGGTTAGCACTGAGCAATAGATTAGCTCTACCTAATGTGCAAAGGTGCCTTTTGAGAGCACAGTAAGGTCAGATTACAACTTCCTTTCCTCCTGTGCAGAAGCCCTCCTTGCTTCACAGCCCAGCTCTGAGCCTCTCCCCTTCAGCTTGCCAAGTCTGGTGCTGGGCAAAGACATGGACTCTTGCTGTAGGAGGTGTCATCAGTTGACACAAAGGTTTTAATGTCATCTCACTTGAGTGCATCCCTAAAGAGGGAAATACTAATGTTTTTTGGCAGTGTGAACTGACACTGGAAGGCATGTTAAAGAGAAGTTACTATCTCAGCAAAAAATAAATCTAGAAGTTTAAAGTGCTTTAGATTGACATTAACGTTTATTTCTAAACAAGAGAAGTAGCAACTAGTTGAAAAAGCAGTTATACAAATCTTTTTTCCTCTTGGTCTCTGACAAATCTCTCTTCCTTTTTTTATTTTAATATATCTATCAGCAGTGACTTGGCATTGCCATGTTGAAACTGTATGGGCACATACTCATTCATTAACACTTTTGAATGTTCTTTATATGAGTCATAACTCAGACCACTGTGAGAAATGAATTGGAAACAAATTCCTGAGTCTTGCAAATTTTAATTGTATGATAATATGCTCTTAGCAATTTGGGTAAGACTGTGGGTGAGGTTGCCTCTCACATTTTCAAGATGGATCTTTATATAAGGAGAATGTTACTTAGCTCTCCTATTCCATTTTTGAAACCTCAGAGTTAGGGCACCTGCATTGCTAAGGACTACACCAAAACCAAACACAGACTTTGTAGTAATAATTTGTAGCATTATGAAATTGAAGTCTGAATCATCACTGGTTGATGTCAAGAGTTCTCATCAGTTCCAGTGGACCAAGGTTGACATTCCTTTGAAATACCAAGGATGGTTTGTCTTTTTTTTTTTTTTCTTTTATTATCTCATTAAGCACAGGGCATGGTGTTTGGGAGATTAAAAATTTTCTCCCATGAGTTTTGTTCTCCATCATAACGAAGTCAGTGAACATTCCTCAAATATCAGCAAACTTCGTTTTTTTTCGTATGTCTTAGCCATCATCATCTTCATGATAACAAAAAATGCTTTGTAGAGCTTTTCAGTAAGATGACAGACCTACACAGAAAGTCCAGGATCTTCCGGCCAAAGAAGAAATAATAAGTCAAAAACAATCTCCAGGCCCTTCCTAATCCATTAATTCCAGCAAGGCTTGTGGTTTTACCTGTTTATTCAGCTATGGGTGAGTAGCTTTCCTGAAGCTATTCAGCCCTCATTTGTGCTTCTGCAAGCCAGTCCATGACTCACTGATCCAGGCTGGACGATGAATGTTTTCATCATAGAGTTTTGTAAGGAAAAAAAAAACCCACACAATTACTTCATAGCATTCTTTGGGATGCGCTGTCTGGGCAGCATGTCAGCTATTTCAGGGACTGAAATGTGTTTCTTCTCAGCAGCTTCTGGAATGGACAGAATTTGCAACTAGCCAGGACCAAGCCTTTTCCTGTCTGTGCATGGCAGAAGGGTATAACTCAAGATATCACTGCCCCCACGTGTGATGGACAGAACTGGCAAGCAATGCTCTAACAGAAATTAGGCTAGGTCTTTTTGTTTTTCCAAGCTTTTATAAAAAGCACACTTAGAAATCTATAGTAAGACTTCCACAGACTTCAGCTGGTCTTGGATTTCCTTATTTTTTTTTAATTGTATAATATTTATTCTGAAGAAGTTCACTCAAAATACCGAAGTTTAATAGTAACTTTTTTTTTAAATATGAGCACTTCCACCTGGAGCTCAGTAAAACTGATTAACTGGTTGCAAAAAGAAACAAAATGGAAGGGACTTGTTGATTTTCCTATATATTGGTGCTTTAAAAAAAAATTCTTGCTTCAAAAACATATAGGTTGAAATGCATATCTCATTTATCACTTAAATAGTAATAACAGTGTCTGTTCCATGCTGCAGGCTGGATTCTGACATAGGTGGATTGACAGTGTTCACTCAGTAGAAACAATAAACAGATCAATAACAAAACACAGCCTAGGGGGCTGGAGGTGTGACAAGTCAACCATGATTTGAGTCTTGCTGGGACCTTTATTAAACTCGTTTGTACATCTGAGAACAACTGATGCTTCGTTGGGTTGAAGGTAGCTTCAAATATTGGTCTGAAAAAGAATAATAACAGTGCCCCCGAGGAAGATGGCAGCTCGGGCTTCCTTTTTTGGAAGAGTAAGAGGCATTGAGACCTAAAATGTAATTAACTGAGAAGCCAGCATCTTGTTTCATTTTGTTTCTTTCCCCATAGATGTTGTCAGTGATTGTTTGATCTGAGCCTTTCCCTTAGGTGTGGGAGGAAGGAAAATCAGATGTTTACCTGTCCTATCCTTCTATCCTTTCCTTCCCTTGTTACACCCCGCTAAGCAATGGCAATGTACCTCCTGGGTGAACGAAATAGCTAGTTCCTTCCAGTTACCTTACTGGAGGGAGTGATAATAAGAGTGCCTTGCCATCTCCTCTGCCAAACTGAGCAGATTTCTGACTGCAAGACCGGCAGAGAAAAACTTCACTCTCTTCAGGCAGCAGTAACTCAGGTTTCCACTTTTCACCCTGATAGGGTTGTGTTGCAATTACACTGCCCTGGAGGGGGCCCTGCTCAGGGCTTTTTCCAGGAGATGTCTCTAAAGCCACAAGTAGGCCCTGCAAATGTTTTGTTCATATTTCAGGCTAGAAAAGGAGTGTTTCTGATCTGAAGGTCAGCCAAGGTGAAAAACTTTGAGGTTTGAATTGTGTGTTCCTTTGATTGGACTTCTATGGGCAGGGATGAGGTCACCAGCAGGGGAAACTGTGCTGTTCCAGAAGCAGCCTCCAAAGTGGTTGACTGTCTAACTACAGGCACCTGAGTGGGCAGAGGCTCTTTTTAGATGAAAGTGCCTGGCCTGTCTGGAAATGCTGCTTTAGTGTCTGATGCTCAGCGCGATAAAATGAAATGCTGGCCGCTCTGAAAAGTCTCCCTCCAGCAGGCTGATCAGAATGGGTGATGACCTCACTTTCACAGGTGCCTTTCTAGAACAATTTTTTCTTTAAACGAAAGAAAGTAGGAAGTGGTTCTCTGAAGAAAGAATTTGCTAATACTTGAAATTAACTCCTTGCTATGTTCCCAGTATAGCAGCATTTCAGTAAGGATCATTATGGACAGTGTGAAAAGTCATGTGGCCAAGATATTTAGTACATGGCTCTCACATAAAGAGCTAATTATGCCTGTTTCTATCCAAGGAAGGACAATGTAAATGCTCTAGGTAAATTGGTTTCACCTGCTTATTATTTTTTGTAATACAGGGTGATGAACATTGAGCTATCAAAAGGAAAGCCAACACATTTTGAATAGCAGTGTTTAATTAATGCAGCCTGTAAAAATGTGTATTAGCTGAAGGATTTTCCTCACTGTGGGAAGTCTTGTGAGATGCCTTCCACACTCAAAAAATGAGGATCTCATGAGTTCTTGCTAAACAGCATGGTTGCATCATTTTTTCTAGCTGATACCGCAGTGCTTCAAGCATTGGCTGTCTCTAACATCTCTGAGTCAAGATGAGCTAGACTGTAGAAACCCATGGTGTTAGTTAGGGACTTAAATCCTTCTCGGTTTCTTTTAGTCACTCTCTGTAAATTTTGCATATATTATTTTATTTTCACTGAATCCACCTCAGAGTGCATACAGATATTCTGTCACAAAAGGTTACATTTGCAAAAGCAGTTAATTCCATAGGGTTTAGATATTGATTTAGATTGGAATCACACAGCAGGAACTTCGCTTGAAAATGCAAGGTAAAATTAGACTAGAAGTCAGACCTCAAAGAAAAATAAATCAAATACAGGGTAGCTTGGGAATGACCCAGAAAAGATCCCAGCTGCTCTCTGTTTAAATGAACAGATCTTTTTAAAAAGGGGAAAAAAAAAAAAAAAAAAGCCAACACTTTAAAAAAACCTCTATGCTTGAAGTGTAGGTTCAGTGGCATATCACTCAGCATAAATACATTAATAGCTTATCCATGGTATTTAACTGGCTGAGACAGAAACTGAAAGAAATTAATGGTATGGAGAAACAGAAGCTTCATACTACTGGTAAATTCATCAAATTCATCTTGGATACAATGGAGAAATAGTACATAAATTTTACTTATTGTCTTTGTTGTCTGCCTAAACAGGTTTCCTAAAAATGTCAGAATCAGTGAGTTTGAGTTGGAATGAACCATAAAGGTCATCTAGTCCAACTTCCCTGCAATGAACAGGAACATGTGCAGCTAGATCAGGTTGTTCAGAGCCCATTCTAGCCTGGCCTTCAATGTCCTGGCCTTCAATGTCTTCAAAGGTGAGGTGTCTGCGACTTCTCTGGGCAGCCTGTTCCAGTGCTTCACTACTTTTTATCGCAAAAACAAAACAAAACTTTTTTCTTATATCCAGTTTAAATCTCCCTTCTTTTAGTTTGAAAACATTTCACTCTGTCCTATCACAACAGATACTACTAAAGATTCAGTTGCCTTCTTTCTTATAAGCCCCCTTTTAGGTACTGAAAACCGCCATTGGGCCTCCATGAAGCCTTTGGTTCTTTCAGGTTGTCCTCACAGAGTTGTTCTTTCCCTTGAATAAGTTTTGTGGCCCTCCTCTGGATGTGTGTTAATGGGTCTACCTCTGCCTGCACTGACGTCTCCACATCTGGATGCAGTATTCCAGGTGAGATCTCGCCAGTGCAGAGGGACAGGTTCACCTCCCTTGACCTACTGGCTATGCTAATTTGGATACAGCCCAGGGTATGGTTGGTTTTCTGGGCTATGAGTGCACACTGTTGACTCATGTCCAGCTTGCTATCTATCAGTACCTCCAAGTCCTTTTTGGCAGGGCTATGTTTTATCCTTTCATCCTCCAACTTGTATTGATAGGGTAAGTTGCCGCAACTCGTGTACAAGACCTTGCACTTGGCTTTGTTGAACATCATGAGGCTCTCCTGAGCCACTGCTTCATCCTATCCAGGTCCCTCTGAATGGTATCCTACCTATTGTCGACCACACTTCACAGCTTGGTGTCATCCACAAACCTGCTGAGAGTACACTTGATCCCAAATTTGATTTGACACATAAAACAGGTCCTACTTGTTATTTTGGAGTTACTCACATGTAACTGCAAATAAATGAGTCCATGCGGGTCTGTATCTTCATTTCTGCATGTGTAGAAATAAGATGCATATTGAGTATACTGTATCCAAAATCATTTTTGTGTCTCATTGGTAATCGGAGGTATAATTCATGAAAAGTTACAGCTCAGCATACAGCGTAGAAAGTTTAAAGAAATTCAAAAGAAAAAAAAATAAAGCTTTGTGTTCTAGGATAAATGCATTTTCACCCTTCATTGTATGAAGGTAGGACTTATAGCAGGAGTACTTTCACCAAGCAAATGCAAACAATTGTTTTAATCTTTCACTTGTGAACAGAAAGTTTAATTTTCCTTATCATGATCAAGGTGAATGGAACAAATAAATGCAGTATATACACAGCTGGAAAGGAACAGATTTCCTTCAGATACAGAAGTCTGCGGAGGCCTACAGTTATTAAGGCAATCAATGCTGCAGCTTTATTGGGTACAATTCTGTGTATTTGTATTCCTATTGATTTTTGGTAAGTGAACATTCACTAAAAATGTAAAAATCTCACTAAGCTTTACAAAGATACTCTCCATTATCTTAACTCCTGTTTTGCTACATTCAACAAGGAAATATTTTTCCTGTAGTAATTCCAAATATTTTTCTTCAAAGAATTTGCACAATGGTGTTTTCATTTTCTGATTTATGTATAATGTACTTCCAAAATTATTTTACTTTCTCTCCTATGATGCTATCCTAGATACCGCTTTCTCTTCTCTTTCAGCAAACTGAAGGGTGGTTGCAAATGTGAAATCTTCTTATGTGAGATTCAATATGAACAAGCAATATTATTTCTCTATAGAGATGATTAGAAATTATTTCTACTATTAACCCAAGAGTTCCAAGAAAAAGCTATAGGCACGTAAAAGTAGTGAATGAATCAGACTTTTCAAAGGGTCATCTGGAAAGACATGAGGTGTAGTGATGAAGTTGCTATGTAATCATGAAGTATCATTTTACTTCTTAAGTTACATGTTGGTCCTGTTTGGAAGTGAGCTTATGCAGGGAACTGTTAACAATGAATGGTCATAAAGAATAGTGTTAAAGTGCAGTTGCTTACTATTTCCTCTCCAAAGAATTAAGATTGGTTCATCTCATAGGATATTGTCTGACTCTTTCAGGTACTTCACCACTAGCCTCAATTTCTGAAGTCATATTTTATCTGTTATTTCAGCTGGTAAGATATTTTTACCTGGATTATTTAAAATGGTTACAAACCAGTGCAAACATTGTATTAGAGAACAATATTTTAGTGGAAGAGAAATAAGAAAAATAATTTATTCCTTAAATTGAATGTCAGTGTATTGAATCATAATTTGCTCTAATAATTTGCTTTCAAAATAAAACTGTAAGATGGATAAGCCAACGAAAACAAAAAAATTCATGTGATTTTAATTTACCGTATGTTATTGTGAGGATTATTTGGTGAGACAGAATTTCTGAAGTATAATTCAATAGGATACATAAAAGACAGAACAAAAGAAATTAAATTTTATCCTTTAAAACTTGCAAATCACATATGGAAGATTGCCTGAAAGTTTTTTGGTTTTTTTTTCCTGTCTCCTCAGTACAAACAACCTGGAGATTTTCTTTCTGTCTTAGGGGACTGAGAGAAACGTATATCTTTAAAATTATGTGGCAGGTTCCCTATAAATCTCTTCTTTTTACCTTTACCAAACTGCAGAATCATGGATGTGAAATTTTCTATGCCTTAAGTCTGCTGCAGGCTGTTCCCCACATTAGTTGCTAAGAGGTCAAAAAGGATGTCATCAAATACATTTGCTTCTACCTTCGTATCATTGTACCAAAGACACAGTCCTTGCTGTTTTGTCTTTAATATCTGAATTTTGGCACGGGGAATCACCACTTTTAGTTGGAAGGGTATTAAATTATTAATCTTTATAAATATATATTATTTCTTCTTTGTGGAAAAAGTAAGTCCAGAACTGCCTGACATAAATCAACATAATTCCAGTGATATCTGTAATTAAAACAAAGTAAAGATACTTCCCTACTTTAATTATTTATATTGTATTATCCATTATAGTTATGATTACCATGGAATTAATGATGCTTTTCTAATTTATGCCAGTGAAGACATAAAATACTGCCCAATATAGGAGATTTAATTCATATGGAGTGAATGTCACTTCCTTTAAACAAAGGTAGTGTCCTTCTTGTGCAACTCATTAAAATACATGACATGGCTGCCTATTTTATTAGGGCCTCATTGGCAAAGCATCAGAGACTAAATGACAAGAAATACGAAGTTTCAGGCATGTGGTTTAAGTGAAAAGCAGAACTTGTTCTCTGTCCAGAATAGTTCCAGCCTTATACCTCCAGTCTACCCAGAATGGGAATGCAGCTCAAGAGCATGTGTGCAAATGAAGAGAGAAAGTAGAGAGAGGATTAAAATTTATTTGAGCAAGTTGTCACTGGAAATGAAATTACTCCTTTTTCCTCAGCAAACAAAAAGTTAGAGGCAAATTATTTTAAATAAATCAGTGCTACATGGCACTATGGAGTCTGCTGAAGTGAATGAAAGCCTCTGACCTTCTCAGTGCCTCTCTATTGCAGTAAATATTTCATGACTGTGATAGAATTAATAAGATCGAAACCTCACACATGGGCATGCACCACACACACACTGAGTGAATGTGTGCTTGAGTGAATCATACACCAGAGATAATATCTCCTGGGAGGAAACCACAGGGCTTGGTAGCTGTGTGTGTTTAGTGCAGTGTTCTAGACAATTCTTGTCTTGGAGGAAGGACTGTTCATAATCTCCCTGCACTTGAAGAAGATGGGTGTCTCATCAGAGAGTGTGGGCTAATTCTGATCCGTGCCAAGATGCTAGCAGAGCTGGATTGTAATGTTCTGTATCTGATGAATAATTGTATTAGTCAAGCACTGGCTATTTATTTTCCTTAAGCAGTCATAAACTCCGAAAGCAAATTCTTGTTGTGAGTTAGCCTGCCTTCTTCTTTCTCAGGGAATTTGACTAGATATAAAAATTAAGATCAGTTGAAGGATGTCCACTGATTTCCACATACTTTGAATTTGACTCTAAAGAGACTGAGCTGTGAATTACCAATAATGAGGAACCTTGAATCCTTTTCACGTGTCCCTGACCCTGTGTGAGAAATATTTCACCTCTCTACCTTGGAAGAGCTTTCCAAATCAATATATTACATTCATTACCTATCCTAGACCCCTGCCATAAATATCATGACTGAGAGGAAATAAGTCATCAGTTTAGGAAATATGTGGGTCCAGATGAGAAAGGTTGTGTTAGGTAGGATGAATCCTCTGTGGGACAATTATTTGCTTTGTAGAACAATATGTTTAGAGTTTCATTCAAACTGTTAATTAAATGGTAAATTAATATACTTCTATTTATTAGTACAATTAACATTATGTAGAAAAAAAAAGCAACAGATAAGCAACGGAATTACTAATATTTTTAGAATAGTTTTGAGTATTATGGAGACAGGAATCTTTTTGCTTTTCTTACACATACCTCAAATTCCTTCATGTAAACTACTGAATACGTCGTCTTCAGTTTTATGATGGGTGTAGTAATCTTTTCTTTTCAGATGTAGTCTATTTCTATTTGTACTGTAAATGTTTTCAGGGGCATTTTTCTTTGGAGGAATTCTTGTATAACCAAGATGCTTGTGGCCTCTCTAGGGACCTCATCAAGTAACATATGATAGTCTTCTCATTTCCTTCTGTAGGTACTTAAGAGTTCTTACAAAACAATTGTTTCAAAATTTGTATGGCCGGTATACAAAGCAGGAACTGGGAAGATGCATATTATCTCTCAGTCAGAAGAATAAAGGAAAACCTCAGCTATTTCCATTTGCTCCCATTTTGATGTGGTGTCAGTGCAGCCCAGGGCAGTCAGAAAGACCAGACGTGCTCTGACATGCTTTCTGCCCTCTAGGTGAGGTTAGAGTTGATTATTTCCATTTTCACTTCTTTTGCCAATTTAATGGCTATCTGCCATAGCCAACTCCACTCCTTTGGAGTTATCTCACCTTCTAGATGTTTTTTTGCCACCTGCTATGCTGCTTGTCTGTTTGTGATCTAGATCTGATAAGATGTTAGAAATGAAAAAGAAGTGTTAAACTACCTGAAGAAGATAGACACTCGAAAACCTTAGCAATATTTTAAAATCTGAGGGGAGATCTCTCCAATCTTACTTTTCTTGTAAGATGTAGGTCATACATGAATAAAACTGAACTTATTCATGTTGGAGTTTTTTGGGCACTGAATTTCTTTTATTAAAATAGTTTGCAAATAATCATATTTTTTTTGTGCAGTATTCATACACAATGTTGGAATTTTTATATAAATTTTCATGTAGTGCTGATTGATGCATTATCTCAGCTTTGCCACATTTAACATGTTTTAACTTTTCAGGTTTCTGTTTGATGAGGTCTGTGTGTTAATTAAGGGAAATTGCTGATGTATATGGGAACAGAATGGCTTTTTTTAATTAGTGTTGAAGGGCTGGAGGAGGGTAGTTTTCAGGATTCTTTCATTTCTCTTCCATCCATTAGGCTTCCAAGGCAGCTTGAAATTGTTCCTGAATTTCCTTGAGAAAGTGTAGAGGGGGAAATAAAGAGCATTAGCAAATGTCTCCACTTCATTTCTTTACAGGACTTGTGAGACTAAATGAGGAACTCAAATGCTTGAAAGTCTTCTGTCTTATAGTCTTGTTCTTTCTAACGACATAAGTTCAGACTTTGAAAAGTGCAGTGACTTTCTGCTTAATAGGCTTCTAATGCTGGGGCTCAGATGCAAAATTTTTTTTGTACCACTGAGCTGTGCTGAGTATTTGGTTCCTACAGCTCAAGGTCTGGCATACACCTTAATGGCACGTTCATCCAAAATGGTTCAACATCCATAAGCAATGAATAAGTAGAGACAGATTCTAAACACACAAGCTGTAGGATGATGGGATGAGAGAGTGGAATAGTGGAACTGGAACTTGTTTCAGGACACCTCAGGCCTCACAATGAACAAAATACCACATTATGCCATGAGGGCAGCTGTTGTACTTCAGTAACCTGCTCTCCTATCCAACTTCACCATGACAAATCACCTACATTGAAGAAAACTTGAGGTTCTTTGTGCTCTTTCCTCTGACACAGACCAGCAAAGGCAGTGCCATCAAGAGCTGAGACCCAGTCCTTGTGCAGCACAGGTTTCATGCATAAGGGGGAAAGAGAAAACCTGGTGTTATTGGTATGTCTGTGCTTTGAGGTCTGCATCAGTCAGAGACTGCATGTGGAAAATCCCTATTATTTGCCATGAGTGCTGAATATAAGACTGCTGCTTGTTCCTTTCTGTTTGTTTACGAATAGTTGAAAGTCTAATCAGAGCATTCCTTTACCTGAATGAGAAATCTTACAGGTTTTACCTCATCCTACTTAGACTAACATCGATGTCCTGACTTTCATATAAATTTGTTGTCTAGTTTTGTAAGGACCTTACCAGTCCTTGTAGTTGTACTTGCCAGATCTGCATAACCATACGTAGGTCCTAATAGTAATTGTTATTCATGAGAAGAGATACTGCCTATTACACCAGCAGTGAATTATGTAGGGTAAAAGAGGTCTGAGAAGGATATCTAAAACATGGCAGTTCTCAATTAGGGCCTTAACCACATGGAGAAAATTTGTTCCATTTACACCAAATTCCATTCAAGTTAGAGCGGCTCCAGGAATAAGGTTGATTCCAGAGGCATTTCTAGGAGTGAGGATATACACAGTGTGACTTGTGACTGTAGCTGATTTCCTTCCTTAAAACAAACAAACAAACAAAAAAAAAAACAGTTTGAATAATGCATTTGGAAAAATGATCCATTAGGCTGTTTGCTTTCCTGGCTCTGTAAGTAGCATTCACAACAAAAGTGCCAAAAGCCTGTGTAAGATAAAAAAGAAAAATAGGAAGTAAGGAGTGTCATGGTGTCTTCATATTTAACACGTTGACCAGAAGCACAGGATATCTAAAAGAAGGACATGCATCAAGGTGGGGAAGATGGTGAGAATGTGAACAAGGGGGATTTGATGCTGTGAAACAGGATCATCAGTGTGACTGAAGATGAGAAAAAGCTTCAGAGCAGCTTCAGCTGCTGAGTGTTTGCCCATGTCTACCAGACTCATGTTACAAATGTTTACAATGTAATAACTAGACCAAATGCTTGAAGAGCCAAAACCAGTCTTGCGTGGCTCAAAGTGTATGTGATAATACCTTGATTTATTTCTGGAGAAACAGTGGTAAGTCCCAGACACTTGTCTCTTTTATTGACTTGAGCATTAATTAATTTATGAGTGGGTTTCACATTTCCACATGTTGTTGCAAAATTATAGAGCTGAATTAATTATTTGGTAATCGGTGAATCCCATTAGGTGAAACAATATGGAGTTGTTCAGTAGCTTAAACATTATTCAGCATTAGTGTAGCAGTTGTATACTCATTACAATGATGATGCTTTCATTAAATATACTTCCAATTAGTTCTGGTTCATTTTAATCTCTGCCTCCTGAAAAAACATTCAATCAAGTGCCGTGACAAGAGCGGAATGACGAATATGCCAGAGCCAGCTCTGTGCAGTCCTTCAAGGATACTGCACAAGTTACAGTAAGGTGAACTTCAAAAATGTTTGTCTAAGGTTCTTCTCTGCCTTGAAACTTCTTATATAATCATAGAGTCATAGAATATTCTGATTTGGAAGGGACCCACGAAGGTCATCAAGTCATGTTATTCTTCCTTACTGCTTTAAAATAAAGAACAGCTCATGACTGTCAGGGGTTGCATACGAGAGGGAAAACAAAACCCGTCCTGAGAGCAAGGTCTGCCTGCAAGTTTTAGGGCAAGAGGGGCATGCACTCTTCCTGTCCCCACCAGTGATGACCTCACTCTTTGCAGAGTTGGATACCAACATCTATCCTACTAGCATGTGCAGAGGAACTTTTATGATGTGATGCTGGGTAACCAACACTGGGTTTTGGGTTCCCTCAGAGCTGTACTCTACTGCTGGTTGCCTTGTAATGAGTCCCACTGCACTGGTACTGCTTTGCTACTTCTTTTACCTATATTTAAAAGAAAACTATCATTACTAATCAGGAAATTGGAGTAGCTAACAAAGGAGACAATTCTTATTCCTTGAAGGATGTGATTTTCAGGGAACCAGTAACGGATATTGAGCTTTTCCCTTTTCAAATCTCAACAAGACAGCCGTGACTGAAAGTCATTATCATATGCTATTTTGTCTGTCATCTTTGTGAAATGAGTAAGTAGTAGACTGGACAGATTCCATATTACTTAAAATAATATTACAGCCACCATCTTTGGAGGCTCTGTGAGCTAGCTAACACAGCAGACAAAAATGTGCAGTGAGAACTGAGAAAAATTCAGTACTGTATTATAAGTATTTTTGTCTGATGGTTTTTGAATATTCACATTCTGTGAATCTGAAATCTCTAGTATGGCTTCATCTGGGCTCCCAAAAATGATGCAAATGATGCGTTTCTGATTAATAGTTCTCTTTAAAACTTAAATCTGAATTTCTCCTACTCAACTTGCACAGAGACGGTGTGAACGTCTTCACAGTTACCTACTGCAGCTCCTTTCAGAAGTGCTACCAACTAATTCAACAACTGATGACCTATCTGAGCATAATATTAATGAATTCATTCCATTTCTGCTGCTGGAGCACACAGACGAAGAGTTTTTTCATGCACTTCATGTGCACTTGTCCTGGGAGATTGTGCGAGTACTGTGTACTTCAAATTCATTTGCTGTTTTGGTTTCTCTAGCAACTAGAAGGTGCCTTTGATCCTTCTACCATCTCTTTGTTTTTGCATTTTGATGATTTTATCATGAATTCATGTTTAATTCATGTTGAAGTGATGCAGTAAGTGGCAACACTCAAAGAAAAGATACTTTTTACGAAATCATACCATATTCATTTGAACTCTGTATGAACTACTCTATTCCCTTCAAGTAGAATATATTAATGAGTGCAGATATTAAAAAAAAATACTTACACTAACATTTATTATCTCATGTGAGGTTACAGTGGCAATAGATCTATCAGACAAAAAAATAATTGTGCTTTGAGTAAACTTTTAATTGAAGTACATTTACAAGAGACTGATTGTTTTATGTTAGCTTTCTGATTTTTGTCACTTTTATGCTCCCTTCTACTTCAGCATTACACAATCATAGATACCCATGAATTTCATGGGCGCAAATCACATGAATAATTAACACGACATAAACAAATCCAAAATACATTCAATAGGATCATGTTTTTCTTCCAAAAAAAAAAAAGGGGGGGGGGGGGGGGAAGGGCAAAAAAGCTTCATGTAGTAGCTTTCATGCTTTTGAGAAGAGTCTTCCTGTGAAAATATTGGTGGATTTGGTTTTTTTTTGTTCTATTTATTTATTTATTTTTAATGAAGCATGATTGAAATGGAGGACTTGCGTGTATTTCTTTCAAAGGAAACCATAAAATGCTGTGATGCTGAAAGGGCTCGTAGGTCTGAGACATGAGATGCATGTAGTCATTGCCTCCATTGAGATGGGTTAGGCACAGCCCAGTTCATAGATGATACCATCTTGTGTGGATTTTAAAGAACTACAGCCACTGTGCAGTTGAACTGACTTATGCAGCTAGTTAGTCTTCTGCAGCTGTATAGATTTGCCCCACATTAATACTTGAACACTATTTTTCTTAAATGGCAAAGCATCTTGAGCACTGGAGTTTTTGACTAGCAGGAGAGAGCTGTAAGCCTAGAATGTAGAATTAAAAAATAAATCCATCATGAATTGCTCTATTGCTTTTTTTTTTTTTTTTTTTTTTATTGGTTTTAGCATTCACTTTGAAGTACCAGATCATGAGCTCTGTTAGTCGTAAGGCAGTCACTTTCATGAAAAAGTGGGTTCATGTCCCTGGGTGCCAACACACTCCTTTGATCACCAGGTCAGAGCAGAGGAGAAGCAACAGGGACGTGTGACCACTGGTAAGATGCAAACTGTGTAACACTGGTTTTGTAATTTAAGCCAATGAACAGCAGACTATTAAAGAGCAATTATAGCTTAAGAGAAGAGAATGATCGTGAGTACATAAATCTAAATTGGATTATATTTAAGTATATGTAAATCTGATTGAACTTAAAATTTAATCTCTAAGAAAGCTTTTCAATTTACTGTTGAATGCAACAGTTTATCATTTTGAACAGAAATTATTTCATTTGAGGATTATTGGTCATTGATTTTTTTTTATTTTTATTTTTTTTTCAGGACTTCAGTAGTTGTTGAAATTGTTGTTTGCTATAGACTGCACTGTTTCATGGTTTCTTTAGCATTGTGAGCTTCCAGCTCACAGACACGTCAGCTGTAATTTACAGAAGTTACTGGAAACACTGTAATAGTTGCTCATAACAGTGGTAGACTTTTGAATCTCTATGGCATTTTTCTCCAAAAGAAACTGATAAAATAACATAAGATAAAGCTTCTTAAGAAAAAAAATGAACAAAAAAACAAATGCTGTGGGAGGTCTAAATTGAATTCAAGTGTGTTTGGGCTTTCACAAAGATCTTCTTCATGGATATAGGAAGTGCTGAGAGAGGGGAAGAGCTTTGGTTGTGAAAATAGACTTGGACTTAGTAGGCCATGTTGATGGTTGGACTTAGTGATTGTGAAGGTCTTTTCCAACTTAGATGATTCTATGATGATTCTATGACATACAAATTCGTGAAGCGTTGCATGTTTTTTTCCTCTCTCAATGATACTTGAAAAGGCATAGTAGTTAAGTCCCTGGTGAGTGGAAAAGCAATGTTGCACCCATTTTTAAGAAGGGTGGAGAAAGGATGACTCTCTGATGAAAAGATTATGGACCAGATCCTCACGAAAGCTATGCTAAGGCACGTGGAAGAAAGGGAGGTGGTACAAGGTAACTAGTGTGTCTTCACCAAAGACAGGTCTTGCCTGACCAATGTAGTGGCCTTTTATCACTATGTAACTGCATTAGTGGACAAGGGAAAGAGCCACTGGTGTCATCAATCTGGAATTCAGTAAGGCCTTTGACACAGTCCTCCACAACATCCTTTTGTCCTGATTGGAAAGGTATGGATTCGACAGGTGGATTGCTCAATGGATGAAGAACTGGTTGTGAGATCATACCCAGAGAGTGGTGGTCAATGGCACAATGTCCAGATGGTGACCAGTGGTGGTGGTGTCACTCAGGAGTAAGTAGGGATTGAGTGCACCCTTAGCAAGTTTGCGGATGACACCAGCATGTGGGGTGCAGTCAACATGTCTGAGGGATGGGATGCCATTCAGAGAGCAGTGGGCCCAGGTGAACCTCATGAGGTTCAACATAGTCAAGTGCAAGGTCTTGCACCTGGGTTGTGGTGACTCTCACTATCAATACAAGCTGGAGGACAAAAGGATAGAGTACAACCCTTCTGAAAAAGACTTAAGGGTACTGGTGGATGGCAAGTTGGACATGGTGCCAGCAGTGTGCCCTTGCAGCCCAGAAAGCTAACCGTACCATGGACTGCATACAAAGAAATGTGGCCACTAAGTTGAGGGAGGTGATCCTGCCCCTCTGCTCTGTACTGGTGAGGATTCACCTGGATTACTGCATCCAGATGTGGAGTCCTCAGTACACGAGAGACATGGACCTGTTGGAACAAATACAGAGGAGGGCCACAAAAGTGACTCAAGGGATGGAACACTTCCCCTGCAAGGACAGGCTGAGAGTGCTGGGGCTGTTCTGCCTATGGAAGAGAAGGCTCCAGGGAACCCTGATAATGGCCTATCAGTATCTCAAGGTGGGCTGTAAGAATGAAGGGGACAAATTTTTTAGCAGGACTTGTGATAGAACAAAGGGAAGTGGTTTCATAGACTCATAGAATGGTTTAGGTTGGAAGGGATCTTTAAGATCATCTAATTTCAACCCCCTGCTATAGGTAGGGACAGCTCCTACAAGACCAGAAGCTTTCAGACAAAAGGAGGAGAGATTTAGCTTGGATATAAGGAAGACTTATATCCAATCTAGCACTGGAACAGGTTGCCTGGAGAGGTGGTGGATGCCCTGTCCTTGGGGACACTCAATATCAGGCTGGATGCGACTCTGAACAACCTGATCTAGTTGTAGGTGTTCCTGTTCATTGTAGGGGAGGTGGACTAGACAGCCTTTAAGGGTCTCTTCCAACTCAAAAGACTTTCTAATTCTGTAATGCAGAATTAAAGGTAAGCAAATATGTTTTCAAATTCTCCTTATATTAAAAAAAAGTGCTAAGCTGATATTTGTCTAGTTTTCTTAAGGTGCTTTCTGATCAAATTTACTTCTTGGCCAAAGTGTGTGACTTGGAGATTACTTACTAGCTCATGGCTGTGGGTCAGATGTCATGTTAAAATGTCTCATATTATGCAGAATCAGCTCTGATAGACAACTGCCGTTTCTGTGCAAAAAAAGATGGAAAGAAAGTAGAAGAAAAATAAAAGCAGGTGACAAGGGGCCCAGAAACAATGAGAGTTTGAATGAGAACACCTTTATCACATCTGCAACAGCAGCTTAAAGGCCCAAGGAGAGAAATAGATTTTGTAAATCAGGCTAAACATTTTTTTACAGGGTGCAATGTGCAGCTTAAGAACCGAGCTGGGAAAAATAGCTTTTGCAAATCAGTAAAGATAACATATTTTACTAGCTACTGTTTAGGTGCAGGGGGAAACGGGAGGGAAGTACCTTTTACAGAACAGACAACCTATGTGTATGTGTATTTAATATGTATGATTTGGGTGTTCATATGAAAAGTACATAAAGGAAGTCGTCTTCAATGTATGGACACATTAGTGTTTCCTATGGGAACTGTAAGCCTTTGTGTGCACTTTTAAGCATTGTTTATTGATGTGTACTTTTATATAAACCATCTATTTGAACATATAGAAACATCTCTATTTAGAGCAATCATTCTAGCATGTAGTGACTTTGGAGAAGCCTTCCGAAAGAAGATAAAATGACTGAATATATCATGTGGGAACTCCTGTTGAAATTACAAAGATTAAGCAAGAAATCAGTAGGATGATCCTCCCATAGATTAATATTTAGTTTATCCAAGGTAATTACGTGTAAAGGAGATCACAACTTTGCACAGGCCTTCACATAACAGAATATGGGGCCATGAGAAGATCCAGAAGTTTTACTACCAGTTATAGGACCCTTTGCAGAAGTAAAAGGCAAGTCTAGCCTTGAAAACAAAAGGATGATACTGGAAATAGAATAATATCTTTAGCAGAAAAGAGTTTATTTCTATTAAATGGAATTGGTTAATAGTGCCAAGTGGTACTGAACTTGGAAGCAGTCATTTACAAATGCCTGTCGTTTTTTGTTTTGCTTTTGTTTTTCCTGTCTGATCCATTTTTCTTCTTGATGAACAGGAACTGTGTACAGATTGAGAACAGAATAGACTAGCAAAGAACATACTGAATATCAACCCACTCATTTGTTCATCAGTAAGAAATGGAATAGAAAAGATCACTGAAACAATTTCCATTTTATTAAAAAAAAAAATCAAAATATTCTTTAGTTTTTTTAGCAAAATTGGACTTTGGGATCTTCCGACTTATCTTAATTAGTCTATTGAAATAGACTCTCTTGTAATTACTTGAAAACTGGGGCAATATTTTTAAAGTGGGGATTTATCTTACCTCTGCTCCCTGTAGCTTAAACGATGCAGGAACAGTCAGCATAACATATAAAATGATGTATTACCACTGTCAATGGAAAATGTTATATTGGGTAAGATGTGTCCTCCTTCTTTGGGATATGTTATTGTTATTGATGGGAGCTTGGGTTGTCTGTTGCCAGCAAGCGTGCTGGGAAGTCATGTTTATTTTCCTCCTTGTGAAAGGGCAGCCGTTTTTTGCTTTGACATCAGTTGTCCAGAGTTCTGTACATTTTTCGTTTGATCAGACCACTTCTGTCTCCCTAGTTTTTCCATGGTTATTGTGACTGTTTTTAAAGACTTTCTCCTAAATAGTGTATAGGGGCACAAATGATTATAATTGTGTGGACTCACGTAGGTTGTAGTTTCTTAAATTTTGGAATGGACAAGCTTACTTGATCTGATACTTTCTTTTTGAGCAAAACAGCCTGTTCGTAGTAGATTTTAAAGGCACTCTTTAGTAAAAAATGAAAATAGTCATATTGTGGTAAGGAAGCCATTATCAAACTTATTTAAGAAACACTGCACATATTCCGTGCCCCTGCACTGACTTTGCCTGTGTGCTAAGTTGACTTAGCATTGGAACAGCTGCAACTGTATGCCAAGTGGATAATAAAAATACTAAGACTGTAGTACATGATCTGATTCAGGTAGTCTGGGGATCATCAGAAAGGTAGTTTAATAGAAAGAAGACAATCCTATTACAACTTAAACATTTTTGTAATCTTGAAAATACACTTTGAACTCCTGTTCATTATGCATTTTTAAAATGTATCCGTAAGCCAAACTCAAGTTTATATTTCATATGATCCTGGGGTGATTTAGCACTTCCAAGTAGCAGTTGTCAGACCTTGTTTTTATGTAGTCGAAAGATACCCTTAAACAAAAAAGTACCAGCTCACCAGATTTTAGGATGTAACTTCAGAGGCAGCTCAGGGAATCATAGTTAACTGTGCCCAACATTCC
>JAOWBP010001760.1:11572301-11584262 GCA_028571105.1 Tragopan temminckii | reverse complement strand
AGTACCAGCTCACCAGATTTTAGGATGTAACTTCAGAGGCAGCTCAGGGAATCATAGTTAACTGTGCCCAACATTCCTTTTGTTATTTAAAAGAAGTTATCCAGTACTTAGACATACTAAGATAAGATAGTATTAATCTAAGTAATAGGATGTAGAATTTCTGAAATATAGGAAAACTGTAGTTGTTATGTTGTTTACTGAGTGTAAGGACACTGAGCCTTCCAGTAATATCATCTGCATCATTTTGCACAGTAGTATTTTTGGCTTAAATAGATATTTACACTAATGTTCTGCTCATGAAACTTTCAGATACCTTCACTGGAATAGAACAGTGTTTAATACTAGGATTATACAAATAACTCTTAATCATGGTGATTGACTTTATAATTTTGTAGGTGTGTGCCTTCATTGTGTTAAACGTGCTTTTGAATTGTGTCCAAATCTGAAGTTGAGTTTTGATCTGATGGTGACTCTGTTTCCCTTGTTCTATTTCATTTTTTAGTATAAAATAAACCTCTGACTCAGTGTCTGATTTGTAACTGCTAATTAATACTTCTACCACACTAACAGCCTCAAATTGAACCTGTGGGGGGTTTAGATCAGGAAAAATTTCTTAGTGGAGGGGCTGATCAAGCATGGGAACGGGCTGCCCAGATGTTGCGATTTGTGGTTATCAAGTATCTTGCTTATAAAATGACTCTGGAAGGAACAACCTACTTGTTATTGTAGTTTTTTATTGCTTTTTCCTGTTTGTTTTTAATTTGTGTTGTTTTCAATTTAAGCTGAGCCAGAATCCTGAAATAAAGTCCTTGTTGAAAAGGTGATTTGCTGTACTGTGGAATTTCCTGATGAATTTCCCTTTGGTTATTCTGCCTCTGGCTCTGTCATTTCTGCATAGGGCCTGACACTTCCAATAAAGCTAACGTTGAAGTTACAATTAAGACTTGCAATCAGAAATTAATGGTAAATATCAGAATAATAGGTTTATTGTGGTACATTCTAATAGTGAGGGATTGACGTAACAAACGCAATGATGATGAAGCTGTGATTTTTCTGCAGCTGATGAAGACAAAATGTAAAACTGCACATGATCATGAAGTAAAGTGAAAATTTGAATTATTTTTCATTTTTTCATTCTGTAATGTATAAGTGAGCTGCCACTCCATTCTTCCTCTCCTCCCCACCATTGGTAGGATCCCCATGGGTGTCCCAGGCTGAGGCAGGGCACAGCAGGAACTGTTCAGAGAAGGTTCCTTGAGATGCAAGATGAAGGGTTTGTTGATAAGCAGAGCTGAGCAGGCAGCCTAGCTAGTTAGGAGTGGGGATGTTTTGGAAGGGGAGCCTATAAAAGTTGTTTTTGGCAATTTTGACAATTCTGGAGAGGGTCACAAGAACAGACGCAAAGCAGGAGAGTGACAAGAGACCTGTGGAGCCATTCAACCAGTCCTCTAGAAAACAAATTATTTTCATCTGAATAAACAGTATTAATGATTTTATCTTCTGCTTAATGTAGGATATGAAAAGGTATATGGCAGTGTGTGCTATTATATTCTTACTTCCTTTTGTTTTGTTGAACTATTATGTTTAAATAGGTCTATTGTACTGCCTAGGAGCCCTGTTGTGAGCTATTATATTAGCATAGAAGTTAACTAATCAAAGGATGCCATCTTTGCATTTTTCCAAGCTGTTATTATTTAATTTGAACAATCTTTCTGAGCACTTAAGCAGTGCTCAGAGGCACAAGTCCTCTAGGACAAGTGCAAGGTTTTGTTTTCTTTTGGTTTTAATGTTGAGCTATGAAAGGTGTAATGAAAAAAAACCAAAACCCTAAGAACTTCCCAAACCCTAAATCCAGATTTAGTGGTTTACTGTACCCTGGTAGTGCCAGTTTAAAAAAAAAAAAAAAAAAAAAAAAGGTCCACAATAGCAGTGTGACACAGAAATAGTATTTATAGTATTTCTGCTTTACTCTGAGGGTGGAGAGAGAGGTATACCGTGAGGGAAGTTATTTTTCAGAAGAGACGTTAATTGGTTTGCTTCTCCTTTTATCCATTATTGATCAGGAAGGCTGTGCTTCTCTATAATAGTAAAATGAGTATTATGGGAATGCTTCAAAATTATTTATTGGGTTTATTTTTTAGTACAATTGAATAAATATGACATGCTAAAGAATACCCATTATTATAACTTCTAAAAATGATGTGAACAAAGATAAGCTTTTTTTTTTTTTTGTAGCAATTCTTTTTTGTCTGATTGAAATAAAGAGATTCTTGCCTGAGTATGAACTCAGAAAGGCCTTCAAAAGTACAGTGCAACAATCCTGCACTGGGTAGGGCATGGTGTACTGCAGCAGGTTGAGCACTTAGAAGCTTATTTCACCAGGATATGCTATATGAATGGAGCTATCCTGCGCAGATTTACTAGCGTGGGTGAAGAGCAAAGCACTTCTGCTTCCAGCAAGGCAAGAGGCTTAGTTTGAACAGTTAATCTCAGGTTAATTTCAGTGGATTTTAGGCTTCTTTTACTTACACGTGTATTTAAATAGAGCTTTGATTTCATTTTTCTGCTGAAGCTTAAAATTTTGTACAAGATTGTGCTGAAGCAATTATTTCATAAACCCTATGTTGTTAAAATTGGTTCTTGATTAAAAGAAGTGTAGGAGTAAGGGTTGACTTATCGCTTGCTGCAGTACAAGTGCCATTTTCAGAATTGGATGGAAACAGGAAGATACATTTCATTTATTTTCTTGCAGTACTTGGGCTTTCTGCCAGCTTGTCTATGAGGTGCTCCAAAAAGGACATTGAATCATGGCAGGAACTGTCAGTACAGCTGTGTTTTTCCATCAGAATTGCATGAAAGAATAAAATTCATTTTATTTTTGAGGCAAAACTGTATTTAAGGTCCAGCTTGATTGAAACAGTGCCCAGATTTGTTAGAATTCTAAGTTCTGGAAACTTTTTGAACAATGTCAGCTTAATAGCTTAGTGGGATCATAGAATTTGACTTCGTGTTGCTCAGGTACTGATGGCAGAGACTATTCTGATATGTTCTTTTGTGTATAGGCTCTGTACGTCATGATGATTTATACACTATTATGAGCTAGGAGGAAGGCTGTAGGCTACTTTATCTACAGCCATTTAAGTCTTTTTTCCTTTCTCTTCAATACAGAAATGGAACTTCAGGCTTGTCTTCTCTTCCAAACTAGATAAATATCGCCTGTTTCAGCATGTGGTAACTCTTGCTGAAGTTAAATTTATCTTCATAAATGACCACTTTTTAGAGAGGTTATCTCCTGTTGTGTGGTTCTCATGCCTAATTTATTTTGAAATTGCAATGCTTTGACCCATGGACAGAAAAAGGCACCAGCCTGAAAGTCGCACAATTCAATCAGTTGTAGAATATGTCAAGGAAAGATCCTATACATTTGCTTGCGAAGATCTGCTTATTATAGGCATCCCTAAAATATAAACGGAAATAGCAGTTGTGGTTGAAGAAATCTGTAGAAAAACTAGACAGTGATTTCATTCATTGTTTTTTGTTTTCCTTTCCTCGAGGGCCCAGCAGAGTCTGAAGAGATATGGAATCTTTATCCTTCATGTGTTAAAATTTTCTTAGTTTCTTCAGCATTTTGTAGGCAACCTAACTTATGGAAATACTGTAATTTATTCAGGTGTGGCTATGCTTTGGGAGTAGGGTGGCTTCAGAGGGAATATTAAAGGCCTTATCTTCTGGTGCTGTCAGTCACTGTTTTGTAAACTGGTCACATATTGTTGATGATGTGTACTAATCCACTTGCTGCCTGTAACAGCACTTGCTTTATTTTCTATCCCACTTTCATACCTTTTCTGGCAAAACCACAGGGGAAATATATTTCAGTGACAGTATATGGTAATTTTGCTCTATGCACTCTAGCTCATTACACAATCCTTGTCTTTCTAAAATAGAGAAAGGATTTACGTCTCCTACTATCATTTCTGCCACACACTGATTCACTGAAAGAGCTTTGGGGTGGTTGGGAGTAAATTTAATTTTCCCTGCTGTTTCATGAAGAGTGAATCACTTTCTAGCAAATGATGTCACTGCCAATTTACAAGTTTTTCTTCCTGTACCTCCATGTAGGAGGAATCATAAGGGCTTTTTTTTTTTTTTTTTTTTTTTTTTTTTTTGTCATAGTAATGCAGTTAGGACTAGAGGACTAGGCAGTGAAGGAGGCAGTCTTCAAGTTTTTATTTTTGCCAACATGGATAAAAAGCTGAGCTTAAAAGGAGGGGAAAAGTGCCACATTCAAACTGGCTAATGGAGAGGGGAGGATTTTGTGTAGAATTGGTTCTTGGATACTCTGGAGACTTGTTTTCTCTGGGGTCTACAACTGTAGCTCTAACAGTGAAGAATTTTGTTTGCTTTTGCTTGTCATTTTTGAAACAGACATTGAATTATACACTGTGAAACTTCCTCAAAGAAGAACTTTCTCTTTATAAAAAAAATAAATAATGAAATACTTTCTACTGTTAAGAACATTTTATACACATGAATTTTGAACTACGACTTCCTGTGAACTGTTCTCGACTCCTTGCTTCTGATGTTTTTTTGGGGGGAAGATGTATGTGAGTTCCTGCTTTCATTAGCTCCCTCAGCTTTTCAGGAGGAGAGAAATAATTGGTGAAGGAGTTGCATTCTTGCCATATAGCTGATTGTTTGGAAAAGCCAGTTCCTCTCTAAATCAGTTTTATATGACAAAGGTAACCTATGTAGATATATATATAAGTGAATGTGAAACCAGAAGATGAAATCCCAAAAAAATACTAATGCATAGCATAGCAAATAGCTATATACTGTATACTAATAATAGCATAGCATCTGTATGCTCTATTAAGTGCTCTAATCCTAAAAATACTAATGTACAGCACCTGTAAGTTTTTTTTTAGATGCCCTAGATATGTTATTAACCCCAACAAACAGAACTGAGAGCGCTCTGTAAATGGAGCTCTGTTTTTATTTGCATCAAATCCCCTTACAGCAAGTAAAACACTTCTAACCCACAAACTCCAAACCTTCTTGCTGCTGGCATCCCATGCAGGTATTCTTGAATGAAGTACTTGAGGAGTCCTGCCTTTTTGTATTACTCTCAAGTAATTAAGATAATCGCCAAGGAAGCTGTCTCTTCATGTTAATGAACAATGACTTTAATAGCATTTTCAGCAAAACAAATATGTTCTGCAGAGTGTGTGTGGGACTTGCCATATAATTGCTATGCCATACCACTCCTGGTTAATTCGTGTAAGCCAATATGCTGATTGAACCTAGGCACAGGTGTCTGCATTTCTGAAGGTAGCTGGTTCACATCGCACTATTTCTGTGCACGTTGAATTCCTGTTATGCAAAGGTGCTTCCTGATTACAGGTGTTGATCTTTTACATTTATGTAAATATTTCACTCCCGAGCTGTGGGAGAAAGTTTGTTGAATTTTAACATGACTTTCAGTAATGGAAGTGTCAGATATACAACTTTGCAGCCGTGTGTTTTGTGCTCGTCTATAAGTCATTCGTGGGGAAAAAAATAATCTCAATTCCCTTTTAGTAACATTTAACTGTATTTCAGGCTTCTAGAGGCATCTGGATTTACTCTAGGTATGCTTTGTGGATGAATATTTCAAAAAAAAGTCTAGCCCAGTACTTTCTATGATCATAAATCACATGCTTAGTTGCATGACTGGGTCACTCATCAAAAACTGTATTATATGAGGCTGAGTTGTTCTTTCTTTATTATTTCTCCTTTTTTTTTTTTTTGAATTGGGATATTGTTATATATCTAAAACATAAATTAGTATCTTCATATTGTCAAAGTCTGCTGTAATTATAGATGTTTGAAAGAATTTTTCTTCAATAAGCAGTGAATTGTGTTACAACATTTGACTATATGATAGCTGTATTTCTGTTCCTTTCTTTTTTCCCCTTGCATGCAGAATAAATATTTTTACAGTCATAGTTTATAGAAAGTCTCTGTTATATTCACAATAGGACTATATGCTACCTTTAAAAGAATTCCTTAGTTAGCACAACCTCTTAATTAGAGGGTAAGAAAGCAATGTTACTACACTTTTTAAATGTTTCATTATATCTCCAGAACAAACTAAGCCATCACCAACTTCCCTGGGGGTATCTTGATACACAAACTTGAAGCAAGAAGGTCCAAATTAGAGCAAGTCAAGAACCACAGTTCAAAAGATTTGTTTTTCCCAGAAGTGAATATTATTTCCATACATTTTTATCCCAATTTTGCAACTTTTTGTAAGAAGAAACTATCCTGGCTAGTGTAATATGGCCCTCTTGTGCCTATTTGATATGAGTCAGTCTTTTATCACACCTCCCAAAGGACCTCTTTCTCTGCTGATACACAAGGTGAACAGTGCTTGGTTATTTATTATGAATATATATGCTATGGAGAAAAACTATTAATAATCCCATGGGTATCTCTATGATGATCCTCAATACAGTGTCTGAGTAGCTTATAAATGCTGATTTTATCTTCAAATTAGCCTATAGTTTAAAGTCATGACAAAGTTCCTGTTTTACAGATTGAAAATTCACATGAGAGTTTAAAGGCAGAAGTACCTACCAGTTGTCGGCAGCTTGTCCAACCAGTATGAAATACTGCGTTGTTTATTTTTTTGAAGTGAAACACTTCTTTTTGTTGACTTTCACTGAGCTTGTAGGTGCTCACCATTTCCTCACATTAGATCCACTAATTTTCAGACTACAGTTAAATACAGTTTCAAGCTCTTTACATACCTAGTTTCCTCCCCAGCCAAAGGTATTTTAGCTATTTAGCTCTTGGTGACTTCTTGCAAAAGATTGATTTTAAGTGGTTTACTTAACCACAGTAGATATTCTTTGGAGAAGCAAATGCCCTGTGACTGCTAGTTTCTGCATGCTGCCCATCGTAGCCCTTCCAGCAAGAGACGGCTCTATGTGTCTGAAGTATGCACAACAGGGCTTGGGCTTTACCAGGTGTAAGAAATAATCTGAATAAAGCATAGTTAGCATTTCACTACCTGGACTTTTATGGTTTTATCTCGGTACTTAGTCTGTCATATCGTAGTTTACAATGATTATCAGTAAAACAAAGAATAATTACCACATAACTTGAAACAGGAGTACACGATGGCATCTTGGCCCTGTGGAGCCTGTATGGGTGTATTTGTCAGCTCTCCTGGTGCAGTTGTGACCAACATATTTGCAGTAACATCCAGAGTTTGTGATCTCTCTTGAAAGGGTCCCACAAACATTTGCGTTCCATTTATGACTCTCAGAGAATTAAAATGCTAAGCAGGTATACATTCCTTAGATTTCTTGCATGCACTAGATGAGCTGTTACAAGGCAACACTGAGCAACACTGGCCTCTCTTCTGTGGGACAAAATGTTTCCCTGCTGTGAGTGCTGGGCTTGCAGGCACCGACCAAGCTCAAAGGCATCTCTAGATGGAAAAGGTACCAATAGAATTATTGGTACAATGGGCTAAGGCAGGATAAAGCTGTGAGGAAAAAGACAGGCAGAAAATAATTTGTGGCAGAATAGCTAGTGGAGATGAAGCAATAAATTGTGAAGAAACAGCAGGGAAGCACCTGTTAGACCTAGAGATTAACTCAGGAAAAGCTAAGTAGATACTGATGTTGAGAAGACAAAGTAAAAAGTTTAGCTTGAGAAACAGAGAAGGAAACTGGATGGACATGAGATTGTTTTTTTTTTTTGTTTTTTTTTTTTTTTTTTTTTTTTTTTTTTTTTTTTTTTTTTTTTATTTAAGAGGAAGATTAAGACTGAAAATAAGCAGCTGTTAGGTGACTATGGGGCACATATGAGAGTTCTGAGGATACTGTAGTATGAGCAATACAGATGAAATCTGCAAAGATGTGAAGGAAACATTGGAGAAAACTTTGGTAATATTTGATATTCAGAAGTAGCCTTCACCTCTGTGGACTAAGTCCTTTCAAAATCCTTGTTTTTTTTCCTCAATATGTTATTTTAAAGCTAAATATGTCATTCTAGTGAAGTCTGACAGTCTGATCAGGAAAAAAAAAAAAAAAGGCAGTGAATAAGTTATTGTTTCCTACCCATCAGGCTTGCAGGCTACAGACATAATGTGCAACTCTCTTGAGTAGAAAAAAAAAATGTTGTCCACAATCCTGCACCATTCTCATGACTCTTATTCCAATACGATCCCAATTTTAACCCAAAAGCTGTGTCTCCACTAGAATGGCAGAAGAAGGCTCATACAGGGACTTCATATTCTTGATGCCATCCTTCCAGCGAGCTCTGTGGTATTTATCTTTCTGTTTTTCCTTGGAACTTTGCTGTGGAGGGACATCAAGGGTTTGCAGTTAGTCCAATCTCCTAATCTCTTTGACGTATAATCTGTAGTTTACTTAGGTGGAGCCAAAATTGCTTTGCATTTCAGATAGGAATCAATTGCACAAGGTACTAAGGGAAAGACCTACAAAGAGTGACCCATGGATCCATTTTACCACTGCTAACAGGTCAAGATGATATTGAGGTTACAGTTGACAGATGGAGATTCATCCCTAAGGAAGAGGAGATATTACTCTGGTAGATCTCTTTGAAGGTAGATTCTGTCATACTCTATCAGGAAGAGAAACTTCCCAATTTGAAAGTTATGGGCAGCCCAGGATAAATGCTGTTTTCTTCCCTTGGTAGGAAAGGTGTGACTGTGCAGTATGTCCCCAGCACTCCTGCCTAGTTGTGCTTCTTTCCTGCTTATGACCTGCAGCTCTGGGATTCATGTTTGTTCCAAGGAAGCAGTGAACAGCAGCTGTGTTGTTAAAAGTAGTACCATGACATTTCCGAATGATAAATTAAAGTGTTTTAAGAACAAATGTCTTGTAGGTGATTTATTATTTTCATGATTTAAGAGTGGTTCATATTTTTCATGTTGCTTTGACTGTGACACTTACCCACGGTTTGGAAATGTTGCATCTCACCTTAATGAAAGTTTCACAGTTCTGAATGTTTTCTTTTTAAAGGTAGAGCATTTAATCTCCAGAGCATTACTCTGATTTCTGCATGTTGTATATCCCTAGGTCATGCGTTATGTTCATCTGCAAGAACTCTGTGCTTTCATTTATTGAGTGTCCCATGAACTAAGTATTTTCAAGGGAAAACCTGCCGTTCATCCTAGGTTATTTCTAAGCTCCTTTCTTTACCTCTGTCATGTTAAATAGTGTTGAGCACAATGGCTACTACTGTATATCTGTAATTTGTTCTCCCCTTTTTTTTTTTTTTTGTTTTGTTTGTTTGTCTGTTTTTATCATAGCTAAGTTTTCTTTAAAAGAAAAAGGCAAAGGGGGTTGGGATGGAGGGGAAGGTCTATTATTCAAACCCTGGGAAAGGGTGAGCACAGTGCTGGTGCCTATAACCTGTGAAAGCACTTTCACCAGTAGTTTACCCCCAGTGCCTCTGAAAACAAATCCTATTCAATGTGATATATGAAAGCATAACCCTCTGTAGTATAGGAATCAATGGAACAATTCATGTAATAGATGACTGTTCGGGCTTGTTCAGGCTGCCACTTGAACATAATTGGCATCTATGTAATAAAATACTGAACACCAAGGGAAATATTTTAGATGTTTATGAGTCATCACATAGTTTATTATAGAAGACTGACATACAAGTGTGTAAAGCAAAATAGGGTAACTAGCACTTGAATTACTCTTACAATATTTAATACTACATTAAGGAAATACAACAATTTTAGACTTTCCTTGTGTTTAACTAATGCACTGTCAAAATTCAGTTACTGGGAATCTGTCAGGTGTAATATAGCATCAGATTTGCAAGCCAGTATTTTTACATGAAATCCTTAAGTCATTGCTCAAAAACACAGGTGTGAAATACAGTTCTTCAAGTGCAGCATTACTGACAAGCAGAACTGGCAGAACAGTTGCACAGTATGTTGCAAGCATTTCTGAAGGGGTCTTGTCTTTTGCTGTCTGCCTTCATAGTGTTTAGCACAGCTGGGAGTCCTTATCTCAGCTGGAGGCCTCTTTAGATGCTACTGTAATGGAAATAATCATATATTTGTCAACTGTATGTCTTAGGCATGTTAATAAATTCCCTATTTATGAAAAGGACCTGCTTGCTTGATATTTGAATAGACTTGCAGCCTCTTGATCTCTTCCTGCACATCTTGGGCTGTGTCTCTTTAGAGGAGAATTGGCAAAGTAACTCCTCCAGAGCTCTCTAACAATGACAGCATTGTTTCTAGCACCCAGGTAGCAAATTTAAAACCAGCTCTGGTCTGACAATATATTGCAGCATTCAGTGTGCACATGCTAATGTTAAGTGTTGTTTTGTGAGATGCTTCTCGCAAATAAAGTTAGCAATCATACTACACTGAAGTACCAGAACTCTCCTCTTATTCCAGTTCCATTCACTTGACAGCCTAAGTTGCCACCCTCCACTCAACTGATTTTTCAGTGAATGGAGAGGAAGCAAAGGAGTACAACTCTGTCTGCAATAGAAATGAATGAGTGGAGCACTCTACTAGAAAGCATACAATTGCCCATACATACTTTGTTTGTTTTGCTGAGTAACAGCGCTCGGCACATCTGTCTCTCTCCATGCCATTCTGTGCCTTGCAGAAGTGTGCCACATCTCTGCATTATTTATATTTTCTATTCTACCACAGATAATGGAAAAAATAAGATGCTGCTCTGTCTTTTGAATGTTACATTGCCAATACCAGTACGTCTTCACCTCCCTCAGTGAAAGACAGCTTAACTACACCAAGCAAATTAGTGAATAGAGATATGGTATGTGCATGCAGATGAACTGTACTTCACAGTACATTAATAACCTTTTCTGTCTCTATGAGAAGTGGATATTTGTCTTTTTCAGATGCAGAAATATTCTTTGAAATAGCTCAAAATATCTTAACTAGAAGGGCTTTTCTTCTTCGTTACCTTATCTGTGTGCAAGGTCCTTAGCTGTGACAATTCTGCTTAGCTCTGCTGTATTTTGAATTTTTCACTTATAAGCAGAGGTCTCTTCTACCTTTTATTTTATTTTTTCCCCCGTATTCTCTCTTCTCTCCTTCCTGTTTTGATTATGGAATGAGTCAATTTAAATTTGAGTCTTCAATTTCTCTGCAAAAAGTGTGATTGGATGATGTGACAGTAAACCATGCTTTGTTTCATTGTCCCGTACCAGTGGTTGTCATTTCTGTATTATGGCTTATTCTGATATTCTGATATATGACAGAGTAAGACGGATCAGTACTGCTAGTGCCCCACCACCAAGGACCCCAAATTTGTTAAGTACCTCAGCCTTCTCCTTGTCTGTTGCTACCAGCTTGCCTGTATCGCTCACTGGGGGAAGTACCTGACTGAAGTACCTGTAAAAGCTTTTCTTGTTCTTCTTGGTATGGCTTGTAAGCAGAAGAAGGGAAATAAGAAATTGCTATAAAAGAAAGAAAGGGTCTGCTTATGCTGCTCCTGGATAATCAGAACCTTCTAGGATAGCTCTAGACATTGAATAGAGATTGAGAGAAGTATATGAAAGCTCTAGCCGAAAAAATAATGCTGGATCTGAGCCTCCGGTGGATGTCTTGCTGTGATGCAACTCCATCTAAACTTCAGTGACCTTGGGTATCAAAGCACTGGATGAAGACTTCAATTTGCAATCACACTAGGCTTACTGGGAAAGCTTTATAATCCTCTGTAGTTTTAGAAATAGGCTAGTGTTAGCTATAGTGTGCAGGGCAGGAACGTGCTAAGGGCCACATCTGATGAGAAAGTTTGAGGGTTCAGCTATCTCATGATGAGAGAACATATACTTTGCTAGATTGTACTAATGTGAGGGCTAATTTCCTTTTTTTTTCTGGTGATGTGACTGTTGATGAATGCAAAGTAACTGATGTTAATATCCAGCCGCAATTATCTGCAGCAT
>JAOWBP010001760.1:11554981-11567586 GCA_028571105.1 Tragopan temminckii | reverse complement strand
CTGCTCTGAAAGTAATGCCTCTTATTTATTTCCATGAAAACTACAACAGATATAATGAGTACAGTGTTTTGTAGAGCAAATTCTCAGATACAAAACTTGTTTTTTTCAACATAGTTATTACCAGTAGATATGCATTTTCTCCAGCAAAGAACAATGGCCTACATGCCATGTTCATAAAAACCTGCATCAACAGAGATGACTTGCTGCAGCCATTGCTGAAATGCTCACCCACCATCTCACTGTGCTCACAACCACTGTTTGGTCTCCAGAAAAGTACGCCCAGTGTCGATGAATGTCAGTGGGTCCCATTTTTGTTTCATAAAGTAATTAAATTCCATAGCTTTTCTTCATATGCAGTTTCATGTCAGATACCTACCTTTTTGTCAGACTGCCCCTTTTCTTCTATCTGTTGCACTTTAACAGAATGTAATGGAATATTGGTGAGAAGGTTCAACCTTTACTTCCATATCACGAACACCCCCTTCTGATGTCATGGGACATAATTATGAAATAGGAGGCATTACTTTCGGAGCAACTTTCATAAAATGTATAATATAGTTAATAAGTAAAAAACATTTCAATTTTCTCTCTCTCTCTCTACATATACATATTAAAGAAAAGCAATAAATTTGTAACTCCAGTGGGCTATTTCACCTTGCTTTTGTGAAACTGCTGGAACTGTCTGGTTCAGTGACAGTGGTTTCAGTTCTTAGTGAGATCTCAAGGTGATTGTCAGAGATTTCTGATGAAATTTTATTTTTCTTTTGCTTTATCCTTGAAAGCATTTGTTTACAAATGTACATAATACGAGAAAGTGACGGCATGAATAAAGTGTGATTGTGAAGCGAGGGGTATTTCTCTGCTAAGACAGGGCTTATAAAGGTCTGGTAAAAAGACATGATCAGATTTTTGAGTTGAATATCTGATTGCAACTCTATGCATTCCATTAAAATTTCACAGATAATTTATTTCTGTTGACTGAAAATGGAGTTGCAAACATATGATATATATGCACTGTGGGTTGGACGTTTAGCCCTATAAGAATTCAGGCCAGATCGTTAGTAGTGCCTCCTCAGCTGACTGGAAGATTTGTACAGATTTCTCTACCTGATCAGTCGGCATATATATTATATTGATAGCTCTGTAAGGTCCTTATTTTCCTTCATAGTTTAGGAAAGGGTTACTTTTTAAAGTACTTATAAGGAAATAAAGATGGCTTCACAACGTGGAGCTTAGTATCAGGGCCATAAAATGCATTGATAGTAATGCAGCTGTGTTTTTTCATTTAGTGTGCTGACATTCAAATACGCACATTAACAATTTCCTTTTATTAAGCTATCCCCTTGATAATACAGTGAAAGATTACAGGTTATTTGTGACAAATCCTGCAGCAGGTATTGTGTATATAGCTATGCCTCAAGTAATTCACATAAAATAGATTTCAAGGGAAAACATTTGTTTTTCAACATCTCATTTCATTTCTTCACTCTACTGGAGAAATTTCACCACGGTGAAAGCCATTCTGTTTCTGAAATGAGATACATATGATATAGCACACTGTTTTGGAGAAAGCTGCACAATCCATAAACTTTAGTGCATGTACTGTAATTGCTTTCAAAGGAAGAGTAAGTATGGCACATAGCTGAATTAGGTAAAGAATCAATTAAGAGATCTGTCTTTCTGCCATTTACGATACATAAAAAGCATACTTTTGAAGTGCTTATTTTTCTTAATTTCAGCATGATATAGTTATTTATACTTAATAATAATAATAATAATAATAACAATAATAATGCCCTAAGCGTTCCTTTCTTCAAATAGAGCCATTATTTCAGACTAACCTATTTCAGGGTGATTTAAAGCTTTAGCATAAATTTTGCTTTGATTTTGTCTTTTATTGACTGAAAACACGATCCCTTCATCTCAAAAACATGGCACAAGAATGTTCTACTGAGCTGACTGTATTATCCAATCCCTAGAAAGATTCAATTTTAAATCATTATGTATGTGTAGACCTAGCTTATTTGTGGGAGAGAACAGTTTCACATATTGCAGACACATACTATACCCATATAATAGGCATAGTATAAAAGAGTGATAAAAATATAGTATAAAAGTTGTACCCAATTTTTTATATTTATATAAAAATTATATTTTATATTTTTATATTTTTATATTTTTTATAATTTTCACGTATTTATTTTTCACTTAAAATATATTCTGTAAGTTTTATGGAATATCACAATCCTTTCCATGCCTGCCTTTCTTTGCCTTTCCTCTTACCTTTCTCTTTTCTTGTAACATCCCCTGTTGTATCAAAACTGGGAAGAACTGAGACAGTTGTAGTTCACTGCCTTAATTACAGATTTACCATAACTGACACTCATGGCATTTTTCTCTTGCATTTCACAACTAGGCATATGCTGAAAAGTACAATGAGGTACATATTTTTTTAATACTTAGTGATATCATTCTGAAGCTCTGCTTTAGTATCAATAGATTTTGAGTTCCCAGCTTGGTAGGAAACAAGTACAGTTTGATGGCTAATGGGTCATTCTCTAGTACTGTAAAGGCTGCATGACTTGTATGCTTATAGAATACCACACATGGAAAGGTTAATATTAAGAGCATACAATTCTTGGAATATTGCTAGAAGCAGTTAGCTAAATCCCAACTTACTACATTTAGATTTAGCAGCTTAAAATATGTATTTTTGGTTGAGGAATGTAGAAGGCCATGAAAACAGAGGTTGAGGGAGTTATTGTGGAACAGATATTTCTAGATGCTATGTTAGGCCACGTGCAAGGCAAGATGATCCATGACAACCGGCTTGGCTTCACCAATGATAGGTCTTTCCTGACCAATCTAGTAGACTTCTATGATGGAATGACAGCATCAGTAGACAGAGGAAGAACATCTGAATATTATCAGAGAGCTGGAGCACTTCTCCTATAAAGAAAGGCTGAGGGACTTGGCCTTATTCAGTCTGGAAAAGAGAATGCTTTGGGGAGGCCCCATTGCGGCCTTTTAGTATGTGAAGGGAGCTTATTATTCAGAAGGAGACTGACTTTTCACATTGTCTGATAGTAATAGGACATGAGAGAATAGCTTTAAACTTAAAGAGGGGAGATTTAGACTAGATGTTAGGAGGAATTTTTTTACTCAGAGAGTGACGAGACACTGGAATAGAACCTGTGGATACCCCATCACTGGAGGTGTTCAAGGTCATGTTGGATTGGGTCCTGGGCAGCCTTATCCAGTGGGTGAAAATCCTGCTGGTTGCAAGGGGGTTGGAACTAGATGGTATTCCAATCCAAGTCATTCTGTGATTCTATGATATGATTCTGTGCACACAGGCTGTTTTGCTGGTGTTGGCTTTACCAGGAACAGAAGATAAAACTCTGAGATTTCCATATTAAAACACAATCATGGATGAGTCATCAACCATGTTTTCCTTGTTAGGAGCCATTTAGGCCGTGCATGGTACAGCTGCTCTGTCTACAGTTAGTGCCAAACATTGTGTCAGAGCTGCTGTCTCTGCTGGGTCAGAAAAGGACAAATTAAGGAGCAGTACAACTGTTTTTGTAAAGCAAAAAATTGACTGGAAAAAGACTGATCCTTTACCAATTGGCTAGTGTTATTCTCACTAAAGCCAGCAGTGCTTTGTTAGCAGTGTAGTGTGAAAATGCGTGTGTGGCTTCCCACTAGGGCTGGTATTGAGTATTCTTGAGTATTGAAACATTCACACCTTGTCCCTAACCTGCGATGACAGACTCTCCATCAGACCCATTCTTCTTCACATTGCTGCAACTACAGAAAGCAGCTTGGGGGGAATTATCCATATATACTCCTGTAGGCTTCCAAAAGTTTCATTCATGGAAAAGTTTTTCTTTTAAGCAATTTCCAGGCAGAAATCTGACCTTTGTGAATTGAGAGGAACCTGTAAAATATTTCACAAGAAACCTCTCTTATCTCTTTCAATAAGATACATAGCTTCAATGCTAAATATCTCCTTTAGTTAACTTGGGTTTTCCATTAAAATATGAAGAATAAGAGCAGCCTAAAAACACTAGCATAGGAAGAACTCTCAAAAATATTTCAGCTTTATACACTTCTGTTTGAATTATTTTAACTTTCATTCTTAAAAAATGTAAGCCTTTGTCAGCATCTACAGTGGTCAAAATTATCTGTGTCTGTTTTTTTGTAGAATCCTTGTTTGACTGCCTACATGGCTTTGAATCTGTCTTCCATAAGGGATATGTTTTTCTCTTAGCAATACTCAAGCCTCTGAATTCTGAAAGTAAAAATGGAAAGATTATCAGAATTCCGTAAGTGGAGATCTTGATGCCATTTTGGAGTCTTCTTTTATTTTGATCAAGGATTGGTTTTTACTCTCAATCAAATCCTTTGCATGCATAACGCCCTATAGTGCAAAGCAGTTCATATATGATGGTTTGAAAGCTGGTCTAACTGGCCTGAATCACAGAGTGGTTTGGGTTGGAAGGGACCTTTAAGATTTTGTAGTTCCAACCCCCTGCTATAGGCAGGGACACCTCCAGCTAGACCAGGTTGCTCAAAGCCCCATCCTGGCCTTGAATGCCTCCAGGGAGGGGGCATCCAACTCCCTCAGCCTGTCTTTATAAGAGAGGTGCTCCAGCCCTCTGAACATCTTTGTGGTCCTCCTCTGGACCCACTCTGAGAACAAAGATGCTTTTGAGCTATAAGGTCTTAAGCACTTAGAGAAAAATCAAATGACATTGATGACATGTCTAATGTTTGATATGGCTGCTGTATAGAAGTTGTCTTTTGTTGTTGGTGGTGGTTTTTTTTTTTTCTTTTTTTTTTTTCTCCTGATACAAGATGTAGAATGTGAAATAGGAATTAAAGACTGTGACAGCAACCTATGTCACGAATGTTCCATTTAACTTAACATTCTACTCTGCTAAATTGTTTATCTCTCCTCTGACCTGCCTATTTACAGAAAAAGTGAGTTTGAGTTTGAAAAGCTTTCTTGCATTTTATAAATGAAATTTTGGGTTCATGACTGTTGTCCAAAGGAAATAAACAATAGTAACAAGAAAAACAAAACAAACAGATAAACAACGCAAAAAAAGCTGTTGCGCTGATCTTAGGACTAGTGGCTTAGTACTGTCTTAGGTCTGCCCCTGAAAGCTGAGATGCAGGGATGTGCTGCATCATGGGGTTAATGTTTTTTTTTTTTTTTTTATTTCCTAGAAATGTGAGCTGCTCCAGAAGAAGGCCAATGTCGTAAATTCAGATACTTGTATTTTCAGGTGTTGAGATATATCTGCTAGTATTCTGTAGGTGCTGGCTTCTGTGAGTGAAAACTACTGTCTTATGGATATATCACACTTTGCATCCTATATATATGCTGGAAATTGCAGTTTGACCCCATGGGCTATGGGAATAGAAGTATTAACATGTACTGCCTCGAACATGGCTGGTAGACAGTGGACACTGCTTAGATCAAGGGGGTTGCATCTTGAAAGCTGAAGCAGAAATATCTGTGCAGTTTTGTGCAGACAGGCTGAAAGGGCCAGTGAAAAATTGATGAGAGTTTATATCTTAGTCAGCTCTTCTTTTCCTGTCATATTATTCTGACAATACTGCAAGCAGGTATTGCTCAGGTAGGAATTGTTTTGGTGAAAATATATTTCCCATGATGTTTACCTATTCCTGGAAAAAAAAAACAAAAAACCAAAAAAAACTTGGAGCAGAGAACTAATGACTGCCTTTCTAATAAATGGCTATTTTAGTGTACTTAGAATGTGAAATTACACTTCTTCTGTGTCTTGAGCAGTGGTCACTCTCAGAACCATGTTGAAAATTAAAGAATGGCATATGGTGGCTTTGGCCAAATTTTCTGTTACTGTTAACTGAGGCATCACGTGAGTGCATGATCCAGTACATGTCAGGTGAGGAGATCACCACTGTGTGGTTTGGAGCAGCAGCTATGCTGCAGCACGGCTGCCAGGACCAACCCTGTGTTCCTCCTGACCCGGCTGTGATCTGCATTCAAGGAGCTGAGTGACAAAATCCGCATGGACTTCTTTAGTATACTACAAATGAGCGATTTTCTCTCAAGCTCCGCTAAGAAAGGCCACATTAACTTCTCATAAACATCCCTGAGAAATGGCCTTTCTAAGGGCTCCTAGATGTTTGTGGAATAGGATGTTCCTAATGTCCGCTGTCCCAGACTTTCCAGACCAACTGAGAGGATTTTCTTGTTCAGGCTAATGAAGAGCTCTGAAAGTCATCATCACCATGCCATCTGGCAAGCTGTACTTTTCTGTAAGTAAAATGATTATTGTAATTTATGCCTATAGATTTGGAAGTAAAATGTCACCATCATTTTGTCTCTACATTACAGGTAGGGAAAGTTGGGACACTGAGAAGTGAAAAACTTGCCTTAGAGTCAGAGACAGATCTGCTTCTCTTGAAGTCAGGCACTGCCCAAAACAGCATTTCTAAGGATGACTATGTCTGCAGTTCTGTGTTTCAGTGGAGGAGAAAGAAATAGTTCTTACTCCTACATCTTACTTTGTGTTTCTGATTTATGCAGGATTCACATTCCTCAGTCTTGCAGAGATTAATGGTTACTTGAGACGCTAAATGATCTGCACATTTTCTGACGGGGGTGATGGTGTGGTTTGCTGAAGTACAATTCCCGGTATAGACTAGGATTTGCCTGCAGCTTCAATTAAGTTTATCTAAACAAGTGCTCTACCAGATGGTAACTTGTAATTGTTTTGGATTATCGCTGCTGAACTTCTCTTTCCTCAGGACTGGGCAGTAAAACCTCCTTTGTTTTGTTTCTTTCTGAAAGCATTCTAAGACCATGTGGCAAATGGGTATACAGTGGAAAGCATAGTAATTTGGGATGTGTTTTATCACTTTTTTTTATGGATTTCAATCAGTTTTCCAAGAGGTATCCCTTCAAGGAGAGGCCATGATGAACAGATTTAATGTTTAGAGCGCTGCCCTTGTTCTTTGTCCAAGCCACTCTGTGAGCAAAGTAAAATGACAAAAAGTGGCCTAAGTCCACATACGCTGATCAGGATTAAGGCTAAATGTACCTATTTTGTTGGAATTTTTGTTCATAGATTCAGCTTTTATTATAAAGAAAAGTGTGGTAAGCACAAATGATTGCATTATGCTAAAAACAAGACTTAAGTTCTCCAGATTCTGAGAATTTGAGTGCTTGCATAGAGTCAAATAGGTAATGTCAAATATCTCTGTAGTGAAGCTGATTGATAATGAAGTAACACTGATTTGTACCAGGTGAACACCTCTACTCAAAAATGAGCCAAAGTGCTGGTTCATTGCTGTTGGCTACATTCAAAAGCATGACTGAAAAGGAAACACATTAGTAACAGAAAATACAGATGACAGTAATTCTTAACAATAGGCAAAAATACAACAATAGAAAAAATAATTAAAAATGCAGTTCACAGCTCTGGAAATAGGACTAAAGAACTACTGTGTAATTAATAAAATTCACAAAGTGTCAATCAAGTAAAAAACTGATTTTGAGCAGATTGAATGTACAGAGGGCCAAATTCTGTCTTCAGCTGCTCATATGCAATTTTGTCTCCAAGGCAGAGAAAGGATGTTTTCATGGTAGCCACAAATGATAGACATTAGGCAAATCTGCTAGGTTTAACAGAGCTTTAATTGAGAAGGCTGATCTTGCATAACAGCAGCAAACTACGCTGCCAGTGCTTGAACCTATCCTCTAATAAAATATCATTGTTAACTGTTAGCTGTTATGAATACAACATTGGGTTCCAGCCAGAGAATCATAAGCAGTTGATTGCCCAAACATAATGGTAACAATTTCCAGTAATATTGCGTTGCAGCAGTTGAGTGGATACAGCAGCTTGAGAAAGAGATGTAACTGCTTGAAGAAAAAGGTATATTGCTGGCGTATCCTATAAAGAGAACTAAATAGCAAATAAGTGCTTAAAAATTATCAAATTTTCCTGTAAACTAAGAAAGTGGATGAAGAAATGTTGGTCTAGGCTCTTCTCACCCTGCAGAAGGATAGAACATGAATAGATCTGAATGGAATATGAAAGAGTGGGTAAACACCATTGGTATGGTAGCAGAAAACTGGTATACTAAGGTCTGTTGTAAGAAAAAAAATAGGACATCTACTATGATAATTTCAGTAGTTGATGCAGTTAATGAAAAAATGCAACTAAAACAGAGCTCCATGGGCATATTTTTTCCTAAAGCACAGCAATGTAGTTACGCATGTGGCATAGCTTTTCATATGTCATCATTTAAATGCTTGAAATTATGAAGGCCACAATAGTTTAGCATGTATGAACAATTCAGACAGTACTAGTGGTAAGATTGTCAAAGCATACAAATGAGAAAAAAAATTGTAGAAAGTAATATCTTTTTATTGAACCAAAAAAGTGATAGGAAAAATGAAACAAGCTTTTAGGTCTGAAAACCTTCCTTTGGGTCTTCATTTGAAAGTATAACCTTTACAGGGTAATGCAAATGTGATCTTCAGTTGACTTCGTACACAATTGTGTAAGCTATTGGTTGCATTCATGTAACACAGAAAGCAGCAGAAAGCTTGAAAGAATTTAGGGTCATTTGGGCCACACATAATGAATACACAGTCTGGGAAGGAAACTGAAGCTTGTGTTGCACTGAATACCTGTAGCCACACAAAATAAAAGCAAATATGGGCAGGCCTAGAATGCAAATAAGCTTTCTGCTCCAGAAAAAAACTATTATCATCCTTTTCTCTACTGACTTTAGAGGAGCGCTCAACAAGCTCTTAGTACATATATATTGGAGATTAGGGGGTACCAGTGCTGAAGTTCTTGCCCATTCCAAGCACAAGCTTTGTGGTGATTGCTGGTTCAGCTGCACAAAAATATAAAGACCTCAAGTGACTTATCTAGTCCAGCCTTTGTCTAAATGTCCATTGACAGATGTTTCTCTAATCCACATTTTAAACATTTTTGTGGTAAGCATTCCACAGCCTCCCTATCTACAAACTGTTCTAGTGCTTATTTTACACTATCATTACAAAGTCCTACCTCATATCTAGCCTATTTTCATTCTTGCTAATAGTCCATACATCACAGGTAAACACAGAAAACAACAGATAACTATCAAGTTTATAATAAATTTTTATAGTGAAGGAAATGAAGCAAAGCCTTCTATAGTCTTCTCTATCAGTTCCTTCTGTCTTGATAAATCATGTTTATTACCCTCTCATTATTTCTGCCCTCCTTGAGATCTCTCAATTTTATTCACATTTTTCCTCAAGTGTTGTGGAAAATGGGATCAACTCCTTCAGTAAGGCTGTGTCTATATTGAAATGAGTTGAATGGAATAATGACTGACCTTGCTGTACTCACTATGCTTCTGTTAGTACATCTCAGAAAGATGCTTGCACTTTTTGAGGCATGTTGCTTAGACTCACGTAACCTGAAATCTGTTACAGTCTTTACCAGGTATTGCACATTTTGTGTTTGTACACTCTTCCTTCCTTCCTTAATCCACTTTACAGTCCATGGTGAATTTCATTCTGTTGATTTCAAACAATTTCTCCATTTGATCAAGATTGTTACTTCCTATAAGATTTTCATCCAAGGTGCTTTCAACCAGCTAGATTTCAACTATAGCACAGTTTTTATAGCTGGATTCTCTGTCCCATCTTAAATGTCTTTTGTAAAATAATTAAACAGGAGCAAGCCACGTCTAGGTCTCTTAAAATACCCTCCCAGTATGATAACATAACACTTTTGAGTATAGAGAATGATGCACACACCTTAAACAAATCAAATTATGACTCTGTTTTCCTGCTTCATGTAGGAGAATACCATGATACACTGTTTTGAAAGCCTTACGGAAGTCTAACTCACTTCTACAGCTTCTCCACACTCCACAAAGCCAGTTATACTGTCAAGGAAACTAATGAGTTTGGTCTTATGTGATCTGCTCTTGACAAATCTGTGTTGTCTGTTTCTTTTCTGCTTGTTATGCTTGAGAGTCTTAAAAACAGATTATTAATAATTTGTCCCAAGGTGTCACCTTGTCTACAAATCCCCAAGTTCCCCTTTTCCGCTTTTAAAAGCTACTAATTTGTCTTTCCTCAGGCCTTTGGGAACACAACAGTTTCCATAAGATCTTGAAGATAATTACTAATAGTTTAGAGATTGCTCTAACAAGTTTCTTAAGCACTCCAGGATGAACTTCAGTAGGCCCCACTGATGTGAATTCATCCAACATTCAAACACCCTGTTCCTTCCCTGTTTTTGCCTGTGTTTCTCTTGCTCAAACTAATTGTACTAAGCATTTTGAACATTTTCTGCAAAGACAGAAGCATGGGGGATATCGAATGCTTCAGCCTTCTGTTTCTTTCAACATTTCTCTCCTCTTCCTTTCTGTGATTATTATTACCTCTATCTAATGCTTCGACTTTTAAGCATGAGTGATCTGTGATTCATTCTGTACTATAGCTTCTCAATGTTTATCCCAGCTATCTCTGGCATTGTTCTATGCATCCACTGATGGTGCATTTAGCCTATGAACATTCAAAGAGCAGAGTGATTTACACGGTATTTACAGTGCAAATAGACTTACTATGGAATCTAGAGATTTTCCCCTTTGCCAGTGTGTAATATGTAGAGTTTTGACATACTGGACGTACTGTGCCTGTTTGGAAATTTTCCCCCAGTGCTACTGCATTGTCTAAGACACTTTCGGATTTTCTGACTTGACTGGCTTCCCCCCCCCCATTGTATAATCAATGAATATACAGATGTTATAATTATGAAATAAGAGAGTTTCGCTAAGCAGGTTACTATACCAAAAAGAGAATAAATAGAGTGCTTGCCCTTATCCTGGGCTCACTATAAAACTCCAAAGAAGGTATCTCCAGAAAGAGATCCTTCCCCACTAATAGTCATCTCTTAAATGGGTCTAGGAGAGGTGGAGTCAGGCTCCACCCCTTCCAGCAGCACAGGTGAATTGCCTTCACCTGCGCTCCCAGGGCTGACTCATTGCTCACCTCAGGTGATCAATCAGAGGTTCAGGCCATGATTCAGCAGTTCCCATACATCTATGCACAAAGGCAGCAAGGTGGGTATGTGGTGTGGGAATTCATGACTGAACACAGTGAAGTTTGTAGAGATGGTCATGTAATTGCAGTATTGGGAAATGGCATTATCTTCTCTATCAGCCTTGAAATCCAGAGAAATGCTTGCAACTGGAATGCAGACCACTCCTTAGGCTTCTATACAAGAGAAAGACTTCACAAAGGGAAAAAAAAAAAAAGGAATCAAAAAAGGAGCTGATTTCCTGTGGAATCTTAAACATCTCCAGAGTTACCTCTTTGAAGGAAGATTTCCAGAGATACTATTGGGATGGTCTTTATCTTTGCCTTTAAAATGCTGCAAGATAGCTTATAGGATAGCTTACAGTATTGTTCAAAACCCATTGTGGCTGTGCAGTAGAGCGCTGGGAAACTGCATTGTAATAATCACAGTTCTGTGAAAAGAAAGGTTTAGTTTTTGTAAATATTCACTGGGAATGTAAGAGATTCAATGACTAGTGATGACTTCTGAAAGAACATCAGCTAACCTGCTGCATCAGGACTTCTTTGAAGGATTTTTATGTGGTCACTGAGCCCTCCCTGGGTTTCTTTCAAACACAGAGAATAGAGCTGCTGAGCACAGCAGAACTCACCCTACTCAGCCTCCTCCTACTTTGAAACCATGAGAGCCAACAGAGAAGTTGCTGCTTTGGCACTAGTGTGTGATGCTGCTCTGGACTTCTGACATGTATGCCCCAGGGAGAGTGAAATTCCTAGACCTGTTGCTTTCCTAAATAGGAGTAACTGTTCAGTAGCTGAAATGCTACTCAAATGCATACCAGGCATTTCCCCATTGCAGTAGGAAATGCACAGGAGCCTTTTATAATAGTAGGTTTGGGGCATTTTTCTTTTCTCCCAACATGTCCTGAGCCCCCGTAGTCCCAGTGGGGCCAGCAGAGAATTGACACCTACACTGTCAGTCCTTTTGCTCACTAAAATGGATAAATATTGATTCAACTGTTAATTCAAAAGATGAGCTCTCAGGAAGGAGGCATTATGGAGGCATTGCTTCTTGCTGATTTTTTTGCCTGATAGCGTTGCCTGGAGGCCTGTATCAGTGCTTAGGAGTTTGCATGCACAGTTAACAGAAAGAGAGCTTGCTGCTGAGCAGGAAAAAGAATAAGGCTCATTAAACATACCGGATTACTAACAGTAGTGCTATTCTTTATCTGAAATGCTGACACTAAAACAAAATAGAATCCACTTTTATTTTTAAAGCTCTGACAGATTAGAAGACAAATCTGTATGCAGCTGTATCAATTTGTTACCTCCATTTTGTTCTGTAAAGACAGGTTTGATTGCAAAGCTGTCCTGTGCTGGGTGACTCCACTGAGACTTCATATTGCACTGAATCAGCATACTGTCAAGCCTTGAGAATCACCCATTCAGATAAGGCTTTCATAAAGTGCTAACTATTTTCTAGCCAAGAAAATCCTGTTTCTCAGGAATCTGTAACAGT
>JAOWBP010001760.1:11523344-11547410 GCA_028571105.1 Tragopan temminckii | reverse complement strand
GGTGGTGACTAAGTTGAAAAATCATGTTTTGTAGCTGAGAATTTGTTGTATTAAATGGTATTATTATGCTCTTTATACCTGTAGTTTCCCTATGAATAAATAGGAGGCATTACTTTTGGAGCGACCTGTGTATATCCAGGAGCACATCATGGTGACTTTGACAGTATTTCTGTAGATCAGGTTGTTAGCTAGAAGGATCTCTGTGCCTGTCAGATCTGTCAGATTGTGGCTATAGAGCAGTCTTGTTTCTTTCATGTTTTGCTGTCTTGCCCCCACCCTCCCCTTCAGTTTGAGATGATGTCCAAGAAATTGTGTTCTTTATCTCAAATTGAAACTATCCTGGATGAAATCTCAGTGCTTTACTTTTATATGCTCTACATACTTTAATATGCTTCTGATTGAAATAAAATGCATTTTCTCAGCAAAACATTTTTTTTTTAACCACTGTTTCACTCTACGAAGTATCTTCTGCAATATGTTTAACTTCCCAGCAGCAATTCAGCTCAGTTAATATACTGCAAGTATAGATCTTGTATTAAATCTGTGAAATGACTGTTCACCCCAAAATAGTCATATTCAAGAAACTTTGCTAAAATCTGTTAACACATCTTAATGAAAGGATGTAATAGCTTTAGAAAGCTTTAAAGAAGTGCTGTGAAACTGTAAAACATTTTAAAGATTTTTTTTTTGTGCTTCTCAGGTGATGAAGGTATGAGGACAGTTGTAGCTGTAGCTGCCATAGAAACAGCTTTTAGAGAAACGTTCTTCAGAAACTGGCAGTCGGGCTGCTCTTTGGCTCACGGTTGAACTGAGCTTTTTTCAGATCTCTTTCATGGAGTGGCATTTCCTCTCCAGAACTGCCAGATTTATGTGTATGTTGTCCTAAAGTTGTATAAAAATAAAACAATAAAAAGTATTTATGTTATACCTTGTAAGGAAGCCTCGTAAGTTGGAGGGCAGTTGTGTCCTGAGTAAATATTAGAGCTATGTCCCTCCTGCTTCTCTGTGAAATGTGCCTAATAGAGGTGCACCGGCATCTTGCTGGGTGATTTGTAGCTCTTTAGTGTGAGATAAAAAGGTTTCATTTCTGCTCTGTCCTTTGTCTTATTCCTTTGGATGGGCACTGGAACACCACTTATGAATGCTGTGGATTAAGTTATTTTCTTCTCCTCGAGATCTTTTGGAACACATGTACTTTAATTGCTACACTTCTACCTTCAGCTTTGCAACTGTTTGGGATTCTTTGTTTATTTCAGGCCTTTTCAGATACATGTATAGCTAAAATTTGTAAAGTACTTGTGTTAGAGCCATTGTTCATCACGCATATCTCAGGTGTGAAAAGACGAATGGCAAGAAATTGGTGCATTTGCTGCAGTAGAGATGGTGATATTTGAGTTGGTGTTGTAGTTATCAGTACATACCTTTATACATCTGCCAAGCCTAAAGAATGCTGTTCACCTGCAAAGCTGTCACTTGTAGGCAGTCTGTGAATGCATCTGCAGTTTACTGCTTGGTAGGAGGGACCCATGAGCACAAATGGACTGTGTTCCCAAGCGACGGGGCTGAAGTGGGTGTGATAATCCCATGGCCATCTGTTTAATGGCAGAAGTGAATTTTCAGTTGTTGCAGAAAAATAAGCAAGTGTCCAAGTTTTAAACATTGACTATTATTTTATTCAGTTTTCTTCCAAACAAATTATTTTGTGAGGCTTCTGGAATATATATTTTAAATATTTTTCATTAGCCTGCAAATAGATGTCTATTTAAAAACAACAACAAAAAAAAATCAACTACAAGAAACTACAGTCAGCTCTGTCTAAATGATACATCCTGAAATGAACAATAGCATTAACAGAAAAACAAAACCAAAACAAACAATTGAAGAGAAACATAGAACTCTGTAAATAATCTCAAACAAATACAGCTATAATATAATAAGCTTATCCTGATTCAATCCACTAATCTATACTTATTCATGTAACAGAGTTCAGAAACTCAAATTTGATTTGTAGCTTGTGGCACAAACACATATGAAAAGGCTGCTGAATTTGTTTTTATTAAAAAAAATCCAATATTTCATATATTTTAATCAGAAATAACAAACAGAAAATGAAGAAAATTATTTTCAGATTCATTTCTATTTAAAGCTTTCCAGAAGTACAAGTTTTTCCATTGAATTATAATCAGTTTAACCATGTGATAAATAAATTTATGTGCAACTGCATTGAATTCATAGAAAAATGTTGCTATTCAGGCTGAATGTCATCGTAGAGTCACTGTGTAACTGACAAAAATGGAAGCTTCTCTTCTTTCAGATGGCTTGCGTTTCTTAAGGTGTTGCTGTAGTTCTTAAATTTCTTGAGAATATTTTGGTCAGGACCTTGCACGTACATGTTTTCTATGCAGTTGAAACAACCAGAATATATTTTTTTAATTGTATGCATTTCAATATATAGTTGTAATATATGTAATTACTTTGTAATTTAAATCAAAGTGTGCAACACATGAAACAAGAGTGAACGTGAATACAGGTAGTTTAACAGTGGCAGATGCTGCATTTCTCCGAATGTTGGCTGCGATAGAATCTAAAAGCCATTCTCATCATAGCTCTGTAAAACACAAGGAGGATGAAGGTATTTAGCACCAGAATTTTGATGAGAGAAGAACGGCAAAATATTGAATTCTACAGAACAACTCTAGTTACAGTTACTTTGCATGCAATTACTTTGTTCGTTTATTTTTTTTTCAAACAAGGCTCCAGGTGCTCTAAGCCCAGCAGATAAATCTTACATGCAGGTGAACATATACCACTCATATTTAGAGGACACTTACAGCATTTATTATATATCTAGAGTTTTGTATAGATGTAGCTGTAATATAATGCATGACCACCGAATTAATTAGAAAAATTACTCTGAAAACTTTAAAAAATTTTATTTGTCTGTCTTTTCCATTTTCTGTTCTAGTCCTGAGCTGTGAAGTAGCATTTCTACTCCCTTACATTCTCTTACATTGGTTTCAGTGATCTATTGAATTTCTACAACCAATCTTCTGTTCCCTCATTCCTACAACATTGCCATTTTGTGTTTTCCTTTTTCCTTCAAACTCATAAGCAAAACACCTTTGCTCTCCTTGTCCCTGCTTTACTAACCGCTCTGGGTTAACTTCCTTGGCATGGCTTCAGTGGGAAATTAATCCTATGAAAAATTTTGTAGGTAAAGAATAGTTGTTTCTCTTTGAACTCTGCTGAAGTATAACATGCAGGCATAAGTTTACCCATTAACATCACGCTTTGTTCTTCCTTCTAGTACCATGGTAGATAGTTGTCTCTTTTTTTTTTTCTCATTAACTGTCTACAGAATACCACAATAAAAAGAACGGAGCAAGTTTCAGAGAAAATTAGCACTGCAGCTTTCCATTCCTGATACTCAGATAATTAATGATGGCTGTCATTAAAACTGGTTACAGGGAGAGGGTATGATACATTTGACTCTGGCTTTCGTATTTTTATTTCTCACTTAGATTGAAATGTCAGGTATCTGCAAACAGTATTGTGCTGATAAGTAAATTAATTATGAATAAACCACCCATAGCTGGGTAGCCTTATCAGTAAAAGCAATTATTTATTCCACCTGTGTTCTTCTCCCGAGCAGTTTTTCAAAATTCATATTGGACTCTTTTTTTTTTTTTTTACTTTCAGATTGTCATATATTTGTCTTTCCTTAATACTTATATCTGTTTTTATTTTTCTTTTCCATTGGTTTCTGCTATTTTTTCATGTAAGTATTTTCTGCTTTCCATTTTTTTTTTTTTTTAAAAATGCAAGTTAAATTATCCAAATATATAAAGATTTAGAACTTCAAATTAAACCTTATAATTTATCCATTGTGAATTTTTGCTAAATTATTTAAAATGTGTGAACAGAAAGAATCACAGATGTATGATATCACACATTTCAGTTCTGATTTCATTAATATGTAACTACTGGAAACAAGAGTATAGAATGAAGAATGGAGTGATATGTACTAGCATACTGAGTGTCTGATCTGGTTCTTGGTCAAATAAGGTTGACCAATGCATTTGTATATTTGCACAGCTGAACTCAAAATCTCTTAGGAAATAGATCAGCAGACATTATGTGAATGAGGATTGTGAAAAATATCCTGTTTTTTGACAGCATCACTGCACAGGAAGTTTATCAGGATGATAAAAACCATCGTTTGATGTTATATACATACATAGGGATTTTGATATACAAACAGTGAGCTATGTCACAACTCAAATTTGGGATCATCTGTGCTACATAAAGTAGTTGAAAGTTAAATGTCTGTTTTCATGCTAATATTTCTGAGCAATTTGTTTCATTGTTGGGCAGAAATAGACATTTCTCCATGTCTGTTTCCAATCCTAGGAAGATGACATTCACCAGATAAGATGTGGTGATAAGTCTTAGGTTCCTCTTGTTTGGATGCTTAACAAAAATGAGGTACTGTGAATCCTCAAAGGAGAGGAGGAAGCCCATTCTAAAATTGTAGACTTCTTTAAGACATCCTGCATGGGGCACCTAAATGTTGGGAGGATTTGTTTTGATTTTGAGTGTGAAGTGGAAGGGAGTGCATGCAAGGTAAGGACGTGCTGGAATATGTAGAGTGGCAAAAGAATTTCATGTCTAGAATAAATGTGTAAGGAAAACTGAGCCTGTGTGTTGCCATGTGGGAATGTCCATTGTTTTCACATTTGGTTCTTCTTTTTTTTTTTTTTTTTTTTTATAATTTTGGCTACTGTGCATAATGTGTATGTGAGGAGAAAATATCTTGCACTGGTGCTATGGTGTTATGCTCTCTTCAGATTGTCATCTTTGCCTTTTGCAAGTAAACAAGTAACCACTTCTGTACATTTATTATGTTTCTGGTTTCCTTTTCTTCCTGCACTTACTCTTCTGTGTACTATCATGCACAAAAAACTGGGAGGCACCAGATTAAGTAGCCTGCAGGGATTATCTCAATTCGTTGCAGACATACAGGGCCTGATTCTGTCACCCTCTTTAAGCATTTCTTTCACTGCACCACTGCCTATCCTCTTAAAGCACTGCAAAAGAACAAAAAATCTGCTTCATGGTGACTCAGCTTGATTTTTCAGTTAAAATAATTCACAGGTAGTTTATAGGTGACGATATGCAGTGGTATTTTACTGCTCATCTTGTTAGAATTGTTAAGGTGGACCATCTGACACAGTGTGGAAATTCTGCACTTGTATAGAGATGGATTCTTTGTCTTCACTCCTGCAAAAGTCAGCATGTATCCGTGTTCTGCTAACTCATATGGTTTCTTCAAGGTCTTCTGTGTGTGCATATGAGCACACTTGTAAAATACAAGAACAGAATTGAGGCACCACGTTTGCATACATATAGATTTGAGACCAGTAAAGGACTGATTGGGAATTTGTTACACTATTCCAAGGGTGACCATTTCCTGTTGCTAGCCACTGCCAGATTTTGTGGCCCTCTGAATATCCAGAGCTGCTCTTGATATTTACTGAGCACAGCTGGCTGATGCAAAGCACAGACTTGGTGCTCAGATGCTTACTTTTAGGCTTTCTGGTTGGAAGCATAGAATGCAAACTAGAAATCAACATGTGTATGGCAGTATAAATGACTAAGCTGTCTCCATCCCAAGCATTGAATTGTTGGTTATTACTGGCTCTTATGAATCTAAGGGACATCTTTTCACTTGATTATTTCTATATCCAGATGCTGACCCCACAATCAAGTGCTAATCACTACAAAGACTGTAGACTCAGGCCATGTAACTTTGAATGCACTTTCTGGAAGTTTTTGGAGCTGCAATTTGTCATTGTGCAGAATTGCTTCTGCCTTTTATAGAAGTCAAAGGATAGCCAAATCATAAATCATATTCCATTCACAAACGGAGTTCAGTTGCGTATGTAGTTGGCTGATAATGTGTGAGTGATGGAGGAGGTGACAAAGAGGCAACAAAGACTAAAACAAAGGTTAATTACACTATGTTTTCAGCTATGTCAGTAGCAGAGCACAGCTGAGACTAATCCATTTTTCGGCACTGCAAAGCTGATGCATAACATAAGAGATATAATGATCTTTGCCTAGGCATCCCTGCCTTTGCAGCTATGGAAATCATTGTGAAACTCAGATTTGAAGTGATGTAAGTTTTATTATTTTGTCCTGAGTTGAACTACAGGCCATCAGACCATCAACTGTAGAACTAGGCAGATCCATAACTGTTACAATTTGGCATATATAAGTAAGTTTGATAGAAGCCAGTTCTACGTTCGTGTGTGTATGCGTGCAACCATTGAATAGTTCTGAACTGGTATGTATTTTCTATTTATGCATGAAAAAAGCAAATTTAGCTGAGATAGCTATTATTCTTGGTATTGCTGTAGCCATGTTCTAAGTGAAGGCAGGTAACAATTGATTTCCTAATGTGCGGTTTGACTTAGCTAAGCTTACTTTTAAGAGCTAATTCATCTATTAGTGGCAAATTGAATTTTTCCTGCTTTGACATGCTTCAAAATATATTTTTCATAGCCTCCCCTGCAGCTGAAGATAAGATGCACATTCCACCTCATTTCACTTTTTTCCTGCATTTACCTTCTCTTTGTCACTGGCAGCAAGATATGATCCAGCAGCAACTGTCTCATCATCAGAACATTTGTTTCCCGTTGAGATTTCTATTGACCTCCACTGAAGCTTTGTTTACAGTGAGAGCAATAAGCTTTCAGTGCATTGTTTGGTTCTACCATATGGGACAGGTCCTGCAGACAAAAAGGATTGCTTAGGTCTCAAACCTGAGCAGGAAAGGCATTAATGCCAGCACACTGCCAAAAGCTAAAAGCAATTGGATAGTTTATGCTTTGGAAAGATCCCATTTTCTGAATTTACTGCATGGAGTCCCTATTTATTTCTCTTTCCTTTTTTGTGTTGTTGTAGCATTTGATTTCTGTGTCCAGCTTTCCCTCTCACAGACAAATTCCTTTGTGAGGATCAGACAACTGCTGTCAAATTTATCTTATTTATTTTTTCTGCAGCTGATTTTTGTTCAACGAGGAGAAGGTTTTAAGTGAAGCTGCATGTTCCAATGGTAGAAAACAGAGACGGGAAAAAAATGCTCCATTTTCCATAAATCTTAGTATTGGGATTGAAAGGGGTGAGACTGAGTGACCTGATTTCATGCAGCTCCACTCTCTGTATGTCTTGCAACGCTAAACACTTTTATTGTCTTGGTATGATGTCAGTGTGCTTTAGAGGCAAAATATCTGAAATCCTGGATCTGTATTCAGAGGTTGTGGCTGAAATGAGCTTTGTCTGAAAGGCGGGGTGCAGAAAATCTTAATGGCTGGCTGCTGAATCGTACCCTCAGCACTTTAGTGCAATCCTCCTCCTCCTTCATCAACTCACCTGCCCTCTCTCCAGTGCCCTCCAGAGATCAGCAACTGCTGCTAATACCTACCGTGCCTCAATGGCCCTGACTGCTAAACTGGGCAGCTGTGAGCAGAGTTGAGGTTTAGCTGACCCACTGCTTTCCACTTTGTTGCAAGGCCAAGAAGAGAGAGATGTGACACTAAATGTGATTAAGGCTTTTTGCCTTTCTCTGCAGACAGAGTTGTGTCTTTCATCAATCTTTTCTGCAACTGAGTTTTTGCTAGGTTTGTGTATCTACCATCGGACAGTTATTAGGGTAAGACTAAGTTTGCTGCTGTGGAAAGGGCAGTGGCAGCTCACTGGGGGCTGCCTGCATGTCTGTTCTGTGCTACTTGACTTCCAGAGGGAATGCAGATAATTTCGAGAGAGAAATGAAATGAAAGAACGCGCTATCTCCTTCTGTATCTGCTTTATGAAGATTACTGTGGAGGGGAACTTGTGGCTTTAGTTGGCCAAGGAGCAAAAGAGACTATGAGGAGGTGACAGAACTGTAGAGCCCGCAGTGCTCTTGAGGGGCCTACCAGCTTGCAAGTATGTGATCACAGAATCATAAAATCTCCAAGGTTGGAAAAGACCTACAAGATCATCCAGTCCAACCATCCACCTATCACCAATAGTTCTCACTAAACCATATCCCTCAACATGAAATGCAGATGTTCCTTGAACACCTCCAGGGTCGGTGACTCCACCACCTTCCTGGGCAGCCCGTTCCAGTCCCTGACCGCTCTTTCAGAAAAGTAGCGTTTCCTAACGTCCAGCCTAAATCTTGCCTGAAGATGTGATCTCTGGGCATAAGGTTTTGACAAAACTTTCATGAAGGATAAAATTAGTAGGTAATGAGTGAAGGGGGTGTATTGGGAAATATCATTGTGACGTTTCCAAGGGGACAGAATACTTCACAAGTGGCTTGGATTTCTCTATAAGGAAAAAAAAAAAAAGAGGCCTATTAATCAGGTGATGAGCTAGATTAAAAAATACACTGATACACTGGAAATTATTTAAAAAATTGAACTGTCATGTGGGAAGCATTCTCATGCATTAATAACTTGTTGAGAAGGAAGGATGGTTCTGTACAACTTCTGATTTTTTTGCTTTTCTGAGGTGAATCTTTCTTTTGCAAAGGCTAGGGTTAAATACTGTACTGACTGAATGGATTTGAGGTCTAACAGCATATGTCAATTAGATCTATTTGCAACATCTGAAATTTTGTGTTGTCTCATTTTCACTAAAATGTGATGTTTATAATCTCTGGGATATTTTTCCTCAATGGAAGTAAGATATTTAATCTTATTTAATCAGCATAAAAAGCTGATTTACTGTCTTAAATTGCGAGTAACACATACAGAAAACTTAGCATTTACTAAGGAATGTTCTTTTGCTGAGACTAGATAGGGACTGAAAGATTTTGCTGTAGTAATTACTATCATGTCATTTGGAACATCAAATTGAAGCTGAAATAATTTCTGAAATTGTAAATTAGTTTACTGGCCATTTTTTTATAAGCATCATTGTGATTCATTTTTGAGGATAATTTTGAAGAATCTAATGATGAAAGTGGTATGCAGATTTGAGATTTGGCATATGTTCCTGCTATTTGAAGAGCTTTTCAAAGATCCTGTCAGGTCTGGCTTGAATATTATTCTAGTATGAGAGTCATTTCTAATCCCCATTGTTAAGCTGTTGTATTCTTAAAAACCTTATTACGGATTTTAAAATAGGTTAGGAGGTCATCTAAGCTTTCTTATTTTTCCCGGAGAGGTTGTAATAACCTCTAACCTAGCTAAAGAGACTAATGAATTAAAAGTATAACAGCTGAATGTTCTGTGTGGGTGGATGCCTGGTGCTTGTGCTGGTGGTAATCCCTGCAGGGACTAATTTATTTTTGAAGTGGCAGCTAGATAAGAAAGCTGACTTCAACTGGAATTTATTTCAAGAGTTTCGTTTTGCTTCACTTTAATGTAGCCTATCAAATGCAAAAATGGAGTTTGAGAATTATTAACAGGACATTGCAGACATGAAAGCTCCATCTGTGTGAGCAGTGTCATTGTTTATGGAGTAGAGCGTGGCATTTGTGATGTGAAATATAAGACAACCCGAAAGCCAACTATACTGAACTTACTGATGAATATTTGCTGAGCAAAGTGAGGTATGTTCCTTCAGTGTGTGCTGATGTAACTAATCTTGACTTGGGCTCAAAATGCATCAATCATGCTTTGTTAGGAACACTAATCTGAGGACATGTTGTGGAGGCAGATGTTGGATTCTTGTGGTGAGCTTCCATGTGCTGTCAAATGGCATCTAGACAGTGAGTATTTTAAATGAAGTGCTGATACCCGGTTGTCTTACCCTTGTATAAGTGAGATCTGAGCCAATATTTTGTTTTCCTCTTCCCCTCTGATGGTGTATCTAGAAACGTCTAGTCAAATCAACTTAGGCAGCTTTAAGGCCCAAGCCAACAAAATTTCACTTGTAAAGATAGCGAGACCTATTTTAAAGTAAAAATTCATGTTTGGTTCATGACAAATGTTATTTAAGGAAAGTGTAGGTATAATCAATGCTGTTTCTTCAGCCTAGAGGAGATGAGACTGAGGTCATGGCGGCTTTCTGGTGTCAGCGACAAGGCCGGAGGGAATGGCGTGGAGCTGTGTCAGAAGGCTGTCAGGTGAGAACACTCACCTAACAAAGCAAAGGTTCTGCACCAGAGGGTGGTAGGCATGGAACAGGCTGCCCAGGGCAGCGGGCACAGTCCCAGTGCCAGAGTTCAAGGAACTTTGTACAGTCCTCTCAGACATAGGGCTTGCATTTTGGATGATGCTGTGTGGAGCTGAGGGTTGGACTTATGGGTTCCTTCCAGCTTGGGATATTTTATGATTCTAAGTACCCCTAACTAAGAGTTGCATTAGGTGTACACCAGGGCACCTAACAAGGTATCATCAGTATTGAATGTTGTAGAAGACACAGCAGGTCACAGGAGGAACTTCCAAAATGAAAGATGTCTGCCTGAATGAAGTGTAGGCGCTTGTTCTAAACTAAAAACGAAGTCGTTTTTATTGAACAAGTTAACCTTCTTCTATCCAAGCTTCAATTTGTCAATGATATTTTTGCTCCAGTACAGCTTTTCAAGTCCTACTACTATGTAGAGATGTATCAGCTTTAATAAAGCAGAAGAGCAAATCCTTAGGGTAGAAGGCAGCCTGCATGGGAAGGTGATATATTTCGTTTCCTACGATAATACAGCAGTGCTGCATTTCTTAATATATACTGGAAAAGATGAATATCTCCTATTGAATATGACAGCAATAGCTGGAATTGTTCACTCTTCTGCTCTTTTCCACCTTAATATATGGGGAAGAATTTAATCTGGAGGGATTACACTTTATCTGTGGATCTATTCTCTTTTTCAGTTCACAAAATAACAATGAAATTAATTTATGAGTTTGTGAGGTGAACATTTAGGATCATTGTTAGATTATTGAGGAAAGTGTTTTATTGAGATAGTTTCAAATATGTCAAACTTCTTGCAGCTCTTTTGGGCCTTGTGGGCAGACTGGAAGACCCTTTGATAAAATGTCAGTGACTTTCAAATATTAAAATTTAGGCAATATAGGACTTGAAAGGCAGTAAATCATAATGATCGTTTATTTACTAAAGACAAAAATGGATATAAAAGGGGAACACTTATGTAGCAGCATTTAATATCAAGATACTGTTTGTCTAAATGCCAGTGTTAAGCAGAGCCTACTCTCTACTGTTTTCACCTGGCAGATCAGAGCAATGGGTCTGCTGGGAGGTGAAGCACTGATCTCGCTGCAGTTACTGACAGCAACATGTAGCTCAGGGGGGGAGACTGGAGGAACAGATAAAGAAAGACCACATATCTTAGGAAGTGAGTTTTGTTGGGGACCAAAGCAAAGTTTGAAGCAGATTGCTATGTATATTCCAGCTTTATTGTAGTGTAGGGGTGACCAGGCTTTTGAAACATACACAGAATTAGGACTGTAGCCTTTAAGGCATTTATAATTGACCTAGAGATGGAAACAACTTATACAGTTTTCTCGCACTACCCCTCTTCCTCAAAGCAAAACTAATAGGTCTTTTCTGACTGGACCTTCTTTTTGAGATTCCTTCTGCATGTAGATAAAAATGGAACTGGGGAATACCGTTATCATCCTTATGTGGAAAGCTTGTGCAGATTAGTCACACTGTGCTTTGTAGAAACTGAAATTTCAAACTTCAGACCTTCCCTTCCTATTTTCATGATATGTTTTTAAGTACAGAAACAGCTGTTTTTATAAGTTAAGTTACACATCTTTTCTATGTGCGTCTTGTGCTGGCGGTTTTTAAACAACGAGTATAAGACTATGGAGTTTCTATGTCCCTTGCAGTGCCATGACTTGCAATTTGGTGAAATCTCCACATTTAGAACATAATATCTCTTCATCCTAAACTGAACCACTTCTCTCCCACTTAATTTCATCTCCAGGGCAGCTGTTCTGATGAGGGTCCTTCCTGCAGTGGTAATAGCGCAAATGTCGACTTGCAGAGTTGTTGTCCCATATCCTCACATAATGTTAGTTGGCAGGCGATAACTACTGTAACTATCTTATGAGGGCCGTGGTGACAAAAATAAACCTCGGGCTAATTTTCTAAACATAATCAGTCAGCTTGAGCAAGTCTTCTTGTTTAAATATTAGATAACGATGATCTTAGCTGTAATATTTTAAATCATGTAGTAAATAAAGAGTGGGATGCTTCCTCATGTGGTAAGCTCCTAATTGCCATTTCCAGTGGCAGTGACAGAATGTGCCAATATTTAAGATTGATTTAGAGGTTGTTCAAAAATTTATTTGGGCAACAGTCTGGAAAATGTACATTTACTTACATTGTGGACAGTAATGTCTGTTTTTCTCATTTTTACTGTGTTTTATCATGATATAAGTTTCCCTGGGAGACAGTAGGTATTGATTCATAAATTCCAAACTTTTTTTTCCCCTCGATTTTTCTTCAGAGTAAGTAGTTTTCTGTACCAAAAAAATAAAAAACTATCTTGGAAGAAGGCAACAACTGGGTAGGTAGAATTCGGTGTAGTAAGATGTGAAAGCTTCAAGCTGATCACACTGCAGTTATTGACCAGTGACCAAATGGTAGCAATTACTTCTGCCTCTTGGTATTTATGCACTGTGGAATGAACACAGAGGATGATGCAGAAAGCACTTCTATTACAGAGATGGGCTCCTAAGAACAAGAATGTATGTCCGTTACTATGTCAGTAATGGAGGTTATCAGCTGTGTTGTCAGCTAATCTGTCTGAACTGGGTCTGAAGCAGGCTGGAAGATAAAATCTAAGTCCTTGTGACTGATAATGTAAAGGATTTTCAACTAGAGCTTCTTTAGGGCTTGTTCAAAGCTTCTCCAAGGTACAAGATCTTCTGGACTGGTATCTAAGTGGGTCCAAAATTTCATGAGAGCAAGTTTGTAACCCCAAATCAAACCGTGACTTCCAGTATGGAAATGCTGAAGAATGTGGGAGAGGCAGGTTGAGGTCCTGTTAGGATTCACTTCAATGCTAATTCATACTTCTAATCTCTAAGGGCTTTTGAATAACCTTTTCTGTGGTGTAGGTATCTGAAAGCCTATTTTACTTAAGACCTGGCAGTTCAGGTTGCTCACATAGGCTTTGTTGAGGACCAGTCAGAGTTTCAAAACACGGACGCTTTTAGTGAGAGCAGTCAGAAAGATCTGAAAGAATGTGTTCATAAAGGAAGCAGAAATATTTTGTAGGAGTATGCCAGAAAGCATCCTGTAGACTTAGCTCTAATTGTGTGGCGGCTCTAGACTGCAGGCTTTCATAACTAGGGCATTTTGAAAAATAATTCTGTCAGGAAACATAGTTTGCAGCAAATAAATCACCAAATTTTGTGTCCTAATATATGTAATTTAATCCTATTAAATTTGTTTTCCTCATTTGCTGCAGCACCAGCAGCAAGCAAAACAGTGATTCTGCCATTAAAGTCTCCCAGATGCAATGTGTGCCAGAGACTACACAGACACTGCCATTAAGGCTCCCTGAGAGACTGCTCTGAGCAGCAGAAAATGTGCTTCATTTTCCGGATGTCCTCCTAAGGCTGAATGTGAAATTAGACTTATTGTTAGAAAGCAAAGCATGCATGTAATAAGCCAATAAATAACAGACATCAGACGTGATACTGACTTTACAGAACGTATATCATGTACTTTTCCCTTGCTTTTGCATTTAATATTGTGGAGCAATTGTTAAGCTAGTCCCTTCCTCTGGGTGGGATAACAGAATAGTTATTAAATGAAAACACATTGTGCTTTTTAGTTGATATCATCTGGAAGATTCCTTCCTGAGTAGTCCTGACTTATTTTCATTTCAACAACTGCTTCTTTATGTTCTACAGCGTAAAACACAAATTAATTCTGTGCTACCTAGAATATATTTTTGCTCCTCAATCTTTTTCTTTTTATTATTGTTACTCAGGTAGTTTTGTTCTTTTGGGGCAGTCAGTGTAGGCACTGAGTGACACTTGCTTTAAAAAGGGTTGGTGTCCCCTCCCCCTCCCCCCTCCTTTCTTTTTTTTCTTCTTGCAGGCTGCTGGAAGGCTCTGAAATGCTTTTTAAAAGGCTCAGGAAGGACTTTGAACTTGAAATCAAACCTGCACTATTATTTTTTTTAATTAGCCCCACTGTAATAGACGGTGAATCAGAGAGCATCTCTGTGTTGTTAAGAGGGAAAGTTCTAAGCTTCATTTTGGAGGTGGTTTTATTTCAGTAGTGTTTCAGCTACCACAGGGGTTACCTTTTTATCTCTGTCTGAATTTAAGCTTGTGTGAGGGCCATTGTTAATAACTAGGGGGGAGGCAATCTGCTACAGATAGGTCAGTGAAGTATTTTTAGCAATGGATGGTTTCTTAATTTTCTGCTGTTGCGAAGGCGGGATCACTATGGAATAACTTCTCCATCTGTAGCAGTGGTGGCTCCAAATGTCTGAAAATAGTTTGACTGTCTGAAAGGGAGCTCTGACATTGCTGGCGTGGGCCTCTTCCTGAAGATATAATATCTCACACAGAGTTTTTATTGTGGCAAATTCTGTCACTTAAAAGTGATGCCAGAAAGCGTTCTGAAGGTACAAACCTGCAGAAGAAAGGGTTTTTATTCATCTTGAGATGAAATCTGGGCTAGCAATGTACTTTATAGCAATCACTCCTAATGTCCTTGGTCCAATGGCCCGACACTTACCTAAAATACTTGGCATTTCCAGTCTGGCTTTTAGAGGAGACTGCTCAGTACAAATTATCAGGCAAAGCTTATTTTAAGCTTCTTAATTCAAATTACAAAATATGAGACGTAGAAGAGGTAGTGGCTCTGCAGCATTATTTATTTTCCCCATTGTATCTCCTCACATAGCATAATGCCTTTTTCAGCAGTACTGCTTAGCATAACTGTTATCTTAGTTCATCTTATGCTTAAGGAGGTTCAAAAGAGTGACTCTGTTAAGTGATCCTCAGCTTTGCATGGGACTTGTGAGCATCAGCTTCCACTTAGAGGGGTCAACCAGGCTGCATATATTTCCCTGCTAAAATTGCTATATTTGCTGGAATAAAAGTCTTGAAGGATGGAGGGAAAAATAGCACTTGTATGATTGGAGTGCATTGCATAAGTTATTTGTCTAATAGGTAGGCATTTCCATGGAGAACAAAACCTGCAAGAGGAAGAAGAATAATTGTGGGTACTCAAACACAAGCACAGCAGGAGCACACGGTGCCCAGTCTGGACCATTCCTTCTCTTGGACTACCCCCCCTCTCTGGGGAGTGACTGTCCTACTTTTTATGGATGCTGCTGCTTTGATCAGTGCAAATATGATTCAGTGTTGGCACTGAAAATGAGTGAATCAGGGAGTAACTGGTTTGTAACACTCCTTTGCCACGCATTGTGCAGCAATCAATCCTAAAACCAGGACTGATGGGAAGCACAGAGTTAAGAAGCATTTCCACTGCAAATATCCTTAGCTTAACCATGCACAGGAGATAGATCCTGGACAGCGCTTAGTCATGTAACAAACATTAGGTGATGACTTTTTATGTATGAGAAACATCTCCAAAGCTTTTTGAAGAAGTAAATAATAAAAATAATAAAGTTTCTGGGTTATTCACAAATAGTGAAAAAGGCCAAAATCCCTCGGAAAACTTCCCATGTTTCTTCCTCATAGTTTGCCAGCTCTAACAGTGGCTGCTAAACAGCCTTTTGTGCAGCTTGGAATGATACAGTAGCAAACTATGCCATTTAGATTTCCCAGTACTGGGATATGTTGTTTGTTTGGATACAGTTCGCTTACTGTTTGCAGTTGTGTTGGCAGCTCTGGATAAATGAGAAATAAGAATTTAACTTTTGCATATTCATATGAGTGCTGTCTAATCTCTCTACAGGGTGCATCGGAAATTAGCATAGTGAAAATGTCTATGAAGGAGCTGTGCTTTAAAGCCAGAGATATGTTTTCATGTGAAAAGGGCATATTGTTGGAGGAAAAACTGGAAAGGTTTATAATAGCATTGGCCTTTTGAATCCTTCAGTCCAAACCCTTGAATTAAAAGCTATTTTTTTTTAGAATAAACATGAATAACATAGAAGCTATAGGTGTTAGCATTCCATTATCAATCTTGTTTCAAATGTGTCTTCAGCAGTTTACAAACTGCAAATTGGAGGTTCAGCTGGTGAATGTCTGCATACCTCTATGGACTTCAAATTGAACTGTACTGACACTTTCTATAGACTTGGTTTAAAGAAAAATAATGGATTTTTTTTCCCTGTATCAAACATGATCTCTCTTGCTTTCAAACTACCATCCGGTTCACAGATACTTTTCTGTGTGCAGGAAAGGTTCAATGTTTATATAATGGAAAAGCTCCACAGCCGTGCTGTGGATGATATCACTATTCTTTCTAAAATAAATTTTCTTTATCTGAAAGAAATCAGAACAAGTGGATTTACTGTTTGTATATCTTTGGGGAAAAGTGAAAAGAAAGAAATGTATTGTGTGACTGACTTCATGACATAATTTTACAATGTTTTTTAAAAAATCTATTTTAAAAGTGTTTTAAATAATAAAGTGCATAAATGGGGCTTTTTAAATCTAGCCACTGTATCTTAAAAAATACGGAACTGCCAATACTCCTAGTTCATTATGATTATGTTATATATGAGTATGACTGCAGTTTTTCAAGTATGAGATATATGCTTCTGTTTCATGTTTGTTTTTTGTCAGCTGTTCTTCACCAGCTTAAGTGCTCACTGGGAATATGTTTCAAAGTCTCTAGCTGATAAGTTTCCTCAAAGGGCTTTGCCTTTGGTGTGCGTTAAACACAGCGTAGCCACCGAGTCAGAAACGGAAAATCTTCCACTGTAGTGTTGCTGTGGCCTCCCCTTGAACACTTTGAGCAGTTATGGTCTCCAGACTATAACAAGAATGTTAAGGTCCTTGAATGCACCCAGAGGTGGGACAGGAAGCCTGTAATGGCTGGAAGGCACGTCCTGTGTGGAGAGGCTGAGGACATTTGGATTGTCTAGCTGTGGGTACCTCAGGCAGAGGCTAAATTAATCAAACGCTTTTTTTCATATAAAAATAATTGCTGCAATTACTAAAAATATAGGGCCGTATATTTGGTATCCAATTTTTTTTTTTCCCCCAATTAAGCTATACATGCTTCTTATCATTAATTATCTGTGAAAAATTAATTCTGTGAAAAATATTTAAGATGATTTCATAAAACAGGATATGAACATATTTTGCAGAATCTTAAAAAACAAAACAAGCGCACACAAATACAAACCCAAACCAAACCAGGGGTACTTGGCAGTGCTTTTTGTGATGTCATAGGAGAGGTACAGAAGATAGATCAGAAATTTGGTTTATGGATAAGGCTCTCAAGAAAGAGTGTGAACTGCTAGGAGATTTCACCTTCACAACTGTTGACTGATAGGGTGATGTATAACTTTGGAAGGGATACTTTTTTTTTTTTTTTTTTAATGCAGAGGTATGTTTTTAATGCCATATGCTAGAATCTGTTTTGGCCCTAACCTTTTAGAAATGAGCCTACTATGACAGACAGTGCCAGAGCTGTGGCTGTCTAGAGTTTTCAGCTTCAGATGTCATATTCTACAGTGTCATGCAAGTACATTTTTGAGGAACAGCACAAGAGTGAATTGTGCCTTCAGGAGAGCTGACTTTGAGTAAATGTGAAATACCCTAAGGATTTCTCATTGAAATTCAGTTATCTGTTGGAAGTAAATACAGAAATAGTGCTAGTTTTAAAAATAGAGCAATGAGTAAGTTTGAAAGAATGTTAATATCATTTTCTTTCAGTAGAGAGAAAAAAAGCAATATCTAATTTGCCAGAATTTGAAATAGAGTAGTCAGTGTACGTAGATAAAGATTTGATGGTGTGAGGATTCTGTGTTCATAGAACAGGTAAACTAAAGAATGATCGTTCTTATAAGGAAAGCATTGTATAAATGGTAGACAATGCAAAGATAGATGAAGATGTCTGTGTTTGAATTGCACTTTCAGCCTAACAATACTCAAAATTTGTTTTGGATAGCCAAAGAGAAAAGAAAATGGTTATGTGAAGGCTGCTTGTCCTGAATCAGCTTTCCAAGTCCAGAAAATGTAGATTTTTATTTTCTTAACAATATTTAGGAAAAAAAAAAAAAAAAAAGAGTTGTGACGGAATCACTACTGTTTGAAAGAATCTTCAAGGTCATGAAGTCCAGCCATCAACCTGACCCACCAAATCTTATCACTCAACCACATCACTTAGTGCCATTTCCACACATCTCTTAAATACCTCCAATGGTGGGGACTCCAGTACTTCCCTGGGCAAGTCTGTTCTAGTGCTTTACCACCCTCTCCATGAAGAAATTCTTACTGATATCCTATCTAAACTTATCTTGAGATGTCTTGGATTAGCTGATTCCAAGAATGCTGATATACTGAATCAGAGAGCTGGATTGTCAAAATGTGCACAAGTCCACTTTTTCTTTCTTTAAGAACTCAAGAGATTGAGCGATTTAGTCTGATTGACTTTGACCTTAATTACTCCCCCTCCTTTTTATTTTTTTGTAATTATACTTGAAAATAGATTGGCTTTTCAGAAAGCTGATAGTGTGTAGCATTATCTAGGAGCTATAGAAAGCTGAAAATTGCTTTGTCAAATTGTTGCAGAATAGTCAGCAACAGATTTGTCTTCTATTGGCTTGTTTTGAACACTGGAGAAATATAACCTGGGAAGGGAAGAAGGAATCAGCTGATAGGTGATATTTAAGGGCAGTTCCACTTATCATTTCACCGATATATTTTTTAAAGAGATTTGGGAAGAGTAATGAGGATGATAAAAGATGGAACAGTTTCAGAACAAAGAATGATTAACTAAGATACAGCTGTTGCTTAAATGGGAGAATTGAGGCAGAAGTCATAGCAGTTTACAAAAATCAGTTACCAGAGAGAAGATGAGTTGTGGTTGCTTATTCATCTTCCAGTGTAAGAACTAGGGGGTATTAAAAGATCATGTATTTGAAGTAAGAGAGGATTCTTTTTCATGCAACTTTTACTGGAGCTGAGGAATCACAGCCACAGAGATGCTGATGTGTCACTGCTACATTCTGGGCTCCTCTCCAGAACGTACTGCTTCCACGGTAGACTAATTTTGAGATTATACTCTTTAGATATGAAAAATATCTAAAGTACTGCATCTTTGAACTTCTAAAATGATCGTCTTCATCAGAAAGAGGTGAATGATTTGTCTGTTTTTTTTTGTTTTTCTTCTGTGGTCGAATAAATCAAAGGAGCTGTTATATTTGGGAAGAAGAAAGTAATGATTTCACTTTGAAACTAATGGGCCTATCCCAGCAAAAGTTTTACTGTCTTTTACATTTCCATGGTGGATTTAGGGATCATGTGGTTTGCCTTGTAAAGAGAAAATCACTCTTCAGAATACCTTTGTGTTTGAAAAGATCTCTTAGGGATAAAGAAAATTCACAGAAATATAGAACGGTTTGAATTGGAAGAGAATTTAAAGATTATATCATTCCAGCTCTCCTGCTGTGGGTGGGGGGACACCTCCCACTAGAGCAGATTGCTCAAAGCCCCATCCAACCTGGCCTTGAACACCTCCAGGAATTATTGAAATGCTTTATTCAGTTGATTCCTACTTCTAAGATGTTTCAAAAAGATGTCTAGGTAAATTTTCATCAGATATGGAGAAAAAAATTTGTATGTGGATTCAAATTTATTTTGTTCAAAAAGTGCTTAAGAATTTCTACAACATATGTAGCTTTGTTACTCTATGTAATAAATCACATTGTATTCTGAATCTCAGTGTACAAACACGATAAATAAAGCAGAAGTGTTGTTTTTTTTTTTTGCCAATGAAATGTTAGATTGCTAGAGAGAGTTAGTGCAGGGTGATCTGAATCACTAGGGACACTTGGCTCTACTAAAATGCCTGGATACAATAACTATCAACAAATATGAGTTTTGTACATAGTAACTGGAATGATCTCATTTTTGAGGTGGGTGGAAGATGGATTTGCAACTGCATTTGTAACATTAAGGCTGGGGGCAGCCAACATAGGGAATATTAAGTGAGGTAGATGTACAACTTAGAGGCTGTGGAAAGGATTTGGTTTGAAAGATATTTGTTCAATGAGAACTTCTGTCTGGCCGCTATGTAGGTAAATGGGAAAAAAAACAACAAAAAACAAACCTAAACAAACCAAATAAAACCAAAAATCAAGGTTATAGCAAGAAGAATGATAGTGCAGTGAATCCTTGCTGACGTCAACTGGCAGAGATCCACTGACACCAGTGGAGCTGACAGCTTGTATCAGTTCTATAAATACTGGGTCACATCCAAGTCTACATAAGAAAGGTTGGGATTTTTCTAAGAGGATTTTTCCTGTCTTCTTACAGGAGCATGTGAATTTGGCTTTAAAAATAGGGCAATAGAGTTGCTGTTGTTTTTAAAAATTAAAAATCTGCTTTTAAATATCAACTTAGAAAGCTCCTTTCCTTGGTCTTGTTTCCTTGAGCGATTATTCTTTAATGCAATTAAGCTGAATTGGGGAGTCTTCATAACTAATTAATAATTAATTATGAGTTTTCGGTTGTTGCGATATGTATTGATCATGTATTGATCCCATTGAGGAGTCTATAAGAATTCCAACACATGGGCTTTTCTAGGGAAGGTCAAATGATTCATCTGGTCTGTGCAGATGTTTGAATGACTTGAACATCCTGGGAAATGGAGAAGGGAGCTTGAGAAAAGATAGAAGAGCTAGATCTGCTCATACAGACTGAAAGCCCACAGAGGAACTTTCAGAATGAACTTACAAATTGTATTTCTGCTTCCCTCTTATGTGTCAACTTTGAACAGCACAGAGCATCTTCGTGCTGGGGTCAGTGGTCTGGCTTACAGAAAATGTAGTATGTGGCTCATTAGGCAGATCCTATGCCTACTTCATACATAGTTACCTAACTGCTGCTCGTGATTTGTGAGATAAATGGAAACAGGGATCACAGATTTTTTTTTTTTTTGTGGTAACAAGCAAGTCAGGATTTCAAAATACAAATGTATATTAAAGAAAAATACTACTCAGTCTCCTGATTATTCCTTGCACAGGTAGTGCTTTATAACCAAGAATTTATTTTTATGAGAGGCTCCGTAGAATCTAGCAAAGGAACTGTTTCCATACATCTTTGTCCCTATGCTTTCCTGCCTCAAATTCAACCTACTCTCTTCTAAAACCTCCTTTCTTCTCCCCACAGTTGCATTTCAGGGAAATTTCCTCTTGTATTTTTAATAAAGTACTCAAGCAATGAAAGAGGCTTTGTTCATACATCTTTTTCAAGTGAAATAGAGTTAACTACTGACACTTCAGATTAAGAATAAAGTCCAAACAGAGTCAGAAATTAAGATCTGATTGGAAATCTTGGAGTCTACGGAACCAGGTTAAATGGAAGTTAAAGAGGTTCTGATCTTACATTATTTTATAATGGCTTAGATTCATTTCCTTAGTCCAGCAATTTTAATTACATAGGAAGGGATACCCAGTTATACCCAAGAAAGTAATTGCTAATGTAACAAGCCAATTACCTGCAAACTTTTGGAACAATGAACTGTTAAATAATAAAGTGATAAAAGGGGACTGTTACAGATGGCTTAGAGCTAGGTTCCCAGATTAGCCCTGTGGCACTGAAAAGATTTTGCTGAAGGAAGTCTGAAAAGATTTCCTGAAACAGATAAAACACTCCAGTAGCATAGAAGAGCTTCAGCAGACCTCAGATTTGACATCTTTATTGACAATAATCACTAGCATTCTGTTGTCTTGTATACTTTCATAATACAGAGTAGCTTTGAAGTAAGTTGTTTGGTGTGTGCATGTGCACAGTTAAAGGACATGTAAGAGATTAATTTGGTAAAGGAACGTTTCATTGCTCCTCAGTCACAGGCTAACTTGTTGTCCATCTATAAAAGGTACTTGTAGCCCGTCAGTAAAAGTTTGAATTCACCCCACAGTAATGACCACTGTGCTTTGGTGCAGCCTTTGGTCCCCTTGAGAATGGTTGGATAGCTGGGACCAGTCCTTGCCACTGAGGAATTTTAGATGCTCGTTTATTCCTTTTTCTCTTCAGGCTCTCTGGTCTCTTGTCCATTGGGCTGAGTTTGAATGTATGTATCTATTTATTGCATTGTCTGTTGATGATCTACTGAAGCAGTCCTCCAGACATCCGGATTTCAAGCCTGCTGCTCATTTTGACTTTTTTTTTTTCCTTTGCTTTTACACAAAGCGGGAAAGCTGTTTAAGGAACGTACACACACAGATCAAATGGAAGAAAACAGAACCCTTGGCCAGCTTATGGATTACATTTTTTCCTATGTAAATAAAATCTGATAGTACAAACTGTGTGGAAAATAGTCTTCTTTCTATAAGGCTCGTAAGATACAAATTTGATAACTGTAATTTTAGAGACTCAGAACATTTTTCCTTGCTGTAAGACCAGTACACTTTCTGACAGACAGTAGAAGGTTTGTGAATCTCAGGTAAATATTTGTTCCTCTTCCTAAGCATTTCACAGACTTGTGGCTCAGAAAAATATTCACAAACTTTATTTTCAGCGTGAGTGATATTAACAAATAAACAAACAAACTGTGCGGAGGCAGCACTGTTGAGATTCTCTGGACAGTCAAACTGTCCAGTCTACCCTATGACATAATATGGCATTTTCAGGCACTTCAGCATTATCTTAGTAAAAAATGGGAAATACTGAGATTAATGATGCTTTGTTCACATTTTGTTGCTGTTGTTGTTTTTTTAGAGCCATAAAGTTGTTGCCATCTAAACTGGAAAACCATTTTAATTTTGAAGAAATGAAACGAAAAAGACTGTTAATTTAGAGTAAGAAGCCCAAGTGCACTATTCCTGCTATTTCTTCTTCTCAGCACGTTTGTGCTGCCTGTCATTCAGACACTCAACTGATTTGTTTGAAATAAAAAAATACTGTTTTTCTTTGCTGCTTCCAAAGTACCATTTGACTTTCATTGATACTGTGCCTGGGAGGCTGGAAGAGAACATGATTCAAGGAAATAGCTGTTGGATATGCCTTGCACAGGGGTCTCTGTAGAAACTGACAGGTCTTGTGGTCCAGCAACGTGATGACAATACTGTTTACTTCACAGGAGACTGTAAGAGACCAGACCAGTCTTTAGTCTGGTCTTCAGATTGACTTGTATCCTTGACTCTTGATGTATTTTAGAAATATGAAGCTAAGAGTGTGCTTAGCTTATTCTCTCAAGTCACATCAGTTATTTGAGGTGGAGGAACAGGGGAATTGAACTGAGTTCATCCAGATTTTAGAAGATCGCTTGGACCTTCATTAACATTCCAGTGTCTTACACAATAGCAATTTCTTGCATGATGCAACAGCTGTCTCTCGTAGCCCTTGTGCTAATGCTGTGTGTAGAGACAGATGGTCTTATACCCTTTATACCCAATGCCAAGCACCTAACAGTTGTGCAGACTAAAGCATCTCTAAAAACCATCTCTTTCAGGAGCCTCTTGTCTATTTAGACTGATGATGGTTGGTAAAGCTGTTGACCAGGGATGAAAATTAATGAGAGGAAATTAAAAAAAGAAAAAGAAAAAAGAGATAAATCAGGTTGAAATTGATGGTGGAAGGATAAAAAATAGTGAAAAATAGTGAGAAAATGAACAATGGAGGAAGTGACTGAAAGTCCAGGAAACAAGCATCTGATGGCTCTTTCTCCATGTACATATGTGTGTAAGTAGATATACAAGTATGTGCATACAAACATAGAATCAGAGAATATCCTGAGTTGGAAAGAACTCAAAGTATCATAAAGAGAAACTTCTGGTTCCACGCAGCACTACTTAAAATTCAAACCCAATTTCTGAGAGTGTTGTTCTAATAGTCCTTGAATTCTGGCAGCCTAGTGCCCTGACTACTGCCCTGGGGAGCCTATTCCACACCCACCACTCTCTGGTGAAGAAGCTTCTCGCTCCATCACTGAGAT
>JAOWBP010001760.1:11512651-11523244 GCA_028571105.1 Tragopan temminckii | reverse complement strand
AAAAACAAATAAAGGAATGAGAAAGATGCTTAGGTTAAGCATAGGTTTAGAGTTGGCAATTAGTTATGCTTCTCTGTGTAATATGCACTTCAATGTTACATGAAGCTTAGAATTTACACTAGCTACATGAATATTGCATTATATTTCTGAATGAAATAACTATTCTGAAGTATGTGCAGCCTTCCTACTGCATATTTTATTCCAAGTACTTCTATTGGTCAACTTAATTTCTTCATGTTGTTTTAGGGAGGCAGTAGGAAAAAGGAATCTTGATTTTTGTCCTTAGCAGAGAAAAGGAATGATGCAGAGCAAATAGAAATGTTGCAGCGATGCCACGCAATAGACAGTTTTGAACTTTGCATTAAAGGAGCTAATTCGCTCGAGGGGCAGCTGAGTTTGTGACAGCTCAGTAGGAACTGTGAAAAGATCTGTGCTTAGACTCTAACCTAACTCTCTCCTGGAAGTTGTCATAAATGTTGCACCCTCAAGAATTCTTCATACACCCTTCAGCCAGTTTTGGGCTATAATACTTTGGGTCAGCTGATGTGTGTGATCTTTCAAGAACACTTGAGATATCTTGTTTACTGCTTCCTCTGTTCTCAAAAAGGATACCATGCTCAGTGACTGAGCAGAAAATTCCTTGCTCTCTCATGACTGTGTCCTATTGCAAATGTTAAAATGATTTTCCAGCAAAGTTCCTGAATATGCTTACAATTGAATGGAAACAGTAATAAGAGAAGATCTGGCTGAAAAAGTGAGCTGTATGAACAGAAGCCTGTGCTGTTATTAGTATCTTTCAAGAGGAAAGCAGTACAGTTGCTCTGACAAAATAGCTCAGTTTTCTGTGCTTCAACTTTTTTTCCTACCATTTTTTCAATGCTGTATTCCCCAAAGAAAGCATACAAGCTTATTTTAAGAAGGATGATGACTTTCCTTTTGGCCCACGTATAAGTAGTTCAAAGAAAAAAGTGTTGGAGGGAAAAATTTTACATCATTTGCATGTATTTCTTTTTTGGGTTGCCATAATCGCTGTAAATACCTATGAAAGGTCCTAGGTTGGGCAGTGATAAAGGAATGTGCCTTCCAGAGCATCACTGCTTATCTGAGCAAAAGTATATTTTTGTTTGCTGTGTAATTTTTAGTGATTAAAATGTAATTACTGACTAAATAAGTAAGAGCAAAGTTGAAATCCCAATGGTACGAGCGGTTTCTGACTCCTGGAAGGGTGTTAATCCATTTGAAAGGTTTTTAAAAAAAAAAAAAACCCAAAAAAAACCAGCAAACCAGTAATTATCTAATTAATAGGCATCAGGGTCCACTTTTCACAACTGCTTTTCAACTGGTATATTACAGCTACTAGAGGTAGCATCGTGCACTGCAAAAACATGAGGGTAAGCTTGCAAGTAGGGCCAGACAATTAAAACTGAGATCTGCAATATTAATTATAAAGTAATTAATTACTACTTGTGATAATATGCCTTTGTCTTTCTTCCTCTTGTCCCTTTTCCACTTAAGAAATTAAGTTTGTTTTATCACTTCTCAAAGGATAGTGCAATTGTTATGCTTCCATGCAGTCTCATAATGATTGAGGGATTGGAATTTATGCTTCATCCTTAGGCCATCATGTTCTTGTGGCTGGGGGAGTGAGGATGCAAATGATGCGGACTGGATAGAAGGAAATGTTTGAGGGGAGGTTTTGGGTAAAGAAGCACGTAGTGGGAGTCTCTGTTGATGCGCGTATAACATTGAAATTGGATTGCTTACTCAGTGAGCATGATTTAAACATAGCTGCTTGAATTCAAGAGAGGCTGGAGGAGACAGGTGAATGTGGCTTCAGAGTGCATAATGGGTTGTCTTGAATTCAGTAAAAATTTTCTTCATATATGGTGCAGAAGGTAACTTAAAACTCAAGTGTTTGCAGGCTTTGTGAGGTGATTCTGTTACTGCAAAATATAGGAGGGGTGATTGATTACCAGGAGCTACAAACCAAAGTGATTCCTGATTCATCCACAGCTGGCAAGAATACTACCCATTATTTCTGATTTTTTTTCATTTAATGGACAATATGAATACTTTGTAAAAAAGAAAATTTGCAGGATTTCAAGGCACTTCATTATCAGCACTGAAGGTAGAATTGAGTTTTTAAAAAAGAAATCACCTTATTTGTTTTTTCATTTGCTTGGCAAAAAGACAAGCAAACTACTATTCCTGATCAGAATGATAATAAGCTTCACTTGTGTTCTGAAACGTTGCTAGTTTACTTTCTTACTGTTCTGAGGTTGATCAATTTTCTGTGTTATGATTTGTATTTTAAAATACTTCTAAAGAGATTTTCAATTCAATGTGTTCCTTTATGGGAAGAAGTCGTACATATTTAGTGTGGGAACTACCTGCTTAGAATTGTTTTTGTTGTTGTTTTATTTTTTATAAGATCAAGAAACATTTGAAAAGTGTTATCAATTTTAATGTAAATCCTTATTGGATAGACTTTTTTCTGGTACAGCCAGTTGCCTCCACCAAAAATAGATGCTGCCTACGTGACAGCAGATCTCTCTAAACACAGAAAAATCTATTTGAGGTGTCTAGCTCAACTTTGTGGTGGTTCTCGAGCACTGTGATTCAGTCATGCAAAGGACTGCAGTACTGTCCTCAGCCATAGCCAATGTGTGGGCTCATGAAACCAGGGAAGAGGCTCTGGAGGTGTTCAGGAGCTCAGAAACCACCTCTCTGGGAGAAAGGAGTTAGCTCAAGACTAATAAGCCAGTCAGAGATCTCCTGCCCTTAAAGCAGTTGAATGAGTGCCCGTGAAGGTGATTATTAATGCTCTAATGCTACAGCTCTGTTTCTGTTGGAAACTTCTTTTCACGCAACTGCAGCAAAGAACTCGTGTTAGGAGTGTTCCGTGTAATCAGATCATTTTATGAGCATCCTAATCTTCATTAGTGTAACTCAAAGTTGTTGCTTACATGAGACTGTGTTGCTACACGGCAGGCCAAAGTTGCTACAGTTCATCCTTATATTCTTTATTCTGTGTGGTGTCATCTACTGAACATCAGATGGAAAGCAGAGGAGTGTGCTAACTCAGATAACTCAGCATCAGCAAGTGCCAGCCCTGGTGGTGTGTGGAGGAGGGTTACATTCACCTCGCTCCAGTTTGCTAAAGAAGCATATCTGATTGATTTCTGTGGAACTGTCAGTGTTTGGGGAGGTCTCGTGTTTAGTAACCCCTGTAAAACTAAGGACTGCAGTTTCCTTATGTGGATTAGAATGTGCTATCTGTGATGCTGAAGAATCTGTTGTCTTGTTGGAGTTTGTAACAGATGTCTCTGGTAGCTGGCAGTTTGTGGTGTTTCATTTGGATTGCAAAGTTAGACATAAGCTGTCATTTCTATTTATGTGCAATTTGTGCAGACGTGGGTCATTATAGCAATTCAGTGCTCTAATTGTTATGATAATGGAGTCTAATTGCTAAGCTCCTTTAAGACAAAATCTATGCTAATACTGTCTGAAGGCTGGCAGCAGTTTATTATTTCTATTTTGACGAAACTCCTATTTTTTTTTAAGTGGGATGTTCTAATTATGTGCTTTGAAACGTGGCCTTGGGATTGTAGATTCAGGCACACAGTATTATCTATTTTTTTCCTCTTTTCTTCAATCAGTAAAGAACACTGAAATCTCGCATACAATCTAATAGGTAAGCATAGTCTTATTAAAAATAGATAATCAAGCACTCAGGAAAGAGCTTAATCACATTCAGCATGTCTTTTTTTTTCTTCCGATAAGGCTGCTAAAATAAAAAGAGAGAAAATGCCAACCTGCAAATATTCTTTTAGAATGGTCTGCCTTCGCTGTTTTAGGATGTTCTCAAGTTGTGTATCTTGCACATCTGCACACAGAGCTTCACACAGTGTTCAAGTCAGAAAGTTGACAATTGCATTTCCATGCAGTGCAGAAGCTTGAGTATAGTGATTACACTTCATACCTAGCACATCAGTCTCTAGTATCCACCTGCAAAATCAGAGCACTCAACTGTAAAACGGCCCTTTCTAAGCACATTTTCCTCTTGATAGACAGACTGTTGCTTTTCTTTGTGTTCATCAGAACAGAAAATCATGTAGCAATGCTTTGTCCGGTTCATGAAGGTAATCTGTTTTACTACTGCAAGATGCTAAATCTGATTCAGCTGAAGAACCAGTGCTTTTAACACCTCTAGACAGTATCCTAGAATTGCTTTTCATTTTCTTGCAAATATCACCTATCAGTACTTTTTTGATTGTCACTAGAATCTTCACTGTACTTGATGCCTATGACCTTGTGGCTGTCATTCAGCTGAAGCGTTTGCACCCTGAATAGCACAGGCATTCCTAGGTGATTCCTGCCCATCCTGATTTTTTTTTTTTCCCCTTTGTCTTACTCTCTCAGAAGATATGTACAGCCTTGAGGGGGAAAAAAGGAAAAAATTTATCTGTCAGCTGTGCCTCATGATCTGGTCTGTACCACTGTTGCTCCTTCTTGCAACTCTGGAGTGTTTTCAGCTACCCTACACTTTTATTTCCAGCCCTTCTTTTGCTACAACCTGAAGAGTATAAGCCAATAAATCTTTCTTTACCTCATGAAAATATCTGTTAATCAGGGCTTGAATCTTAGCTAAACAGTTAACTTCAAACCTGATGCTAAGACAGCTATTCTGATGTCCATAGTCAGGAGGTTTCTGCAGGTTTTCGTATATACTGCTAAGCATTTATTGCAAGATTTTACAGGTATTGCCAGTAACACTGATCCAAATTACTTTGAGTGTTTTATGTAAATGCGTTGGAAAAAAACAAACAAAAACAGTCCATCTTCTGCAGCAGGCTGTAGCCAATACACTGGGCTTAATAAGCAAAGTTATGTTTGTCTGGGGGACTTTTCCCACAAAATATAATTGAGGATGACAGCTTGGTTATGAGAAACTTGATGTATATATCAGTTTAAAAGCTTGTCACCTTCTTGATGCATTAATTCAAGTCTTTTGTGCAAGCCAAAGTTCCTATTCTAGGCAAAGCATATGGTCTGTCACTTAGCTCATGACGTGTTTTTAGATCACTGTGTCTGCAAGCGCACCATCTCTGAATGTGAATGTATGGACTTGCCCTGTAAAAAGCTAGCACAAATTTATTGCTTGTTCAGATAGGTCTGCTATGTTGCTGGGACTATTTATGGGTTAAATACTAGGAAAGATGTTTGTGGTTTAGCCCACAGCTCTCCTTTAATATCCTTTGAGTTTTCCCCATGAGAAATAGCTTCCATTCATCCACAAACTGAAATAATATTCATAGGAGCATAAATGTATACACGCATATTTCTCTGTAATAGTCATGTCGACAAGTCTCATAACTTCATAGACAATTCACTTTGCTTCCTGGGTACTGAACTTTATTGTACAGAGACTGTTTAATTCATCAGTGTTAACTGGGTTTTACCCAGATATAGGTGAACTAAAATCAAACGAACAAACTGAAATCAAGCTTTAAAGAATTGCCATTCATTCACACTTTTGGCCAGCAACGCTGAGTAACGGCATCTAACTACAGATTGTGATTAGAATCATCCATGTAGGAATGATTTACTTTTCAGTACATCACAGTGAAGTCCAGAGATCAGTCATAAATTATGATAAAAATTAGTCACTGTTGGATTCGTGTGTTTGAAAATGAAGTTTTCAGTTGCTGAAGCATAGGCACTTTAGATTGTTTTTTTTTTTTAGAAGTAGGTAGACTGCAGACTTGATTTAAAAAAAACCAAACATCTAAAATTTCCATTCTAAACTCAGTGTCAGATAGTACGTCCTTCCATGAGTAAACCTGAAGACTTACAAATGTGTTAAACCTCATTTCTGCTCCTCACAGAAGTGTACCAATTCAAAAAAAATCTGAGTAAAATACTTAAAGCTCAAAACGTTGTTTTCAGCATGTATCTGCATTCTGGGTTGCTGGCTAGCATGATTAACCCAATTCCATTTTCTGTTTGCAGTTACTAATATAAATATGCTTTCTTTGTTGTCATACACTGATTAGCCAAGGTCAATCACAGAACATGAATATCTGCATTCATACTTTTCCTGGAGCATTTGCTATTAATGTCATCTTATTAGTTCTTCTTTCCTTTCTCTTTCCTTCCCACCCTCCTGAAAGTTGTTACCATTCAGTTGTGAGGCAGAAAGTTCTCACCAACCAAATTAATTCTAAGTCTTGGAATGAGAAATTGGGAAAAATGCCTAGGATATATTTCATCCAGCCCTGGGAACGAGTGTGTTCCTAGGCTGCTTGAAGGGGCAAACTGAGCATAATTGCTGGACCTTTTCCACAGAACTGGAAGTTACAAAAGTGGCCAGAAAAATGCAAATACCATACAGGAAACTGTCAAGTGAAAGTAAAGAGGAATTCTGATGCAATTGATGTTATTAAATTGGAAGACTGATAAATAGCATACAACATTATACTCAGTTTAGATCTGAGTAGTTGTTAACATCTGCATGCTCATCCTTCCAAATACATGCAGATTTGCTTAAGCAAGCATGTACAGTTGCTTTAGTATATCTGAAAAAAAAAAAAAGACTTAGAAAGGTGATATTTAAAAGTGGACTTCGAGGAAAGTATGGAATGATCCTTGAAGTGTACCAAGTCCTGGGCTGGGGCACCAAACTGAAGTAAAAATTGCTTTTGAACTATTAATTACATAGGGAACATCTATGTGTGGATTTCATGAGTCTTAGAACATGCAGAGTCTGGAAATTGAGCATGGCAGGTCCTGAGTGAGAAGAGACTTCTGGTTTAGTGAGGAATCCTCCTAATGATTTGTGTTTCCTGCTGAAGAAATTTGTGGCCTTGCTAGCTACATTATCTGAAGTGAAAAATTCAACATACACTGTGATTAATGTTTGTTTTGCTCAAGGTTTTATCATGTCTGTCTATTTAAAACAATATACCAAATAAACCTCAGGTTAGTACGTGTTTCTAGTTTTGTAGGCTGTCGCATCAGAGAGAAATACTCCTGGAAGTTGTGAGGGATGTTTGTGACATCAAAAAAAAGAGGAGGTGAGTACAGGAATGAGGAATCAGGCTGAGCAATTTAATGAAAATGTCTTCTATATATACTGCAAAAAGTGCTGCCTGGCTGTGACTCTTGCCTTCTTAAGTCACTGAACTCACTGTTGACATGAGCAGGGACAGATCTAGCTCAGCACGAAGCACTTCAGAAAATAGTTTTCCTAGTGTGTTTCTCAGTGTTTATGCTATCACATGGGACAGCTAGGAAATGACTTGTATTGTCAGCAACTCTGCTTGGTTTAAGTTTAAATAAATAAATCCCATTTCAAAAAAGACATTTCAATTACTGACTCCTGTCAGTTCTCTTTTCATTATTGCCTGAACCTAGACCTACTTATGAAAGCTGTACTTATCTCATGAAACAACTGCTCAAGGAGCAGTTAAGTACAGGAGATCATGGTATGTCCTAATTTAGTGACAGTTAACATATTTAAGGATGCACTGGGATGGGGCTTTTGAAGACTTGAACTGTACTCAGTTTCTCAGTTTTTGTATCTTTGTATCATGTTAATGTATTTACTGCAAATGACTTTCATTCTGTAGTAGCTGAAGACCGTGGGACAGTTGGAGAACTGATGGGAGCTAACACAAACTCCCCCCAGCTATGTCTCCAAGGAACTTGATGAGTACCTGTGTAGTGCAGTGGTTCTTTCCAAATGCAGCTTTCCTTGGGACTAAAGGATGATGCATGCTATAATAAGAAACACATAATAGGAGGAATTTGTTCAATGAACAAAAGAAGTAGGAATTCTAGGACAAAAGCTTGAAAGAAGCAATCTCATAAAAACAATGCCCAAACATTAGCTTAGTTTTCCATCAGTTAACTGTATTCATAATAAACGCTATCTAGTATTGCTCATTAATATGGAACTTGTCAAGTCTGTGATGACTAATGTTTCTGGGATTATTGTTAACAGCTTAGAGTAAATAATAAAAAAAATACTCAAGGAAAAAAACCGTTCAGCCTTAACACTGGAGCAATTCTACTGATTACAATATGGTTTCATGAGAGAGGAGAAATTAATGGGAAGTTAAAGCCCTTATATTTATAAAGTACTCTTCGATCAAAGGTCTCTGTGTTAAGTAAGTTTTATGATATCTAGAAAATATAATAACAATGTTATACAACGCTGTTACAATAATTTTCTTCAGGCTTCAGAACAGAGGAATCAAAACAGTATTCAGTTTGCTTTTTTGAAGTGTTCTGACTGCGATTGTCTCTAATGAGCTTGACCCAATACAGCTAAATATGTTTTTTTTTTTTAAAAAAAGGCGTGAGGGAAACACTCATGAGAAAACAAGTGAGCACTTATTATTTTCATTATTGCACTTTGCTATGATAGTGCCACAGAGTAACCATTATTTTCAGGATATTTATTGGATTTAAATTGGAATAAATGAAAACAAGTTCAGCAGCATATTGGCAAGGACTACGTAAACATTTAACTGTTGCTTCTCATGTTAAGGGGAGGAAAATGCATACACAAAAACAATATCAAGACAAACTGTGATGTCAATGTGTATGTGGATACATGTATGTGTGTATCCAACAGCTATTTGTACTGCTGCTGGAGAGTTGCAGGATAGAATTGGCAGTATTTCAATATTTCCTTTTAACCTAGATAGGATAAAAATCTTTGTGTCATAGAAAGTATGTTACTTCAAGCAAGCTTGACATAACTCCCAATCACCCTCGGTTTTAAAACTCGATAGTTTTAATGATACTGCATTACCATTCGTGTTTATGGACTGAGGTCTTTGGGCAGTATTATCTGGTTATGGTTTGCTGTCACTCCCCTCATACCCCTCATGCAGCTTGGTGGTTCAGTCAGGGAAATAAGTTCAGTGCCAGACAGAGTGTATCCTTGCCAATGGGGACAACCTATGAAGCAGAACGAGATAAGGATTACTTCATCATTTTTATCAGAGGTAAATTGGCCTTGAGTAAATGGGAAATAAAATGGCAGATGAAATTCAATCTACACCACATGCCCTGGGGGCAGAAAGGCTTGAAAAAAATGATGGGCTTTAATCTGACTTACTGCTCAGGAAGAAGAGGTTGGCATTGTCCTAAATGACAGCACTGACTTAGTATTTTATTTCATTCAGGAAAAATATAGGAATTATTTAGGAAAGGAATGGAGGGATGAAAAAAAGAGTATACAAAATCTGTTTCAACTGCACCTTGATTTCTGACTGGATTTCTGATTCTTCTTAAAGAATTAAAAAAAAAAGTCAAAATAATTTTGGAAGGATGAGAAATGGCTACCATAGGAATAAAAATGAGGTAGGAAGAAGATGTAGAGAGAAGCATATTGCAATAAAAAACTTCAAGAAATTCTGATGGGATAAGCGTGCATAAAGAGCTAGTAGTTCTTAGTTGTTCTTGCGCAAGAAATGGTGGACGTTGTTTAGCAGATGGTTGATTCCTCACAGTATATTTAGTTGGCTTGGGAAACTCACACAATTACCACACAATTTTTAGGGGGTAAGAAGCTAGATGAAAATAAAACCTCAGAAGCAATGAAATAATAATAAAAAAAAAACCACAGAAGGATTTTTTAAGAGGATATCCCTGCTGGATCAGAGGACTCTTCTGGGGTATGTTGCTACATGTATGCACCACACAGTTCCCATTACATTTGTTTTTAATTATGCTCTCATTGCTTGTAGCCACGCTTATTGCAGTCATCAAAACCAGTAGGTTATATGGCATGACACCTTAACATCTTTTCGTTATTGTACAGTGTTAAGAAAAAAGTCCATACGTGTAAATGTATTTGTATACAGCTTCACCTATGCTCCTTTGATCTCAACTGTGTTAACATCTGCATGCTTATCTTCGTACATGTTGACAAGCAGAAGCAAAAGCGACTGATCTTCCTTTGACATACTGAATCATGGAAGAGTTAAAGAAGATACCATAAAGTGAGAGTAAGAAACAGGATAGTAGCGTTTTCCCTTATATTAGTGCATTAGAATGTGCTTTGTCTTTGCTCAGAATATGAGGCCTAGTGAATGGTAAGGAGTGTATGAGAGCTTTGTCACCGAAGCTGGTTCTTGGTCCCAATTCCAGAGAGAGGCAGTAATTTCTTTCTGTTAGACTTATTAGACCTCTATCCACAGAATGGCTGGACTATCTGCCTTTTTTTGGATGAAGATTCGTCCTTACTGTATGGAACCAAATCAATTATAGAACTTCTATCAGAGGATGCTTATTCCCAATCATACCAGCTGCTGCAGGAAGATAGAGGATAGGGGTGCTGCGGCTATGGGGAAGAGTAGCTAAATAGGAGTATATTTAAAGAACAGTGCTAATGTAAAAGGGAGATGGAAGTCATAAAATGGATTTCTGTGGGGACTAGGACTGATTTAGTTTATGTGTGTTTTTCTGAATAAATGACTAGCTTGTCATTCTCTGCTTTTCTGAAGTGTTCATAGTCTCAAGACATTGTCTCATTGTCTCACTGTTCCTAGTGAAAAAAGTGAAATTAAGCTGTCTATT
>JAOWBP010001760.1:11485980-11512551 GCA_028571105.1 Tragopan temminckii | reverse complement strand
GAACAGGCTGCCCAGAGAGGTTGTGGATGCCCTGTCCCTAGAGGTGTTCAAGGCCAGATTGGATGGGGCCCTGGGCAACCTGGTCTAGTATTAAAAGGGGGGGTTGGTGGCCCTGCATGTGGCAGGGGGGTTGGAGATTCATGATCCTTGAGGTTCCTTCTAACCTGGGCCATTCTGTGATTCTGTTTTAGAAATATCTGTTACTGTTGTTCCTGATGAATAGGAAACATTGATGAATGGGAAACATTGATGAATGGGAAACATTGATAATTTGATGAGATATCATACTGATACTACCCAGCTTTCTCACTAGCAACTAAAATGACTCAAAATCAAAATGTTATAAAATGTATGGATGAAGAATATCTAAAAGTTGTGTCTCAAATTGAACTGTAAGCAAGAAGTCATTGAGAAATGATTCCTGTCTGAAATGCTTCCTTTTGTCTCTTTCTAGTATTGGCTTAATAAGAAGATGTGTACCACTAGTGAAGTTCAAAGGTGACACAAGTTTTGGAAGTATGATAGTTGCTGGAAAAGAGAAGATTAGTTATGCAAAATGATCTAAATTGGTTGTTAAGCTGAGAAGAGCAAGGAAATCTGTGCTTTATTGTGAATTGTTTCCTCTGGTGATAATAATGGTAAGGGTAGAGACAAGCAATGATGGAAAAGTCTTGAAACTCCGATATATTTTGACCCAGACATGAAATCAGTGTAATGATCTGAGTGAATATATTTATGTAATCATAAATACGTACATGATAACAATCAAATATTTGGGGTACAGAAGGTATATCATCTGTACCGTTGGTGTTTGTGGTCACAAATGGTCTGGAATCTGCAACTGTAAGTGAATATTGACGTAAGTACGTCCAGACCCAAAAGCCACACAGACAATATTTTGTCTTCCCTCAACAGTGCTATTAGTAGATCTCTACACTGTCCTCCTTGGAGTGGTATGGATGCACTATACAAGAAATGATAGATAAATAAATTTTCTAAGTTGTATGGCTGTTCAGAAAAATACAAGAATAATAAACTCATGAGGCTGAAATCCAAAGATGACAAATTCAGAGGTGAAAATTAATACCTGAATCAGGAGGATGATTAATTGTTTCCTTAACTTGACAAACATGGTAGTCCATCCTCAAAGATTTTAAAGAATGGTTTTCCTCCTGAGGTACACATGCTAGTATAATCAGGAATGTCTCAAGAGAATGCAATGATTAACCCATGAAAAATGCCAGACACAAATAACAGCAGTCCCTTCTGCTATCGTGATCTGAATTAGCAACCTTAGAAATAAGGATGAACAAACAAAAAGCCCAAACTTGCATTGACTTGTACAATAACAGAACTGCTGTATCAAAAAAATATTGAAAATGTTCCAAATGTGGGAAAAAAGAAAACAACAGCAAAACACTGGCATTTTACTAGTCCCCAGAAACCTCATAACATACAATACATGGAGACCCCGCAGCAAGGTGTTCTATCACAGAGGACACCTATCAAATGTGTTTTATCAAATGCCACACCTGACAGCCTGTGATTTAAAGGTCAAGAGTTTATCATCCTTTCATTAAACAATCAAAATGGAAATTAAAGAATAATAAAAAGGGAGAAAAACAACAGCTATAATGACTGTAAGATAAAAATTATCTCTTTCATAAGGTTTATTGTTAAAGTCTGCTAGATTTTAACAGCAAATGACAAAGTTCTGTGTTTTGTTGAGGATGAAAAACCTGAGCTACTTTCTTCAGTGTGATGACCTTTCTGTTGTAATTTTCTTTTCAGTAAATTGATAGTAGGAAAATAAGAGGGAAGGTTTGTTCTGCCCATTCACTATCTTGCCAGACACTCAGGACTCTGTCTTCAAAAGAAAAAAGAAAGCCCTTCTTTCATTTGAAAACTCGTGAGCTATTTAGCTATAAATTACAGGAGATACACCAACTTGAATGATTCCACTAGTTTACGTTCTGTGAATAATTGCATTTTTTTCCGGGAGAAAATGAAGTTATTACATGGTTTAATATGGTGCTTCTTAATTCCAGAAGAACTTTGCCTTTTTGAGTTGTATTGCAAAGACCAAAATATTCATTCCCTTTTAATTTTCCACTCTTTCCACCTTTCTCTCGCTTTTATTATGTCATTAAGCAAACTAGATATATTTTAGCTGCTATGGAATCAAACATGAGGTGATGTGATGAAATGAAGGAGATACCTTCATCTTTGAATTCCGTAACGATCAAAATAAACACATGAATTTATTCTGCCTGTAGTCTATTAATGATGCTTATGGAAAAATAAATACATAAATAAATAAATCCCTTTCCTTACTCTTGAAGACAGAGGATAAGAGTTTTCCATATATGGTGATATATGTTTGAATATACATACCGATTAAAAAGACAATGAAGAGAGAGTCCTAGCAATTCTGGCAGTAAATCTAGACTCATAATAGTGTAATTATTTTATATAGTCTTCTTTCACTAGGCTCTAATTCTGTTTAAAATAAAGTTATATATTCCTCTTTTGTTCTGCACAGCAACAGAGCAAATTAACAGTAACAGAATGTTCTATTAACTGAACTAATGGTGCAGCTCTTTCTGCTAAACTTGTATAACTCCTTAGAAACACCATGTGCTGCTTGTTCAGTTCCAGTTTATCTCCTCATCATTCTAGCAAGTCAAGTGAGGTCTCTTCCTTCTTTAAGAATATTTCCCTACATCACAGTCTTGAAGTCTCACTTGCTGCTAATTGCAGTGATTGCAAGTGTGTTGACACTAAAGTTTGGCAAATGCTGAAAAGAAATCTGCAAATATTTATTTGACTTAATACGTACATTTGTTTGGGCACTGTTCACACCCTTGGAGATTTCCTTTCACTCGCAAGCTTAGTGGCGTGAATGGTTGCAAAGCAATGTATTTTGAATAAATACTGTGTATTTCTGGAAAGTACATTTCAAAATCATAACAGCAAATATTACTGCTGAAAAACTTTTTCTTAAGCAGGCTGTTGAACCTACTAACAATATCGTGCTATCCTGAAGATTAAATAGCTTGTGAGTTTTCAAGAAAGCATGAGAGATCAGTGAATTTGCCAGTTTGCACCAGCAGAAACTTGACTGCTAAGCCATATCCATAGAGCCATCTGGGCATCATTACTCGATATGTACACAGTTTGTCCTTGGAGAAATGGGGGATTTAAATGCCAAAATAAATGTACTGTGCTACAGTTTAAGGTATACGCTGAATTGTTCTAACATTCTCTCTCTTTTTTTTTTTTTTTTTTTTTTTGGAAACTGCAGAGCCCTGCAGTGATCATTTTATTGGTGAACCTTTGTGAAAAATAGTGCTCAAAAGATTCCTTCTGCCGTGAGTCTTCATTCTCTCAAAACTCCACAGATGTTTTCCTTGCAAGATTTTTGTTCTCAACTCAATGTACTTGAGAATGTAACAGTAAGAAAATATGCTAATGGAGTTGAAAGGGAAGAAAGATATAGGTGAGAAGACAGCAGGAATCTTTATTTTTAGATGAGAAAATGGGAATAGATGATTTCATAATTTTTGACTGGTAAATTTCACACAATGTAAAAACTTGGTAAATATATAATCAATGAATATACAGATGTTATAATTAAGAAATAGACAAGATAGTTTGGCTAAGCAGATTATTACACCAAAAAAGAATAGATAGAGTGCTTACCCTTATCCTGGGTTCATTAAAAAACACTAAAAGAAGGGATCTCCAGAAAGAGATCCATCCCCACTGGTAGTCAGCTCTTAAATGGGTCTAGGAGAGGTGGAGCCAGGCTCCACCCCTTCCAGCAGCACAGGTGAATTGCCTTCACCTGTGCTCCCAGGGCTGACTCATTGCTTGCCTCAGGTGATGAATCAGAAGTTCAGGCCGTGATTCAGCAGTTCCCATACAGTAAATTAAATCGTAAATTTTATTTTACAAAACTATGGAACTTACTATTTAACTGATCTTTCACCTCTGGTCTCTATTACTTTATATTTAAAGCTTGATCAGGAATATTACCCATAAAATTTAAACCTGGGAACCAGCTTCAGCATGAGAAATAAAGTGATTTTTTTCCTTCTGATTATTCTTTAATGTATGTACTACAACATTAGGGAAAGACAGAATGCTGGGTTGAAGCTTTTCCATAGCATTTAATCTTGGACTGCTCTCTAGGTTCAATTTACTGAATCCTACCTTGATGAAATAACTTAAAAAAAAATCAACTGATAAAAATGTGCTAATATTCAACCTTACAGAAAAACTGCTTAGAGAAAGCATTTGTGTAAGATACTGACAAAAATCAAGAAAGAATATGACAGAAAAAGGAGTTAAAATCCTTTGGAAAATAGTATGTTTGCCATGCAACTTTTCTTTAGATGTTTCCCTTTCGTTTTCCTCAGTGCTGGCTGTTTACAGTTTTCAGGTATAGAAATCATGTAGACAAAATTCTTAGATTAGTTTATTGTCAGTGCAAATGGCTTTCCCCTAAGTATTATAATAAGATCCAAATCATCTGCAATGTTTGAAAGCAATATAGTATTGCTGTGCGTGTATTCAGTGTCTTATAAATTCAGTTAATTGTTTTAATTGTTTATTTAGCAGTATCTGATTATACCTATCACCATAATTAAGCTAGTTCTGCTCTGAACTTTATATATATATGCTCAGATAACAAGGTCTAATCACTGGTGGTTGAAAGCACTAGTTGCACCTGTTGAGAGAAATGGAAAAATATCCTACAGAAGCCTTGGGAGGTTACCAAGCTTATAAAAAACTACCTTTTTGACATTAATCGGTGTGAACAAGAGTGAATACTTCTTTTATGAATTCTCAAACTAATAATGTTTCCTTTTTCTTTTCCTTTTTTCTTTAAGTGACGTGCAAAATTTTAGTAAGAGACTCCGTGCCCTAAAGATCGTACCTTTGAAGTACACAAGAATGGCAAAATGTGGCAGAAAAGAAGAACTTTTATATTTATAGGAAACTGAAGCTCAGAGATTTTAACGTTTTCTAAGATCAGGCAGGAGGCTGAAGCTGTGAATCAAGGGAAGAAGCTTAAGGGCAAGGTGTTCTTTCTAGATTTGTTTGCTTAAATATTGGAAAGAAAATGTGCTTTCCAGATTTGATGTAGCAGAGATCTCTCCCTTTGCAAATCTCCATGGAAACTCACAATACAGATTGAAATGGAGACTGCAAAGAAAAGGAGCTCTGGTCTGTTTAACTGTAGCAAAGAATTATCTATGCGGTAACATCTCCTTAAATTTGGATTAGGATAAACATGAATAAAAAAGTGTCTTTCCCAAGGACTAGAGACAGAACTTCTGCAATCAGTGAGATGCTATGGTAGTGTGGCATCTCTTTTCTAGGGATTATCAGATTTTAAAGGCTGAAAGGTAGGACAAATCTAGAAGAAAAATCACTGCTACAGTGAGCCAGATTTGCTTACAACATTTACAGAATGTTCTTTGTATGCACAATTTGTTCTGTATTTCTCTAGATGCCCAAAAGCCAGTGGAAAATGCAGAAGTCTTGACTGATACAGTTTTCAAATGGACTCAGGATTTTTTTTATGTGGGTTGTATCGCAATCTTTCTCAACCATCTTCTGGACTCTTAGAGGATAGACACCAGACTCAGCCTTGTCTGGGTGGAATACCACAAAGAAGAAACTTTGCAGCTTTAAATATTTCTAAGTCTCCAAGGTACCACAAGGCATTTCGGTCCTTCTTATGCAAAAGTAAATAGTTCAGATACTAATGTTGCTTCTGTTTGCCCATGTGGACAGCAGGTAGGCCGTGAGTCAGCAGTGTGCCCTTGTGGCCAAGAGGGCCAATGGTATCCTGGGGAAACAAAAAATAACGTGGCCAGAATGTCGAAGAAAGTGATTCTCCCTCTCTAATCTGCCCTGGGGAGGCCACATCTGGAGTACTATATCCAGCTCTGGGCTCCTCAGTTCAAAAAGGACGGGGATCTCCTGAAGGGAGTCCAATGGAGGGCCACAAAGATGATTTAGGGGCTGGAGCATCTTCTGTACGAGGAAAGGCTGAGAGACCCGGGGATGCCCAGTCTGGAGGAAACTTAGAGGGGATCTCATAAGAGTTTATAAATATCCAGTGTGTGGGAGTCAAGTGGATGGATCAGGCTCTTTTCAGTGGCATGTGGTGTGAAAAGGGGCAATGGGCAGAAACTGTAACACAGGAAGTTCCATACAAACATGAAGAACTTATTTACTGTGAGTGACAGAGCACTGGAACAGGCTGCCCAGAAAAGATTGTAGAGACTCCTCCTTTGGAGGTATTCAAGACCTAACTGGACCCCAATCTGTGTGAACTGTTATAGGAAACTGCTTAGCAGGGGATTGGACTTGATGATCTCTTCAGGTCTCTTCTAAACCTTGCAATTCTGTGATGCTATGTTTTAATTTAATTCATAATTTTTAGATCTAATAAATACAGATTCGAGCTTTATCTGCTCTTAGGTAACTGTGCAAATTCGTTTTGTGTTGATACTTCTGCTTAGTCAGTTCTACTATATCTCAAATATACACATATGCAATTAACATATGTGCTGCATTTATTTACCTTGACTGTTATCCTGTTACACTTATATCTTGCCAAGAAATAATGGTTAATGAAGTTTTCCTTTAATTGGTACATTTGATTTAATGTTTTTATAGCTCACTTAAGACAGGCAAAACTGTTATTTGTTTGTGTTTATTTTCTTTTTGAAAGTGTAGAGGTATGTTCTTTTACTGTGAAACTGTTACTGCCAGTATGCTTTCTGGTATGTTCTCTTAAATTTTAAGTTATGTCTAAGAGTGCTCAGAGTAGGTGTCTGGATTCTGCAGATCCATGTGTGTAGAGTACTTAATATTCCCACATTTTAAATTCAAACCTCCAAATGTAGTTCTCTGAAGCAATGGAGTCTTTGTAACATGCCAAAGCATGCACAAAGTGATAATGAACATATAATCACTCCAGGAAGCTTAGAAATCACTTTCATTGCAGGAAGCTTCTTAAACACATTTAAAATCCTATATAAATTACCCTGAATTAATGAGACTTTCACTGAAATAGAACTGACATCCTTGCTAATGCTAAATGAAATCATGATCGTTAATCTAATACAATAAGTAAGAAATCTGCCCATTGTAGTTTAAGAATATGGACATGAAAGTCTCCTGACAATGCATTCACAACCAGATGAGCTGTATTAAGAAATTTGAGTTCTGTGTCCCTGATAGGAGGATGCTCAGTGTAGCAATGTAGTGTCCAGGAACAGGCACTCTGAAACTATGTCCAGGTAGCATGCCAGACGCCAGGTAAGTCAGCTGAAGTGGGAGAGTGAGATACTCTCGGATAGAGCTGGAATTTACATCAAAATACCTCAGTGAGAGAATGAAATCTTACCAGTGACTTCAGTAGTTCAAGTGAACCCACCGGTTGTGTTACATCAGGAAGCCATCAGACTTCTTTTGGCTCTGAATAAGAAACTTCTTCAAGTTGCTGTGTTCCTGTTCGGGTGTTCCCAGTCCAAGAGGCTGCTGCTGAGTGTGGTTAACCCAGCAACTGCAGGACCTTCACTCTCTCATTTGCTCTGCTGTCAGTTGACAAATGATTTAGTTATTTTGAAAGCTGTATTTGCCTTTCCTCACAGTGATTGAAATTCAGGCCCTTCTTCTGGACTGCCTGTTTTAAGAAGTCAAAAAATGTGACATTTTCAGGTGGAAATTATGGTTCCTCTCTTCTTGGGAATGCTTCTGGGTACATCCCATTAATAAGTAAGAAATAGGCTCAAGAAAATCAGAATTTTAACCATTAGTGGCCGAACCTCCAGGCATTTTACCAGAAAAAAAAAGTGCTTTTCAGACTGTCCATAAACTTCTGTCTCCTCTCATCTCTTGAGAATGCTATTCTACAGATATTAAGATTCCAACAGAGAAGACTCCTTAGGAGCACCCTCTTTTATTCTATGGTCATTGCATTTTTTTTTATTTTACAGATGGCTTAGGCTGTTTTTGTTTATCATTACATCTGTTTTTATTTCTCTTCATGGGAAACATCTTTGGATTTTATTTTTTTTTTTCTTCCCAATTTCATGTTATTTTTGTAGTGGCTTGCCCAGACTGGGAGTCAGAACAAATTCATTTTCCTGAAATGTAGTTATGGGAGGGCTACATGAGAGGATGAGAGAGAATATGAGAGGATCTCCATTACTGTATTTATAGCTACCTGTCGCTATTGATCATTAACCAATCTTGCTAGAAGTATGGCTTCAATTTTCTTTTTTTCAATGTGGATTAAGCAGTGTTGCCAACACACATTTTTCTCTGTCAGACTTCACAGTAAGTATGTGGCACACAAAAGTTTGAGAGCCATCTCCTCAGATGCTTTTTAAAAAAGGACTCAGTCAGAGATTTCATGCTTCCTGGCACTGACAAATTAGAATTTAACACTTTCAGCCGACTTTAAAGGCTGCAAAAAGATTTTGAATTGGACAACAGAATTTAGCTGTGTGACAATAAAAAAACAAGGGAACAGCAAGGGATGGAAAGATTCTTACATTTGGAAAGGCTTGAATTGCAGCACCATTTAGCATACACTGCCTTGTGTATAGAAAGAATTTTAAAAAATGCCAGAAAACAGCATGTCTCTACTTGAGTCAGGATAGCACTGAAGGCAAGGCAGTTCAATATTTTCTGAGGTCAGCAATACCTGCAGGCTTTAGCCTACGCTAAGCATCTGCACATGATGAAGGAAAGCAGGCGAAAATGAACTCAGAGGAAACAGTCAAGTGCATGGAGAGACTGAGATTTGGAAATGGAGCTTATATAAAATGTCAAAGATAAGTTGTGTAGTCACATGGCCTGCAGCAGGTTTCTCATCCACAGTCAGCAGCTACAGGGCCTTAAGCTGAAGCTGGCTGGTCATGTTAGAAGGTACTTGTTCCCCTTTGAACTAGCAGATGCACTGAAGAGCTGATACAGGAAAATACTTTCTGAGCATAATTTGAGGGGGGCCACTTTTATAGGACACCATAACGCACATCTGAACTGGATGATGTTATTGGGTCATAGCCAGGAAGGAGAACTGAGCTCTCAAATGCTGTGGGATGTGTAGCTGGTTGTTTTGTGCTGATTTATCAGGACTTTATGGTATTTTATGAGATATTGCAAATAAAATTCTAAAAAAAACATAGGAAGGAAGAGATACTTCATCCAAGAGGAAGCAGCATGGGAATCTTCTAATCTCAAAGAGCTGAAGGAAAAAGAGGGTGCAGTGCTGACACTTCTTGCCATGCCATCTGTCTCAGAGATTGCAGCAAGGTCCAGACGGTGCATCTGTCTCTGTTTTTTGGTGATTTTTTATTATTTTTAAATTTTTTTAATTATGGTGCTGCATTTTGTGAGTGAAAAATCACAATGCAGCCTCAGCTCCTCTTCCTCTCCCTCCAGAAATAAGGCTTCTGGGGATCATGGATGCAGTGGGGAGTTATGGGGAAAGGCTGAAAGCATCATGCACACAGGCAGGAGGCACACCTGTCCTTCAGGGGTTCCCTGAGAAAGAACTGCCCTGTCTGCTCTTCACTCTCTATGAATAAAATAAATGCATTTGGAGACTTGTGGAAGGATTTTTACTTTCAGGTTTAAGTTTTAGGTTGGGTTGATTTTGCTGAACAGCAATAAAGGGATCCTCAAGCTGCCTACCAATAAATGAGAATTAATGTATTGAGTACATTAAGTATTAACAATCTTTGTGGAGCTATCTTGGTGCAGAACAGTCTGTGTAAAAAAAAACCACAAGTTGAAGATTATATACAAAGGAACATTGTAAAGGAAATATACATTATTTCACACAAAAAAAAGCTTATGCTTCAGGTATAGGGAAATGTGCAAAGTGGTGCAGTGTGTCAGTAAAAAACTAAAGCTTGTAGAAACAAAACAAATAACATTAAAACACTGAAAGTTCTAGTTAATGCATGGGTTTCAGAAGAAGAAGTCCACCTATTAATTTGGAAAAGGCAGTTTCCTTTGTACTGTAAGAATGAATAAGGGAGGCCAGAGTGCATGAGATCAAAGGGCACTCACAGGGTGTACCGAACAAACGAGGGAGAGACAGGCAAGTCAGAAAGAAGGATCAAAGGACACTTATGATAAAGAGACTCTGCTTGCCATCTCCTGCAAAGAAACACAGTGAGTCAGCAGAAGTTCAGAGAATATTAAAAGAAAAATCTAAAAGGAGATCACATTAGAAGCAAGGTACGTGTATTTCCTGACCATCAAAGGACGAGGAAATGATGGGTTGTAGGTGATATTCAAGCACAAGTTTGTTGACTGCAGGTGCCTGGCTTGCAACTATGGATTGAAAAGCCTTTAAGGGAATAGACTGAAAGAAGCTAAGGCAGATGGTGCGTTAAATGATGGTCTCATATGGGGCTTGGTGGGACCCTGTCTAAAGTGCTTAGTTAGGGTAGAAAAAGCACTTCAAATCATACTCTGAAATGACACTTAATTAAGGATATTAAAAACCTGATTAGAATAATTAAGAAATTGCTCAATATAATATTTAGCACTTAAATATTAATTTTCATCCATCAGTTTCATAGAACTTTTTGTGGTGCACTCAGTCAGCCCGTCCTTCTGCTTTTCAGAGCCCTGTGTGTGCCTGAGTCAGTAAGCTGCATGTGTGGAGCTATGTCACAAATCCCACAGAAGTCTGGGAATATAATTCATATCCGAAACTTGAACAAGGGGGAAATGAGTCCTTTCAGACAGTTCAGAACAGTATGTTATGCATAGTCTAAAAAAAAGCATTATTGTTGGGGAACATTACCAACTACCTCTAGAATGGGGAAAGTTACAAAACAAAATGACAGTTCTCCCCTGAAAAGCAAATTTCAATATCTTGACAAACCTCTCTGTCACAGGCCTCACTAGCCATGTAGTACATGGTCAGCAGGGCACGGTCAGAGAGGGAAAACTTCTCAGGAAATAGACTGCACTGTTCCTTGAAGTAGAATGTTTGTTTTCCATTGCTCTGGGAGACAAGTGAGAGAGGACCTCCTGCAGCCAGCTCCATATGGAGCTTCCTGTACAGTGTTTTCATTTTCAGAGATGTGTGTATCAGATAGTGTCATGGAGCAGTCTGTAACAGCAAGATGAGGGACATACATTGCAAGGTATTGGGTCAGCTCCTCGGCTGATGCAAGTCCATGTAGCTGAGGATCTTCTCATCTCTTGTACTAAATTCCTCTAAGTCTTAAGACTCGGCAAACGGAGTGAAACATATCAAGCTATTTGCTGAATAGGTGTAGTTAATCAGTGCATGTCCCTTTCTTTTGTGTTCTTGTTTCCCTCTGTGTGCCTGGAGGTATTTTTTCCTGATGTGGTGAACATAATCACTGAACTTTAGGTCTCTATTGGTTTCTGCTCCGTTTATTCTAGCTGGATTTGTTTTGTTTCTACTACCCCAGAATTTTTCCTGCTTTTCTTTTTTTTTCTTTTCTTCTTCTATTTCCTTATTAAATAAACTATGGAAGGAAAACTGTTTGAAATACGAAACTTTTATAGTAGTTATTCTGCTGTTTTACCACTCTCATTCTCAGTGCAGCTGGGATCCCTCCTTGTTATCCCTGATCAGTGTTCTAATATTCTTGCATCTCATTTTTCTTCTCTGTTCAAACAAACTAGTACCTAATTTTGCAGTGTACTTTTTCCTCCAGAAATGTCCAGAATTTTTTTAGTCAGCACTTTTTCTGGTGAAGTAATTACAGTGTATTCCATTTTATTACTTGCTTCCACAAGCTTCAGAGTAATCTTCTTTTGTGTTTTCTGTGTCAACATTGTGTCTTAAGACTGTAAAACTGTCATTTACAGTTTTCCATACTTAAAATTTTTTTTGTAGAAGGTTTAAAGTTTCAGAACTGCTAGATTACACAGAATTGTTTTTCCTTAATGAATCAGATTTGTAAAAGTATGTGCCAAAACTGAACAACTTTTAGTATTTTTCATATATAATTTCCTTTTCAGTTTCTGTTGATGTCATCCAGAAATTGGTGATCAAGCTACGTGACGATTCTTGAAAGATGGTGATCTGACTAATGCACCTTTGTTGTTCCTGTTTCTACCTTTTTAAGTGATATGAAACTCACTGAATTAAAATCTTAACTTTGGATGAAAATTTAAATTTAACATCTTGAAATTTAAAAGTTAACGTTTAGCATTGGCAGACATAGCAGTAATGAGACTCCAGACTTAAAGGCTAGGAATTTTTTTGTGACTGGAGACTTGACAAAAATGCACAATTTCATATACTTCGTAGAAGATATAGTGATAGATATTTATATGTAAAGCATTGTGAAGAGGAAAGGAGAAGTTCCTATCCCCTTTACATGCTAATGCCATATGGTACAGTCTCATATATTGCTGTGCCAAAATGATTGCTCTCCAGAAATGATATGAAGTTGCAATAACAGCGGTCCTTGCCAAACAATGTGCGGTGGCATTAAAAGAGGATAAATGAACTTCACTAGAAAAGGGGAAATGGCTCATTCCACTTGTGTGTGAATAATTGCAATTAAATTTACAATATGGCTTAAATCCATGGCAGTTTTAAAGTTTTGCTCATCTAAAGAATATTTGTAATTAGTCCAGTGTGTGCCTATCAGCACTGCTCAGCAGACTGCGGTGTTTCCTGGTTTGGACCCGCTAATTAAGATCTAAAAGTTGCTACAAGTCTTCTCATTTCTAACTCATATTAGAGATGAAGAAGCAGACCTAACAAAATTCAGTATTTGAATAGCATATTTCTTCCTTAATTTTTAAAAGATTTATCTGGAATTTGTCCTAAGGACCAAAATTCCTGTCAGTTTGTACCTCCACACCTGAAATCCACTCTGACTTGGGTAGCAGAGTTCAGACTTTGTTGATTAGAAGCAACAGTTAATAAACAGAAACCTTATGGTTAGCATGGAACCAGTGTAAAACACAAAAAGGTCAGAACAGCAACACCCTTCCCACAACAGTGCCATCCTGTTACTTCCTTTTTGGTGTTTTCTCAAGGCCCCAACCCTGAATTTCATCATTTGTCTGATTTTTCACCAGTCCTTCGTATTAAGCATATTTTTTGAATTTCAGGAGACCTTCACTTGTGAGAGGCACCGGCACCAGCTCTTCTGGACTGTGAAGAGCTCCTTCGGGGTGAAGGGTGTCCTCACACATCCCCACTTTTGTTGATGCAGCAATTCTCATCAGTTTTGAGAAAGGGCAGGATTCACTGTGAAAATTTAGCCCCGAAAAGACGAAAATCTAACCGTGATTTTTCAAGGAGACCTGGGACCACGAGAAAAGAAGTCCTGAAATTTGTTCTGAGTGTCTTCTGAAACCCCAGAGATATAAAACATGCTCTATAAGGAACGCTTGAGATAAGTATAATTTGTCTTTCATGCATGCAACTTTACCACCCTAAGCTGATGTGTTAAGTAATGTATTTGGTTAATTTGACTGTCAAAATGCTAAATGACATCACATTTATAATCCTATAATTAAATTGTAATCAAGAAGGGTTTGAATCAACTAGCTAACTGCTGATGTACAGAGGAGACTTGAGAGTTGAGTCGTATCAGAAGAAATATAATTTCATTGTGTACATTTAATTCCTTTTCCTTTCGTGTTGCCTGTTTGTGTAGCTTCGTGATTAACTGTTTCAGGCTATGACTGGTTGCTTGTGATTCAGTTATAACTCAACAAGAGTGGAATGACACTGTGTCATAATGTGCAACCAAACTCTTCGGAAGGGGGCTTTAATTTTTTGGAAAATATGATTGGAGTGGCTCTGCAATCAGATGCAAAGTACTAGAGTAAATCAAAGCAGAGTAATGGTACTAAAATAAAAGTAAACTTAGAAGACAAGATAAAAATATGATAAAAATAAGGATGAAAAGTTCATTGGAACTCTTATAGTATATTTTCTAATGATGGTAATGTGTCTTGCTGATAAGAAATATGAGATAATTTCGCACTGTTGAAGGTATTCATTAACATAAGAGTAGTAGGTAAAATTGCTAATTTTACAGCAGTATTTTTGTATAATCAGCCTTCATGCAAGGTGTGTTTGTTTATCTAGATCTTTGATTGTGTGAGTTTTTATTATAATAGTATCAAGTAAAACAGAAATGTTCTCACTGCAATCCATTGCTTATTTGTTTAACCTTCTTTACTGTCCTTTTCCTTTTTATTCTCATTGCATTTTTCCTTTACCACCATATCTCCCTCTCCCTGCTGGCCACTGCTCTGTTGATGCAGAATACTATTGGCCTTCCAGGCTGCAAGTGCACACTGTTGGCTCATGTGCAGCTTCCCAGCTACCTGTAAGGAGACTTCTTCAAAAGTATAAAATAAGAAGGAAATGATGATAATGAACCTACAGTTGTATCTTCCACTAGAGGAATAAATTTTCTATTCCCCTGTTAAATATGGCCTCCCCGTGTCACAAAGGTATTTCTTTTTTCCTTTTTTGAAAGTTTGAAATATTTGTGAACAATAGAGAGGGTACACAGAAAGAAAAAACATTGGGCTTGTTCCTCGGTCATACAAGTTATTCTGTTTTTTGTCATCTGGCCAGTGAATTTAGGAACTGATATTTTGAGAATTTAGACTCAGTAAAGACAACAAAAAGACTGAGGTTTTAAAGGAATAGGGTATTCCATGGAGAACCTAGATGTTCACAACTTTAGGAAGTGATTTTGCAAGATGAACCATGTTTCTTGAATTCTTGGTGTTATTGAGCTATGGATGATATCAAACAATACAAAAATCCACCACAGCCCCTGCTGCTCACTGCCCATTGTGACTGGAATTTGTTAGATCCCTGATGTCAGCTTAGAGCAGCAGAGGTACACCAACTGTATCTGCAGTAGTTAGCATTGGTACCAGAAGCAACATAGATGCAGCAATGACATGATTTCTGAGACACTAGTAGGTTTGCAGCTGATTCTGGAACAATATTGCAGTTTGTAGGGTAGAGTATTCCATGAGAAATCAAGCAGAACTGTTGGTATTCATACCATTACTTGAATAAGAATTTCCAGACTATCATTCTTCTTCCTCAGAAACTTTTCACTGTGGTGTATTTACAGTAAGGAGAGTAGAACTGCCAAAACAAAGCAAAATAAAACAAAGCCCAACCAACCACCAAACCTCAAAACTAATCAGCCAGAGTTCAACTTAAAGGCCACCTATTAAGTATTTATGGAGTGAAAGCAAGCAGGAGCATGCAGGAAATTTCAAGAGACCTGTATGCTAAAGCAGTAGGAAATTTCATTGCTAAAGCTGTACTTTTGGATAAAAGCAGGCATGTATGACTTATTTTCAGATTATTTGGATGCAACCCTCACAGTGGAGTATCTGCGCTAATAATCTCGGTATCTATCTACTGTGTCTTTTTGCAGAGAGCGGAGGTTTAGATGTCCAGCAGTTTGTTGTGATGTGACAAGGAAAGAAATTTGAATCTTCTCTGTGAAGTCTGTAATAACTGGAATGGTTGTAACTATACCAAAAACATGCACAAGTACCTAAAATAAGATTCCGAATTTTCTAGCCGTATTTTTATTAAAGGGATGACAAATATTCTTACAGTCCCATTATATGCCCAGTGTATCGTGTATATATTTTTTTTCATGTGTTTTGGAATCAGATTAAAACCATACAAACCAATATGAAAAGACACTATGTTTAGATCAGATGAGAAGAAATAATAGAAAGGAAAGAGAAAAGGCTGAGGTTTGATAGCACTCTGAATTTGGAGTGTGTGATTGCTCATTATTCTTAACACTGAATCATCTCATCACTGAATGACCTGTCTTAGGTCACAGCAAAATACACACACATCACAGTATCTAACATTTGTTTTGTCCTTGTAGTATATAATTTACAAGTTATAAACAGTTTTGGTGAAAACTGGACAAGCTCTGTTCTGCATTTGGGATACAGGTTAAGTAATCTGCATGGCATCTTTTGCAATGTTTGATTAAATGAAAATGTCCATACTGATCTGTTAACTCATCAGAAATATTGTCTTCTAATTAACACCCTGCCTGTCTTAAATTATATTGTCCTTATGTAGATTTTTTGGCTCATCATATTCTTCTGTAGTGTTATTTCATGTAAATACCTATCTACTTTTTTTTTCTTTTTTTAACAGGGACAGTAATTATTTAGGATGTGATGAAATTCAGTTATTTTTACTGTAACTTCAATAATAGTGATTTCATAATAGATGTTGATGCCAATAAACATTTAAATATTTGACAGTGGCTATGTCAATAGTGTATTAATTGTGAATGCTTTTACCAGTACAGAGTCATTCATTGTTCTGCAGATGACTCCACTCACTGAAGTGCTAGAATATACTGATTTTACTGTTTTCTTTCCAACTCAAGCTGAGTGCTCATGAGATAAAGGGAAACTTTTAATAAGGGGATGTTAATAAGATGCTGCTTTATAAAGCTAAAAATGTTTAGCAGAAATATACTTGAGCTAACTTAAAGAAATTGAGTGAGGAGCAATTAGATCATTTCACAGATAGGAGATTTTGTGTTTTTTTCTTCCCCAAGGGAAAGATAGTACATCTAAAACCATGGAACTAGCTTGGGAGGTCCCTTGAGTTTCTGACTGTGTTGTCTGTGATGATAAACATGAGGAAAAATAAAGAGCCATTTCCCACATATCCCACAACAGTAGCTGCCAGGCTCTAGAGTCTTCAGATTCCTTTGTCACACTCCAGTTTTGCAGAATTGTTAGAAAGGACTCAGTTTTGCTTCCCAAGATGCTCTGACATTCTGGAGACCCTGGACATACATTTTGCAGAACAGATCTCCTTCACTCTGTGCTGGTACCAAATGCAAGGTGCTGAGTTTGGTGTTTTGCTTCGACTGAACTGTGTCCATGGGGAGACTGGGAAGAAGTTATGGGGAAGGGACTTAAGTGCAGAACAGTGGAGGATTGGGAGTGCTGGGTGCAGTGTGCAGCAGAACAGTGGGACATTGAGGTAGAATAGAAGGGAAAGGGATTGAAGGAAATGAGAGAATCCACATAGGAGTTCTGTAACTTTTGTAGAATTTTAGGTAAATTTGATGTTATGCTGTATCAGAATTAGGTCTCTGAAAGCAGATTCCCCCAGCCAAGGAAAATGTACAGCATGTAACCCTGTCATTTATAATACTAGAAATCACTGATCATTTTCTTATCAAATGTCTAAACATTTCTTCTCTTGTAGGCCAATATTAAAAGAACAGTGTGATCATGCCACTTGGCACCTGCTTGTGATCAGTTCTGAGGTTTGGGATGCATGGAGTAGAGTAGGAGCACAGGACTCGAGAGATCTTCTGAATTACCCAGCTACCTCAGTTAGTGCCTTCCTCTCCCAGGCCTCACATTGGAGAACCCTTTACAGAAGCAGAGCAAATGACACTGTAAAAATGGTAAGGGTTTGCTGGTATTTCTCCTGCTGACGGATTTTACCCTGTGCTATGCTGCTGGAGCTCTTAGTAGTTCTCTCAGCTGAAGCTTCTGCCATTGCAGTTCAGTTGGCGCTGCAGGTACCCAACATGCCCAAAAACCAAGCCTAACTTTAGGTTAGCTTGGTTAATTTATGAAAAGGTGATTCCTGCACTCATAGAACTTGCATGATACTAGCACGTATGTCATAGTGAGGTAATACTAGCACTGACACAGATACCCAGCATCATTCTGTCCTTGCTCTCCGTTCCCAGTGTATGCGCCCTGTGCTGATGCCACAGAGGTGGTCTGGCTTTTAGGTACTCCTTCATGCAAGCAGCTGCTAAAATAACACCAGCAGGCATTATAAAATAATAATGAATAATAACAATCCCAGGAGTGGCCTGCCCCCCCATTTGCTCAGCTGGAGGGTAGGATAAATTGCAGCACATTCTAGTTAAGAGTTTAACATCAGTGGGGGATATGAGATAGCCCTGCTTTATGCAGATGCTTCACACATGGATGTCTGCTAGGCTGAGTCTCTGCTGACTTGCCTGTTCAAGAGGCCACGTGGCTGCCATAGGCACTCCCTGTTTAGCTGCTTTTGTGCTCCATTATCAAGGTGTGGAAAGAAAGCAAGCCCGCTCTCTCATTTCTGTGAAATGTGCTGCTAATGGGCACCTCATAGAAAGTCTTGTATTAGAAAGAAAAGGCATAATCAGAAAAGATCTCATGGACAGCTGCTGGGCTGATTACTAGCCTTACCTATCATTATCCCAGGATATCTGCAAATAAAAAGAGCTGTTACAAGTTGGTGTTGAATCAGCAACTTCACAGGAAACTAAAATACTTCAGTATAAACAGCAATTTCCCCAACTCTCTCCCACCCAAACAGTCTATTTTACTTAATGTCTACTGACGGCCATAATTTGCTGCTATTTTTCTATTACTGAGCATACATAAGCTGTTCTGAGGCCTTGCAATCCTGCTCAAACAAATATCGTCCATATTTATTCAGTTACTGTGAGACAACCAGAGCCTATCCATAAGTCACCTGGCTCTGCTTTTGGTTTTGGCTGCTGATATCGTGCAAGGGACTGCACTCCCATCAGTAGTGCAGCAAAACTGTCTCAAAATTAAAAAGAATTTCACGTGTTCCTGAAGGAAATACCAAGAAGTAGCATCTTTGATAATCCAGTAAATGGCTTTTCCCTTGCTGATAACACCCTATTTGTCACAGGGGAGAAGTCTGGAAGAAAAGCATTTTTCTTACTTTAGGAATTTGCCAATCATTTTGGATTCATAGAAAAGAGGTCTGGAAGAGCCCTAGTGAAATCTGATGAAGAATGAAAGATATGCCTGGCAGCATTGTGCATGGGGCCAATAATGAATCATATGATCGCTTCAGTTAGCTTGTGCATGCCAGTGAAATCTAGTTATTGTTTTTTCTATCATTTATTTCACAGCTTTGCCTATCTCCACAGCTGTAATTGTCATTCCATCAGGGTTCTAAGAAAGCAGAACCATCTGGGGAAATCAGCATTGCTTCGCTCAGTCTCTGCCGGAATTAAAATGATCTGATGTGAAGATGAAGGAGAAAAAAACTCAAAATACCGTGCTGTGGGAATTAACCAGGGCTGTTGACCAGTATCTGTGGTCCAGTGTGAGAGAAAAATTTTATTTAAATCCTGGAATGTAAACTAACGTTATAAAATAGGAAGGAGAGAGTTTGATTCTATTTTAATAGAACAGAAATTGCTGTCCTGAAATTGTTTTGCGTGTGTACTCTAACGAAAGCCAATGAATTGTTCCCAGTTATAAAGATGCCAGGATGAGGCTAGCATGCATTAGTATCAGTGAAAAAAATATTAATTCTCATTCCTAAAATATGACTTCATATTCCCAGGATTGACGAGATGAAGGATATGCAGTAATTTAGTCTCACATCCTCTTACCTCCAGGTCTGAACCCTGCTTAGATCATAGTTTGAAATAAATCGCTGTCTTTATCTGAAGCATGTTTCCTCTGAATATTTATTGGCACCACAAAACTGCTTTGGCATCTGGCACAAGTTGACATGATTCATTGTCACTGTTCAAAGAGAGCAGGGAACAAGTGAGACTTGAGCTCCTGTAATGGCTGGAAGTCTGCACAGGGACTGCTAAACTCATGTTACTTCTGTCAGGCCTGCACTTTCAAAACCATGCAGGAAGCTAATGAAAGAAGCTTGTGTATATGTGGGTGAGAGAGGAATAATAAAGACATTAGCGAGACAGTCCTTTTGAATGACCACCTATCAAATACAATTCAGTGCTGATGTCTTAATTGCTGCTTGCTGCTTATAATTTGAATTAATCTCACAAAATATCTGTGCAAAGAACACGTTGGCTAAATTATCAAATAATATGAGATTAAAGTCACATCAGGAAATATCATTAAATGGATAATTCTCTGAGCACCAAGGCAAATGAAGTGTGATGTTTTATGAATTTGCATCCACTGTCTTGACAGGACAGGATTTATTGAACTGTGACTTCTTCCTATTAGGATATTTTTGTCATTCCTTTGTTGATCCCAGGGCACTTGAAAATGTTTTATTTTGTCCCTTGGCAAGGACTGTGTAGTGTATCTCCTCTCTCCAGCCTCAGTCATCAAGCATCTGGCAGTGTAGTGTTGACTCTACCTGCACAGCTGGGATAAGCCGGAATCACAGCTATTACTCGATCCTGCATTCTTTTTGGTAATCTGTATTGCCCATATAGGTCTTGCCCTGGCTTCGGTGAGACAAGCAATGACCTGGCTATGAGAGAAGCCCAAGTTCTCAGTGATGAAGGCAGAGTGGGTGCAACTTGATTTCCAATAAAAGTAGGTCAATGGTGGTGCAGGAGCTGGAGGGAACTCAATAAGTTCCTGCTTCTGCCCTTTGTAAGGAATTGAGGAATGGCAAATGATGACATCTGTCTGTTTCTGGAAAACAAGTACAAGGATCAATCTCATTCAGGCCTATATCATAGCAAGGAATTTAATATTAGCAAGGAATAAGGATAAAAGAGTGTAGTAATGAAAGCAATAGTACCACCACCATAAGGTTAGAGATTTTTTTTTCTTTCTTGGCTCTATTTGATTTAAAACTGGAAGAAGACTGTGGTGTCTCCCTGCACAGGAGGGTCAGAAAAAATGTCTATGATTGTCAGAAAAAGTGTGGATGTAGAAATGGTGTTTTCACTCATCAAATTTTACAGCAGCTGAGCAGAACTCTTGAGAAATGTAGGCTTCAAGTTCTGTAGAGCTTTTCTCCGCCAAAAGCAAAAGTTAGCTGGCTGCCCTCAATGAGTGTTTCTGGCAGATGAAAATAACAGGAAAAAAAATGCGCAGAAAATGATAGCCCTGAAACTTGACAGTAGTGCAAGAAAATTAATAGGCAGTGCTGTTTGTTAGGGACATTTGTTTTTGTGCCTTTGTTTCTGCTGTTGTTTCTGTGGAAGCACTTAAAGCTGTTCTGTTTCTGTGGATGAATCTGCCTTGCTTGCTGGTGAGTCAATGTCACCACATGAGGTATAATAAAAAGAAGAGGGAGGAAAAGCTCTTTCTTCTTCTGCAATTTCATGCTGCTGCTTCAGGTGGCTGCACTGTCTCCATGTACATGTGCTGGCATACTGCTGTGAAAGCAGGCAGGCATTTTTCCTTTTCAGGGTGAAAGCCACACTTGCTGTCTTATTGTTTGGGTGTGCTTTGGCTTAAGTTTGAAGATTATTTTACATTCCATAAAAATATGTATTTAAAAAATACATGCCTTTAATAGTTTATTACGACATTTATTATCTGAAACTTGTTTCAAACTAGTGGCTTCAAGCAGCAATAGCCTAAAAAACACTGGCAAGTGAGTATGTTTGGAGTGCTCAGTCTTCTGAGGTTTGTTTTTGTTTTTGTTTTTGTTTTTTTTAATGTTCTGTGAAGCAAGCTGCACTCCTTTAAACAGGCTGATGATGTACTTGATGGGTACATTCTTCTAATTGTGTCTGGGCTTTGCTTCATGTGAAGTGCAACTATACCAGTGGTCTGGTGTTATTCAAGAGGGAGGATGAATACTTTTAGAATCAAAGATGGCTTTTTGATGTATTCTGGAACACTGTATGAAGAAGTTTAAAAAGGGCTGTAGGAATATCGTGGAGGTAAACAAGTTATCTTCAGGGCTTGAGGAAGGTTTTTTGGAAGTGAAAGAGCAACTCACAATCTCATACATTTTATTTATTTGAAAAAAAAATCTCTGTTCTGATGCTTACACATTTTGAAGGCTTTTTCTCTAAATCCCATACATAGAAAACATAAGCCATTCCTTGCCTGGGAGAGATGAAGGTCCATATTTGCAGGGGAAATTTGTACTGGGGAAATTGGTCTTGAGAGAGATGCACTAAACTTCAAGGAATGTCTGTACCACTGCTAAGGCAGGCTGAGGAGCTGGTAACTACACTGCTATGTGTGTGGATATCTCACAGTTTGGAATTTACAGAGATGACCACAGACATGACCATACATACTGCAGGCAGGGAAAATGAGCTGCTGCTCAGATCTTCCCCTGACTTCCAGTGTTGCTAACATGAAAAGTGCTCCTGGGGTTGCCCTCTTTCTATTTTTTTCCAGATTCAGGTTTGGATGTGATCTCTGATGGTAATATCTCTGCAAAACAGCTGTCCTCTTGTCCACTGTCAGAATGAAAATGTTATAAAAGCAGGCCAAAAGACAGAAACCTCAAAGTACGCAATTTGGAAGCTTATTAATTGTAGGTTGCTGTTTCCCACTGAGTTTCCTATGGATTTTATGTGCAATGTGTGTAGAATTCTTTGTGAGATAGATTTCCATTAATCTACACCATGTAAGCCTTTGGTGCAAGCAAGAAATCAGTTGATACGTCTTACAATGCAATATTCGCTTGCTACAGCATGCTCTCCAAAAAGCTCTGATCACTAAAGCTCATTCAAACAAAACACTGTGTCAGGGCCTTCAGAGGCATCAATAAGCCTTAACTGCCCTAATCAGCCACACTTGGGACCTGCTGCCACCTGGCCCTCCACCCTCTGGATATTACAGCAGAAGCTCTGCTTACACTATCATGTGGTTTCTTCTTGCCTGAATTGTGCTGTTGGTGTATTTGCTACTAGTTCTTCTCCTGATTTGCTTTTTGAATTAGCTGAATTGACCTGGATCTGTTTCCTTGCCTCATTCTTGCGTGGTTCATCTGCAGGACTTTTGCAAATCTTTTTGACAAGATTTTAAAGCTGTGAGTAGCTTAAAGACAGTTGAGAGGCTGAAGAGGAGATGTTGTAGAAAAAATACTTTATTTGCTTTTTTTTTTTTTTTAATTAATTTGGAGCTAGATACTTCCAGCTCATTTTAAATGCAGACACTGAGCTGCTTCATCATTATTGTTTTCTGTTATTGTTATTATTGATTCTCTTAGCTTTGTAACTAGGCCAGTGCAGTTATATTAGATGTGTGCTTTCTGAATGATAATCAGCATTATGTAGTTACCTTTCCACTGATGGAAGAGAAAACAATTTTCAAGATTGGGGAACTACCAGAGTCTGGCTTTTCAGAGACTTTGGAGCAGCCATGCTGCTGTAGCAGTTGTTGTGTGCCTGGACAGACTACACAAAGGAAAAAAAGAATGGGGCCCACAATATAAGGTGAAGAACTCCTCTGAAGGGTATAAAGGGGGGGTGGGACAGCGTGTAGGAGCCATTAGGTCACGGCCTGAACCACTGACTGAGCACCTGGTGAAGGGGCAGAGCCAGCCCTGGGAGCACAGGTGCAAACAATTCACTTGCGTGACCAGAAGGAGGGGGCCTGGCTTCACCCCTCCCTAACCTCATTTAAGGGCAGGCAGCCGACGGGCAAACATCTTTATTTGAGGCGGTTTCCTTTGGATGTTTCTGGAAAGCACCGATCCTTGGAAAATGGTAAGCTCTTCCTTCTTTGTTACTGGTTTGTGACTAATATCTTTCTTAGGTGACCCGATAACTAGTCAGAGGTAATTATTTCTGCTGCCTCTTATTCTTATCGATGGTTCTAGAAAAAAGGCTGCTTGTGAGTTAGCTGCTGGTAGTGGGGGGCAGGAAAGGAAGTTTAATTTTTAATTTTTAATTTTAATTCTGTTCATGGTAACTTTTCATGCAGGAGGAGACTTCAGTTTGTGGGCTCACTAGTGGCTCTGGACCCATGCTGTTTTCATAGGTTGTGATCTTCTAACAACTTATTAGTTGGCAAATTTACTTGTAGTAATGTAGATGTGATTAGTAAAGAATATAACTTAACATTCCACACCAAGAACCCTTGATTTCCATGCCTTTGCTGTTTAGCTAGCTGAATGCATAACTCTGTATTCACAGCATAAAAATCCTCCAGTAACTGCATGGTTTGGAGCCATCCAGAGCCAACTGAGTAAGAAATCATCCATGTAATGCTGGGCATATGCTTAAGGAATCAAAGTCTGTTCAGGAAACTAAATGGCCCATGAGCTTTGCTGAGTTTATTACTTCTTGAAAAGCAAAAAATTACTTGTCTCAGGAAGCAAATGCACTGTTTCCAAAAGCATCTGTAGTTTACTGGCAAAGAAGGATGACAAACCAAATTATGCTTGCTTCTTTCTCATTTTTCTTTAATAAGCTAAGTGTCCAACCACAATGCTCAACCGTGTGTTTATTTGGTTGCTTCAAAATGACGTGACAGAAAGAAAAGTCAACATGCAACCATTTATCAATTTTGCTGTTGGAGTTAATAAAAGCTATATGGGTTTATATCCTGTTGCTGGCTTGTTGTGGAGAATTTGCCACCACAGATAAATCTGAAAGTTCAAGGGAAGAAATTATGAAAGGGAATATGTAATTTCTTTACTGTAGCTGCTATTTCATTGCCTCAATTAATCTGCATTTCTAAGATCATCAATTTATGGGAAGTTATTGGTGTGGCAATGTACAGTATATATAGCTGAATTTTAATAAATGTGGGCTATTTAGTACATAGAGGCTGGCCTTTGAAATCCATCAAGGCTTGTCCAGCCTGTTCTGACTATTTTTAATAAATGTATGTATAATTAATGAAAAATGCTATCAGATCTTTTGCCCATGGGATATCATCCTTATTTCTAACAGGAGCAGCAAATGTGAGGTTTGGGATAAAACTTCTGAATCTGTCCCTCCTCTTTTAGACTGGCTTTGCTTGCTTACTAATGCAATTTTATTTGCAAAATATAAATTAATCAACTCTATATGTGATTAGTGTACATGATATAGAAATATAATTGTATAATGCCTCTAGTTGTAGTGTCAGTTATGTGTTTCAGTGTGCCTTGAAATTCTGATTTCTGTTCAAGGATGTTGAACTTTGGAAACAGTCAAACAAGAAACAACCAAACCCTGTGTGAATTGTATTGGGGATGTTCTCGGATCTCAAAGCAGGGGTGCAACAGTGATGTTGTGCGTGTGCACCCCCATCTTACTGCATTGGTGGTAAACATGGCAACGCTGCTGGGCCTGGTCAGGCTTTCCAGTTTTAGCAGGCTGCAGACCTGGGCTCACAGCCTGTCCTCTCCTTCCAAACTCTGCATGGTAGTGTTCTTGATTTTTTGTTTTTAACATTATTGCATTTTAAAAAGGCTCCCTTCTCAAACCCTGAACAGCTGATAGAGTTCATCAAATGTGAAGGAGAGCAGGAGGGGCAGGGCAAGGTACTTTACCATGAATCTCCCACTTGACACCTATTTTTCTTCCAAATAGAAGTGTAGGATTGTGGAATTCACCAGGCTTTACTATTGCTCCACACCCACTCATGTACTCTACTTCTTTAGCTTTATGAGCATCTACCTGTAAAGCAATATTTTATTCTTGTTCTTGTGCCTCAGCACATTGGTGGCTGAGGAACCTTTCTCAGATAGTCCGTGGAAATCTGCTTGTGGCCAATGATATCTCTGCTCAACACTTCTTTCTCTTAAACTTCCCCTCCCCCCCTAATATTGTGGTGAGTCATTCTGTCGGCGGGCTGAAGGAAAGGCAGCATGCTGCTCTGCTCTGTGCAAGGTCACCTTCAGAGTGTCAAAACACTGTCTGCCCCGTGTTATTTCATTCTCTGAAATTAAAGACTGCTTGTTTATGATTTACCAGCTATTTACAAATCTCCATTATCCTGCAGAAGAAGGTATGGATAGAACTAACTAGTTATAAAACCCAGCCTATTGTATCCCCAAGAATATTGAGACAGTGCACCATGTTAGCTGCTCTACTCAATAAAATAAACTTTAATAGTCTCAGTTTTTACTGAGAGTAATGATTGCAAAGTCAGCCTTGTAGCTTGTTAAGCCCTTCAAGGATTCACAGTTTATAGGGGGAAAAAAAGATGGTGACTTTCTTCTTGATAAAAATGAACTAGTTCAGTCTCAGAAAGTGCTCCCTAATTAAAAAGTAAATCATGTTAAATGTTCACCATGATGAACTGTTAATAACTAGAAATTGCAATTTTATTGTTATAAGGTAATAAAATAATGAAGTGTTTGTGAGTGGGAAACCAAAAATACTCTTAAATTTCTGTTTTGGTAATAGTCTCTTAAATGTCTATAAGCATAGGCATTACTTTTGTGTCTGTTGTGGCTTAATGCTTTTATTATCCTGAATGTCACATAGAAATAAAAAATCACTTTCCATCACATTTTAAATATTATTCTATAATAAACCTTGACTATGACATTAAATCTTCGAGAGCTGTTAACTACTTTTACAGTGAAAGAATTTACGTTTGAGCATACTGTAGCTGTTAGCTCAAGTACAGGACACTCAGGAATTGCTCAACTCCATAAGAAAATATTTGTCTGTTCTATCAGTATATTAGGTATTAGCTAGTTTGCAAATGAGGTGACAGAGCAGAGCTGTACCAGTACAGTGCATACAGGTGTAAAATACTAGCAGTCCTATTACAAGTTACTTTATTTCAGGGAAATTTAGAGGTCTGTTCAGAAACAGCCTAGATGCTCAAATGCCATAAGCTAGCCCTGTATGTATGTGTGAAGAT
>JAOWBP010001760.1:11470397-11485880 GCA_028571105.1 Tragopan temminckii | reverse complement strand
GGAAATTTAGAGGTCTGTTCAGAAACAGCCTAGATGCTCAAATGCCATAAGCTAGCCCTGTATGTATGTGTGAAGATGTAGGCAATTATGGAGATATATAATGCAGGTGAACTGGAGAAACATAATTCTATAATGTTTTGTATGTGGGTTCTGTGAGAACCGAGCATAGAATAGAATCACGTTTCCCTGAGCAGAGTGGGGAGATAGAATTCATTCAGATAAATGAGGATTCGGATTCAGGGGACTTCCTGGTGCAAATGATGCATGGCAGGGGAGATATCCAGTTCTCCTATTATGCAAAAATGGGTTACTAAGATTCCAAATAAGTTCCTTGAGGGCCGTGTGTTGTATTTAAATGTGGACTTGTGTCCCTCCCACACTTTTAAATAACTGCTGTTTGAACTAATTTTCAGAAATGACAATATTTCTTTCTGGGGGAAAATGTTCTCCACTCCATTTTGGATTCTGCTTCAAAGTCATTGTGATCAGTATTTGTGAGCTTTGGCAATAAAAGTTATGTCATACACACTGTTCTGCAATTGAACTAGATTATGAAGAATGAGGTAAAACCTAGTCTGAGAGAAGTTGGATATAAAAATGTCCACAATTAGCAAGCACAATAGGGATAAGGGAAATTGGGCACAGTAACTGCTTTCTGTTTCAAATTTCTTTTTATTCAAGTTTGCTGCTGTGTGGTAGCTGCTGTTCTTTGAAGAGTGGATTTTCATTAGTGATGCCAAGAAATGTTACCACTAAAAGGTTACTTCTAGCATCTCTTAAGCTCAAACCAATTTTTCAATGTTCTGAATTTGGTCAAAATAATCCGTTCCAGGGGCTACTCATGGCTTGAGAGGAGTTAGGTTAAAGGAAAAAAACAAAAACCAGCAGAACTGAATCCTGCCTTATAAGTGAGTGATTAGGATTTTCCAGATAGCAAGTACTTGGGGAAAATGCTCAGAAGCAGAAAAAAGTAATGTCAGATGCAATGTTGTGCTTGTGTAGACTTATGTAGGCAAAATCAACTGAGAGGTGATGTGTTTCAATTTGAGTCCTGACATGTAAAAAGGATTTTTTTCCTATTTGAAAGCAGTTGGATTTTTCTTTTTTTTTCTCCTGTCCTTTTATTTTATAGCAGAGTAAGGAGAAAGCGTGCATCTGTGATGCAAGATAGTCATGGTACGATAAAGGGCTGCTGAAGCTTCATGGTGTGCTCATAAATCTGTGTTCCGTTCTTAGGGATGTTTGAAGTAGACTCTTGGTCATGGTGGCCTTAGGGAAAAAGTGAGTGTTGGATGCAATTAGGCTATTTCCTGTTTAGCAGAATTACTGCCTCACTTTTACTGCAGCTTAATATTCAGGCAGTCTTGGAGAGTGTTCAGTGTGCATGGGGGTGGGGAAGAGCTAATAGAGGAGTACTAATGGAAATGCACTGACCTCATACATGCTTTCCCAGTGTTGTCACTATGTTAGGGCAGCTTAAGCAAGGTGAGCTCTGCAAGACTCAGTAATCTTTCCTACTGTTGTACCTGCCTGGATGTAAATCCTGTGGAGGATTCTCCCCAGCGACATCAACTGTGGAAAAAGTGAGCTGGACAGCTTGGTACAGCTCCTGACAGCAGGGCTACTCCAGGGCAATAAATTGACTCTATCAAAAGTCTCAGTTGATGCTATCAGTCCCAGAAATATCCCAAAACCAGCAATAACCTTAGTATTTTCCCATTTGTCAGAATGTAGTACTGTCTTTTCTCCAATCTCCTACTTGAATGGTGAGTAGCTTCCCTATACCTTTTAAATGCTGCTGAGTTTGAAAAGAAATGTTTCAGTTCTTGGCTTGGGAACCAGGTATCTGAAAAGTCAAGGAATGCTGAACAGTATCTGTCAGCTTCTGCAGTAGCTGACCTACACAATCTAAAGTTAATAATTTGTACTTCTGCATAAGTGAGAAGAATCTCAACATTTGTTTTACATGTTTGTTACCCATTCAAATGCTATTGAGTGTCTTGTAGCTTAGCCTGAGTAAAGCTCAGTTGGGCATGATGGGTTTTGTTTCTTAGCTATGTGTCAGTAAGCAGAGTAAAATTTAAATTGATTTCAGAATGAACAATTTACTAACTATTAATCAAATAAATATAGATGGTGGTAACTGCAATAGTTGGTATTACATAAGCAGCTCTGCTTTGCTCTGCTGGTTTCTGCTAGTCACAATAGCCTGACCCTTTACCCTTGAAGGATGAAATTTTCCATGTCCCATCCTAATTTACTTTAGTCACAATTTAAATGTGATAAGCATTTCACAGCAATTTTGGAGGGAGAAGACATGTGAACTGAAGTGCCACTAATAAATATCAGCGTAGTTGCTGGGTCCTTCTTTGTAGCAATGTAACTGTGCTGATTATTGAGCAACTGAGTTTAAATGGAACTGGTTGAAAATCATGCAATTGTTCTTGGAGAACATCTATTATTGTTTGATCTTTGTGCAGAATAATAAGGTTTTATTTGTGAAGAAGAAAGAAAAACAGTCTTCAAGCTTAAATGTGAATTAACTCAGGTTCATGTCTGTTTTTTTTATATGGGTTATTTGGGAAAAGTAACAAACATGATCTCTTACACTCTTATGTGACTGTATTTCCTGAAGGGCTAATTTAACCAGTCTAATTTATGAATTAATTTATTTCTGAATTCTCAAGAAAGTCATACCCTACTGAAAATGGTATTTTGGGAGGCTCAATGCCTTTCTCCTGGCAAACCTGAAGTATTCAAGCATTATTTAAGCGTTATGATCAATGTGTTCTACACTGCTGCTAGCTCTGATGCCTTCCTAATGTAAAAAAGCTAAAAAAACCCTCCACTGAGATATTCTACATTTTTCTCCTCGGTGCTCATGTTCCTCTACTTTAGGAAGTGCTGAGTTCTCCAGCGGTGTGAGGTTCTGTTACAGTGGAGTGAAGAGACTACATGTGATATTCGCATCTACATTGTATCTCTTTCTGCTTCTTGTATATTCCCTCGGATATTTCTTAGTATCTCTTATGTCTGTTTGTCTCTTCCTCTTTTTTTTTTTTCTTGGAATTGTTTCGAAATAGGGAAATAGCATTGCTACTTTACATCTCTATCCCTTCTTAGCCCTCCTACCAAACTCCCAGCTTTACTTTCCATCTACTTTGATTTAATCTTGTTACCATCCTTTTTAAACAGCATGAAAACCTACACAATGAACACTACTTGATATCTATCTGCTTTTTACTTCAGTAAACAAATAACAAACTTTCTACCCTTGTTACTGTGTTTAAATGTGTTTCCTTATATCAGATGCAAAGCACTTTTTCAGACTGTGATTTGACAGTCTTAGGTATTAATGAAGTGTGTGTGCTTTTGATCTTATCTTTTTAAAGCTTCTATGCCTGGAGTATTAATCATTGGTCAGTACCAACACAGTGGTAAAGGCAGCAAATTCTGCATTAAAATTCATTTGTACATAAAAACTCTTAAAATCATCCTCTTAAATTATTAGATTTGCCATTATTTGTAGAGAGAACCAGAGTGACAGTAGGATGACTTATGCATGTCCAATATTCTTTTCATACATAAGCTCTCAATATAATGGAAGCAAATCTAATGACAGCTGTAGTCATTTGAGTGAAGACAGTTTCTTGCATAAAGTGTATGTATCTATTTTTAAGTGCTGACTATCTTTCTGTTTTTTTTTATTTACTTTTCTTTTTATTGGCTTAGAACATATGCTACAGCATTAATATTTGTTCAGGCTTAAATGTAAAAAGCATTGGTTCTTGTATACTGCTTTACTGATAGAACAATTTGAGTTCTCCAGGGAGGCTCTCACAATAAATAAATAAATAATTCAATGCTAGCATCATTTCCAAGGGGATTTATTTTCAGTCATAGCCATGCAACATGACAGACACATAATGGGTAACTATGGAGTCACATTTTTCTTTCAGTTTTGGTTTCCTTTTTTGTTGACAGCTTTTCTACCCTCTTGCAAGGTATTCAGGAATGTGAAAATGTTCTGGGTTCTTTTTTTGGACAAATCTAGTAGTCTAGGAAATCCATGTGTGTTTCAGTGTAATGAGAAAGCGTTCAATCCATGTGATATTTCTGCTCCGTTTATCTTTCCAATTTCACTCTACCATACAGACTGGGTTTCCGCGTCTGGTATTTAAAATCAAAACACATCATTGGGGGGCATGAAGAAGAAATGAAAAAATCTCATTACTGTTCTGTACAAACTATGCCAGTGGAGAGCTATAGATGACTCTTACTTTAGCCTCTTCCTTAGAGCCTTTGAAACAGATACTGCAAATGAGAAGATGAACTTTCTTTTTGTAGTTAAGCTGGGGCATCAGGATCCAGTATTTCAAGTATTCTCTGCCAAGTTCTGCCACAGACTCTTGGCTGATTTTGATTGCATCTATTTTTTCACTTTTAACAGTCCCATGTATTTATACAAACATAGTAATTTGGCTGATCATCTGTGACAATCTGTAGTTGAGAAGAACTCATACCAGGGAGTAAAAACTTTTTATGTGAACTCAAATTGCTTGAAGGACAACTTATTACTGGACCTTTTCAATGTAAATTTGGGAGTGTATGTGCGCAGCTATGTGAAATGATTTATGGGCAGCCATAGTGATGTTATTGCTGATACTTATGAGATTGATAATATCTCATAGCTACGTTCTCATGTTATCCACATACGTGGGCTCAACTTTGTTGTTTTCAACTTATTCATGCAATTCATAAAAGAGCTGGTTTTAACTGATTTTTTTTTATTTTGCCAAGCAACATTTAGATTTTAGTTTCTCATCAGCATCGTAACACAGCTGCTGCTTTGACTAAATATTAAGTAGATAAAGAGAGACTAGTTCTACAGAACTTGAAGTGAAATATTCTAAATACTTCATGTATTTAGTGTTGAGATTTCAGTATGTCATTTATGCCTGAACATCCAATAGGATGATCCAATATGTTACAAGAAATAGAACCCTGAGTTAAGTCACCACTTTTTGGTATTATCCAGCTGTTAGTCACTTAAAAATTGATATCATTGTAAAAATCTCTAGTCCACGAAACAAGCAGAAGGATTACTGATGTGTACTTCCAGTATTTGAGTGTCTTAACTATCTGAGAGCAGTAGCAGGCCCGAAAACGTGTACTCTCAATTACTTTCTTTTGCAACAGCCAGTTTTCTGATCAACTGTCTGTCCTGTTTCAAAGCAAGTGGCAATGTATGAGAAGATTTTTGTGTAATCATAACTGTCTTATCTGTGTCACTGTGCTTCTGATAGTTGTATCTTCCATCATCCTATTCAGCTTGGAGTTGGTACCACAGAAATGACAGGCTTTGCTGGGCAATCTTGCAGAAATTATGGAAGTTTTCTCTGACAAGTTTTTTCCTTCTTCCTTCCCCCTGGTAAATGTATCTTTAAAATGCATAATTATTTACATACTCTTTGATCCTTCTGGATTCTGCACGCAGAATGTGAAAGTGAAAAAGCAGCTATAGCATGTACATCCCATTTTACCCCCCAGAGCTCTCCCATTGATTCAAGGAAATGTACTCATGCATGGACAAAGCTTGCAAAAAGAAATAATGGGCTCTTGAGCAGCTGAGAAGGGAGTTCTGACCTCAGAGTCTCATGAGAGGTTTTTTGAGTCAACCTCATTATCCTTCTAAGGCTGAAACTGCAACCAGGAGTGTTGATCCTTTCATCCTGCAATGTGTAAGCTATCAAGAGCTCTGCAAATACTTGAGACCAAACTGACTTTTGGCCTTGGAAAAGCCTGAGAGTTCTGGGCTTGCTTGATTGTGGAGAGATTGGAAATTTAGGAAAAAGAAACACTGGTTTGATAGGTCAGTCTATTTCTACCTTCTAAAGATCACCTTGGAAAGAACAATCAAGCAAACAACTGGTCTGGAATAAGCTAGTGCTAAAGCTGTGTACTTTCTAAACTGTGAGGAGAGAATTCATGTAAACTTATTTATTACTTATCACCTAAAACTTGGAGGTGATTTGAAGTAGAAGGAAGAGGAAGAAAAAGGTGGAGGAGGGACTATTCAAAGGTGATGGAGTTTCCAAACCTGCTTAGAGAGCATTCTCTTGCTGCCAACTCATGCAGCATCTACGTCTCCTTCAGTCTTATTCCTTGCTGTTTCAGAAGATACTGTTTCAGAGAAGTTTGCTTTTGTTTACTTCTCTCTGTCTGTAGTGGTTCACAAGAACTTCAGAAGTGTGTGTCATGGAAGAAAGGTTTGTTCTGGTTTTTCCCCTCAGCATTTGAAGTTGTGCCTTTCTAGAAAACTGTGGCTAGTCTGCCGTGAGTTGCCAGTTCAGAACTATCTTGAACAGTGATAACTTGAGAAGTAGTATAGCAAAACCAAATAATCACAGAGAGGTTGTACTGAATATACAGGATATTTCCACGCTAGGAGCAAAAATATTTGTTTGGCAGATGCTGAAGTGTTACTACCTGGTGGAGTTATTGCAAGGCTCAGTTAATGGCACAGATTTTTAGAGCAAAATTTGTCACTTTGCTTTCTTTCATACTGTTCTATGGTGGGGATTTTTCATGTGCCATGAAACTGTCTATTCTGTCAGTTACAGTGTTTGAAAATCATTGCTTGCTGCAATCTTGGCTCTGCTTTCATTGGAGGCTGTGTCCTGTGCTTCAGATATGTTTAGATATTGCAGCTGCATGGAAAAGCATACTCTAATGAAGGCTTTGTTAAGGCTTGAATGTGTCTGGACTCTTTGTACTCAAAATGAAGTAAATATAGTATCTAAACAATGTCAATTAAATTACTTGCTTGTCTTTTGATAGCTTGCCTAGGGAAAAAAATAACCTTTTGTTGAGTATGTGTATGCAGATGTCAAAGACTTCTCTAAAATTTGGAGGAGTGAACCACAGGTGAGAATGGTGTGGTGTTTCAAAAGTAGATATTTTGACTGGGGCAGATGCACTTCTTGTATCGCTAATCTCAGTACCCCGAGTTTCAGTGAGAAAGATGCTTTATTTAAAGTAGTGTTTCATAGAAAAAGATTAATTTCTCAGAGGCAAAAAGCAAGGCTTTGTGAAAGAGCTGTGATGTTGATCCAATTCCATTACTTTCAAGTTTTTTGATGCCTGCTGAAGTGTAATGTTGCCTCAGAAGCAAAAAGAAGGGACTTTTTCACAGATTGCAAAGAAGTTGTGACATTTCTCAGATTCATAATAGCTTCTTAGAAGTTCCAGCATTAACTCTCTTATGCTATCATACATCTGAACTGAAAAAAACCTTTGTTCCCTATAGCAATTATCTTAGGGTGGATCAGTCACTACAGTTCATGCATAACAGTTCTCTAGTCTGAAGACTGTTTAGCTTTGCTGTGCTGCTTCTGTTCAAGAACTTCGTGCCAGTCTTTCCTGACTTTTATTGTTTTTTTGCTCAAATTAATGGATATTGCAGTAATGTAAAAAATACTAACATAATTAAAACACTTAAAGTATAGAGAAGCTGATATTCCAGAAAAATATCTGAGCAAGCAGAGACATTAGACTGATATTTCACTCTTCCAGTAAAAGAGGAGTGATTGTGCCATTTTATTGCAGAAGCAATTATATATACTGCTGAAAAGGAAAGAGGGGTGAAGTGTTCTGCTCCAAACTTCGATGGTAACTTCTGAGTTAGAGCGTATTAACTAATGTTTGTATGTTCCTTTTCATGAGTGGGAACTCAGATGACGTGACAGTAAGACTACAAAATGTGACTGGGGAATAAAGTGATGTGATGAGATTCCATCTGTGAAAAAGCCAGCAGACATGGCTTTAGGGAGTGCCCTAGATGGACACACAGTACAGCTTGGTTAACTTTTAAAGGCAGGAAGTGTGAAGATTTGCTTACTGAAATACTTTCTTAAAAAGACCTTTATTTCTTATTTCATGAGAGAGAAACTTCTGTGGTAGAAAGACTTCTGTGCGTGTGTATCAGAAAAAACTTATTGTTAATGGCTTGGGTATTTAGTACTCCAAAGAATGTGCTGCGAGACTTTTGCATGCTTCCAAGGGAAATCTTAACATGTGGAAGAATAATGTGGGGGAGAAAGTGTTGCTCCTTACTAGGGCAAATTGGATGTTGTTTCTTTGGTATCATGAAGGTTTGTTTCTTGAGGCTGCAGAGCGGGGCCCGGAGGCATGTGAGCTAGTGGAGCAACTCATCCTGGTAGCAGTGAAGCAGCGCACAACTGTGGGAGGAGTTCTCTGCAGAGCTGTAGATTTCTATGGCTCTTCTAATGCTGGTGCCTACGCTTAAATTCACTGCTTTGTGGGTGCAGACGATCACTGCAGTGTTAGGAGGTCAGACATTTGCTAATGCTGAGTTTAGATGGGAAGATTTCAAAGCTCTATTTACTCTGCAGAGTATAGAAGAGAGCGTTGTGACCATTGTGTGCTTTAGGTGGTGTCAGCTGCTGTATTCTGTGAAGCCTGCAGAGATTTATGGATGTACCCCGCAAAGAGTCCTTCATAGCAAAGTATTACTGATGTCAGTTGTCCTAATGAGAGGGTCAAAGCACTGTTATGAATCAGACACTGTCTGGAATCTTAGAAGGGAGGAAAACATAAATATTTCATCCAAGGTCAATATCATGTATCAGCTAAGCTGTACATCAATGATGCTTTGCTCTCAAACTTTTCACAAAAATATGAATAAAATTGCGAAGTTGGATGATTGTGTATGGTAACTTAATCAAAGTCAAAAGGAGACTGAATTTCAGCATGAATCCAAACTAGATGACTTGATACCATATTGTCTCTTCAAATTAAGAAATTCCTAAGTGCTAAAGTGAAGGCGTAATGATGTGGTTTTTAGAATGATTGGATTTTTAAATAGTTAGTTTTTCACCTGAAGGACTCACATCTGAAGCAAAGCATAGAGAGATGAATATCCTTTATTCACTCTTATGTTTTTCATGTATATTTCTTAGTATCGTAGTATGTCCCCCAGTGTTGGGGAATTCAGTACATGGAGAAGAAAACTCAGAGAGAGACAGATAAAGACAGAATGTGTTCTCTGTAGAAAATAAAGGAGGAATGATCAGTGTGAGATTTCAAGGACATCAGTGACCCATGAGGCTGACACCCTCTTCTATCCCACTCTCAGAACAACCAAGCAATAACTTTCAGGAAGAGTTTGATAATGCTGACAGTCATACTGCAATAAAAGAACCATATTTAAGAGTAAATTTTCATGCTTCGAGGATAAGCCAAATGTCTAACTGCAGAGATTTCTAGAAAAAACATTCCTTGAGAATAAGGTTTTTTCTAATGATCTACTGTAAGGCTTCTTAAGGGATTTATTCTGCTACCTCACATAAAGAGTTTGTGCCATGCTCATTTTCCTGCCCTAACTAGTAATAACTTGGTCACTAAACAGAGCAGAATCAGAGTCTTTGACTCCAAACATCACTCTACAACCCACTGTCTTCAGTTTCTCTCTGAAGCACTTGTTACCTCTGGGACACTCGTTTAGGTGTAATGCTGACAGATACAGTTGCTCTTGTGATCTTGGTTTTGTTTCTTTTGATTTATCCTGAAAAGTATACTTTGGAGAAAACAACAACTGAAAGAAGCAGAAATCGTACATTTTCACACAACTCTTTTTGTGTAAATCTATACACAGGCTTTTGTGGCTGCTTGTATAACTAAGCCTGGGACTGCTTTTGAGTTTGATATACTTCAAGAACTGTTTTGAAATGTTTCAATTCAAATTAAAATGAAATCAGAACCCTGTGAGACTTTTGATCATTTTGGTGTTCATTGCAAGGGTAGTTATATGCAAGTAAAATTCTTTTTTCTCATGATATTGTACTGTTTTATATTACGGTTGTTAGGGAGATTGTGTGGGGTGTGTTTGACTTGAGTGGGATTTTTTCCTTTAACAAGGAATTAAACAGTCTTCAGAATTAGTTCCCACATTAATTCAGAATGTTAGATATCAGCACAAATGATGTCAGTTTTCTGCCTTATAACATTTTTGCAGGAGGTGCAATAATTTCTCTTCCAGCTTTGTGAGAAGTTACAGGTAGCCTGAATTTTCTGTAGTTTGGTTGGCATTTGTGTTGGCTACTCTGAGCATGTACAGAAAGCAATTTTCTGTGCTTTGTTCCATGTGTTGTCCATCCTTTTCCCCTTCCCCCAAGTTCAACGTTTACTTTAGTGTTATGCATGTAAGTAAAGATTTATTATTCCAAATTGGTGAGTACATAATAAAGGCAGGAGCATAACAAAAGAAGTTAAGCTCTACATGATTATTTGAACTTCAAAGAAGACCTCTAACGTGCTTATTTTTGTGTGTGTGTGTGTGTGTGTGTAATGAGAGGGAATTCGACTACTACGTGGGAAATGGGGGGGAGAAATTATTCATTATGCAGAATTACAGAAATATCTTATGATGACTCTTTCTTCATATGAAAGCAAACTTTAAGGTGCATTTAATTTTCCTCATCTCCTTTTGAGTTGCTGGTCTGTCAGTATAAATCTGTCTAATGTTACCAGAGGGACATAGTAACAGAATTTACAGGTGCCCACTGGACTTTATTGTGGTTTTAGAAAAGAGAAAGAAGAATGAAGTGATTTGATCTGCTACTTGTAAATATCTTCGTTCACCTTGATCCTGTGAGTGAAAGCTTTTTTCTGGCCAAGCTTTCTTTTAAATATGCACCTTCAATACAGTCAAACAAGTCTGATATGAGGGATGATTTTGATATGAATTCAGTTTACATAAAAATAATATATCTTATAAAATATGTTTTGAGGATGGAGTTGCTAATAGGCTAGGTGCTTACATGTATCTTCCAGTGCTAAATTCGTGAACTTCCTGGGTTCTGATGATTAAGCCAAGAAAATGAAACTTGTCAGTCTTCCACTCTGAAGAAGATAGTTCAATTAACATTTACTAGCTGAATACATTATGTATAGTATGCCCTGTGAACTGATAGTCTTTTAGTCAGCTAGAAATGTGTCCTTGAGATACGATTGGTTTCCAACAAGAATCTGTTCTGCATCTTTGTTGTGTGGCTGTTTTTTTGTATCTATGATACAACATATATGTGGATATTGTGGTTCATAAATAAGTCATGTACACTGAAAGCACGCTATAACTCCATCTTTAAAATACTCTAAGTAACTCCTTTGGATGCATTGCATCACTTCTTGTTTTATCTTTTATCCTTGCTACCATTTGAAGCTGATACAGGTAAATCTTTTCCTCAGAACTGGGTGAAAGCCAGAGGTGAGATCTTCAGCTAGAATAGATCAGTGCAGCTTGTCTAGTTTCACAGGAAAATAAACTTGCCTTTGCCCTACTGATGATCTCACTTTCTGAGAACATTTTATTCTTGAAATGTACTTTAGCTGCCTTTCATAGCAGTGTTATACTCTTTAGATGCCTGTGGAGTCTGACAGGTCTGTAGCCTGCCTTTCAGCATGCTAACAAATTCTCTCCACCCCACCCCTCACTAGGCAATATGATTATAATTTTTCTTTTCTCTGCCTAAAGTAGGATTGGATCACTTAATGTTTTAACAAATGGAAGCATTAGTTCTGTATTGATACAGAAGCAAGGCTGAAGTTTCACTGATGAGATTCATCTACTGGGCCTAATACTCAGCGTGCCCTTGTGAATGAACGTTTTTTTTATGCAGTAGTAAAAGCACTGCTTGTTAGCTCAGAAATTCCCCAGAAGCTACTTTGATAGTAAATACAACAATAGCTCATTTTCCTTTAAATTAAGAACATCATATTCTTATTTAGTTGTTCATTAGGCAAGTTGCTTTAGACTCTGGTGTGAGTTGGACCATGAGATACTGAATATAAATATACAAACATGAAAATACTTTCTTACAGCAGGGAGAAGGTACTGAAGATATCAAGACATCAAGAATGTGCAGGGCATGTGATTGAGTAGGTGCTGTGCGTGGAGAAACAGGGCAAGTGTTGTGCTACTCAAAATGAAATCTATATGTAGGGTGAGCTGGATTTTTTTTTTATCTGATAGATGGTAGAATGAGTCTTTGAACAAGTTTTGGGAACAGATATTTCCATCACAAAAGCTATGATCTCTAGATTGTATGAATCTGTGATTAAACCATGTGATCTGAGGAGCTGGCACGTAATAGAAAATACTGAATATTGTGGAAACCAGTTGGCAATTCTGCAGGGCAAATTGTGGCTGTTTGGGATGCTAATGTCACTTGTCATAGGCTGGTAACCAAGATCAAATATGAATATCTGTGGTGTGCACTATATAACTTGTTTCCAAACACTACTGAATGACTATCATCATTTTAATAATGTTGTTGCTCAAGATCTGCATTAGTTCCTGATGCAATTAATTGGAGAGAAATTCTCAAGCCATGCTGAATTTGTATGAGTACATGGAGAAAATTGGATTGCTGATATCTATTGCTGATATTTATCAAGGAGGGTTGTTTTTATTGACACACCAGGAGTTGCTAAAGAGGAAACGTGTGAAGAAAAGCAGCTTCAAAGAAGATATTTTTGTAGTAGATTGAACTTACTCGATGCAGTTCCACTTTCTGACTGGATGTGAGCTAGGAAATGTTTGTCCATTTCCTTATTTGATCATTTAGGTTTATCACCTGCCAGAGAGCAAGAGACATATTCCTAGCCATAGAGCACAGCAGATTTACATAGTTTGTAGTAAAATGACACTATGGAAAAATAACGAGTCACTGACTGAAGAAAGAATGAGGCCTTTTCAAAAGATGTGGAACCCACTGAATTGGAACAGTGTATTATTCCAATACAAATGTTGAAGTCTGTTGTAATCTCAGGGTGCTGTGCTTGATGCATGATGCTATTTCTAAAAGAGAGTCGCTGCTTTTTCTAATACATCAAATGGAAATGCATTTATGTGCTTCTCAGATTCAGAGGCTGCTAGCAGGTCTCCAAAACAAGAGGAAGGCTGTATGGCACTGTGCTCATGGAATTGAGGATCCTCCTAGTAACGTTCAGTTAAATCTGCTACCTGTTGGATATATGCGTTCACTTCCCACAGCTTTGTCAGACCTTTTGATAGTGAGGCAGTAGATAGAAACAGCACGGATATTCTAGGGGCTTCTTATTGTTTGCATAATCACTGTGGACATTTGCCTTTTGGTCAGAAGAGCTTCCACTGCAAAAAAAAAAAAAAAAAGCAAGCTTGTTTGCTGACTGTATGTTTAAGCAATTAATACACAATTTGTGTGTTATTTAGGAAACATTGTGGTGAGTCTATTTTGGAAAATAGTGACTGTGTATGTGGGAAAGTTGAGATGACTGTATTTTATGCATCTTCCTTGCTTAGATGTTTTTCCCTTTTATTCTGAAGCGGCATACACAACAGACAAAGAAAATCTTTAAAGCAGAACACTTAACTTAATATGTTATATATAGTTTTTGTTTTCTATGACCTTTCTCCTGGAGGAAGCCCTAAGGTAGACAAGAGTGATCTATTGTGAATTGGAATCTTATAGTCTGCATGAAAATGTGTTTTCCCGGGCTTCTCATGGTATTGTTCACTAAGCAAAGCATGACATGGAATTCTGTTACTGCACTTCTCAAGCCATTTGACTGTTGCCTCTGCAACCTGAGCTGATGAAAGAGCCCTAAAGGAGGTGCCAGCTGGGGTAAAAACAGGCAACCTTTCTTACTGCAGTTGAGAACAGGTCTGACAGCAATGCAGAGTCTCTTTGAGAAAGAGCTGATCTATTTGTTGGGTTGCCTGAGACAACCTGATCAGACTGCTGGTTGTAGATGAGAAATTCAGCTTGCTCTCACATGGCCTTGTTAGTCTGCTGTGTGGCAGGCTGTTAGATAGCTGTATTCTGTCAGGCATAACCAGTAAGAATATGAAGTAGGTGGTGATCTTTCCTTAGAAGTAAGGAGAAAAGATGATTTTAAAAAGAAATGATCTGAAGACCATAGGTGTTTGTGTTTTTTTTTTTTTTTCCTTCTCCAAATGCTTCTCTGGCTATTTGCTTTGTTCTTCCGCATCTCTTGCAATCCCTTTTGTGAATGCTGATTTTCTGCTCCTGATGCTACTGTGATGTGTCACAGTAGAAACTAATTTTAAACTGTGGTTGTATATGTTTGTTGAAATGCACAGTAGTGTCTGAATAGTACAAAACACCATAGCAGGTAACTTGAAGGTCTCGTAGAGGCAGGAGGAAACTCATCTTGGTATGAATTTGGGTTAATTGAGAAGAATGGCATAATGGTTCAGCTATTCTGATTTGGTATGAAAGTATTGTAAGCAAGTAGCAAACTGACATAATGTGAATGGATCAGCCTGGCTGCTTCAGTTTTTAATTGGAGGAAGTGACTGCTTATGCTCCTAATATCATAGTATAACAGAATTGTTAGGGGTCACTGAGCCCAACTCCTGACTCGACACAGGGCAATGTAAGAGTTAAACCATGCATCTAAGTGCATTTCCCAAAAGCTTCTTTAACCCTGACAGGCTTGTGGCCATGACTACTTCCCTGGGGAGCTTGTTCCAGTGCTTGACCACTTCTACAGTGACAAACTTTTTTTCTAGTATACAATTTGAACTTCCCCTGGCACAGCTTTAAGTCATTAAGGTGTTGGCATGGTGAGAACTTTAGGCCTTGTCCTTCTTGTTGTACTCCTGAGAGAGCCCCATTCACTTTGCTTTGTGGAAAAATGAATCATTAGAATATAAAGACTCTTACCTTTTATGACAATTGGACAAGTGTGGGTTTCCCTTGTATTTGAGCAGACCATGCTGTTGCCTTGTCTCTGAGACATGCAGAGCTGTTGGAAAGAAATAGCAGATGGCATTGTTAGGGTAAGAAACCTCAGCATGGATGAGGAGGTCATGCCCTGCAGCAGTAGGTGACCCAGACGTGAATGAGAGCACAGGCAGACTAGCAGACACTTACTGAGCAGTGAAAAATCTGGAAAAGCAGCTCATTCATGATTTCCAGAAAAAGCTTCCTTGTTGTTAGAGCTGACAACCTTTTTTTTTTTTTTACTGGTAAAGTAGGGACTCATTTTAGGTGCAGCATGATTCTGGGCTGGAACCTCATTTCTCTGCTGCCTTCTCTGATGGTAGCTGTGGAGATGTGCATTGACCCATCCCTATCTGCGTGGACTGGCTGGCAGCCCAACCCCACCACACAGCACAGGCCTCAGCTACCACGGGCAAGGCACCAACAGAAGACGGTGGTTAATGGCTCTGTGTCAGTCCCATACCTGTGTGTTGGCCATGTTCTCTGATTTGCCACTTATTTTTCATGCATTTCATTTTCCATTGTGTAAGGAAAGGCAGCTGCAGACCTCTAACAGAGGGAGGAATTAAATAGTACTGATTTAAAAAAAAAAAAAAATTACTTTGCACTTTAAAACAGCCTTGAGCCTGGAGCTCTTTTGTAGTCTACCAGTGAAGCAGAGAATGTTTCTCTT
>JAOWBP010001760.1:11437535-11470297 GCA_028571105.1 Tragopan temminckii | reverse complement strand
GGTATTTTGTTTGGCTTTGATTTGTCTGTTTTCATCAGAGTGGGGAGGAAGAAAGAAGAGTAGATATGGCTTGTTGTGCTGGATTAACATTAGTAGATAGCTAAGCACCACCTCAGTCTTTCACTCCCCATCCTCCAAAGAGGCTGCTTCCCCAAGGATATTCATGGGCTTCACCGTGGGCTCCTCCATGGCTGCATGTGGAGACCTGGTGCCCGTGGGCTGCAGGAGGACAGCCTGCTTCCTCATGGGCCTCCCCTGGGCTGCAGGGAGCTGCTGCCCTCCTCCTGCATTGATCTTGGGGACTGCAGGGCTGCTTCTCTCCCATTTCTCACTCCTCTCTCTCACCTGCTGTGCTGGCATGGTGGAGTAGACAGAAAAGCTGAATTAAAAAAAAAAAAAAAAAGTAGGTAAAGTCTTTGATTTGCTAAGCTGCTGAAGCTAAAACATGGGAAATAGATGTGTATGTATATGTATGTATATGTATGTATATACATAGGGATTTTACTGCTCTGTTTTCATCCAGCACTGGTTGGAAACTTCTGGCAGTCACATCCTTTGGTACAACTATGAAGAGGAGAAACTGAGTTAATGCCAAGCTATCAAATTCTGACTTTCCTGACAACATAGGCATTTTTTCCCAAGTGTCCTGTGTGTGTTTTGAGTGTCAGAGTACGTACAGACTAGTTAAAACAAACTAAACTAAAAGTCAAACCTCTGGCAAAGTAAACTAGATGGAGTTGTCTTTGAAGGCTATTTTAACCTTCATAAAGGCCCATGTAATGCTCATAGTTAGAACTGACTGAAGTGGGGATTTTCCTGACAGTAAAATAAATCAATAAATACATTACACATCTTTGGAAACTTTATTCATTAAGCAAAAAAAATTGAAGTGCATGTGAAAGGCAGGGGGGACATCAAGCTGAAAAAATTCTGCAGGCTCCTAGAAAAGAGAGCAGGGCTTTCTGGGCAAGCAAAATGAGAACCAGCAAGTAACAACAACAACAAAATCGGTGTTGTTTGACTTTTGAGAAATCTAGAATCAAACCAAAGTTCAAATAAGCTCTGGGCTGTCTTAACTGCCTTTCAAATCAAACTGTTCAATGGCACTGATATGTTTCCATGGAAAAGGCAGTTACACTGAATGAGTGTTTTCTAAGATAAGCATTATTTTGTCAGTAGACCATTTATGTATTTTCTCCCCCCACAAGACCTATGACCATTTAAAAGCACAGACGTGAATATTGCTCACAAAATATACACCTGTTCAGTACTTTGTTGTCACTGAAAGCCCCATTTAATGCACTCTACTCTGACCCCATTTTGGATGCAGAGTGAATGACTACTGAGTTTTTTCTCTTTCTTGGAGTAACTTCTGTTGTATTAAAGAAAAATACATGAAGACAGGATGTTATTTCAGGCGTGAGAACTCTGGGAGGTTAGGGGGACTTTGGGCCAAGTAACCTACTTCTGTAGGGAAAAAATACAAAGGCTGTTTCCTCTGACAGATTGACATTACGAGCTGTTGAGAGGAACATAATCATTTTCCAGTTCTTTAACTGTAGAATGCTTAATTTCCCTTTCATCTGTGCCTTTAAACAAACTTTTTTTAAAATTGCACTTCTTTAACTTTTTTTTTTTTTTTTTTAATTTAAATGCCACAGTGCTGGAATCAATAGAAAATACAGTGTTGACTTCCTCAGTGCACAAGCCAATGGAAATCCATAATAACCTCTGGGGAGAGAAATGAATGTTGTGGGTTCCACAACTCTGAGTATATACGGTGTCAAAGAAGTTTTGTACCAAACAAAGAACGCTTTTTGAAATAATTTCCATTGGCCAATTTCTGCAGTAGCTGTAGTGGCTAGTCCTCACTAGACTGCAAAATGGAAGGAAATGCTCTCTTGCCTGTAAACTAATGTTGGACAGTAAAGAGCATCTATAGGAGTATAACGATGCATCACTAATGAGTAACTTTGTGGTATTATGGACAATGCAGAAGAATAGAACAAAATGGCCACTAAGTGGTAATTGATCACTAAACTGTGGCATTTCATCAGAAGAAAGAATGTCAGAGATTAAGAGAATTCAGATTTCTATCCAGGCAAAGTACAATGTACAGAATTTGAGGGACAGTCTTGAAAGAGTTTGATATCAAATTCTTTTATCGCTACATTTTTAACTTCAGTTGAAGAATCCAATTGATTGAGAAAGCAGAAGATTAGAACAAACATGATTACATCAAATTGGAAAACTCAGAACTGACAAATGTAAATGCTTTTCTATGCAACTTTTGATTAAACTGTTGAACTTCCAGATGCAGGAAGATATTGAGGTCAAGAAAATAAAACTTATGAGATGATGAAGTAGATATTTGTATTGGATATCCATAACTGCTCTAATTAATGTCAAGTACTTCTGAATGGATTTCAAACACTGAACTTCAAAGTTTATTGGAGACGAGGTTCTGGGAGCACATTATTGTACTTCTCCTTGTTCTGGAAGAAGAGTGCCATTGGATTAACATGGTGCTGTTGCATGGAAGAAGGCCAAACACACATATCTAGCATGTAGGGAAGACATTATTCCCTTCTATCCAGTGCATGTGATACTGCTGACAATTGAGTGGCAAACTGATGAAAGTTTCCTAAAACTGTTAAGTAGATGTTTACTGAGTGAGAAGAGTTGTACCATATTCAATGGACCAGCATTGATTGTGTCCTACAATTATGGTTATTCATATAAGTGAAGTAAAAAAATTGTCTGTCTTTCAAAAACTGTCTTTCATACAAAAGATTAACAAAACATTCATTTTAAAATTTGGTTGTTTCTTTTTTTCCCCAGTTGCACTATGACTTTAAAGCAGTAAGCCCTTCCAGCTTTTCTGTTTGCATCTCCCTGAGGATGAGATGAACTTTCCTAGTTTGAATTTTTTAGTGTCTAAAGTCTTCTTGAGCTTAAAGAAAAATTATATTGTCTACTGCATTAGTGTCAGGACATTCTTCTATAAACTTCTCTCAAGAGTAATCCGTTGCTTGAAAATTCTTTTGCTGTACCAGGGATTAATTCTGGGCCCTCCAGTAGAGTGTCTTTGAGTGCCATGTCTCATAACACAAGGTCAGGCTGATCTCTCGGCTAGAAGTCTGCCTCTAAAAATTGCAAGCTTGGCTTTTATCCCAAAATTTGCTGCAGTCTCTGTTTTTGTGTCTTTTTGCACCCTGCAATTAAGACCCAAAGAAACACCCGGCTCTCATCTTTTACTTTTTCCTGCAGTATTTTCCTAATGATCAAAATTGCTAGTTAAATGGGAATCATATAGAAAGGACTTTGAAAAATATTTTATTGTTAAAAATGGAACTATTTTCAACTCCACAATATGCCTCTTCAACTCCTAAGGTGTTTGTGACTCATGACTCATTTTAGGGTAAAGTTTCCTAAAGTGCTTCAAAGATTATCTACTTAGATGAAATCAGTGTTCCTCGTGTACGCTGTCTTGTAATTACTTAAATAATATCTTTTTAAAAAGTTCTTCTTTATTAGAACCTGCATTCATGCACTAACCAGCTGCAAGCTATCTATATTAAGCATAGCTGAAACAGATCTTCTGTAATTCTGAAAATGTGTGCAGATTATATTATTTTCAGCTTTGTAACACCTTCACCTAATTTTTAAATGTAATCTTTCAATAATTCTGTCACTCAGTTGTCTAACAAGTTGCTCACAGCATAATGAAGTTTATTCTTAGATAGTGAAAGACAGAGCAGCCGCCTCCACTAGGATTATACCTGCTTTTTTTTTTTTGAGAATAATTTTTTTTAGGAAAGAAAGTACCTGAAGGTTGATGCCTTGCAAAGCTGATTCTGGAAGTGGTGTTTTGGAAACAAAGCAGAAAGACATATGAGAGAGAGTTAAGTTTAATGGCATACTGTGGTAAGAAAGATGAGTAACATTCAGTGTACTGGTGAGCCAGCTAGCAGGGAGAAAAGGGTTGTTTTAGCAGTACTCGAAGGATGAAACTACAGCACTGATGAACTTAAGGATTTGATGCAGAAGAAAAGGAGAAAAAAAAAGATGATTCTTGCCTTGGAGATAAGGAGATTGACAGAGAAAGGAGCCTGGAGGAAGATGAGTTAAACTGAGCGTGATTTTAAGAATCATTTCTGGAGAGAGGGGAGCAGAACCCAAAATAAGATGGGGATGTATATCTTATATCTGACTGTCATACAGTATAGTAAGAACAACTTAAACAAAACTATAACCCCTGATTCTCATCACAGCATAGAAATGATGATTAACTGTTACATATTAGGGAAGATATAAAGAACTGCCACATGGATAGCAGAGAAAGTCACTGTTGAGACTAGGACAGCAGAACAATCAAGAACATATATAGAAATGGACTAAGTAGTCTAAGAAATAAAATTTGATTCTTCCTTAATCTGCTAACATGTTGTGCTTTGTCTATTTAGTTATTAATACCACAGTAGGAAATGTATGTAAGAGAACATGCAAAAAATTTCTAGGCTATTCACTGTAACAAACCCTCATTTGTAAAATAACTTCTAGATTTTGTAGCCCTTAAGATAATGTGAATTCAAATGACGAGTTTGAAGCAACTCTACAACAGCACCGAATTGGAAGTTAGCAGTAAGCCAAATCTGAAGACTTTTCTGTGAGATTAATTCCATTGTGACCTGAACTGCTTGGAAAACTCACTTCAGGTGAATACAGAAAAGTGAAATGCTTGAAGCAGTGTACAACTTGTGAACACTGAATATTTTTCCCTAAGTCTGTTTGCATTTCTAGCACATTTTTGTCTGCTTGTTCTACTTCCACTTGATAGGAATACAAAATGGGGCATTACTGTAGCTGCAACTATATGAAATGCACAGTGTTCATTTGTCATGCTGCATTAAACTGTAAAGGCATTAAGGACAAATACAGGGAATGGTGTCATTAAACAGAGGCTTAAATAGACAGAGCTCAGATCATTAATGAAGCTAGTAGATAGTAGATACAAACTTAGGGGATAAATTACCACTGTGCCCGATTTATTACAGTATAAAAGTCCATGAGATGTGGAAATAATGTTGAAAATCAGTAGGGATGTATTTCCCATCTTGTTTGAAATTAAGTGGTATTTGTTAAACAGAATAGCTCCATTACAGATTTTAAGCATTGCTTTACATTGCTAGCTCCATAGGAGCCAGACCATGTGAAGCTTACCCCTTTAAAATGTAGTGATAGATTTTCAGGCTTTGTGACCTCACAGTAGCTGTTTACGTTCATATGCTGATGCTACAGCATAGATGTTCCACTGTTGCAGTGGATAACTGGATAGATGTGAATTTTATGACTGGTTTTTAGTCTCTTTTACAATATATTTGTTTATACTCCGTATAATATCTTAGTATATCACAAATGCATGGTACTTAAGTAAATTGAACTCTACAGTTATATGAGAAGAGATGGATTATGGTTTTCAGAACACTACAGTTTGTTTTCCAAGGATGATGCTGGCAAGATTCTGTATTGCACAACTTCCTCTTATATGACAGGCTTGTGCCAAACATATTACAGAGCGAATTGTCCATCCTAAGCAGAGCCCTTGCAAAAGCAGAATGGTATGCCATGGACTTTGCTTTGAAAAAGAGGGAAGAGAAGCAGCTTTCAAGTTTTATCTGCTACTGCCACTTCTGCCTCCCACTCTATCTTTTTCTTTTGACCACAGAAAAAGTGGTAGTCCCCTCCTCACAGCTTCTGTTGTGTACAGTATTCTGAAGAGTGTGGGAAAGATCGATGCCCTGAGTGTGGAAGCTGCCAAGTGAAGGTCGCCAAAAGAGTAATTGAATAAAACGCATGAGGAAAGCTGCTGCCAAGATCACTGGTTTGAAGTCCACAAGTAGCATATCATATTAGCATTGCTTGGGTCACAGGAGATGCTCAGTTGGCCTGAGCATCTTTAACTAGCAATGAAGTATGTTGACACATGGCTTTGGGAATTTCTCCCCTGTCCTGTGCAACCTAGTCATGCCCTTGGGATAGTCCACCATGCTTAGCCAGCAATTAGCATGTTTTTTTTTTTTGTTTGTTTGTTTGTTTTTTTTTAATGTTAATCTGGCCTTTGAATTTATATCTGCAAATTCCTCCCAGTATATATTTTAAGTCTTTCATTTTTATCTCAGAATATGTTTTGCTTTGCTTATGTTGACTAGGTCAAATGTCTGGGCATGTAAATGCATCTCAATTTCAGACTAGAATGAGACTCAGCAGATAGGTTCAAGAGATGTGAAATAGTCAAGACCCAGTTCACTGATGTAAATAATAAGGAAATAAGGATCTTTAGTCAAGGTTAGGGGCCAGCCCTATGAGAGGAATGGAGCTGGAAGGACTGTGAAGTCTTAGAAAATGCAGCTCCTGGGGACCAGGCTGTTTAGCAATTTTTAGCTGATGCCTGAAAAGGATATGTACTTGATCCTATGCTGGATGCTGAAGGGGACCAATTTTGGAGATGTGAAATAGATACCTATTTATTTATATATCTCTGCATAGCATTACTTTGCAGCCTGCTATTTCAGTCTCACTTTTGGTGCCTGCATAGTGCTTTATAGTAGCCAGAACCAAATGCACTTGGCAAGGGAGCAGAGGACACTGACAGCAGTGGTTTGTGATAGCACCAAAATTGAAGAGTCTCAAAAGAGAGTAGTCTGCAGCCAGCACACTCTAATGGTACAGAGCACTCTGACATCCTTTGGGTCAGGAGATCCAGGGGCATAATGTGGACAATTTAACCACAGAGCAGGCTAAGTCCAGACCCAGGTAAACTCTGTGAACATACTGGTGTTGAAGGAAGTGCAACTTGAATGTTTAATTCTCTTAAATGATCTAGAAAGTGCCTGGACAGATATTCATCAGCCCTATAATGAATCTTCCAGAGGGCAGAACAAGTAAAATTTATAGGTTTTTTTCTTCACAAATCCTGCTACTTACATGTGTCTTCATGTGCTATTTGTTGGCATGGAAACATGATGCTGAAGCTCTGAGAACTCATTTGCAGAGACCAGGGTTTCCAGCAATACACCCACCCCTTCTCCCTGACTCCAGCTGATCTGCTGTCTGCAGCTGAATCCTAATTGGAAACAGCAGAAATTGGGGCTGTCTTCAGAGATGAAGAAGTAAAGACTTTCAACTTTGTAATAATGAATCCAGCAGGTTTTAGGGGAAAGAGTGGAGGAAATGGTTATCTGAAATGTGGAATAGTATCTGATTTTCTCAGATTTACTCAGCTTCATCAGTGGCAGATTCTACCTGATTTCCATACTTTTATGGCAGAAGTGCACACTGAGCAATGATTGATCTTACTCTTTTTATTAAGTCAACTTAGAATCATAGAATCACTAATGTTGGAAAAGACCTCTTAGATCATCCAGTCCAACCATACACCTATCACCAATATTTCTCACTAAACCTCCAGGATCAGTGACTCCACTACCTCCCTGGGCAGCCCATTCCCATGTCTCACCACTCTCTTGGAGAAGTAGTATTTCCTAATGTCCAATCTGAATCTCCCTTGGAGCAATTTGAGGCCCTTCCCTCTAGTCCTATTGCCAGTTACATGGGAGAAGAAGCTGACCCCCACCTCACTACAACCTCCCTTCAGGTAGTTGTAGATAGAAATTTTTTCACTAAAGATCTTTGTTATTTCTACTTGTAGAAATGAAAGTGAATGCTAATCTCATCTTTAAGTGATTTAGAAAGGCTACTACTAAAGCTATCTCCATATTTGTAAACAAGATAAATCTGTTTCTGGGTAACTTGCAGTCACTAGAGCCCAGAATAATACATGAGATAAAAATGCTTAAGTGCATATTAAAGATTTCTTTTCACCATAATAGTTCAACTTAGTTTTTCTTTGACCTGATGTATTATTATTTTTTTTCATGTAAACACTACTGAAGAACTTCTGGATAAAATTATTCTGTTCTACTTGCCCAGTAGCTTTATCAGTAATACAATTAGCAGGAGATCTTCTGCATGCTTGCCTGAAATATTTGCCCAAATAGTATCAGCATATCTTTGTTTAAATTCTTTGTCACGAGGTGCCTTTTAATGGGAAAACTCGAAGGGAATTATCACTCATGCGTTCTGTACATTTGACACAAATCCACCAAACTGATAGTCACAGCTTTAAAGTGTCGCACAGTGGCACCAATAGCTTCTCATTCTGGTGGAATACTGTTTTAACATGACAAACTGTATTTGAGAAATAATATGATTACCCGTGGATAATGCTCTTGACCTCATTGTGGTGATTAAATAGATGCTCATTTTGCAGTGAATTCTGCAGCCCTCTGTTAAGCATGACCTTTTCTCCTGGCTGCAGTGCACCATGGCACATTACCATGTGTTCCGTTCATTACAGTGAGAAGTGATTGCTGCCCTGAAAAACCTGAGATATTCCACTTACTGCATGATCCGCTTTTCTCTTCCCTTGGCCTTAACCTACTGTCACTGAATATCCTGAACAAATGGTAATATCATAGAAAAATTGATCTCAGCATCTTGTGCAATGTGTTTGGCAGAAGATAACACTTTAAGAGTGAGTTTTTTTGCCTCTCTTTGTCTGCTTGTCTGTCTTGCATAAATATTTGTCTCTTCAATTCTGAATCTTTCATATAGTTTGAGGAGAATAATGCTAAGGTGCCATAATTGAGGCTCAGAATGAGTTTGGCATATAAAGCAGTAATATAAGGACTGCATGTTTTTAGAAGAAGGAGAGTCTAAAAAGCCAAGTCTTGTTTAAGCTTAAATCTCATTACTTGAAAGATCTAGCAAGCTTTTTTTTCTCTTTGGTGGTATGGGACTCTGTCATGACGCAGATGTAGTGTGACCACACAAGTAACACTGCATACTGGATCCTGATCTCGCTACCTTGAAATTTAGCACAAATTAATTCCGTTGGTCACAGTGGAGATATTAGAGACCAACACTGATATTGATTTAATTACATGGGAATTTCATTATGGCTTCAGTATTCTGCAGCTTGCAAAGACAACATTGCTGACGTGGTGGGAACAATAGGATAGGTTGGTTCTATTTCTGTCAGCCCTTCCTGGTCAGGATGAGAATGCTCTTCATGCTAGCATATCCTATACTTACAGGGCTACTGCCCAGTAATGTATATGTAGCCCTATTAAAGGGTGATTGCCATTGTTACTGCTCACTGCAAAATGTGGTGGGTCAGCTGTCTCCTTCTGCATCCCTTTTTGTGAGAAATAAATGCACCACTGTAGATCTGATGGAAGAGCCGGTATAGGATAACAAGAAGTATGTCTCTTAAGAAGTGGAAAGTGTATAAAAGGATACAGTGATTTTATGAGGACCAAAGCAGATTTCTCAAATAAATGGTGTTTTACCTCCAGTTCCTACCACAAAAGCTCTTCTAGGAATGTCACTGAAGTGTGGCCAATATATTAGCGAGGCATTAGTTTATCTCCCATGGAAATGCTGGCTGCCTGAGCTAATGCAGCAACTGGCAAGCTTATGACTGAAATCCTAATGCTTTTAGAATTTGAGGAACCTTTTTCTGGGGGACTGAGGGTGCTGTGCTTGTATGTGATGGACTCCTGCTTCACTGCAGTGCTCACTGCTGTTCTGTATGCATTAAGCATACTTTTTGCAGAGTCTACATGAGAGAGGAATCTTTTAACTCTATTTTTATTTTCTTCTCACATGAGCTAAAATATTGAGTTAACTGTCTACAGATCTAGGGTAGAATTCTGACTTTCCACCAGGACTAAATTAAACAAAAGACTTATTTTAATTAAATTAACAAAAATGAAATAAAATTAATCTCGCTGATTTAAAATGAAATTCGCGTAATGTAAAAAAAGTGTAACTAGGGAGGGGCTGGAATTCGATGTTAGAATTCTGTGAATTTTAGTCACATATCACAGCAAAACTCCTTTCTGTCTGTGCAAATAATTCTGCTGATTTCGGGGTAAGATCAGAAATAGTTGGGCAATTTGACCTTTTGTATCCGTTCTAATTGGCTTCCTGCTGCTAGGCAAACTATCCTTTCAGACAGTATGTTCTTTCATTGGGAGAGGCTTGTGTCATATGGAGGTCATATCCTCAGTTTGTGTATGTTCTATTCAAGTTAATAGATATGTCTGTTTTCTAACCTGGGAGCATATTCCACATTGTCTCATGAACACATTGCATATATGGAAATAGATAAAAGCAACCAAGTGAGAAGAGATGGTTTCGTTGTGTAATGAGGTAGATATGCCTGGTTTCTATTAAAATCTCCAGTATGATCTTTAACACCGCATTATTCACTCCAGTGTTTGTTCTTAAGCATCAGGTCTCCTGCTTTAGTGAAATGTTAATGCTTGATCAAGCCTCTGAGCTTAAAGGTTTTAAGCATAACACTGAAAACATCTTCAGCTAAGAGGTGAATCAGAAACTTTGATACTCTGGCTATTCATCTATGCAGAAGAGAGAATCTTTCAAGGTGCACTGTGCATACCAATACTCCTTATAATCCCTGCAAGGTGGAAGAAGTCAGTATTTCTTGATATTAGATTAATCTTTTGTAAAAATAAATAAATAAATAGGTCGAATACATAGGTGGAATAAAAAATGAATAACTGTATTGTGCAGTGCAGCTCTGAAGAATGAGCTATTTACTGAGGCAACAGGTACTTGAGTGCAGTTAGGTTAATACTATCTCCCTCAGTGAATCTCTCCTCTTTCCTGCATACCTTTTGATATATTTTGCATGTTTTATGGTTTGAATAACGTGCTTTTGCTACAAATGGCTGAAAACAAACTAATAAATGAAGGTACTCTGAAAACTGATTTTCAGAGTTTCAGATTTCAACTGATTATTCCAATCCTGCAATAACCCCATTAATTATTGTCTGGACATCTAATACCTGATTTTGTTGCATAATGAAGATTTTTCCTGCCGCCTACATGAGAATCCTGAAGTGGAGCTTTCTGTAGTATATAGGGGAATCAAGTTCTGCATTGTTTCCAGTTTGGTTATCAATGCCTATTGATATTGAGATGCTTTATTTCTTTGCAGAAAAAAAAGAGGAAAGAATATTTTCTGTTTGAAAGGTAACATTTTCTGTCTTAAGTTTTGACTTACAGTGTGCATTAGTCTTAGATCTTCCAGCAACCCACTTGGCTTAAAGGAAGAAACGATGGCTTAGGTTTGCATATCACATCTCCCCAAGGGCATTTTCTGTTTCTCCTGCAAAGCGATCAGCTCTTTCTCTGCAATTTACTTTCATTAGTTAAAAAATGATGAGACAATATGGCAACACTTGCTGTTCATTTTCTTCTATGATATTTAGCTTGGCCTTCCAGACCCTTCCGCTGCCCCAACTTATTTCTGGAAATTTCCAATTAGAAAATCTGGTGTGATGACTAGAAAGAATGGAGAGATCTGACTCCTGGCATTGTTGTGTGATTTATGAGCTAGCACATTTCTGTGACTACAACTCTTTCATTTATTTGCATCACCTTAGCAAAATCAGAGCTGTAAAAAGAAATGTTGCTGAGAACTTCTAGGGAACATTTGGACACGGAGAATTTGCTATGTGCCAGACTGGAGCCTGAGAATTGAGTCAAAGCTGGGTTTTGTGTCCTTGAGGGAGTCACTGAGCCTCTCTCCTTGCTTCAGTTGCAAGGATTAATTCATTCTTGTTGAAAAATTCTTAGAGATTCTCATCTGGATGAAGTCATAAAAGTGCAAATTATAAGCAGTACACCGCAGTATATGGCTCAGCAAACTGAAGAAGCACTGAGATATATATGTAACTGAACACTATCCAGGTATTGCTAAATCATCTTCATGTCCCTAGGGACTGTACTGCTGAAGTGTGAAAGTGTTTTTTTCCTTTGAAATACATTGAAATAAATGAAGAAATTGTTTACTTGCAAGATGACTGCCTGTTTGAAAGTTTTCATGCTCACGTTTTGAGTGTTGCAAGTGAAGTGTGGTGCTGTGTAATCCACATATGACATCTCACATGCTTTTTCAGAAGTGTTGCAAAAATAAATTATGCTTAACATATTATTTGCAAAGTAAGTTTCCACCTCCTGGGTTAAAAGTCTGAGAAGGCATCTTCCTTTAATAGAAAAACATACAACTACAGTTTTATATCATTCCTTCTCATGCCTCTTGCTGTGCTTGTGTGAATGGCACGTATCTGTTGATTCCTGACCTGAGGTTGGTTTAAAAATCTTGTCTGTCTAAATGTCAGTCTTTCTAAATGCCCTTCCTTGTCTTTTAACTAGGCTTTTCTTTCTTCCTGAAAAGAACTATTAAATCTAGAAAATGTCTCTACTTTATAGCAAGCTTTAAGCAACTTAAATATGTGGTTGGAAAGGAATCGACAATCTGCAAGGAACAGCATTTAGAAGAATGGAAGAATGCTCCTTTTAGCAATAGCAGTATATTTGGGAGCAGGCTGTGGTTAGATGGTTTTTTGATTTTTTTCAGCAAGTGCTTTTGAATGTTTACTCTATTGATTGACGGTGAATATTCAGTGTTTAAGCTCTGTGCCTACAAGCTTTGTGCCTACACGCTATTGATTAGAAGCATTTTGTAATGGTTTTTCTACTCCTTCATTAGACAAACACGCAGGCACTCTAGCACAAATAATAGTGTGGGCAAAACTGAGGCCTGATTTGTCAGGGACACTCTTGAGTTTTTAAAATTTCTTCACAGACTTAGGTCAGAAGAACAAGGTGAGCCAAACGTTGTCAGAAAACCAAAGCAAAGGCTTTGAGCAGAGTTGAAAAAATACTTAAAATATTCAAATTAATAGTTGTGGATGTGGTGGTGAGGTTTTTTGGGGGGGAGGATGTTTTCTTAATTGTATTTAGAACAAAACAGAAGATCACAGAAAATGTAGATCCAAAAGATCACATATGTAAGCAGCAGTAGTATTAAAGATTATCACCTAATCTGAGCAAAATGTTTCTGTCAATCCTAATCCTTCAGCATGAGCCACAGAAACCCCACTTGGTTTTATCCCATGGATGCTACCAGGGCTATGGGCTTCGCTGCCTGCTCTGTCACAGGGCCCTGAACTAACTGATGTCTGAGGGCTTTAGGCAGCAAGCCAAGGAGTATCTGAAAAAAGTAGGATATTCTCTTAGTTCCCAACAGAAGCATTGCAATCAGTGTCCTGCTGAGGACTGGGAAAACTATGAACTAAGGTCTCTTAGAGCAAGAAATGCTGCACCATTCTTTATGGTCTGTGAAAGCACCTAGTAAAAAGCAGAGAACATTAAAGGTAGTGAAAACACTGTTCAGACTCTGATCTGGCCCCTTTAAACTTGTCACCTTTATGTCACAAGCTCAGTTCATGCAGGGGGTCAAGAAGAACTGCATTGTTGAGCCATCAAACCACTGGAAATTATCAAGCTTTCAGGATCTGACTGTGAGGAGCGCTGGAGCCTCTGAAGTCAGGTTGCACGAGGCAGCATCTCCTTGTCATGGCGTCATTCTAAATATGATTGCAGCTACACAGATAAGCTGGGGCTCAGACCTCAGAGAGAATGGAAGGGTAGGTACCAATAAAACACTTCTCACGTTCTGTAGTGCAACACTGTTCGGCAGTCAGGTGTTTTCATTTCCCTAGCCCAGGTTTTATCTGTTGTGTCTGGGCACGTGCTCTCTGTATATCTTACCAGGGTTCTTAAATGGTTTGTACCAGGAGCAATGCAAACTGAATTATTTATTGCACTTAATGCAATGTTCATAAACTGTTTGAGAAGTGCAGGAGTATTTGTTCAGCCAAAGGCTGAGGTTTGCAAATTATGTGGTGTTCTTTGAGGTCTTCCTTTCACAGTGAAGTGAAATTAGGAATTTTGCTCTTGAATTTGGCAGACGTAGGACACAAAGTATTGATTAGTCTTCCTGATTGGGCAGCTGAAAAATGTTAAACAGGTAGATAAAAAAACAACGAATGGCAAATGATAGTTTTCTTGCTAAAATCTTCATATATCCATTATTTTTTTTTCATGGTGTGCTGAGTAGTCCAGCTGACTAATATGGCTCCACGTGTTTTGCTTTACTTCCCCTAGCTTTCAGTGGTGGTCAGTCTGTCCACACTGGTTTCACCTGTTAGAAGGGACCACCATTTTGAAACTATTTGGAAAAGATTTGTCGATATGAACAGTCAAGGAGAAAGAACTCTCAGGTGAATGGGATGCTGTGGGTCAGTAGTAGCCAACTGTGAGCAAACAAACAGGCTGATATATCTGGACAAACTGAGCCACCTTGCAGAATAACAAGCAGATGAGTAGAATACCTTTGCTACACATGAATCACTGCTACAGTGGTTCTCTTTCATTTATTTGGCTATGTTTTCTTGCAAGCACATCTGTGCTACAGCCATTTTTCACTTCCGTTTATTTGCCAGTATGAGGTGTATATACTATATTTCAGTTGCTCAAGAAGAAAGTAATACTGAAATCCTTTATTTCATGTAGCAGAGTATACCGAGCTCTTTGAAGGTCCGTCAGTGAGACAGTTGTAGTGATCTAAGATTTCAAGGCACACTCTGCTCAAGGACACATGTTGAAATACTGTTCTTAGCCTTGAGCTTTGCTTTTACGTATTTGAGTAGGCTGCATTTTTGCTTCCTCTCAGTTTTGAAGTTGCTGATACAAGATAACCATGTCTTCTACAGTCTGTCTGTAGTTCCAGACCTTGTCAGTCTTACCAGGGAAAAGGAAATAAAGGCAACACTAGAAAGACTGAAATGAAAAGAGCTGGTTCAGCCTTCAGAAAGATCTTTGGGAATCTTCCAGCTTTCCTGCAGTGGTCCCTGTAGACCACTGCAGAAACCAGAATCATGGTTGCATGCGTTTGCCTTGATGTTTATTTCATCTGCATCACTCATGCTGCACTTCAGCTGCATATTGCTTCTGCCACAGTGTGTAGTGAGTAGGTAGGCAATCATGACCAGTTTTGGATTAGTCGGAGAGAAGCATGGCTTCTGCTATTCTCCAGGCCCTGGCTAGCCAAAAGGGTCACAAATGGAGGCAAATCTGTTCTGTGAAATCTAGGCTAGGTTATTAAAATCTAGCAGTGACATGAGTCACCATAAAGGCTTTTTCTTGAACCTGAGGGTGATTATTTTTTCCTTGGACTTGTAAATAAGCTTGAACATTGCTCTGACTTGCAACTTTCTAGTTCTTATTGTTATATCTCATTGTATCTTGCACTTTCTTTTACATCTCTCATACTTTTTACTTTCTCCCGAATGCCATTAAAGTGTTCCTGGCATGTATTTGTGTATCATTAAAGGATGTAACCCAGATACCAAGGGCACATTTATTAGCAGTTTCTCTATGCAAAACTCCAATCGTAAATATAAATACTCATCTGTTAGTTACTTTCATGCAAAAAAAGATGGTGAATGCATTAACAAAAAGCTAATTTCTCTCCCATTTGCATCATAGAGAAGAAGCTATGAAGCTGAGTTACTGTGTGGTGCTGAGTTACTGTGCAGTGGAAAAAAATATTTGGCAGCAAGAACAATAACAGTTGGAAAAAGCTTTATTAATACTGATTGATTTTACGTATTGATTATTTTATTGATTTTATTTCCTCAGTTTGGGATTGTTATGGCCTGGAAGTCTACATTTTTGGAGGAAGGAGTTCATTTCCTATGGAATACATTCTGTTGTTTTGAGATGACACCAGGTCAATGATTGCCACAAATTTAAACAATTTTCACTTTTCTTTATCTTTCCCTAGAGAAAATTACTTTTTGTAAAGATTCCTCACAAATGTTTGTGTTGTACTGAGGTTGTGATGTAGAGCACTAAGTTCACTGAATTATTGTGGCTATACCTGAAAACTAAGCCATGGCTTGAGATGTTTATTCTGACAAATCTCAGACTCATAATTTAGATTCATACTGATGACAGGCTGAAATTTAAAGAATATATTGTTCCTATTGTTCTGGAGCCTAAACTTATATTAAATGCCTTTCAAACTCAGTGGTAAAGCTTTTTTAGGTTGTATATTTGGCCTTATATTTTATGACTGAGCTTATGAGATTCTTGATGCTGGGGGTCTGTTTGTGTGAAAGAGCATGGGAAATGCCAAATTATACATGAATAAACTACAGCAGTACTTTATTACAATTAAGCTATAACATAAGAGAGCAAGGCCACCATGTAAGATAACTGTAATATCTGATACAGGTAATGAGGCACTAAAGCTGCTACAGAGTTTGATTACTTAAGGGAAATCAATTCATCAGTTTGCAAGGGCCACTGATGACAACTTGGTTTGGGAAAGCACTCAAAGCACAGACCCTATATCCAGTGAACAGTAGTCAGGCTGTTTGTATACAGAAGAAAAAAAAAAAAAAGTCTAAATCTCAGTAGTGTTTTTACTGAGCTTTTAAACAATGTAAAAATTACAAGATTATAAAAGGTTTTTGTGGATTAGTGGAGAACACCCTGAAACTCTCCAGCCATGTCCCTTTTGGGCTGGAAGAGGTAGATCCCTGTTCTGCTGCTATTAATTGTTGCTCTTTTGGCATGAAGAATTTCTTAAAAAGCTTTCAAAGCCATATGCCAGGGAGAATCAAAATTAATGTGGGATTTACAAAGTACCTCTTCTGTTGAAGCCAGGTATTTACTTTCTTACAGTCTAATCTAAAAGAGGTGACCTTTGCAAATGAAGAAATAAGGTGCATATACAATAGAGGAGACAGTGATGTCTTTTTAGTTTATGTACATTCAAAGTTCTAAAGTTTTTTTTTTCTAATAATTGTCTTCTTCAAGTTCTCTTTTCAAGAGACAGTTTAAGCAGAGTTTGTTTATCTTTTGGATTTAAATGATAGTTAGAGAAAACATGGTGAAACACATGCTTGCAATAATGAGGTAACATTATCAAAGTAATGTAAAGTGCTAAAGTATAACCTTGGCTATTTAGTCACTGTATACTTGAATATGATTGGGCTTTTCAGAGCATCTCTGCACCAATATGTTCACATGTAAGTGGAAGAATCACTGCAGGGAGACGCCTTGGCTCTCCATGACGTTTCAGACCTGAAGTTGTCTCTTCCCTGGGTATGGCTGGGACTGAATAGATGTTTCTTTCCTAAATCTTGTACAGAGAGTAACTAATTTTCCTCCCCCAAACTTTCTTCATCACACATATTACTGTATGACTACTACTACTGCCACTTAGACTGATAATGTAGTAGTGCTAGGAGATGCTTTATTTTCATTATTGCCTATATTTGCCATATTTGCCATTATTGTCTTGCTGTTCCTTCTTTTACTTTCCTCTGAAGAACTAGAACTCTGTCTATCAGTAAGGAACCAGAGCCCAGATAACTCCCCTTATCCCCTTGCCCCAGTCTTCCTTCTTTGGATTTTCCCCATGCTGTTCCCATCCACTGAATATGTGGCAGTGAAGTCTTTTTACCCTTCTGTCGCCATGCCACAGAGATTTGGATGTTGTGCTTTTCTTGCTACCCTGTGTAAGTCCACGTTTGTCTGCATCTCATGCCTGATTATTTATTTTCTCTTTACTATACTTTTTCTCCATTCATACATAAACATAGTCTGTGCCTTTTTCTGTATTATTTTACGTTTGGAGAATATTCTTTCAGGTTGTTTGATAAATCTTTGCACTTTTCTTATTGATATTCCTTCTTAACACTATTTCCACAAAGCCAACAAGAGATGAGTCTGTGAGTCTAAATGAAAACTTCACTTCTGGTTAAAGCTGTGTGCTTGCTTGAAGGCAGAAGCTGAATGATCTCTTTCAGTGTAGATCATGTCTTACTTTCTCTTTCTTACGTTCACTAACAGCGTTTCCTTGAAAAGTGGGCAGTGAGTTCTTTGAGGCAGTGCTTGTGACATACATGAAAACCATAATGTAACTGGTAAATAAGACTTATGCAGTAAGTATAAAAGTGTTTATTTGAAAAGAAAGTAAATGAAATGGAGAGGGAAGTAGTTGAGTGTATTGTATAATTGATACAATAAGGCAAGTATTTGGGAGCACTGAATTTGAACAGTGTGTAGTATTGTTTTCTGTTGAGAAAGACTTTCTTTATCTGAATAATATTTTTGCATTAGCCATATGATTTGGAATGCACACAGCAAACAATCCTGTTTTTAAGTGTCCTAGATTCAACAAGATGATTCTAATTTGTCTCTATTGGCTTTACACTGATTGGACTCATCACTAAGAGGCAGCCTAGAGTGGGGACTGAACAGGATTTAAAGGAAATTCAAACAGAGATGCTTGTGAAATGACTTAAAATTGTAATAGTGTGTGAGGCTTTTCTTGTTTTAGTAGATAATTAATTCCAGATAGTTGCTTTGTGGCAAAATCTTAGCTAGAGTCAAGGGATCCTTAAACTTAACATAGCTAGGGAAAATTGATAATAAGGTCCTCTTGACTATAAGCTGACCTAAGTCAGCTATATTAATATGACATTTACAAAGCTGTTTTTCTTACAAAATGTTCTAACTAAATCAGGTTAGCTGTGCTGCTGTCAAATAGCCAACTTTTTTCTGGCAATGAAAACACAAACTCAATGTACTTGACAGTAGAAAAACTCCATCAGATGGAGTGAGGGTGGTGGAGGTAGAAGCTAATGTTCTTATGAAGGGAGTAGAAAGTAACCCATTTGGTTCTGTGTTGAAGGGTACTTTTTCTTTTCTTTTTTTATCTTCTTTTTTTCTTCTTTTATCGATAGTTGATTCTGATTTTGTGAATATTTTCTTATGATCTCTTTCTCTGTATATATTTGTTGGGAAATTCTGACAGGGCTGAGCACAGGAACAGAACCTGCCTGGATGATTTGATTCATGATTCTGAAGAACAACATGCCAAGAATTTGTTTATAGACATTTGCATATCATCTTAATTATCTTCTGAAAAGACGTCTAAAAAAATCCCTTCTGTATCTGTAGATGTTCAAACTTCCTGTACTAAATTTTATCCTCTTTGAGAAAGAAATTTGGTGGGTTTTTTTGTTCTACATTTGTAAAATACTTACTACAGTAACTTGCTGATCTCTAGTCAGGACAATAAATACTGTGGCAGTACTCCTGAAATTTATAAAAATAATAGCAAGTTAGGAGGAGTACAAACAGTTATCTTAAAATTTCCAACGTGGTAGCATTTTAAGTAGAAGCACAAATCTGTTAGAACAAACATTACAACTCTTTTTAGCATGTGATAATAATCCTTTTCTTGGATCACCTCACTGTTTTTTTTTTTTGGAACTTATGTTTTAAATTCAGCAGCAATAAGCAACTGTCATCACAGCTTGGCAAATTTAACAATAGGATTACTGGTATGGTCCATTTTGTTTCCTGCATATCCTGCAGTAGTAGCAGTGATTCGTGCTGAAACTAAAGCACTGATGGCATGAATCCTGTGTACATGCAAAGTAAGAGATGGTGGGAATTCTCATTGTTTGTGTTCTTAGCAAGCAAACGGGCAAAGGTTGAGTTTAAGAACTACTAGAGTGGAGATTAAGAATTACTGTGGCTTTATGGTGGGATATGTAGATATATAATTTTTATCTGAAGATCTGAATAAGGAGAAATTAAATATTGTGCAGAAGACCATGTCAGGAACCTGCTACAGAGTCAGGAACTGAGCATAACTCTTCAAGTCTTATGTATGTGTTTGAATGAAGGGCATGAGTCGGTTGTGAGATCTTCATTTGATTTTGCATGTGATGTCATTTCAGTCATGGCAGAAGGTTGTGTGATAGCCATTGAATTGAAAGTGTTCCACTTTTTCAGTTGCTGCTCACCGTTTATTTGGGAATGATCTTTCTTAACTCCTCCCTTCCATGTTGATTCCAGTACCCAAGGTGTACCCAGCTGTGCAATGAAATTATAGTTTTAGAGGCTGAGTTATGAATAAGAAAGGAGAAAAAATTTTGCTAAGCAACTACTTCCACAAGAATGAATAATGTTGTGCAGCAACAAAACAAAACAAAAAGAACATAAATTGTATGCAAAATGTAATTGCTCATAGTAGTTTTTTGTAATACGTTAATTCCTTACTGTTTCTACATAAAGATTACATTAATGACATAAATAGTTAGAACAAAATGACTCTGGAAATTCTTACCTAACACCTCACATGGAGTATCGAAAACATGACTTCGTATGTGACGTTTCTAAACAATTCCAAATAATTCACTTGAATTCAGCTATATGCTAAGAAGACATTTTTAGAAAGTCATTCCCATTTAACTACTTTTGTATATTGCATATTGTTACCTACGGAAAAAATGTGTAAGATTTCTTGCTGATGATCTAAAGGATGTGAGTAAGATTTCTGGCAGATGGCTTACAGATATCATTCTGAAATATCTTATACTGACAAATAACAACGGTGTGTATAATTAGCACTCTGCAGATGGTATACAAAATGATCTGCATTGTCTTAGTGCAGAAATGCAGAAATTCTTTTTCTTTTCATTTTTATTTGAGTAATTTTGAGAGACAATTTTGAAAACATGGCTTGTACTACTATACAGAATACACCCTATCATAGCTGAGAATGGATGCCCCATCTAGTTCTCTTCATGAATAGCCCCTTAACTTTGGAGTCCTGGTCCATTTCCTGAGTGTACTGCCATAATATCAGTAATAATGACACACAGGTAGATTATATTAGAATATTGTAAAGTTTCCAAACGTTTAAAGATATGATGTCAGAGTACAATTGAGACACATGGCTTTTATTTCTCTGAAATGAATAAATTATCAGCTTTTTTCAAGTATACAATGCATTTGCAGTCTAAAAGTTCTTTCCAGCATGAATGACTGTACATGCACTTTCATGCTGCCCCAATGTTGATTCTTGATGATGCTCTTTCACCGAGATGTTGGCAAAGGCAGCTGTCAAAAAAAGTAGACTTCAGTGACCTCTTACTGTAATTATATTGTTACTACCATTTATTTGTATTATAATACCAGTAAGGAGCATTCATGTCTGATCAATACCTACTGTCTTAGGAACTGGAGAAACACAGAAAATAATTTATTTCTTCAAGGAAATTTCCACAAGTGAGCATATCCAGCTACCAAAGAGGCTGAGAGGAAACAGGAAAATGATATTTTGTCATCTTTGTGTATGACTTGTTGGATAGCTGAGGAGAATGTGAAGTTTAGAGGGAAGATGCCATAAGGGACAGTGGAAAGACAGATAGAAAGATATTCATTTTTAAAGAACTACACCACCACAAATAAATGATGGCAGGAGGGGGTCACAAAACAAATAGGGACTGGAAATAATCGTTAAATGAGTAATGAAAGATTAGAAGGAAAGTGCCCTGTATGGAATTTTTTAAAAGAAAAGAAAGAAAATTCCTTGTGATTTTTGTGATAAAGGAGTCCATAAAAGGATACAAATTAAAAAGTTGGTGTAGTTTAAATGATTGCCTTGGAACATGATCCTTCCTGCAGTGTTTGGGATGGCTATGAACAGTTATTTTTCAAAGCTAGAGTAAATGACATTGTACTAAGCAAAATGGAAGGGAAAGTATGGAAGTAATTTTTGGTAGCATAGCAGTAGCTAGACAGGATTTTACTCAAAAATTCTATGCAAGATATACTACTGAGTTTAGACAAGTGCTCAGGTAAGGCTGGGCTTTATCAACCTGAGTAACAGGTGAAATAGCAAGTTATATTGGTTGAAAAAAAGAGGGAGGGCCTGTGGAATGGATGGACCAGGAACTCCTTTTTAGGTTTTGTTGCACTTCCTGGTTAACAATCACTGAGAAATGGGCCAGGATAGCGTTTGCATAGGAGTCAAATATAAAACATACATAGGTATTTGAGGTGATGGCAAAGTGAAGATATCTGCATTTCTGATCTCACGTTAAATGGGATATGCTGTAGAAGAACTGGCTCCTTTCAGAAATAAGGGAAGTTAGATTCATGTAGGTACAACATGAGAGTCAGGAGAAAGTAGAATAAAATAACAGAAAATGGTAATACCAAGTAGAATGTATATCAAAGCACATGAAAATGGAGTTCCTATTCTAAAATCAAAACTATGTAACAGCCATTAGGGACTGGTTGGCTCTCAATAGAGCGTATGGGCAAGAAAAGCAGAAGCTAGGTAAGAAGTGGTTGAGACTGCACTATAGAAAAGAGATACCTGATAACCGGTAGCAGCAGTTTATCTAAGATCTCAGAAGTGAAAGGTCAAAGAAGCAGGTGACAAAAGAAAAGACAAATGAAGTCGTGGGTATGCAAAAATACGCTGCAATTTGAGGGGAAAAAGCAACAGGGGAGAGAGAAGAAGAAGAGCAACAAGACTGAGACATATGAAGGATTAGAGAAGAAAAGGAAATGATTAATTCTTCATCTGTTGGACAGAGAATAAAAGAGGAAAGGAAGCAAGTGAAGAAAAACAGAATATATTGTGTCAGTGCTCCCTTGAAGTAAGACACTCAGCTTCTGTGCAGAAACAGGAGTCAAAGTGAGAATGTCTATTTGAGGAGCCAGAGATGTCGAAAAGTTTGCAAGGATTTTAGAAATGAGCAACAGGATCCCCAGATGACCTGCTTCTTACAGTGAGCCCACTGGAACAGTCTAAAAGGACTGTAAATTCAATAGCCAAGTCTATTAGAACATAAACTAGAAGGAAATCTTTGAAAATGGAGAAAACTTCAGCTGAGACAGATAAAAAGAAGTTGTAAACAAAACTGCCCCTCTCTGCTCTGCTCAGGCAGGGTGATAGTCTTCTTTCATTCTTGCTTCTTATCAACTTGGATTTCTTCCTCAGAGAGCTCTATGCAGGTTTGTCAATGTCTCTTTCTTCCCTTTGCATCTGAGCCACAGTTGTGAGGCTGTTACAGGTAACATTAGTATTTGCTGGCTTCTGAGGAACTGGTTATCCTGGGCTGCTAGGATCTCTGTGCTGACCTCTTGTACTTCCTTTATTCACATCTTGGACTACACTTAAGCAGGCTGGATATTTGATTTCCCTTACCTCTACACTTCCTACCAGAAGGTCCACCTGACCCAATTGTACACTGATTGAAGATAAATACGTGCAACAATAGCAAAGCAATTGCATGATGACATAGAATTTAATTCAAGTGAAAGAGATTTGCTTAATGAGCTAAATGCTGTTGGGACAAATCCATAGTAGATGTCTGGTCTTGCTTTCTTCAGTAAGAAGTGTTAAGAATGCAGGGTGAGGAAGCATGCAAAGTCAGCAAAGGAGAGCAAGGCGTTCAAGCAGCAAGCAATGAAAGAGAATTTGAACAGACGTTACAGTATGTATATAGGATCTGAGGTGAGGGCAGAAAGTTCTAAAAGGGAGAGAGACTGCATATTTGAGTAAGAAGAGCAATGTTAGATGAAGCTGAAATGTCTGTTATTGTTGGCTGTCTGATGTTGAACACCTGTACTACAGATCTCATAAGCCTACAGCCATACTTTATTACCTTTCTCTGTACTCACCTTATTTTATTTTGTTTGTCATCAGTCAGGACAAGATAATGACATGCATTTCAGCAGTAATGAAATCCATTTTGGAAACAAAACAAAACCAAAGTGCATGATACAGCTGTGTTCAACTTGCATGTAAAAAGGCACCTGGTGTTGGAGTCCCACAGAGACTGGAAGGTGAGGAAGACCCTAGGAAAAACCCCTTGAAAAACTGTTGCATGCATGCATCTGGAGAAGAGAGATGGTTTGGCAGGAAACAGCATGTTAGATGTAAATTATAGCAGTCTGGTTTCCATAGCAGGTTCGAAAAACCTGATTGATTCACCTCCATACAGCCCAGCACGCAGTCAGAGGCTATATTTTAATACTCCTTTGTAGCTTCCTGCTGCTACAGTTATACCCACCTCCATGATATGAGATCAGTTGGAGTTATTGCTCACTGAGAGTGAAATGAACACTTAGAGACTGAGGATTTTTTTTTCTTTTTTAATGCCTAGATCAATTGTGCACATCTTTTTTGCTATTACTCTTAACAAGGATGAGTACTCTTGTGTTGATTTTGGCAGTTAGTGACACTTTAGAGACCTGTCAGAACAGCACACGCAAGGAAATACCCTCTCTCAGCTCTTACGCTCAGATTTTCTGTAAAATCTTGGGCCATTACAGTCTATAGATATTAGCATCTCTTTAGTCAATCATACCTGTTGCTCAGCCTCTCATTGAATTCAGGTGGTTAGCTTTGTTTTTTCTGTATCTGACTGTGTTAAAGGTAATCTGCACCATTATTTACAATGGATTTACTCTGAGCAGTGAGTAGAATTAACAAGAGGACTAAGAAGTGCTTTGGGGTCCAAGAATCTATGGGAAATGCTTACGTGAATTTGAATAATGTTGGATTATCAAATACACTTTTGAGATTTACTCAGTGATATTTTCTCAGTTTGTGGTGCATTACATTATAGAGTGATAAAATGAACATCTGCAAATGTTCCTTGAGTTGTGTTAGATATATTGGGCTACTACAGCTTGATGGAGGTTGAACAACTACAGTTCTTGTCTCTACTTGCAGATGGTCCATTTAAAGCTTCCAGGAGACTGCCAATTAACTGAATTCATGATGTGGCTGGTTAAACTGGTTTTGTGTGCAATTTATATGGAACTGATAGTCTTGATTCAGAAACAACCATCATAATAGCATGACTATTCCTTTGTGGACTGCAAAACAAATGTTAAAATACCTCAGAACTATGTACAACAAAATAGAAATAGTTGGCATTTTAAAAAAAGTTTATAAATGTACTGGAACGCAGTACAAGCCAAAGTGATGATTTAATCTATTATATTGAGATGTTGTCTTAAAAATTTGAAAGACATTAGAGAAGAAGGTTAAGTTTCACTTTGGTACATTAAATCTCTTGCTTGTGTTTCTTTTACTGAGTTCTCGGTGTTTGTAGTAATAGTATCGAGACTAGGAAGATTTCCTAGTTTCTAACATGGAAGAAAGTGATAGAAACTTTCTTTGACTGGGGAGTGTCATAGGCAAAATAAAGTGTCAATTACATATGGATGAATGGCTGTCAATGTTAAAAATTGAGCTTATGAACTTCCAAGGAGAAACTTAGTACTTGCTTGCTGCAACCACTGTGGGCTGATTTTAAGGTCTGACAAACGTAAGGCTGTGGTGAGGAGTGAGCAAGTCTGAAAAATATTCAAGTAGAAACATTAACCATGTTAATTGTTCAATAAACCCTGCTTTTTTTTTTTTTTTTTTTTTTTTTAAGAATCCATTGTGGATGTGGCTGGTTTTTTTTGTTTGATTGGTTTTGTTTGTTTTTTGTTTTGTTCTGTTTTTCTGTCTTGCCAGCAACATGGAGAAATCTTTAAACATGAATTTACCTAATACGTGAATTCTTAACCATAATTTGCTCACGGGCAGACGAGCACAAGTACTAAAGGACTCATGAATTTAGCCACTTCCGAACATCCCAAAGGATTATTTTCTTATACTTGTGACTTTTCTTACCACCCAACTGCCCAGAGGATGTACCATGAAGTACAAGAGCACCTGCAAGGTTTAAGGTAATATTCCATCTTTGACAGTAACAGCAACAGCGCTGTCAGCTCCTGATTTTCTCCTCTGTACTGGGTGGCAGCAGCAGTTGATATAATTGATGTTGAAAGATGTCACTGGCATGTGGCCTTCTTTCTAATGGCTTGCACATAGTCTGCGGGAAACATCAGTTCTCCTTCATTTTGTACAGACAGCCCTGAATGTTCAAACACTTTACACTGCCTTGTGAGAAGAACTCAACTGGGCCATGCAAAGAGTAAATATTAGAGAAAGTCTGGGATCCTAACGCTGGCAACTTCTGAGTGTTGATATAGAGTTTGACTGTGTGCAGGCTTCGGGATTTGGTTCAAGTTTCTCTGAAGAATATCTTAGTGTATGAGAGTGAGAACTTAAAACCAAATGGAGGAGGAAATCTTACAAGTATTTACTTTCAGCAATCCTAACTCCTATCTGTATTACTTTGTAGTTAATGAAGAGTAATTCCTCTGACTTCAGTGGAACTTTTCCTAATCTGAGTGTCTGAAGGAGTGTTGTCTCACATACAAAGACCTCATTATACACTTGACAGCACTGGTATTTCTTTTGCTTTGTTACACCTATAGGTCTTTGCAGTTTCTTCTTTTCAGTTTGCAAAAGTCATTCACTCTCAACTGTTTGTGTCTTATGCTGCTGTGTCACAAATGTGTGGATTTGTATATTATTAAAAAGCCTGAGAATGCAAGTTAGGACTTATGCTCCAGTGATTGAAAGTACAGATCTGAAGACAGATTCTAAACAGAGAAAAGGAGAAAATTCTTCCAAATGGCCATATTAGATAAGAAGTCAAGAGGAATAGGAATAAAAATGGAACTGCCACAAGAGGCTGAGAGAGACTTTGGAAGATATATTGATAGGAAAAAGCAAAAGATTCTTCAGCCTTGAAAGCAAACAAAAACCATAGACACAAAAAAACCCCAACATAAGGAGCAATGAGTGAAGAATGGTTTGGTACACAGTGAGAGAGAGAGAAAGCATAATCCAAGCATAGCTAGGAATCAAAATTTGTATTGGAATTTCACAGGCCTGTGATGTTGACCATTACAGCAAGGGCAAGATGGCTAAGAGAAGTGAAGTTATATAGGTAGAAATTACCGCTTCCTAAATGGGAACCTGAAGAACATTATCTTTTCAAGCCTGGAGACCAACTAATCTCCGTCCCATATTGCTGAAAGGGCTGGCACATGAAACTGCAAGACTGCTGGTGAATATTTTTAATAAACCTCAGGGGAGAGGGGATATGAATACCGAATAGCAAACGTACTACCTTTATTTAAGAACAGGGAGAAAAAGTGATGAGGGAAAGGACAGGCCATTAATCTCCCCTCAGTTGCATGCATGGCTTAAAACAAAGCTTGAAGGAAGGACTAATTAAGACACATGAGAAAATGGGCAATGGATTTAAGCATAGCCTGGATTTACCACGCATAATCTAAAGAAAAGGCAGGCACCTGGCATTTTTGTCTCCAAGTAAAGTGCTCTAAAATTTGAGAGTGCTTCTAAGTACATTCTCTCTGGAGAAGATTCCTAATTATTACCCCTTAGAGGCTCAGGCTTCACAGTGTTTGTGCTCAGTGTTTCCCTATAGATTTCCCTAAAATTTCCTGCTGAACAAAGTGATTTTCAGTCGTCATTTAAGACACAGTTACAGTTTCCTCTCTGCATACCAAACACCAAAAGCTAGATGAAAAGCTGTGGCTTACTTTGATGTTAAGATGTTTTATATGATTTTTACTACTCTCTCTCTCTCTTTTTTTTTTTTTTTTTTAATATTGATAATTGCTTTGTGTGCCTGCAGTTGAGTGTCCTCTCAAAAGAGAGGTAGTGTGTACTGAACTAGCCAAAACATTCAGAGCAGCTTAACTTTACTTCAAAGCAAAACCACAGCATTTATAATTTTTGAAATGCTTCTTAGGAGCAGCCTTCAAACTACATCATTACGAACAATCAGTCAAGTAAACAAACAGAAGAGAACATTTTTTTTTTCTGTAAATGTAATGCAATTTAATTGAAGTATCCTAGAATTACTTAGAAAATTTTTAAATGATGGACATTTTTATGACTCTTTTGTTGTGTTTAGAGAGAGCCTAAGGAAAAGTCAACTTGCATTAAGTGCTGACTCAGCCTGCTTCCATTCTTCAGCTCTCTTGTGTATTTCTATCTTTGCTATATCCGTAGTGCACTGGGGCAACATTGGCTGAAGCATGTTTGGTAGCCCTGGATTTCACACTGAATCATATGTGATTTTTCTTTAAATTGCTAGATCTGTATGCAACAGTAACTGTATAGACTGATAGAAATATGTGGAAAGTAGAGTGAACCGAATGCTTCTTGTAAATTGCTGTAATGAGCAAAATATGCTTAAAGTGCGTTTTCTTTAAAAATTACTTTATACTTTTTCCTCTCTATATAAATGATCCTAGTACATTTTGAGCTGCTTAGGATATTGCCTCAGAGATCTTTATAGCCATTACAGTTTTTGATTCTAAAACACTTCTGATCAGCTGTAAGTTGTCTTACATTCTGTTGAGAAACAGGAATGATATTCTTGCTTGGAGCTAGGGAAAATACCAGCCAGTGGTCTTCATCTTCTGTCTACCTTAAAATGTGCAAAGACTTCCGGAGAGGCTTTCAGAAGGGTTTGCATATGATACTCCGATGTATTAGGTAGGCATGGCTTTAAAATCTAACTCTGGCTACATGCAGAAAACTAAATACCAAGGAACAGGACTGATACTTACCAAAGGCCCTGCAGAAATAACTGTTTGTCTGGTCTCTCAAAACATCTCCCAGTAAGGAAGACTGAGAGTGAATGTGTATCAGGCACTTAAATAAGGGTCATCACTATGAAGTGGATGAAAAAACTAAACCAGAAGAAATATGGAAGATGGAAGGATCCATTATTAGAGTTTAATCATATCACCCTCAGAAGTCAATTTCAAAAGTTTCAATACATTTAGGCATATGAAGAAGTCTGAGACTGATGTCAAGTTCGGATCAATATTTGCTTATCTCCTCAATTTTACAACCTTCTTATTCAGTCTAGACTTTACTGTATTTTGCTTGCCTGATGTTTTCTAAATCGGAGTGAAAGTATATCCTTATCAACTTGGGAGATGTCCATATACAAACCAAATCTTACTTTGAGCTAAATTCTGCCCAGATTAAAAAATTAAAATGGCAGCCAATATTTTCTGTCATTATATCAAGTGCTTAGGATGATTGGCAGCAAAATTTAAAGCACATCATTATGCACTAGTTAGACAACTCAGTAGTAATAATCTGTAAATTGATAAGATGGCTCCTAAATTAATTCTGAGTTTAGAGATATTAATAATTTTAGCAATATGTAAAATATTTAAGGTGGAAAAAGGGGATGAAAGCACAGTATTACCATTTGTGGTGAGTTGACTCTGGATAGAAGCCAAGCACCCACACTGCCATTTGCTCACTCCCCAGATAGCAGGCAGGACAGGGGAGAGAACAGAAAGTGAGAAATCTCATTGGTCAACATAAAAACAGTGTAATATTTTAAGGAAAGAGAGGAAATACATAGCAGATTTCCAGACCCAGTGAGTAGGACAAATGGCCTCATATGCTTTGGTTTTAGTTTGTGACCTTTGTGGATTACAAATAAACGTATGAAAATGAATGATATTTGAAATTGAATTTTTACATCTAATTATTAGTAAATTATTTTCTTCAAAAAATCTAGAAGAAATATGGATCATACTGTGCCAAAATCTATTGAAATTAATCCACAGGGGAGATATAAGGATGCAAATTAAATTTTCCCTATAGTTGCAGTTGTGGTATAGTGTAGCTGCATATCAGTGCAGTATCTGTATACAGACTTCATGTGCTAAACTTAGTACTCTGGGTAATCCAGGATCTTATTGATATAGATGTATTTGCCTAGATATGACAAGCAACTTGCTTAAGACCACAGACTGACCTGAGATGGGGTGACTTCTGACTTGCAGCCGCTGTCTCAAAAAAGTATTAGACCATTTGCTACAACAGGTAAGAATTTGAATAAGTCCTAGAAATTCCCTCAGGCAGCTCCTGCTGTGTCTAGAGCTATTTGTATTTATCACCATACCAAAGATAATCAACACAGGAACTGAATGGAGAGCGTGGCCATACCAGAGAATCTAAGTGGTTTTTATTGTAGAACTGACCAAAGTGGACATAGAAATTATATTTGCAACTAATCAGTAGAAACCATTTTTGTAAATGCAGAAATGATCACATAAGAAAGTTTTTTGTATGTACTGAGGCAGATATGAGAATCTATGTCTGGGTAACAAAAGCAGTGTAGCAGCATAGTCGTACTGGAGCAGTCAGGTAGCACTAAGCCAGCTGCATGTAAGAAATATGCCAAAAGCAGTTCATGGAGTCTATCTCAGGTCACACAAACTCACTGTTGGAAGAAAATTTGTGAATGAGTCTCTCTTTGTAAGGCTGCTCTGAACGTAATGCCTCCTATTTATTTCCATGGAAACTACAACAGACACAAAGAGCACAATAAAACTATTTGGTAGAGCAAATGTTCAGCTACAAAACACTCTTTTTCAACACAGTCACCTTCATTAGCTGTGCATTTTTTTGCTAGTGATGATCAAAAGCCTTGCACTTGTAAAAATCTGCACCAGTAGAGGTGACCCAGGGTTGCCACTGCTGAAATGCATCTCACTGTGCTCACATCCACTGTTTGAACTCCATAAACATTCAGCAAGCATTCATGAATGTCAGTGGGTGCCATTTTGTATGTATGGAGGAATTCAGTTACAGTTTTGCTTCATATGCACTTCCATGTCAGACACCATTTTGTCAGACTGCCCCTCTACTGACATCTGTCACATGGCAAGAAAATGTAATGGAATATTTGTGGGGAGGTTCAAACTCTACTGCCATATCACCAGTGTCCACCTCTGTCATTGTGTGCCAACATGATAAGATACGTTACTCTCAGAGTAGCCACATCCATCCTGTTCAAGAAATTTGACTGTGCACAGTTTCCTAGTGCAACAGTTTCAATAATGTAGGCCTATTTTTGCTTTAAAAAAAAAAAAGATAAAACTTTGTGTTCATGTATGTGACATTACTGATAGGAATGGCATTAAAATCCATCACAATGATGTGGGTTTTTTGTTGTTGTTGTTGTTAAGATACTGAAAGCTTTTTGGTTGTAGAAATATTTACCCATGCTGGTATTAATCATTTGACTAGATGCATGGCTAGTATCAGTGGAAGAATAATCAATGTTTCTTGAATCCCTACGGTTCCAATGGCTATTCTGAAACTGAATTACCTAATAGAATTTGCAGAATAAAATTTACTTCATTTCATTCTAAAAATCACATTCTATCATCCTTCAGGTATCCCACTGAGTAAGAAGGATTTTATTAGTAGCTAAGCCCTCAGAGAATGATGATTAGTCTTTGTGTGCTAACCCCCTTCAAAACATGGGTGATGGATAGCTGGAGAAACTGTGAGAAGGAGGCTTGTTTTTTTTGCTGGAATTATTCTGAAAACAAAGCCAAAAAGACATTAGGAGAGTATTAAAGAACAGAAGAAAGTGGAAAGTGAATACCAGAACCAACTGAGTACAAATCCAAATCAGACCCACAAATTTATTAAACTAAAGAAAGAAGTTAAACAAAATTGTTTCATGTGCTTATTTTAGCACTAATTTCACTGGTAACAAAGTAGAGAAATATTGCTTATTTATAGACAGTAATTTGGTTGATATTACCAGTATTAGTACTAATGAATCCTGAGGAGGAGGTTTTTATTACAGGAGTAAAAACAGTGATCATGGTGTACCAAGCTGAAAAAAAAAATGGAAGAGGAAGTGGCAAACTGTGCATATCCTGTTGCTAAGTGACTGACACCTTATTGATAAATTGTGTTCAATTTGTGGCAGTTTCCAAATGCTGAAACTGCTATTAGTCATAGCTAAATTCATTAGCCATGAATTTGGGTAGAAAAAGATAGGAATGATAACTAGAATTAGTTGGGAACATGTCAGTAAATGTTTGCAAATTGGTAACCAAACCAACAGTCTAAATACTCAACATGAAAAGTGTGTGCATTAGAGAAAAATATCCTGACGAGAGAGGATATGAAAGCAAGGTTAATATCTTATTTCTCTCACCGATGGACAGATATTAGCCATTTTAAACATGTCAAAATCTTTGCTTACATAAATAGAAAAACAGAAGCCTGAATTGGTTAAATAACTTTGTGGACACATCACTAATATATTAGCCTAAAAATATATAAATAAAAATCTTGAGACGCTTCCTCACAAATCCAGTTTTTCATTGGTTTACATAGCATGATGTGTACGGACCCCTGTGCTTTACCGAGTCTGCTTTCAAATGGATACTGAAGTCTCATTTTTCACGGAAAAGGAAAGAGAGCTGCAACTCAGCAGTTTCTTAAACAGAAACTGATAAAAGGAATATATTTTGTAGCTGTAGACCTAAATAACTTGTGAAGAGCTTTTATGGATCATAGATGTTGATTTTTCAGGAAGTTTTTTTTAAAAAATCCCTATAATAAAAGAAAACAAGTACACAACATTTAGATATACTAAAACAGACTGATACTTCTTGGCCTGTCAATCTGGTGCTAAACCTGGACAAAACTATGCTAGATACATTCTGTTCTGTGTGGTGCAGTTGACACGGTAGAAGGAAGGGATGCCATTCAGAGGGACCTCAACAGATTCAAAAGGTGGGCCCGGGTGAACCTGATGAGTTTCAACACAGCAAAGTGCAAGGTTTTGCACTTAGGCTGGAGGAATCCTGGGCATCCATACAGACTGGAAGGAGCGGTCCTTGAGAGCAGCTCTGCAGAGAAGGACCTGGGGGTCCTGATGGACGAAAAACTGAACACGAGCCAGCAGTGTGCTCTTGCAGCTCAGAAAGCAAATGGTATCCTGGGCTCCATCAGAAGAGGGGTGGCCAGGAGGGACAGGGAGGTGATTGTCCCCCTCTACTCTGCTCTTATGAGGCACCATCTGGAGTACTGTGGCCAGGTCTGGAGCCCCCAGTACAAGAAAGACAGAGAATTGTTGGAAAGGGTCCAGAGGAGGGCCACAAAGATGATCAGGGGGCTGGAGCACCTCCTCTACGAAGACAGGCTGAGG
>JAOWBP010001760.1:11388563-11402198 GCA_028571105.1 Tragopan temminckii | reverse complement strand
TGTGTGGGAAGGGGAAATCAATGCACTACCACATGTGGATGTATGACTGTGTATGGGCATGGTTAGGTCATGGCCTGAACCAGTGACTGAGCACCTGATGAAAAGGTGGAGGCAGCCATGGGAGCACAGGTGAGAGCAGTTCTTTGAGGCCACCCCTTCCTAACCTCATTTAAGGGTTGGAAGCCACAAGGGAAGCATCTCTACTTGGAGATGGCCTCCTTTGGAGTGTTCAGAGAGCCTTGCAAGCCCTAATCCTCAGAAAGGGGTAAGCAATACCTTGTTTTAAACACAAGAAAGGTAATGGTCACAATCCAGAAATAAACAACTGTATCTGCTGCTGCCTGTCCTTATGAACTACAGCATAGGTCTAAGGAGGTGGGGCTAGAGACAGATACAGCAATAATGCAGCTCAGTCAAGGAGCAGGGATATGGCCTGAACTTAACTAGAGCTTCTGGAGCACCTCTGCTATGAAGATGGTCTGGGGAAGCTGGGGCTGTTCAGCCTGGAGAAGGCTCTGAGGTGACCTGATAATGGCCCTTTTGATATGTAATTCTTTACAGAGAGAGTGGTGAGGTGCTGGAACAGGCTGCCCAGAGAGGCTGTGGATGCTCCATCCCTGGAAGTGTTCAAGACCGGGTTGGATGGGGCCCTGAGCAGCCTGGTCTAGTATTAAATGTGGAGGTTGGTGGCCCTGCATGTGGCAGGGGGGTTGGAGATTAATGATGCTTGAGGTCCCTTCCAACACTGGCCATTCTGTGATTTTTTTGAAAGGGACCATAGGTCCCACCCAACTTCTGTGGTCCTGTGCCTGTGGACTAAGGTTTGATTGTCAGCCTCACCCAGGGTGAGGCTATTTGGGGTGCTTAAGGGTCTACCACTCCACATGGGGCTCTAGCACTGTTTGCTTACACTGTCTATTTACATGTACATGTGTAGAGAAATAGTCATTTGACTATTTGTTACTGATTTTATGATTCCATTTGAGGAAAGATTTTTTTTAAAATGAGCTAAATAAATTCCAATTCTTACTTTGTGAACAGAGGATGTATAGTTTAGCTGGCTGTTTCTCAGGCACTGCCTTAACCTCCTCCCCTGGGGCCCACTGCTACTGTCCCTGACTAGAACCGTACCAGCAGGATCAGTGCTGGGGCCAGGCAGAATGGCTCAGCATGACTCTGGGTGAAAGAAATGTGTGGAATATGAAGTGTAGGGGAACACTGAATCTATGGATTTGGTTAGGACAGGAAATAATACTTGAGGTCAGGTGGAAAGAAGAGGGTGTATTCAGTGTGGAAGTGTTAATTTAGCTTGTAATTATAGTGGGTATGTTTTGTACTGATTCTTGCTCTTTGATTTATTATTTGCAGTTACAAGGTGCAGTTAACAATTCTAGGTTATTCTGTGTGAATAATTTGAACCAGAGCAATGGGGTCTCCTTTGTGGAGCATGATGAAATAGGTAATTACATAGGTCATCTATACTACAAAGAACAATATACAAACAAGGAAGGAACAAAGCCATTATTGTTATCACTAGTACAATGTAATCCTTCCAACAAATAATTTTTAGCTTTCACCTACCCCTCTTGAGGCTTAAGCTAATTGCTGTATTAACAGTCTGAAGAGCAAGTTCAAAGGCTAGTTCTTATACAGCTGGTTCTACAGGGAAGGAATAACAAGAAAACTCAAAGCCAAGGAAAGAAAAGTTCTGGGATTACATTGCCATTAGCTCTTGACAATAAGAGGTTTTGGTCAATTCTCAAATTAGTTACTCTGGCGGTTTACTGCTAGCTTCCTTTTTGATTTGTCGACTATTTCCAGCAACCCATAAATTTGCTGTCCTCTTGCACAGTCACATGAAGACAGGTTGCTGCTTATTTTCAGCCCTCCAATAAGTATCTGCTGAGCTTTAGCACCCTAAAATTTAACAGGAGTTTTGCCAATTTATGAAGCAAGAAATCCACGTAGGGACAATATATGCTGCAAAAATAAGGAAGCAAAGAAAATCTACAGCAGAAGTAGTAATGACCCAAAGAAGAGCGTATGGTAAACTGTAGCCTTAAAGTAGCTGATGTTGTGATGACTTTCTCAGCACCATGGTTCTGCTGAGGGTTTCAGGATGCGGGGAATAAATATGTAAATATTTATATTTATATTAAATATGTACATGTGGCACTCAGATTCAGTGTTCTCATTCACTCTTGACATGCGGAGAAAGCATTCCCCAGAAACCTAGCACCATCTTCCTGGTAATGAAAGATTTTGTTTGGAAATGGTAATACACCACTGACATGATCAGCAGTTGTATGTACTTTGATTTAAATTAATTTAGGAAAATGTAAAGGCTGTGGTAACTTGGGAGCTATGTTGGACTCTTGGATAAACACCATTTAGAATTTGTAGGAGTTACTTTGATTAAAAAAACTATTTATACAGGTTAATATGTGTTTTATTTTGGTGCCTATTCTATCTGCAGACTGTTTACTTGGTAACTCTCTAATGCTTTCCAGACATTCTAGGCTACAAAGTATAGTATATTCTCATTTGATCTCTGACCCAGATTTAAGACAGATGATGGTGATAATGGATTTAAATAATCTAACATTAGTGATTTGAATGATGAAATGCCTGACCTACTTCTTAGAGTCAGAAGAATTATGCAAAAGATTCCTAAGATGTTGAACCTGTTGTGTTTCTGCCTTTCTGTTGAGGGAGAGAAGTAAATACGCATGCAGTAGTAGTTTTCTTCTTTGAAAAAAAAAAAAAAATTTGTTCCACAGGACTGTTGGCATTGTACTTAAAGCTTTAATTCAAAGTGATCTAAGCTAGGTGAGGGGAAAGTCTTGCTCGTAACTGACTTCTGCTTTGTCTTTGGTGCATTATAGAATGAGGATGGAGCAGTTCTAGGGCTGTTGACATGTCTAATGATGAATTTCCTCAGCATGGATCCAGGTATTCAAGAAGATCCAGGTGAAAGGAATGCCGCCTGTGCTGGTATTTCTGATGGGTGCCAGTCCTTTGCTGTGAACTTCCATTTTTCTGGCAGCATTCTTCCTAGTGATGGTTCTTAGAGTCCTGTGACACAGCTTAGGAGTAGGCTGTTCACTATCTGATAATCATCCTTGACACTACAAAACTTAGTGAAGTCATCTGTCCTCCAAGACAGGACGGCCGAGAAGACATCTATGAATATGGCTTATTAGATAACTAATTAAAGGTCAGAAGGAGGGAGGAAGTAATGGAGAAATACAAGTTTCTTTTTTGTGTCCTACACTTCTTTGTCTTACGTATGCAGGAAGGAAGCTGTATGTGTTGGGTTGTTACCAAGTTGAAGGAAATTGCATATTATGGGAAATTGATTGGCCTTCATTGTCTCTTGGTATATCTTATACACCTTAATGCTTTCTTTGGCATTGCCTCTAGTGTGAAATGCAGACTTTGTGCGGGGTAGCTGGAAAGCCAGAATGCATCCTCATTTGGATTTTTAGGCTTTGTTTTTGCCCATATATTCACAAAAACATTCAGTAATGACCACGATAGAGCTGATCAAATGTAAAAAGGCTAGTTAACTCTTTAATGAAAAAAGAAACTAAAACTCTTTTCACAATTACATAAATCTGATAAATTTCTTCTCTGACAGAAGTTACCAAGAACATTCATCCAATGTGGTGTGCTTCTGTGCTTCTCTTTTGTAAGTATGTGCATGTGGGCACCAATGAATCAGTGAAAGGAGGACACTAGTGGTCAGTAGTCTAGGTTTTCAATCTATCCTACTCCTTACTATGCACTCCATTTAGCTGTAGAAAAGAGCATCCTTTTTACTTCCAGATAACTTTGGAAAGTTTCATTTTTACCCTGGTTATGTAAGAAATTGCTTGGGAAATGCCTAGCAATTCTTGGTATTTCCAGTCAGCCCAACCTCTTTGAGGCTTTGACCTCATGCAGGTTTGATTTCATAGCCTTCTTGTTCTTGTTCCCTTTAGCTAGTGCCATTTGGTTATTTTTCTGTCTACTGCTCTTCTCATTGACCAAACTCATTTTGGACTAATTGTGATGGCACAAAATGAAGGCCTATTAAGGGACCCCATAGATGATTCTTCCTTTAAATGACTGTTATGCAATTGGTGTTGTGTATGTGAAAGATACAAGGAAAACATTCTTTGTGCTGTTTAAATGTGCAGTTAGTGAAGGAAAGAACTCTTTCCAAAAGGGAAAAAAGTCAGCCTATCACAAAAGCCTCCTTTACTCCTTTTGCAGATGATGATATGTAAGGAATCAACAAATATTTATCTACCATAATTAGCAGGTACTAATTTCTATCATTTTAAGCAGTCATTACTTTGCTTATTCCCTCTATCAAGATGATCAGACAAATCCCAGCAGCTCTTGCTGTTCCTTCTTAAGGCTGTGTCAACATCCAGTGATGAGACTCCAAAGGCGCAGTCTCTTCCAGGATGCAATTATATTAAAAATAACCCACACAGTTTCCTCTTAATGAGCGATGTTGTTGTTGACACAGCGGCTGGAACTCTTTTTTCAGTGCATAGCACTGAGAGAAGTTTTCTTGCAAGAGGTGTGATGCCAGACTTCTGCCAACTGGAACATCCTGAGCTGCCTCACACCATGCTGAAATCTCAGAATGCACTTATTGATGATTGTCTGATCAGTATGGCTTCATGCTTGCTGCTGATACTACCTGTGGGATTTGCAACCCCCATAATAGAGAAGATATAAGAGATGCCAAATGAGAAAAGAATGAAGCTTAAGCCAGCATCAGTTAAACAAAAGGACAAATCTCACCCTGACAGCTTTTTTTGCTGTGAGAAAACAAAGCAGTTGCTTAACTGCGTAGCTGTCAAGTGATGTACTGTATAGCTACCAAAATAGTTCTGTAGCTTTCTGAGGCTCACCAGAGAGGATGACATGTCATAGCATGTGCTGAAGCAGTAAGGCACTTGCTGCACTGAACTCTGCTATTAAGCACTGAACTGTGAAGTTGGTGAACACATCTGATGCCTCATGCTGGCTGATGAGGTTAAGAGCACAGAAGGAATGTGGAGGCTGTGATGCCCCTTGCTGTGGGCTGTCAGTCACATGCCATAGCTGTGTTTCTGTGGCATCAATGTGGCTGCAGGCATGCCAACTCCTTCCGAAGCCCAGCTCTGACACAGAGGTGGATGGTGGAATTTCTTTTATTTCTCACTTTGAAACACCACATGGCTTGGTCAAGGCTCCTCATGTTGTATGACTCTCTCATTGCTTGTCATGCTCCTGGATTTGAAGTTTTTTATTAAAAAAAAAACTACCTCCAGCTTTTCAGACTGAAATAAATTTGAAACAATGCACTATGCATTTCAGCCTGCCTGAAGTTCTAGAAATTGTATCTGAAATCCTGTTTATTTTAACTCTGACTCAGACAGTGTTGCTTGAGGTGTCTGCATTTACCATAAAATCTATAACCTTTCCAGGAGAAGCATCAGACTGCCTTTACTGGCTTTACAGCAAGATCAGTGTGGTACTTAATATCACTTTTCCTTGAATGAAGCCTTTCCCTGTGTAGGTTTAGTTACTTTAGTCTGCACCTGGGGGTTGCCCTTTGTTATCCTTTTAACTTTAAGTTTCTCTACTGTTTCCTCCACAATATTTGCCATATTTCCTATGCGCTCAAATCCTCTCCTGGCAACTTTTGAAGGTGTAGAATTCCCATCCTCTCTCCTGAAAAATGGTAATAAGGATCGTTGCCTGTTGCCTTCAAATGGAAGATGGGGTGAGCCAGGGCAGGAGAGGACTGCTGTAGGTGGACTGAGGCATGGTGCTGTGGGAAGGGGCTGCCTCATGGTTTGGGAGGGCAAGGGTTGCATCAACCTGGTAGCACTCCTGGTACCTCTTCAGCATCCTCCTCCTCAGCCCTTTCTCTGCTTGGGGTTGCTTGCTGTAGATGAGGAATTGTAGAGATGCTGAGTGTTACTTTGCCAGGACTATGCGGGATTTATACCTGTGTGCAGGGAAGAGAACTCTTGCATCATGAATGCAGTTGGTGATGTTTCCTTGAATTCTGTGTTGAGTGTGTTTTTCAACCCTAGTGTCAGGTTCTTTTGGAACTTCTTTAATGGGAAAACTTGATTATCGTAGCATTCTTTCTGGAAACTTAACAGCAACATATGTACATTATGTATCTATATACACTTCGGTGTTATCTACTGGTGGGGCAACATTGCTTTTGGTACTACGTAATCTTCTGTTTCATATTGCAGTGTGTACACTGCAGAGCTGTACTGTGACGTACGTAAGGCCACACAGCATCTTGTAAATCAGATTATGTAGAACCAAACATGGAAGTGGAAACATCCTGAATCTCAGACTCAAGTTTATAAATCTGTTCTTGTTAATGGCATTGATATTGACATCTCTGTATTTTAATTAGTTTAGAATGGTTCATCTACATGTATGGCTGACACAATCAAACCTTCAAACAGAGCTAAATGTCTGTCTGCCATGTGTGAAATTTGCAACTTATTTAATTACAGATTTTTTAACCTGTACTTGGTTATCTATATCTAACCTCAGTTTTATTCATTCTTATGAGAGCTCTGATTAGTGACTCAGATTGTCATCAGTATAATACTGCCAATTACAATTTATTCTTAAAAGAATTCAGGTAGTAAGTCAGGTTTCTTCAAGAAATAGATTGACTAAAGGTTTCTGTAGCATAGATGTTATAACAGTGTATGTATAATGCCTTTGGTCTACCTCAGCCTTGCCTTATTGTCCCTAATGAAAGCTAAGTGAAACCGTTGTGAATCAGGCTTTCAAAACAAGTGTATTTGTTTAGGGAGAGTGGTGGGAGAAGTATGCTGAGAAACATAATGGCTGTTACAATGTTTTAATATGCCCTTGTAATAATGCATTGTAATGCATGTAATAACTGCAGTAATTGAGGTTATTTCCAGGATCAGACAGTCTAATCCCTCAAAAGATTTTTGGGGAAAGGGAGGTGGAAGTAGGTGAGAGGGGCTATGCTGATATGAATGACAATTGCTAGAGATTTAAGTGTTGGATTTGAAATTATCTAAGGGGATAAACTTGTGTATCTATTCTTATTATTAGGTAAATTGTATTATAGGTACCAGTCTGTCTTTCTGGTGACAACATGACAGAAGATGTTTTTCAGCTGTTGTGGAATGCACAGAACAGCACATCACACTGCTGTGGTTCTTTTTCTTCTTCCTGTGTACTAACACTACTTTTCTTGTCCCACTGATACCAATGTTTGTTCAGGACTCTGCCTGGGAGGCTGGGGGAGACCTTGCAGAAAGGGGAATGTGTTCTGAATTGCAGGTGAACAGACTTATTGATGAATTGATGGAGCAAGTGGGAGGTCAGGCTTGTGACTGCTTGTTTGGGAATTGTTGAGTCATGGCCTGAACCACTGATTGAGCACTAGAGAGAGGACCTGGTCAGCCCTGGGAGCACAGGTGAAGGCAATTCAACTGTGTGACTGGAAGGGTTGGAGCCTGGCTGCACCTCTCTTAGACCCCATTTGAGGGCTGACTGCCACTGGGGAAGGAACTCTAGTTGGAGATCCCTTTTCTCCAAGCCTAGATCTTCAGAAATGGGTAAGCATTCTTTTTGTAACATCTCACTGTGCTGATTCTGCTGCTGTTGCACAGCTGTTACTTGGGCTTTGTTCTGATCAGAAGTTTTGGTATCAGCTGAGGGCAAATGGTGGGAGATGGCTGTAAGTTCTGAAGCTTGATAGAAAGCAGGAGATTGTGACTATTCTGGGTGTGGGGTCTGAGTCTCATGAGAAGGTGGAACTGAGAGACTGACGGTAGGACAGAGCTGATGAGTCAGAGGGAAAAAGACTGCAGAGACAAAGCAGGTCAGGTTTGTAAGGTCAGCTGTTTGTAAGGGTGCTCTGTAAGGAGATAGTGGTTCCAAAGAGAAGTGCATACCCATGTGTGTGAACAGGCCCTGCCAAGCTCCTTGCTTTTCTAGCCTTTTTCTTTCTGTGACCCCTACAGGGAAACTGGGGATGCAGTTTCATCCTCCTGCAGTAGGTCTTTTTAATTCCAGCCCATCTAGCAGAGGCTTCTGATGATAGTGAATAAGATGACACATCTGTCTCTCCTGGGTCAATATTTGACTTGCTTTTAGCTCTGCCAGTCACAGAAGAGCAGGTAGATAAGTGGCATGAATTTCTAAGGAATATTCACAATAGCAGCTGCCAAGAATGTCACTTCTAACCACAGCATCTGTCTCCAGTCTGATGCCTCCCTTGAAGACTTATGGGAGTGTGGAATGTGTGCCTGGGCTGCCAGGAGCCTCTGGATACAAGGTGCATGTGTCAAGTGAATGACTGACATCTTTAGGGCATTGTAGAGCAGGTGGAGATATAGATGTGTGTATATATGTAAACTTTATTTTTTTTTCTTTTCATCTGGAAACCTTGGCTGCAGTCTGTAAATTTGTTTTTCTCTCCCTGTGAGGACTTAATATTAAAAAAAAAAAAGCCTGCTAGGGCCACATCTAATTTCATGGATAGTTTGCAAGTTACTAAGGTCCTTGCCCTTCTGTGAAAACCCAGTCTTTAAAGGGTTTTCACCCTTTAAAGTCCGACATCTTGATTGCTTCTTGTCCCCTGATGTGGTCCTATGTTGAACTCAACCAAGGGCGTTTTGGCTCGAGAATGCCTAAAACATGCAACTGCGTTTAGTCTTGTCTTCCTCTTTACCAAATGTGGGTCAATTTCAATTTGAAATTGGGGAAGACTCATCTGCATTTACCCAGACAGGTGACATATGCTGTTGCTGGAAAAAGACTTCTGATTAATAAAATGTGTTTATAAAAGAGTGGATCACTGTCTGGTTTGAATTTTGGGCTCTGATCCATATTCCAAGTGGAAAGTGGATGCATCAGGTTGGATACCTTGGTTGTATCTGTATAGTGAGGTGAGCTCTGAATTTCTGGTCTGAGCTGGGCTCTCCAACCTTCATCTGCACTGGCAGATAAGTATGGGAGAGAAGAAATACTGATATACAGGAGTAGAAACTGAAACAGCTGCGGGGAAAGGAATTTTAAATGATGCCACAGCCACTGTGAATTTGTAGTTGGGCAGTAATGGCTTACTGCAAACCTATTAACTCAAATGTTCTCTCTTCGTATCAAACTCTTCTGCTCATATGATGTTTGTGGTGGCCTGACCACCTGTAGGACACCAAAACAGAATTGTTGAGAAGGGAGTTAATCCTGCAGAAGTGAGATGTTTTCTGAGGTTAAACCGATATTTAATCATTCTACTCTTTGCAGTGTTCTTTCCTAAAGTAGAAGTGTTAAGCACTTATAAAAAGATATCCAAGTGGACTTTAATTGTCCTGTTGAGTAATCCTTGTTAGATGTAAGTGCCATGGGCCTCTGGGTCAAAACTGGTCTGGTATGTACATTACTTGTGTGTATGCAGTAAAAGGTAATGTGTAGAGAAGTGAGTCTCCCTGGATGATTACACATCAGCTTGGAAAGGCTGAACGCTTTGCCAATTAACATTTTCTCCCACATTAAGCCCCATGACAAAGGACAGTTACCTGTTCTATCTGTAGTCAGTTTGGTAAGTAATACTGCTCTGGCAGTTTGCAGCATGATGATATCCATTTTTTGCTTTGCCTGGATAAACATTAGGCCTATTATCATTTTAGTAGTGTATTTTGCACTACTAGTGTATTCATCAGTAAAAAAAAAAACAAAGCATGATGTAGTGTAGGCATTTCAACACACCAGCTGTTTACTAGTTTAAAAAACCACTTCAGAATTATGCAGGCATTTGTGGTATTTGCTTTGAAATTAAAAGTGGATTACAGTCAGCATCCCTTGCACAGAGTGAAGCATTGAAGATATTTGGTATTGACTATCCTGAAAGAGAATACATTACCCATATCTCCAAGGTAGAGAGGCTACACAAATAGGTTGTGAAGCTCAGGCTGTCAGGAGGTAATTTATTAGAGAACAAGTGAAGAAGTGAAACAACAAAAGTCACAGGAGCACTTTTTTTTTTTTACAGAAAATTCACAATGTCTGAAAGATAAATGCAGACTAAAGAGATTATTTTCTGTTGTGTTAATGGAGACTTTCAGATCATCTATAAATGTCTTGATAAGAGTAAAAACATCTTACCTCCTATCTAATTTCTTTAAGTAAAGGTTTATTTTATCCTTCTCTGAATGGCTATGTTCTTGCATAAAGATTTACATGGTATTGTATAGAACGCCTGTAAGGAAAAAAGAATAATAAGGGAGGGAAAGAGTGATGTGAGTGCAACTGCCTCCTCCAGCCCTGGATATGCACCCCACACACACATCAGGTTGAGGAAGGCATAGGCACATGGGCTGTGACCTGTGGCCTTGCTCCAGTTCTGCCTAGTCAGACTTGGTTCCCATCACTGCCTCCCTCTTATCCCTTTTTGCCTTGGAAAAGATCCTTGGCTATGTATCCTTATGGGAGCAGGCATTTTCCTACATACCCGAACAGATTTATTTCCACACCACTGGATCATAAAGATGCACAAGGAATGATGTTTGGCTAAAGTGGGCCAAACACTTGTTGAAAATTACTGATAACTTTCTTTGATGCCATATATGACAGTCATATAATGAGTGTGCAAAGAATATATTTAGGGGTAAAATCTTCTGGAGGGGTCAGAAGGCCAATGGAACAAGTAGAACTTGTAAACTACAGAACTACAGCTGTCACTGGTGATCTAGGGACTGAAATCTGTCAGGTAGGAGTTGGAACAAGAGCCAATCCAGAGTTTAAAACTTGAGGGCAGCTTTGTGTATCCTTTGGTGTGAACTTATAAGTCCATGGTAGGACTGAGCTGGTGTTGGACCAACACATCTGTGCCTTGCAGATATATTATAAATATGCTATATGTATACATTTTCCCAGATTAGACTGGGATTGTTGGTGCTGTGCCTTTATTCCTTGGAAATGCCCTCCTATTGCCTGGAGCAAGAACCTGCTCCATTTCTGCATCATGATGGTAGCTTAATAGCATCTTGATTTCACATCCCTTGCACTCTTGGCAAGGTAACAATCAATGGACCATGTATGTATGAAGATTTATAGAGATTTCCCGGTAAAATAAAAGACAGGGAGTGACTGGGGTCCTCTGTGCTTTGGTAGCTGCCTGGGCAAGGGGCAAGAAGGAGCACCAGCAGGGCTGGGAGCTCAGTTTGTTTGTGACAATCTTTAATAGCCAGGACTATCAAACAAGACTTTGTCCTTTTGCCCACTCTTTTTTCACCTCAGCTTAGAGTTTTTTGAGCCCCAGTGTTATAAATGGTGCAACTGCTCAGTTAGCCATTTTGCAGCTATTGTTTTTTTTTTTTTCTTGAAATGCTGGAGAGTAACATGCCCTCTCTGCACCTAGCAGTTTATGTAGCTTGCTCAGGATTCCTGGCAGGTCTGTCCTGTGTGAGGTACACTGTTTCTATTATTTCATATTCACTAGTACTAACCTCATTTTAAGATACGTTACCTGAATTTCTAAAACTGAGATAGTAAAATATCCATCAAGCTTTTGCTGGAGCCTATCTTAAATTACTGTTGTTAACAAGCTGATTTGGTTTTCAGTTTTGCAGACTGAAGATGACAGTTAAAACTAAGCTTTTTTTTTCATTTCCATTCCTGATGTCTTCCTGTTAGCAAAGGCTATATCCCATTCCCCATATGCCATCTGAGGCAAGAGCATTCAGTTAGGTTCAGAAACACAGGCTTATGCTTTTTCAGTCTGTCATGTCTGAAAAGATTGATGGGGTATGGTGATGAATAAGCATATGGTCCTTGCATGTAGCCTTCTTTGAAAATAAAGTGTGGAGGGGATTCCTTAAATAGAAAAGAAGTGTGGGAGGGGGAAGACAGGAGAGTCAAATTCTGGCTCAGAGGAGTTCACTGCTTCGGAAGGGAGCCAGTTGGAATATGAAAAAGGCAGAGGCAAGCAATGAAACAGAAATGGATGCTTAAATCCAGCTTCTTTGGTGTTTTTGCAGCAAAACTTTAAATGATGTCAGTGGGAGTGGCTTTGGTGGCTAGGGATGTTACCCTGCTTCCATGAAGCATGGACCTTGTAGCCCAAGTAGCAAGAACTTATCCAAAGACAGTGAAAACACATACTTTTATCTGCTTTTCACTTAATGGTAGAAGCAGTGGTAGATACTCTTCTGTGTTTCAGTTTGCAGTGGTAGTTTCCATAGAATACACAGATTAATACATAGATATTGTTCTTAACAGAAATTACACAAAGGTTAACACAGGAGGCTGCTGAGTAATCCTTTACAGGCACAGAGATAAGATTCCTAAAATAACATGGGCAAACCTCAGTGTACACATCCTGACCTTTCTATACAGATCTGTTCTTTTTAAAATTTTCCCAGTGCTTGCAGGCAGACTGATGCTTTCTGGAGTTAAGATCACAGTTGTTTGGGAGGACACCATTGGTGAAGACAAAATGCTCTCTATGGTGGGCATGTCTAATTGTGGAATCACAGAAAGGTCTGAGTTGAAAGGGACAGTGGAGATCATCTTGTTCCAAAGACTTCCTTTTTAACTTAAGAACTGGATTCAAACTCTGAACTTTCTGTCCACCCCTGAAGTTCTCTGAGGCTTAAGGATTTTTCACAGTTGAAATATTTAGGGGTTTGGCTTCAGCTGTTCTCTGCTGATGCTTCATATAATGAGATCTTCAGAACAGAACTTCAGTACAGGATTCCAACTGCACAACCACACTGTGTTCTACAAATCCTTCCATATTTGCTTTCTAGGAACTGCATGGTTTTGGTGGTATGTTTGTGTATGGGAACTGCTGAATCATGGCCTGAACCTCTGATAGATCACCTGAGGTGAGCAATGAGTCAGCCATGGGAGCACAGGTGAAGGCAATTCACCTGTGCTGCTGGAAGGGGTGGAGCCTGGCTCCACCTCTCCTAGACCCATTTAAGAGCTGACTACCAGTGGGGAAGGATCTCTTCTGGAGATCCTCTCTGTTGGAGTTTCATCAGCGAGCCCAGGATACAGGTAAGCAGCCGATCTTTTCTGCTTTGGTAATAACTACATAGCCAAGCTCTCTGGTATACTATAACATCTGTATATTCATTGATTGTACAGTTTGTTTTTAGGGGAGGAGGACTTTTCTAAATTTATATCTTGAACTCATCATTCAGTGCTTTCTGTGATTCCTTTGTTTACTCTCTAGGATCATCCCCTTTTTGGGGTCAAGAATCTTTTTCACAGTTTGTATGAGCATGTTTTTGCTTTTTAGGAATACACACTTCTTGTTTTTAGTATTGCAGCTGATATTTTTCTAGGGATTTTCTAATACTCCTATTATTTTTTTCGTAGGAATTATCCATGCTTTTTAGGATTTGTCTGTTATATTTCTGGAGAACTCCACTGCTACTTTACCAGAATTCCTCAGCTGCTTGTGATGAAATATTCCTGCATGGCTATTTAGGAAACATTCTGTGCAGCCTCATGTTAATCCCTTCCTTAATGCTCTAAGATTTCTCAGTGTGCAGAAAGAAAAACATTGCAAGGAAAGGGTGTTCTTTCTATATACAGGGTGTATGGTACCTTTATATTGAAGCT
>JAOWBP010001760.1:11333733-11360909 GCA_028571105.1 Tragopan temminckii | reverse complement strand
TGTTGCTTTTTCCTTTATTCTATGCTGTGCTGTAATAAAGAGGAAAAGTAAATCAAGTTTGTAATGTTATTTCTGTTTTTTTTTTTTTTTTTTTTTTTTGAATACATGTGAAGAGCAGATCTATTGTCCCTCACAGTAATGCTGTACTTGGTAAGGATTCTTAAATCTCATGACTTAATTACTAATTGAATCACAGCAGTATGTGGTGAATTCAGAGACAGTGCATCAGGGAATCCAGAGATCTTTAAGTTTCTTATGGATACTGTGAATCTGGCAATAGTAGCATGAGCTTCTCCTGGTTTGTCTTGTGGCAGAGCCATTGCTGACAGTGCAGAGGAGCAGAATAAGCCTGAAATAGGTCTCTGTTTTCACAGCTCCTATGATTCAAAATCTGACTCCTCCATTCAAATCTTTAAATTTTTTTGTCTCTGGTACAGAGTCTATGATGCTGTGACTTGTGTGGTGGCTGCTTGAGCATGGGTACTATTGCATGCATCTCTCCTACTAAGGGGAAGAGCAGGCTGCAGTATATTAAATCACTGCAGCGAGGTTCCCCAGGTGGTCATGTGCTAAAGGCCAGACCTGTGCTGGATGTAGAAGCTCCTGAGGAGCTGCTCCACTGTCCAGGAAATCTAAAGGCATCTTCAGTGGCTAGCCTTTTTTTATGTTAAGTAAAGAACTATAGTTAGAGTGGACATACCACATTGGCTGCTCAGGATTTCAGCAAGGGAATCTGCCTTTTCTTTTTCTCATTAATGTGTGGATTACATAAATCAGGCATGTAGGGAAGTGCTCACAGAACTCTGTATTCTTTCCTTCCCTTCTGTGCTTTCAGAAAAGATGAGCTGCTATGCATCTGTCATATTAAAACATGCCTCCTGGTAATAGCTCGAACGCTGTGAGCTATTTTAATGTACCTGAGTATTACCATGGAGGATTTCAAATACCTCTTTCAGGCATCTTTGGAGCTTCTTTACTCATTAATGTCAGCAGCATGGGGAAATTGGTTTGAAAAAACCACTCCGAACAAATGTAAACCAGGGTAGGAAAAAACAGTAGGAAAGAAACACAGAATAGTAAAGTAGCACTTAACACATACAACATTGTAGGTTATTGTGGGTCTATACTTAATCTCTGGGGAAAATTACAGAACAAGCTTTTACACAAAAGGCTTTTTGTCTGTTCTGAAATGTGGTTATCTGTGAAGTGGTGAATCCTACATTGTGAGAACTAACATGCTCCTTAGGTAGGTCTGTGAGCTGTACTTGAGCTGAGTGAGCTGAACCATCTCTGAGGAGTGTTTTGTCTGAACCCAGTGTCACAGTAGTAACCCTTGGAAACCATACAGCTCACTATTCAATGATAGGTTGTCCTGAGGTGACACGTGCACCAACACATTTAAAATATGTTGGCCTTGTTAATCTGTATAAAGTCTTACTGCAAATAGAAAAAAAAAAAACAGGTCTTGCATTTATCTTCTGGTTATGGAGTAACAAAGCCTGCCATGCCATAAGATTTTGTCTGGGATCATTGCTCCTGTTGTTCAGCGATTATAGAAAGATGATGATTGTTTTTGTATGCTCTCTTGGGTGAGATTTTTTTGCAGGTGTTTCTCATGCTCTCTAGAAAATGTAATCTTTCAATTTGTGCGATCTAGATACGATACAAATGGAAAGCAATCTTTCCCCTATTGGCCTATTATCGTGCAATAAAGCAGGAAAGGCTGATTTTAAATGCAGATTTTTTTTGGAAAGGCTTGCCAAGTTGGAATGTGCTGAGTAGTGCTGCTCTCTTTTTGAATTTTCAGAATATGCTAGGTTTGGTAGAAGACTATAATTTCCTTCTGTAATGATACAGCTGTTGGAAATTATGTGGAAGCCACATGATGAGAATTTTCCAAGAATTAGAAACAGTCCTAATTGTTTCCAAAGATAAAGAGGAATAATGGGGTAAATGCTGGTTGATTTTTGAAAGGTTACTAGGAGGATATCAAAGATGTGAACATGAACCTGATTCCATAGTCCCAGATCTGGGCTGTCAGGAGAAGGCAGTAGAAGAAAGACCTGAAAACTAATTCTGTGAGAATGGCAGATGAGTATTGATACGAAACAAGAAACAAAAAGTAGTGGAAAAATGCCAAAAATGCTTTTTGTGATGGTACTTCTAGGAGCTGTACCACAGCCAATTACAGAATAAAACAACCATACCCAACTTCCTTTAGTCCATATGAATGATTTTACCCAGTAATTTCACTTTTCAAACATGTGGAAAAGGTGGATATTTTATTTGCGTAACTTCGAATTAAGGAAGTTTCAGACAAAAACTGAACATTTTTTTCTCTTTTGCACGCCTGAGATGGGAAATGAAAACCAACAAAAAAATAAAACCAGCCAAAGCAAAACAATTTTCAGGAAATTATCTGCTGTATCCAAAGTCAAGTTCTTTGAAATCCTGTTCTGAGAAATCCATTGAAACCAATGGGACTATAGCTATGCTAAGATAACGTATAGTTACTTTAATGTCTTGCTGGTTTTGTGGAGGGAAATTATGCAGCTTAAGAAAATAGAAGTAATGGAAGAAAAAATGATATGGGATTGTGATGAACATCAGAGAAAACAGAGCTGCAACCTGACATAATAAGGGATGGGAACGTAGTGCGGTAGGTGAGGTCACTTAGAATTAGGAAAAAAATCCTACACAGCATTCTGTACATTAATTAGCACTAAGGAAAATAACCATTCCCTTCAGCTTGAAACTGTGGCTAATTACAATTAAGTGTCCATTATAAGCTAACATAATTAGACTTTCGTTATGTTTTATAAATACATGGCTTAAATTATGCAAGGCAGGAGGAAGTGCTGTCCTTTGTAGAACATTCCTGTCTGTCTTCATCTCATTTTCCTTCTACTACCTCAGCTGTTTCTTAGCCTTCTTACTCAGATGATCCTACTGTGTGTGCTAGACCTGACTACTGAAAATATGCATCCAGTGCATTTTAGTGTGCAAACTTGAATACATGCCTTTTTTTCAGGGAAGATTGTCAAAAACCATGCTGAAGTTGAGATAAATGATATAAATTGCTCTCTCCCTGTTCACAAATCCAGTGAATCCATTCATTCTATTCTAGAAGGCATTCTTGTTACTCTTGTGTGATTTATCCTTGGAAAATGCAACAAGGCTAGTCAAAACAAGCAAAGAAATACAAATTGGCTCTACTTCTTCTGCAAGAGATGGGAGTAGGTTTTCTTTTTTGTTTTCTTTCAGCTAAACAATTGTATTGCTGCTTGCTCCTTTAGATTTTTGGAAATTCCTGTGAATCTAAGCCAGCTCACATGCGCGAGAAAAGAAAAAAAAGAAAAGAAACAAAAGCATTGGGGAGGATTTGAGTTCTGTGTTTTCTGCCCTGGTAGAAATATGGTGGTTTCTTTTATTTATTCTATCTCTGTGCTTGTCAGCTTGGCTTCACACAGCTGCCTGTGAAATACAATGCAAAATTCCCATTTGTCTAGCTGGCTCAGTCTCCGTCAGTCAATACTCGAAGAACACTGTCTTATGAACAAAACCATTCCCCCAGGCTGACACCCCTGTGAGGTTTTGTGTGATTTCAACCTGGCGTTCTGCTGAGTGATGAATCCTAGAGCCAGTTTTAATGCGATGTGGTTCAAGTCCCATAACTCCTGTGAATTTAGAGCAGAGCAGTGATTAGTTGTCTTTGGGAGACTGACCTCTGGTGTTTCAGCCTGGCAAGCTGAGGAGGAGGGGACCAGTAAAGCTTGATGGAATGATACCCCAAATCCCTCTACAGAGAGTGATGCCTTAGAAGCCTGCAAGATAATTAATATATTTAATAATAAAAAGGAAGTGTTGCTATGGTAGTGTGAGGTGTATTTATACTGCTATGGCCACCGAAGGATTGCGTGATATTTTTAATCTTTATTTTAATTATGGAGTTCAGTATTTTTCGAAATTGCAGAGGCCTCTTACATTTTTTGATTATGCAGTGTTCTGAGAAATTGAAATATTAATTGAAACAAGAGCTGTCTCACTCCTTCCTGAGAAGAAATCAAATAATCTCTGAAGCACCAGCAATATGCTAGTCTTGATTAAATGTCTCACGGAGGTCAGTGGAACAGCCAGTGCTGAAACGCTGCTGCTATTCTTTATAGATGAAAATTGTGAGTTTAACTCTGAGAAGCATGGCAGAAATGTCTGTTATTCGTGGTGGGTTTGTTCGTGCATCCGTGCAAAAATCCAAAACACAGGCAGGTTCTTAATGCTTCAGGTGAGACCCCACAACAAGCCATATTTTGGCTGTGAGGTATTAAGCGCTTTTGATTCCTATTGAGTTAGCATCTTCCGGTGTCTAATCCCAGCTGATACCTGCAATAGTGGAAAAGGTGTTTGATTGTTTTGCTGATGCAAACATTTTTCTGAAGCAGATGTTTATAGAGCAAAATGTGAAGTGCTTCATTTCTTGCTATGGTACTCCAGGGGAGGCTGTTTGTTCCCTCATCCGATCAATTTCATGTGCATTTTATAACGTATGAAGCTTATTATAGATTTTTTTTTATTGTATAAAAATAAAAAATGTCGTTTGTGGACAAGGAACATTGCTTCCTGAAATAGGAATGACAGCCTTTCCAGGGCTTATTTAAAAAGCAGCACAACCCCTTTTTCACTATAAAGCAATCTTAACTGTTCTGAAATTTCTGCTGTAGAGACTCCTGTTTCTCCCACAGAAGTTGAACGCTGGTGAAAGGAAGAGCCAAAGCCCACTTAAAAGCAATCGTATCCTGAGTGCAGCACGGCTAGAACAAGACGTGCTGATGCATGAGGAGAGCAGTAGCTACAGTTTAGATTTGGGTCATTAATTTTTTTGTTCTTTGATCTGTTGAACAGGTGTCACGATATCTGAATTTAAACTTTCATTCTGATACCCTCGATTTCCTGCTACCCTCATCCTGAAGATGTGTTTGTGAGCTGGTTTTGCACACAGGAGCTAACAGTCAACAACTGTACTGTTCTATCTATGGTATGTTCTTTACTCTGCAAAACACCAGATCATCTAAGGTCTGCAGGCAAACAAGACATATTAATACAAACCAGATGTTGCTGCTATTGCAATGTTCTTATGGAAGGCTTCTATCTTTTGGAGTGCATTATTCTCACCAGCTCAAATAGCCTGAAATTGTTCACCTTCTGGCAATAATGCTAAGCTTTTATTTTTTTAAAGGAAAGATGTTGGAAAAGTGCTTCTTGCCTGAAGGGCTTTGTACTGAGAGCAATGTCTTGAAATATCTGCCTTATTTTTGCTGCAGAGCAGTTTGGTGGCCAGTGTTTCTGAGACGTCATTTTGACTTGTTTGTTCTCTTTTCTCTGGGCATCAAAGTGAGAGCTTAAACATTTACAAACATGGTTTTCACTTAGAAAATGTGAAGATTCATTTGTACTCTAATACAGATCTCTGTAAGAGGAAAAATCACACATACCTACTTCTCTCTCTTATTTTTTCTAGTATGATTCTATATCTATACTGTTAAAACTCTCTGTGGCATCCTATTGGTGATTTTTTCCAAGGCAGCAGGCACTAAAAAGTCGACCAGAAATAATTCTCTTCATGTCAAGATCTTTAATTAAACCATTCAGAAAATAGTAATGTATTGACAAAGATGGCTCCTTTACTTAATCACACCTCTTCTGTTACCCTGCTATTGCTTCCCTGGTGACTAGGAGACAATGTTAGATATATCTTGACATGAAGAAGGGTAAAACAATGCAGTTAAAATGCAGGTTAAAACAATGCTCAGTTAAGTGTTAGAAGAAATAGCCATTGTCTCTGCTGGTAGTTTAAACCTAGGCCAGTCTATTATGGAAGGTAACAGGGTTTGTGGCTTCCGAAAAATCAGCTTCACAGATAAAATGAAGTTATGGTAATATTTAATTCTCTTATAGACTAAAAATACCGCCATATTCTTCATAAGCGTTGGGGAAGATGTTGTGTGGGTTCTCTTGTCTTGAATCTTTTCTTTAAAGTATCGAGTTTCTTCATGCTGTGCTGAGGCAACATCACTACAGGACTTCTGCAGAACCTTTGCCAAGCTTTGTAGGTTCTATGTATTCCTGGCTTCCTTCAGGATGACCTACAATCATGTAAAGCTCCTAGTTCTTCTCTGGGCTTTTCTCTTTATACATGCTACTCTTGGTGAGCAGTTTATTCTCATCTTTGCTCCATAATCCTCCACTTCTGATGTGTATATTTGGATCTGCCTCCTTTCTTTTAATTATAGTTGAACTTTTTTTTGGCTATATGGTTCTGCAGTTACCTAGATGCTGGTTTTAATGATCAGCACAGTGTTCTTGTCTGTGGAGCTGAATGGAGAAGGTGGGCCCTCATCATCTTTAGTCATCTGAAATGAAAAATTATCATTGCAAATTTTTTCAACAGAACAAAAAAATGGGAGCCTATGTCGGAAAAAATATATGCCTACAAAACCAGAAGGATTTTAATATTTTACTGGAGATGTCCTTTCTGCTACCAGAAAAAAAAATCCAGACTTGTTGCAAAACATTTTGCTTTTGAGAAGGAAAAAAAAAAGTGTTTCCTGGAGCTGAAAATAAAATATGAGTTAAATTTGGGTTGTGGTACATCAATAAAAATTTCCCATATATTGTACTAAATGGTTGTTTACAGACAAAACTGAAAAGATATACATATATTTAAACTGTTAAAATGTTTTGCCTTCTCCAAAATTTTTGATGGATGCTTTTCAGCTGGAAATAACTCTGCCAAATTTGCATGTCTCTAAAACTATAGGATTATAATGCACTGTGTACTCATAATGAGACGCTGCAGTTAATTTTAAGAGTTGGTGCTTTTTTTGACTAAAGATGACTTTATGGCATTGTCAATATGGTTTGTAAAGATGATTAGGCTTTTTCATTAGGAAGAACAGACTGCCATGGGACAAAAAACTGGCTTTGGAGATACATGCTGGAGTTGTACACCTCCCTGAATGTATTTTTAGACCAAGATGCATGTCCATCAGTTCACGGTCATTCTATTGCCAGAAAAAATACAGAGGAATTTTTGAATGCCTAAACAAATTTGTCTTTTGAACTCTAGAATTTTAATACTTGTTTAGAATACTAGATCTTTAAAATCCACCACTGTCTCAGTGATTTGAACATGAAAGTTATTTTATGCAAGATAAGAATTTTATTAATTTGGACCAAAAAAAATTCTTTACAGCATTTTCGCTCTTTGGTTATGGTGTGGAGTCTTAGAAAAAATGAGTTCATTGCTGAGGGAAAAATCATTAAATGGTTTGGGTTGGAAGAGACCTTTAAGATCACCTAGTTCCAACCCCCCTGCTATAGGCAGGGACACTTCCCTCTAGTCCAGGTTGCTCAGAGCTCCATCCAGCCTGGCCATGAATGCCTCCAGAGAGGGGGCATCCACAGCCCCTCTGGGCAACTTGTTCCAGTGTCCCACCACCCTCACAGCAAAGAATTTCTTCCTAATATCTAGTCTAAATCTGCTATCTTCCAGTTAAAAATTATTTCCCCTTGTCCTGTTGCTACACATCTTTATTAAAAGTCCCTTCCCATCCTTCCTTTAGTACCCTTCAGGTACTGGAAGGCCACTGTAAGGTCCCCCCAGATCCTTCTCCAGACTGAAGAGCTTCAGCTCTCTCAGCCTGTCCTCCTAGGGAAGGTGCTCCAGCTCTCTGATGATCTTTGTGGCCCTCCCCTGGACCTGCTTCAACAGCTCTATGTCCTCCTTGTGTTGGAGGCCCAGAACTGGATGCAGTACTTCAAGTGGGAGCAGGGTAGAGGGGCAGAGTCGCCTCCCTTGACCTGCTGATCACACTTCTCTTATTGCAACTCAAGATATGGTTGGCCTTCAGGGCTGTAAGTCCACATTGCCTGCTCATGTTGAATCTTTCATCAACAGACAATGATCAAATGATCAAGTACTGCTGTAAGCATAGAGTTCTGCCACACTGGGAATTAGACGTTGAACCATCTCTTGCTGCATAAAGGTGGTACATTTTTAGTCTACAGAGGTTTTGTACCGAATCTAAATCTAGCCTGACTTCTTTGTTTTTGTTTGGTGGGCAATATATTTCCTTTGTTTGCTATCTCAGAGCTCTCTGGGGAAAAAAATGACAGAACTGATATGCTTGTGCCCTTTATTTCTCTGTCAAGCTGTTTCATCATCTTGCGTTTTATGTTCCAGGCTGTGCGTGAACAGTTGTTGAATGCCTAATAGAACTTCAATTTGCCACGCTAATCTAGTAGTACTTAAAATTCAACTTCTCATGAAATCTTTGGCAGCAAAAGGCCTATGCTTGGTAGAACACATGATAGGTGACGAACACTTTGAATGCTAGACTGTAGTCAGAGAGCTTTAACTGCAGAGGAATTAAATCACAGGTTTCATCATCATGCTATTTTAGGAGAGAAATTAATCATAGAATGTTCCTTAAAAAAAAAAAAATTATATATATATAGAGCACACTGACAAGATCTGAGTGTTCATGCTAGCCAGACTACTTAACAGTGAAAACTGTAGAGGTTATGACTTGAATATAAAGTGAGATTTAGAAGTAGCAGTTTGTCTTAATATCGTTGACTTGCTGAGAGGTTCTGGTTGCTGGCAGTGTAGAGTCTTTGTTAGATTTCAGTCTAATAAGTGTTGGTTAAAATCTTTTCCAGAGCCTGGATATCACGTAAGACTTCTATAGCTTAGAGGCTAGGAGTATGTACCTTACTGTTGCAACATGTTTTCTCTTGGGAGGAAAAAACTATTACTGTGTGGTCAGATTGCATATACTATATTGTAAAGAGTCAAACATTTGCAAGTCTGCCCTAACCTGGAGGCATCTCCACTTTATACAGTGAACAGCGCTCTCTCATGTTCCTTGGCACAGGTGAGATAGCTCATGTGACTCTTAATTTAGTCACAAAATACATGTCCAATTAACATCTTCACCGCTGGCCCTACAGGTTGTTTGGTGTAATCTGAAAATGCAACGTTCCTCTTGTTCCACAAGCTATCAGGTAGCAGATGATGGCAGTGATGTTTTTTCAAATGTCATTCAAGATTTGCAGGCATTCCTTTTAGGCTCATGCCTTGAACTATTGGTGTTGTTATTCTTCTTGAGTCTTTATTCTGATTATCTCATTTTGCCAAACTTAACACTTTAGTCATGAAGCAGATTCCAGTCATGGAGCAGATTCCAGTCATGGCCAGGATAAATGCAATGCCATCTGTCACACCTCACCTGTGTATTTATTGCAGAGAATTGAGCCAGAAGCAGTATGGTTCTTGCTTTTGAAAAGTGTCAGATCCAAACCAACATTAAGGGAGATTTGACAAAGGTAGCTGAAGTAGAGAAGTCAGAGATTGTCTTTAAGATGACTCCCTTGAGGCCATTGTGAAGCTTGTGCCGAAGTCTGGGTCTTCAGCCACTGTTAGACCTGTCTTTCTTCCAAGGTGTCTGGCCTGAGGAATGTGCTTTGGGTGGGCTCAACTTATTTGGGGTCTGCGAAGCGCTGTGACTGTGCCACTCTTGGAGCTTGGAGATCTGGTGGAGCTTCCCAGCAGACAACATAGTGGGTCTGCAGGGCCAATTAAAAGGCTTTGCCATACACATTAGAGCTAAAACAAGAAGGAACCCAATTTTCCAGAAGATTTTTATCCTGATTGTAGTAGGCAAAAGATAGCTGAGGAACTTCAGAGCTGTTAACAGCTTCAAATGTTGGTCAGGTTACACACCAGAAGGAATGGGGCACAAATTCCCTTCAGCTTCTCCTCTGAATACTGAATGCTTGGATAATTTTGGGAATTCTTCTGAGAATTTTTAAAGCTTGGGATTTCCCAATCTGTTCTGTGAGTTAATTTTTTTTCAAATTGAATTTTTATGGCTCCCATTGGAAGTGAATTAGTAAGGAAACAAATTGTGTGCAAAATAATTTCCCTAATTAAAAGTTTGAATCCTACCCTTTTACCAGTGCAGACCAGGTACAGCAGTAAATTCTGTGACAGACGCCAGAGTAAAACCCTCCCTGCATTTAACAAAATGCAACCAAAATGCAGCAGATTAGACTTGGGAGAAGCAAAGTGCCTGCCTTTGCTTTGTGACAGCGTTAGCGACATAACCCAACAGGCAGCACGCTGCTGCTCTCAGCAGGGTGGCAGTGCTGCTTGGCTGTTTTGTAACGTAATACCCAAGGCTTAAAGTGTACTCCGTTGGTATAGAGGCAAGGAGAGGAGCAGCTCATTAGCTTTGATTTTATTTACTTCTAGTTTTCTCTAGAAACTTTTTCTTATGTAATGGCTGCCTTGCACAAATGGAATTTGGGTTCTTTCTAGAATGAGAATTGTGTTAAATTTCAGAATTTGTAGGTGTGCAAGTAGATCTTTTAACTGTTGTGCAATTGTGTGAGAAGTAAACACATCAGTGCCTGCAATTAAAGACTCAGTAAGCTGTTGAAAACGTTTTTATATAATTTCAGGTGCATTCCCAATTCACAGATCTGCCTATTGTAGCATATTCTGATGACTCTGGAGTGTACAGGGGAACCTGACATTAGCATGCTTGGCTAAGTTGAATATTTTAGTCCCATAGGCAGCAGCAAGCATGCATATTTTATGTTTAGTACAAATTAGCCATGCAGGATATCAGATGAATGCCTGAGGGGAGGTGCTGCATGTTGAAATTAAGAGTGCAAATGAAATCTGTTTAGTGTTAAAACAGTCAAATCTTGAGTTAGCTTCTGCTGCTATCAGCCAGTCCAGCTCCATTAAGTTCAGTGGAGCCATGTCTGTCATCTACTGAGGAAAATATCTGCTCAAAACATCACAGCCTAGTTCCGTTAATTAAAAAATGCCTTTGTGCAATTTCTGAAACATATTATTTTTCTCTCACAATTTATATATTAGCTAATGAGCCCTGTCTGAAAGCAGCTCTGCTGAGGCACCGTCTTTTGCTGTGCTGGGCTTATGAAGAGGGGGCCCATGTCTGTATGTAGGATTTGGTGAGATGCTGACCATCTACTCTGGCAGTGGGCATGGGAATTGCACATTCTTAGCAAAGGGTTGACCTCCCCTTAGAACAATCTATTAGATTTCTTGTGTTTGACTGGCTACGAATTGCAACTTTGCTCTCAGGCTGGCACTTTCAAAAAAATAATGCCAGATTACTTTGAAGTTGGAGACGTATTCCTTGTCAGTAGGACTCAAGATTCTAAATAAATCTGACTTTTAATAATTGTTTCTTAAAGCCCTGACTCCTGAAGATATGTTGAAAAAATATGAAAGTGATAGGTACCTTCAAAATGTCGTGGTTTAATTAGCTGACCCTGATAAGAGAATGTCAAACTTGAGCATTCTTTCTGTCTGTCAGTTTTAATTATTGCATTGCAGAAAGAAGAAACATGACTCAAACTCATTTGCCCTGTTCATATTTGATGATCTCTCAAAACAGAGACCGTCAAACTTCCTGGGAGGGGGCAGAAGGTTTCCCCATAACAATATGGGTCTAACCCTCTCTAATTAGAATAGGAGGGATTTTGATTGTTTGCTTGTGATTTGAGTTAGCATTGGGAAAGAATTGACACAGTTGTGTTAGGAATTAGGACTGAGAGAAGAAGTATTTGTAAAATAACAATAAATGCCTCTTGTGCATGCAATTACAGACACTGCAGTTGCGGTATTTATACTGTAAGTCATTTCAGAGTGAAGTGAGAAGTGCTCATTTTCTTCAGTGCTTATATGTAACACTTTTAAATGCTAACCAGACTGTTTTGGTATTCCTATGTATGCATTATCCAGTTAAACTCAAGGCCTAGTTTGGTTTGGCAACTAATATTCAGTATTACATTTTTACCTCCTGTACGGGATGGCTGTTTAAAATCAAGAGAGACCTTTGTATGTCAGGACAGAAACTTTCATTGGGGTCCACTAATCACTCATGTCAAACAATGCATGCTCCAGTACCCCCTAAGAAATAGCAAACAGCAGTACCTCCTTAATTGTTTACTTAATGTTTTTGTAGTTGTACATCATAAATACTCCCTCTTTTTTAAGGCAGGTAATAAATTAATTATATCTATGGCGTCTCTTTTCCACCTTGAGTTATGTTTCTTCTTAAAGTACACAACAGAAAAAATATGAATAGATTAGAAATATCTTCCAGAGGGACTCAGTACAGGGGTGTCTGATGCTCATTAATTATACCTATTATTGATAGAAGATCATTCTGACAATACTTGGGACAAGATTTCCAAAAAGTGGAGCATCTGCATGGTATTCCACTCCGCGTGCAGCCAGCTGGGCTTTGTGTGAAATGTAGATTCACTAGATTTGCTGGGCTTAGACTGTGCCAGTGAGGTCTGGGTGCTGCTGCCAGGTGTAACTCCATCACCAGGCATTAGGACAAGGAAAAATAGGATCTGGTAGTTGTTGATGCAGCTGAGACAACAGCTGGTATTGCAGTTCACTGCTCTCATTATTGTCACACTATGAAGGGATCATTTTTGCTGTAGAGAGAGCAGGTGAGGAGCCCAAGATCAGCTCCTAATTACTACATTACAATAAATATGCTGTGAGTTATGGCACTGCACACACACTACATGCCATATACGCTTGTAGTTTATGAAACTTCTATATGAAGTAAAATCTGTATATAAGATTGTTTATTTTGCATCACAAATACACAAATTCTTTTGTATGGCATTAGCAGTCCTTCTGTTCAAGTTACATTCTCTTGCTATCAATAACAAATTTAGGAAGATAAATTTTGAATATGATAGTACACGACATGATAGGAGAAACTCAATAGAAAATGAAGTTCCTTCATGTGCCAGTGAAATTAACTGAGGAATTTTGTTCTTAACAGTCTGATCTGAGTGCTTTGCTTTGTATTGGAGCACCAGCATGGCCCACTGGCAGATGGGGATGAGAGTGGTATTTGAAATATGAGAAGAATACCCTTTGGCAGATGGGGGAATGGTGTGGTATTTGAAGAATTATAATAATAATGAAATTAAATTAACCTTTTTAGCTTCATATTTGCAGATAATTAATATTGCATGCATAACCAGTTGCCACATCTCTGATAAAGGGTGGGAACTCATAAGAAAGTCTAATTGGGTTTCTTGCAGTTTGTGTTCTATGGTAGGATAGGAGAAACATCTGGTATACCATGAAATTTTATTTGTGACTAGTGTATTGAATTTGATTGGTGTCAGAAAGAGCATTCTTCTAATCTATAGTGAAATTTTCGTTTGCCAAATAGCAACTTAAGCTTCAGTTTTGGTATCTCTCAGGTCTTCAGGTGAAATATATAAAAATATTCTTAGTTTATATAAATATTTCATGCATCATTTATGCAACTGGTTGGGTTTTTTCTAGTATCCATATGTCATTGCCTTTTCTGGATAAAAGTGTCAGTGTAAATATACGTAATCAGTCTAAAGTGAGAGTGAATAACTGTGGAAGGGTAGTTATTAATTACTGAAACTACCCATTGAAGGGAGGGATATATTTTTTTTAAATGATCCCCAAATTCAATGAGCTCTGCAGATTTATTGCTGTGATCCTTATGCAAAGTTATGGCTATGTGGACTAAGTAGGAAGTATAGCTCTGTAGGGAATCTGAATTCTGTCGTCTTTAGAAAGTAAAGAAGATTTAAAATGCGGGAATTGTTTTGTGCTTTATTGATTTCACTGCCTATATGCAATTTTAATTATGTAAGAAATACTTTTATTGTTGTAACTGGTATTGCACCTCAGGCAATTTAATCGGATAGCAATCATCTTTAGACCTTTTACAAATATCCTATAAATAAAACTGATGATTCTCAAGATAAGAACAGACTCCCATTCAGTAAGAGTGGGGCCCCGCTTCCTGCCTGCTGTAGGATAAATGGTTCTACAAGTTCCTGAATTTCATTCTGTCTCTCTCCATAGGTGTAAACATATGCAAAGGTGTAGATGTCTGTGATTATTTGACGATGTGCTTTGCTTCTCTATATTAGGGTGTTCTTGAGAATACAGGTCTCTTCTTGATCACTCTGTTTTTAATATCAGTTGTTTCAAATGGTGCTGTCTCTTGTTTCTGAGGAAATATTCTTTCTGATGCCTCTAGTAGGAAACGTACTGTCAGTCATCCAATTGGCGAAAAATCCTCTATTTGAGCAGGTACTCATAAGGATTTGTTCGTTCTCTAATGTCCATGATCAGATAAAGCCCTTCATGATAATGAATTCCATATTCGTAGAAGCATTTGATAATATAGATGTTTAATTTTAGTAACTGGAAATCAGTTGTTTTATGTCACCACATTTCTCAAATACTCACAAGAGCTGTTACTGTTTTTTGAGTTTGAGATTTCATCTACATCAGCTGTTCTGGGTAATACAGGTGTATCAGTTCATAGTTTTTGTGAAAACAGTCAAGCTGCTTGTCTAATTTAATTTTATGTATAGTCAATCTTTTATTAGATGAATTTTACTTAGCTGTGGTAGGGCTTTCAGGATATTCAGGGTATGGCAAGAAAAAATGTTAATTTTAATAGCCGAGCTAATAATCCTATGCCTGTTTCATTCTCCCTACCCAGCCCAACATCAGCCCTCTCCCAAAGCTGGAATTAGAAGATCCTTTCATAAATCCCTAAACACAAGACAGAAATTAATAACAAACTGCTCTCCTCTCCCCAAAAAAGTTTAAAAGATAAATGTGGATTTTAAAAGAGGCTTTGTTTTTTAAAAACATCTGCTCATTATCAGTAGCAAAAATGAAGTTTGATTCTTAAGAGAAAATAATTTTGATTCATGTGACCATTTTTTTTCCTTGACAGAACCCTAGTCAGCAGAAAGTAGTATGTGGCAATAACACTTTCAAGTTTAAGCCTTCATTCAGCACCCTTCATTTGATGGAAGCAGGTTCTGATTTTCTTAGATAAGCTGTGAGAATATGGAACCTTAAGTGGATGCCAAAGAGGCAGGAGAGTAAAGCACATCAGCTCTCTGTGGCTGCCTAACAGTGGGAAGACAGAAATATGTGCTGCTGTATAAAATAAACAGCACTTTGGCAACAAAGCCCTGGTGATCAGAAAGTCTTGCTGCCTTTGGAGAGCAGGATTCAGGTGATCAGCCCCAGGTTGAAGCATGTGGTATTGGAAGATACTTATGATGCCATAAAGAAAAGCAACAAGCCTGAAAATAATGAGTACAAAAGCTCCTGTACAAAAACCTTGGTGATATAAAAGCGAGATTGTGAATGCATCCTTCTGAGGAAAATAAAACTGATCTCAGTGTTGCATCTGAGAACATGACCTAGTCAGGATATACTAATATTATTCCACAGCCTTTTTATTCTCCTCTACTTTTCCTTCAGTTATACTATTTTCTGTCTTGTTAGACTGCTATCTATAGAGGATGCTTTTAATTGTCACTTCAATATGAGTATTTTTATGTGAATTAGTGGTCCTTATTTTTCTTCTGACTGGTTTGAGGAATTAGAAGATGAGGTGCCTTGCTTGATGAGAAGTTCTATGCAGAGTGCTTTTGTGTCACAGCTGGGAGTCAGGATGTAGGTTTGCTTTCTGAGCAACACAGAACTGTTGTTTTCCTCCTTTTGAAGGCTATTGCAGCAAAAAGGCAACAACAGGTGCAAAGAAAGGAAAGTGAGGGGAGAGGCTGCAGTAGAGGCAATGTTTAAAATGACACAAGAATAATCTGAGAACAGTGTAGCTTTAATCTAAGGGTAAGGCTGACAGAAAGAAATTGGTTAAGATCTTGAAACTCAGAACGCCTTAAGAAATGTTACTTTAATTTGTTTGTGTGTTTGCATAGACATATACACAACAGTAACAAAACTGGACTAGACCTTGGTTCAGTGTGTCATTTAATCTAGTTCCTGGATGTCAGGGGAGCACAGAATGAAACCATTTTTTGGCTTCCAGAACTAAGACAGCGCTGTTTTGTGCTATCAGCAAGAAAACCCAACCAAAAACAACAACTTGGTATAAATGACTACTCCCTTAAAGCCATTCTTTGGAGCTAGAAGAAAAAAGAAAAAATATCTTTTTTCTTGTTGATAGCAATTAGTGCTCTTGAACACTTTTCAGTCTGCTCCACTTGAGGAGGACGGAGGCTCCTTGGCACTTCCCACACTCACTCTTGAAATTCAATTCAATAATAGAAATACTGTGCTAACTTCAATGGTAGGAAAGAAATAATGTAATTCTGAGACATTTTTAAAGACATCTCTTACTGAAAAATTGTACTCAAATTAACGAGCAGAGTGAAATAGGGGATAAACTTTTTGAAAAAATTGCAAAATGCAACCTGGTTTAGACAATTTTTTTTGTTAATGTGGAGCTTAGAAATTGGAGAAGAGACAGATCAGATATTGTATTGCTGTCCATCTTTGGGAGGTTGTCTGTGAAAATGCTGAGCTGTCAAACTAAGGCATCCTTGCATTGTAACCATTGAATTGATATACTGTAAAGTATTTGAGGTATATTCTTCAAAACAAAATATTACAGAAAGCTTTGGACAAAACTCTCTTAGAAAGGACACGAGTGTCCTTTCCTTCCACTTTTTTAAGCACTTTCTCCCATTCAAACAACAGTTATGATGATACAGTAGGTGTATAAATGTTAAAATCTGCCTATACTACCTCATCTTTTTATTCCTATATCCTTAAGTGCATGTAAATTATAATACAAACCAAAGAATTGTGGTTTAATGATGTATCTGGAGCACACTTAGGACTATGCTTTTTTTTTTTTTTTTTTTTGAGAGCTTCCTACTAATATTAGAAATTGCTTCACTGTTCTTTAGAAACTGGGTATCTGTTTGGTGTTTTCACGTTGAGTATTTATAAATGTGTAATCAGGTTAGAAGTCCTAGTATTCAGAATGAGGTAAATGGTGTTCAAAATGGGGTTAAAACAGGTATAAAGTTGGTATGGCAAACTTATTAATCATGCAAGACTGTCAGAAATTAAATTTATTTTGGAATATATTGAGTCTAACTTTGTTTTTTAAAGCTTTATTGCATTGTAGGTTCACTAAGCCTAAAATACTATCCTGAGTTAACAACCCAGAGAATAATGCGTATATGGCTTGCAAAGGATCATAAACTCCTCAGCTAATTTAGTAGGAGGATCTATCCTCCAACTTTATTAACGGAAAAATATTTTAAATAGACTCCAATAAAATGATGGCAGGTTTTCTCCTGTTAATCCTTATGGCTGTTGTCACACTGCAACTATTAAAGTAATGTCATTTTAATGGTAATGTATGTACACACATAGTAGTCAGATGCTTTATTGTACAAGCACAATTATACATGCCTTCTGATACAGAGGTCACAGTTACTGAGGCAGCATTTGCCAGCTGTTTTACTATAGCATTGTCTCTGAAACTGTATGTTTGCCTAGCAATCAAAGCTGGCTAAAATCCAAAAGTAAAGGTACTTGTACATAAGGTGAAAACATCCATAGTGAGCACCTACAACAGTGTTGCAGTGGCAGTCTTACTAATAGACAGAAAAAGGATAGATGCCAGCTGTTTTCTATGAGCCACTGGCTGCCGGAGAAGTGGCAGCACTTTTGTGGTGATTGAATGTGAACTTATTAAATCAAATCAGAATGACAGGAACTTAGAGGTGTCTTACTGCCTGTAGATAACTAGCTCAGAATGCAAGCTTGACTTCTATGTAGCTATGTTTAACACCTGTGATAACTGTATTCAACTGTAAGAATTGCACAGGGATGTAATCCTGGATCTACTGAGTTTTGGAGTACCTGAAGAATTACTTGTTCCAGTGGCAAGAAAGGTATTTTAAAATTTATTTGCTCTCCTGATCAGACTCAGAACTGTATTACTGAGCACAGCTGAATTATGGATTAGGAATACCTTAGGTTGGAAAAGGACCTCAGGAAGTTTCTAATGCAATCTCTAGATGAAAGGAACTTCAGCTGTAAGATCAAACCAAGTTGCTCAGAGCTTTATGCAGTTAAGTCTTTAAAACACTCAAGGGAGGAGACTGCATGACCTCTGTGGGCATATTCTGGCACCACTCTGAATGAAATGCAGTTGAAATTTAAGCCCATTGACTCTCATGCTCCTGCTATGCGGGGCTTGCAAAGATCTTGATTTAATGTTTTCTGCAATATCCTCATAGTTAGTGGCGGGCTACAGTTAGATCTCTTTCCAAAACCATCTCTTTTCCATGCTGAACAAGCCCAGCTCCGTTGGCCTATTCTCAAATGGGAAGTGCTCCAACTCCTAGTTGTCTTGCTGGCACTCTGCTGAACTTGGTCCTATTCATTCATGTCTGAGGTTTATTGGCAGCCTGAAAATTGGGTGCTGTGTTCTACTGGAGTATAACAAGTGCTGGGAGTCTGTACTGCTGATGAGCTGGCTGTGCTGATGCTTGAATATGCTTCAGAATTTTCATATACTCTGTGGTGCTCACCTGTATGTTTATATTACGCATCAGATATACTGTATTTGTGTGTACTACATTCAGCAGCAAACTCATTTTGAACTTCTGAAATTCAAAGTAGAGATCCTAACCTTCTTCTATGAATAAGTCAGATGATTTCTGCTCTGTGTTGTGTCTTACTGTGGTGCATTAACTGGAATCGCATTAAAGAAAAACCCTACATCCAGGTTTCTGTTGAGTTATTTTTGTAGGTTTTGCAGACTTCAGGTGTTTTTGGATGTGTTCTGCATTATCAAAGTGTCCTACCGAACAAGCTTCTTCCAGCAGGCCAATAGTAGTAATGCAGTAGAGTATGATTTTGCAAACCTGTTATCCAAACTTGCACACTTAGAGATTTTTCAGAGTCTTCTGATTCCTCTCCCACTCTATACTCTTTTCTTAATTTAGGCTAAAACAGGCAATTTATTTCCAAAATGTCTGCCCCATCAACCATTCCTGTAGTTCCCCACCTCTTTGTTGCCAGTAAGATGCTAAAGGCCTTGAACTGTCAGTGGCTGCTCACAGATACTTGAAGAATGTGGAAATTGGATCTTGATAATCTAGCATATTTGTGATTTTTTTAATACATGAAGCAAAAGAGACCTGAGAAAGAACTCCTGAGTTGCTTTATTGCCTGTATAATTGTGCAGCTAGAGAAAAACAAACAAAACAGTGATGTTGGGTTTTAGCTGTTAACTGCTTGTAGTCACTCCATTGCCACAGGTCCGTTAGCACTTGCAACAGATGCTTTGCATGTGTGATCAGGCATTTAATGCTGATTAACTTCTTGACTAATTTTTTGCTGAAGCTAAATTTAGGACATGTGTGTCCTTGATGACTACTACTTACACTGTAAGTGACAACAAGTGCCCGAGGAGGCAGATAGAAAGTAAATCTCTGTGATCATGGCCATTATCATAGGATGGCTGTACTGCATGTTTCCAATGCAATGCAGAGACTCGTATGGAATCTCAATCATGATTTTTGTGGTGGTGTGGAAAACAGATTTGTCCCCTTTCTAGTACTTAATCCAATATCTGTATCAATTTGAGGTACTTGTTGGCAAAAAAATCACCAAGTGGTGGTTATGTGATTTGCATAAAGTTTTGATCTGCTTGTTTAGTCTACGCACTTGGTAAAGAGTTGACATATTTAATATGGATTCTGCTGCATTGCATCCACTTGTGTACAATCAAAAATTGGAAAAAAATGGAGGAAAGTAACCAGGTATTTTCACGGAAATCTGGGATTGAATATCAAGATGGAAAATCCCTGGTCCAACATGATTTTCTCCCTGATTTAAATTTCTTAGTAAATTTTATCTTTTATTATAAATCTCTAACTATCTCAGCAAAGTAGGTTATCTTCTTGGGTACAGACTATTCTGTCACAGTAGTGAATGCTTTGTTTAAAAGCTGAGAGGGGAAAACAAAAAAAGGAAATTGGGATTTAGGAGAAATTAACATACATTTGGAATTGTGCAATGTCTTGGGGTTATTTTCTGAAGTCAGGCAAAGACTTTGAAAAGTACTGAAAATGTAAAGAAATACCATCAGTTGTCATCCTTGATTACTACTTGACTGTTAATATTGATGATTACACATTTTTGATTGACATTTTAGACTCTTTTTCTGTGGAGTGTTTAATAGCTAATATTTAAAGGGCTTCTCTCCTGGTCTTGCTCAGAAAGTCAGAGGAAAGGGTAGTAGTTCTGCATTGGGAGTAATTTATTAATAAGTATAATGACATCTGCGATACCCATAAGGCTAGCTTAACAAGTCTGAAGGCTAAAATTTTTGAGTAGGAGAAACATATGAGGAGAGTGTGCACATTTTAGAATGATTAAGGTCATAAACTGAAACTAAGTAAATTCAAAGATTTTCCGACTGGTTTGGAGTCATGCTTAATCATGAAAAGACACAGTTCTGAAAATGGATTCCCGTTTGTATGTTCCTCTGTATATACTTATGAATGAAGTTCAATTTTAATTTCAATTTTGAGAATAAGCTGTAATCTATCAGTGACTTTACCAGTGAAATCAGCTTAGCTTGAGCTAGCAGTCTATAGGAGGTAACATTTTCAACTGTGTGAGTTTATTTAGAGACAATTCTTGATTTTGAAGCTGTAACTGTTTCTTTTGCAAGTCTCCTCATAAAAAAGTCAGTTAAGCAGAAATTCAGTCTCACTGCTTTACTAGTGTCTTCCATAAAACCTAAAATGATTTTAACTATTGCTTCTGTTCATCTACTGTGTGCTTAGTTCCTGTGCCAGCATATATTTTTTGTGTTTTTTTTCAGAGTAGGAACTGTCACTTGAATATATGATAGTGGTAGACACTTGTTTGTGACACTTCATGACGCTGGATACCTAACTCCTTCACTTTCGTCATGTGATTGAATTTGCTAAATAGCTAAAACCTCAATTTTGTCATGGTGATTTCCACAGACTTTTATCAATTTATTTTGAAAGAGGCAATGGTAGAACTCTTCTAACTCTTTTTCTCTTCCTTTTTGATGTGTAAAACACTTTATTTGCAAAAAGCATGGAGATGCCTGAAAAATCATCAGGAGCACTGGAGTCCAATAGTTTCTATCTGATGCCTTCTGCCAGTTCTTCTTTAATGACATACAACTTACTTCCAATCACCTGTACAGGATAGCTCTCCTCATCAGCAGAAGGTGTGTTGCTCCTTGCAATTTTGAGCACACGAAATATAAATAATATGAAGACTGTTAAGAAATCTGGTGATTAGCAAGTCCATCTGCACTTATGAGATATTAAAGGGAATGAGTACTTGAAGCATTTGGCCAAGGCAGGACTCCCAGTGAAGAGGGTGATTGGTCTTTGCAAAGGCAGGAGAAAGGAAGAAGCGGCAGGCCATTGTAAAGGAAGGCAGGAAAACAGAAATCTTCACCCCTTCTCATTTTTTTTTAATATGAATTTTCAACAATTTATAACTCTATTTTGCACAAACAAAAAGTGGGCAAGGGAAGATGTAAGGGTTTTTTAGGGTACACATGATTACTTCAGTACTTAGGTGCAGAAATATATACATTACAGAGGTTGTTTATTATTAAAAGATCCAATATCTAGAAATAGTTTGTGTTAAGTGTATGTAGAAACTGATTCATTGCAGCATAATTTCAGTTTTTAAAGTCAGTTGATTTCAATATATTTTGGGATTAGGGTAATGCAGGAGTGATTCAGTTCCATAATTATTTTGCGAAAAAAAATATTACTCTGGTAGTTCTGGAGAAATAAGTTTCTCTATGTGAGTCATTGCTGTTAGGGTAAAAAGAGCGTACCTTTCTTCATACTTCTACATGAATTCTATTTTATGTATGCAGAAATGTTTCATTTTAGGTTTCTTTAGGCAGATATTTCTTTCTATGTAAATAGCAGATGTCTCAGACAAGTAATGAAGTTCTGACATGCTGCTATGTGACAGAAATCTAAAAAAAATATTTGATTATTGTGATAAATATAGCAGGACTGAAGGTTTTAAAAGCTTGCTTATGTATTCTGAAATTAGCTTATTAAAAAACAAAATATTTGTCACCACCTTTAACAACTGAACCTATTGATCAGAGAGGATCGAGTTCTTAGAATTTTCTCAGTGCCAAAGAAGACAGAGCAATACTGTGATGGGTGTAAGTCAATCAAACACACGACACAAGATGCTAGAGAGGAAGGAACTTTAGCAGTTATATTTTCCGGAATAGAATCAGCAGCTTTTAGTGCAGCATGTATGAGAGCAGGTTGAGGAATCTGAATAGTTTAAGAACTTTTTGCCAAACTTTATGAAGGTGCATAAAACTCATAAGTAGGTATCTTATGTATAGTTCCTTTGTCAGTCCGAGAATACATATAAATAAATGTGATAGCATAGGTCTCACAAATCTTAAAGGCCTGAAATATTTTCTTTGTTTGTCTGTTTATATTGCCTGAGGTAGATGAGCATTAACCAAAATGTAAAAGTAGAGAAGGAAACGTTGCAAATACAGTCACACAGCACAGAGAAGTAATGAAACACCAATGAGGGTGACCTCTGCAGCCCTTGCCAGCTAAATATTCTTACTGAGCATCCATGTAGAAAAGTAGAATCTTCCTCTATATTTACTGAAACCATAACTTAGTGAGAAAAGACATGTTACAGGAACGGTGAGGAAAAATACACGACTTGACTAATTGCGACAAGAATATATTTGAAGTTAATGTAAATCTCTTAAGTATCAAAGAACTTTGTTCTGTTTCCCACAGAATTTTAAGGGTTTATCTCTGCTTGCAAGAAGTGCTCTGATGTGGTCAAAATTAGCATTTATGCTTGACATATTGCTGTCCAAATTTCAGCAGGTCATGTTATGCTTGTATTATCTTGTTCTGAGGGAGAAAGAACACTTTTCTGGAGCTGCGGGATGGAAAGGAAGACATAGGAATTGATGCTTCTGGTGTACCCAGAATGCCAGTAGGAGGATGGAAAGGTGTGAGGTATAATGTTGAGGAGTAAAGAAAAATATCTTCCTCTGATGACAGAGGCACACAACAAAATGGAAAAAGTGAAAACAAAAGAGGAGAAAAGGAGCAGACAAGGGCAGATGAATAAGTTAGAGATCAGAAAGAGTGTTGGTGAAAGATTTTTATGTGCAGAGGCCTTGATAACAGGCCTGTAAGGACAAAAAAAATCACTCTGAACCTTCATCTGGTGTGAAGAGACTTTAGAGAAGGGTTGTTTTTTTTTTAAACAGTTATGATAAAAGGCTATTAAGAATTCAACTTAATCTCTTTTAATATAAAGATTTACTCATACATCAAACCTGCAGAATCATAGGATTCCTTGACCCAGTAGTTGCCAAAACAGTTATTTTAATATTGATTAACAACCTAAAAAGAAGTAAAAATCAACAAATAAATAGATAATCTAGCATTAATAAGATGGTGATAGATCTTTGTTGGATTTTAATCCTTTGCCATGCATGCTGCTTCTGTAAATGTTGCTGGTACGTTCATGACTGAAGCAAAAAGAAATCATATTTGAACTGGGAGAAGTACAGCCTGATTCTTCTTTCTGATAGCAATGCCAGACTGCATGCAGAAAGGAGATACTGATAGTTGAACCTTAGCTTCTATCATTTGGTCATCAATAGTCTTTCCTGCAGATTTCAGACAAGCTGCAAAGGGAAAAAAAGAAAGCTTTTTGTGGCTGTAGGAAAGGGAAAGCCTGCCTTTGGACATTAAGCCTTTTTTAGTTGAAGGACAGATCAATAAGGTTGTAGAAGATTCAGAAGGTTATACTGTGGCTAAATTTCTGCTTTTAGGCTTTCAGTAAATGCTGTGACACATCATGATATTTCATTGCATCTTGCCTGGTGACATCTCACAACTGGTGTTGTACTTTCGTATTTTGTACATGGGTAACATACTCCTTCCATATATTGATAGGTACGGTTGCTGCCTATATTCCTAATAATTAATTTTTGAGTTTTATAACTGATGATTTTCCTTTAGTTGCTTTCTCAAGAATTTGATGTATACTTTTTATTGTTGATAGATCACAGTTTATTGATGATTGTAGATGGCTCATATATTAACCTGTGACACTTAAAGGGAACAAAATGTTAAGGCATGTATTTATCTCTGCTTAAAAGTACATAAAGCACTGAAAATAATACTTGAAAACCAAAATGAACCACATATCCAAAAATTAGTGATCACTGTTGATAATTTTGAGTGTCAACTTCTGAAGGAAAATATATTATGCTCTTGGACTATACTAGGTATATTTCATAATCTTTTCACAATTGAGAGAAACAGAGAACAGTCTTTCAGACTAAAATGCTTTCAAACAAATCAGTTCAGATGGGAAGGTTCAAATATGAGATGAAGATGTAATTAACAGACATAGTGGTAATGGTGTGGTTAGCATAGCTCATTTTAGCCTTTATTCTAGCTGGTATTTAGGTAATATACGTAATACTCTGAATGCACTTGAGCACTCCCTTCTGAGTCTTTGAATTTTTGCTTGGTTTAAACAAAATTAATGATCTGTTCTGCCTCTAGAACCTGAATGGGAAATTGCATTAGGGTCCTGCTTGTACAGCTGTCTTGACAGTGCTGCAGATGGACTATAATGGAGCTAGTTAAACAGTCATTTTCAGGGAAAGATCTAATGGTAAATACAGAAATGCTCCTAATCTGGTAAATAAGATTCATGTGCTTGCTGCATGGATTGTCCTTGGCTTAAACATATGATGATTTGCTGTAAGAACTGCCACGCAACTTGTGCCTTGGGCAAGGAACAGAAGTGATGAGGCGGAGGTAGAGACATACTATAATTGCATCAAGTTGTCTGGATTCACAGTCAATTTACGTGCATAACATTGCAGTATCTAAGGGCTGAGCAGAAGAGGCAGTAGGAAAAGACAGAGGACTCCATGCTCCTGTGCAGAGCTGTGGTGCTTGTGTGCCTTTGGTGCCATCTTGGTGTCCATGTCTCAGGAAGGGCAGAGCTGGGAGGGCATGGGGAGAGGCAAGGTTATGATGGGTGTTGGGGCTGTAACCAGTGTCACTGCACAATGCTGGCAGCTTCTGTGGTGCTAGCAAATACATAGGAGAGTGTGACATTTTAAACACCTTCATACCAGTACTCATCTGGTAAGAGGGCAAGCAGTGATGATGTGATGAGTTGAATTTTGTGTGGCTGGTAAAATTTCACTTAATTCAAAATTTCTTAATGCCAAGACAACTAAATCATGAAGTCTCTTATGCACCTTTAGCTTCTGCATAATTCATTTCCACTTTTTAAGTGTATATTTTGTGAATTTTAGGTTTTGGCTTTAGAAATATAAATTATGAATGTATCCTTTAAGGAGAAAAAAAAATTTACAAGATTTAAAAGTAATGGAAAAGCAAATAACTCAAGGCCTCCCTTTCTTTCTTTGCACCCTTGTGTCCCTGTCCCATCCATCTAGATTCAGGGCTTTATACTTGTTCTCATCTGCCCCTAAAGGCACTGTTATCACCTCAGGCAGTGCAGGCTGATTCAAGTCCCCTCTGCAGTCCCTTGGCATCCTTCAGTTCACTCCTGTCTGCCTGTATCAGTCCAAGCTCCCCAGGACCCTGACAGATGTGGACCATACCTTTCTCCTAGCCTTGCAACACTAACATTGCACTGAGCCTGCCTTTCAGAAAGTACCTCTAATATGAAACAAGTCATCACAAATAGCAGCAGAATTACCAGCTGAAAGTCTTGTTGCTGAAATGAAATAACAAAAAAAACTTGTCAATGCATCCACCACATAACAGCAGTAAATTGGTGTAGTATATTCACTTAGATAAAAGATTATTTTATTTTCATTCTAATATGAACTCATTGCCAGATTTCTCTTTTTGCTTGAATCTCAGGCCTAGTACTGATGCATAGGACTTTATATGTCTTGAATTTATCTTAAAGAGATTGTTGCATTCCAAAACAGAAGCAAGCAGGAAAGTATGAAAAGCAGAGTTGCTCCTGGTCATATAGCAGATGAGATATTCTAATGACAGCAGTTCAAATGACTGTGCAAATAACACTGAAAAGAACTGTCTTTTAGGGGCCTCTCCTGGTGCTGAATTTCTGTCTCTGTTTTCCTTGTCATTACTTATTCAAGGTGCTGCTTCTTTCTTTGACACATCTTGAAAGCAGAGTTCAAGGGGAGTAGATTGTATTTTGCCCGTGTTTTTTCTCTATGGTATTTGTTCAGACCGTCCTCAGGAGAAATCACTCAGTTGAAGTGCAGTACATCACACATTTTTCTTACAAAAAACATTATTTTCTAACAAGTCTAAATTCACATTTAAAAAATCTGTCTTCTACCTTAACTTACCTGTTGGTATATATCAATACAGCAGATTGTTTCAAGGACATCTCGCTCATCAGCTGCACATTAATCCACAAAAATTGACTGTTGTTATAAAATCCACTACATTCATTTATTTTGCAGTAGCTCTTAGTCTTTTCTCTTGCTTTCTCAGTCATACATTGTTTATAGTTACGTGAATTGTGTTTAAGTGTTAAACAAGGCACTTGATTAAATACACTGAGGAAAGTGGCTGAAATATCATGGCCTAATCTTTTAAATAATGTGTAGAATTCAAAATCTGCATATTCATGCCTGTTACCAAATTTGTTTGCACAGATGAAAAACATACAGATACTTAATCTAATAGTTACATGAACAAAGAACAATTTCCTTTTATACTGTGAATACAGAAAGACTTAGCTGCAAAAAAAAATAATCTCTTACTTATAGCCTAGGGTCCGTTGTGCAAATTACAGATATTAGAAAATGCATCTCCCTCCAGACGCAGCTATTACATTTTTAATGTGATATAGATATTTGTGGGCTCTATTAGGGTAGAGGGCAGCTAGAGCCAATAAGAATGATAGAACTGCTGAAGCTGATTACAGAGGTTCTCTGTGAAAAAATAAGAGAAATGTGGGGGGAATAAGGGAGAACTTCATTACACTGGTGAAAACATATCTACCAGACTCATTTCAGTGCATTAAGTCAGGGGACTGGAGCACCTCCCCTGTGAGGACAGGCTGAGGGAGCCGGGCTTGTTCAACCTGGAGAAAAGAAGGCTGCGGGGTGACCTCATTGCAGCCTTTCAATACCTAAAGGGAGCCTACA
>JAOWBP010001760.1:11312218-11323835 GCA_028571105.1 Tragopan temminckii | reverse complement strand
AGTCTGTCTGTTGTGAATTATAAAGGAAATGTGCTTCCAATGTCTCTGTTATCTTCCCCAAATTCTGTAGTTGACTGACATGGTACAGTTTTCTGTACCATTAGCTAATGAAACAAGAGATTAATTTCAGGCCTAGCAAGTTATGTCCTGAGGAATGGAGGCTCCCTTTAAAATATTTAGCATATTTCTGGAATTCTTGGATGTTTCAGGACATTTACACTGAAGTTGTGTTCCCTGCCATTACACAGGCCTCCTGGCCTCTTGCTTCACTCCATGCTAACCTGTTTGAGAACTGTATTTTCCTTAATCTCAAGCCTCATCAGGGCTGGTGTGGTGAGTAAGCACTGGCCAGCAGCAAAAGCTGTTCCCAGCAGCTTTCTCATCCCCCACTTAGTGGAATGGGGCAGAAATTAGGATAAGGGAACCCTTGGTTCAAGATAAAGACAGGAGGTCATTTGCAAGTTACTGTTGCATGCAAAAGAGGCTTGACTTGTCAAAAGTTAATTTACAGCCAATTAAAATAAATTCAGCAGTGAGAAGCCAGAAGTTAAACACTGGAAGTATAATGTACGATAAAACAACTAATTTCTTCTTCCCTTTCCCAGGCTTAATTTCACTCATTTACTTTAAGCTCCTCTACATTTCACCTAATCTTAGGTGGCACAGAAGGACTGGGCAATACAGGGAGGGGTCTGTCCCTAACAGCTCTTCTCTGATGCTCCTTTCTCCTCTTTTTTCCCCCCTGCTCTAGTGTGGGCTTTTCACATGCTGCAGTCCTGCAGAATAAACCTGCTCCTGTGTGGGCTTCCCATGGGCCTCAGTTTCCTTCAGGAATCATCCAACTGCTCCAACCCGGGTCCTCCACTGGCTGCAGGGCATCTCTGCTTTGGTGCTCTTTGATCTTTTTCACTTTTCTTTCCAGCCTCCTCATTCTGTCTAACATTTACAATGACACACTAGATACAAAATAATGCTTCTATGTAGCCAAGCCGGCACTGAAGTTCCAAGATTTGGAGTTAGGAACTGCACCTACGGTTTGGACAACTCCCCTGAATTTTACTGGAGGCAAATTCTACATGTGAGAATCACACCTATTCTGCAAAATAAGTGTTAAACTTTTTTCCTTCATGTAAACAATTCTTGCAGAATTACTGTCAGTTAGCTAAAGTTATAGAGATAAAACTACGAAGTATGCATCTTTGAATAGGTCTCTGTGGTCCTTGGTGCTTGTGAGGAGATGAGTGGAAATAGGGTGAGGCTAAGCAGTTGAATGTGGTGTCAGGCCAAGGGGTTAAAATGGAATGCTAACCCTGAAAAAGGAAAGGGTTTCTTTTTTCTTTTTTTTCTTTTTTTTTTTTCTGTTTAAAAGGAGTTAAAAACTGCCTGAAGGGAAGAAGTTAGGAAATTAGATCCTTTGAATGAAGGCACTCTAAAAGCATCTTATTAGCATCACAGAAGGGACAGTATGCACACCTGAGAATATAAAAAGAAAGAAGATGGAGGAAGGTGAAAGTCCCTGTAATGTGTTCAAGGGATAAGATACAATAGCTTGTTGAAGCTAAAATCTATCCTTTAGAAATAGACTTGAAGTCAAAACCATTCTAATAAAAGGAAAGGAAATTTGGAAGATAAGAAAAGGCAAATAGGAGTTTGAAGAAGTTGTACTCAGAGATACAAAGACAAGAAATAAGTGATTTAAGGTGATCAGAAGTACCCTGCCTATACAGAAAAATGATGGATCTGTTAGACCACGGGGGTAGAAAGAGGGCAGCCAAAAATGTGGCATCTAGCAGAACTGTATATGAGTTTTTCTTTACAGGCTGAGGGCCTTGCCTCCTCTGAGCTCAGAATAGGCTAACTTCTAAGCTTAGCACTTATTGGGAACACTAATGTGTAATGCACTGTTACAGAGTATGAACTGTGGATTCCTTCTGGGTAGAAATTTTTTATGCCACATAAGCTTTATTTTGGGTATATCAAATATTTTATATTACTTTGGGGATATATATTTAGGGACAGCGCATAAAGGTGAATGGATAACAATTCCATGGTTATCTAAGAGTGCATATAGGATGATATGTTGGTGGAAGGTAGGATGAATTGTTTTAACAGAGCATCCACCACCTCCTCACCTTCAACCTATAGATCTTTTTTGTTGACTTCACTCTGTGTTGGAAATCCCTTTTCGAAGCTCTTCTACTTTTTGGTCTGCAAGAAGAATTAGCTTCCCCCCCCCCACCTCCATCTTCTCTTCCCCATTCTAAGCACTTTGTAAGTCACTTAAAATCTCAGTGTCGCATTCATTCCTACTAAAGAAATCTCAGCATTCTACCATTTTTCTTGAGCCTCCTGCGTGCAATGGTTTTAAAGATACAATTACCATTAGAGCAGGACAGAATGACAGTATTGATTCTATTGAAACCTATGATATTTTCTCTTGGATTTTGATGGAAAATTCACACTCTAAATGTGTGGAGGAAAAAAGTGAATTTTCTGCAGTTTCGTGTTAGATAGTTCTGAAGTTACCTAAACTGAGTATGTGCCTCTTCAAGCTTTGTTCATAGCTCTATTTCGTCAGTTTTGTTACTTGTGTTTAGTTACCAGAAATATATTTAGCATTTTTATCTCTTAGCTTTGTTGTAGCCTTTGTAGTTTTCTCAAACAGAATATGAAAGAAATATGAAAAGTTTTCTTGTGGGATAAGAAATAAGTAAAAGAGTTTTTCTACGTCGCATCCAGAACAAAACTTTTGATATTCTGCTCAAGTGCTCCAGCAGTGATATGAGTAGCCTACCAATTTATATGTCTTAGATTTTACTTAAAATAATTCTGTCATTTCTCTGTTCTTTGTGGTTATGTGTGGTTTTTGATAGTTTCAAATTTCTTAGCTGTCAGGAACAATAATAATAATATCTGATAATAGGACTTGGTTCTCTATAACTGTCTAAATTGCTTTATTAATCTACTTCACTTTTACTGATCAAGGAAATTTTGCAGGTTTATCAGAGATGAATGATCTGTCTTACTTTATTACAGGTTCAGAAAAAAATAGGCTGTTAACAAGTTCAAACATATATATTGTGATCCTGTAACACTCTTCTGTAAGGAATTAAATCATTTCACTTTTTATCTTATTGCTGTTGACAGACTATTATTTAAATTTTATCATCTAAATAAAATACTGGTGATGCTGCTCATTAAATTCCAAAAGACATACGTCAAAAACTGTCATATTAAAAGACTTTTTTTTAAACTTCCTTACTCCTTACTTTTTTTAGCCCCCTCCGAGTTCTGACTACCTCGACAAAACTGTTCTGAACAGTCCTGGTTAATCAGCATCTGACAACTTTCTACATATAATTGCACAGTGAGAAAGGCTGATTGAACTAAAGCTAATTTCCATTTGGCTTTTACCATCTAATTATTTAGCAGCTGAGCATCAAAAACCTTTTACCACAACATGCCTGCAGGGCCCTTAGTAGACAGTACATAGCTCAGTAGAGTTTAGCTACCTCAAAAGAAATGTTACAGCTCAAGTGATTTTGAGATGTCTGAAAGCTGAGAGATTTTGCAGCTCATGAGGGTATAATGAAAATTGTCAATTAGAATACAAATATACTAAATAATATATTGAATAATTAAAACTCCAGTAAGCATATAAAAAAGTTAACAGCCAACTTGCTGATGAGCAAAATTAAATCTATTCTGAATACTGCATTGGTGCAAGCAAGAGAAACTACCACAAATTAGAAAATACGTAACACCGTATTTGATGAAAAACAAGACCTTTGTAGGCTTGTGATTGTCTTTTACTAAGATGCTGATGGCATATTACCTTCATTGCATGAATTAGAGCTTTGATTTTTTTTTTTCAGAAACCACTCTTTTAATGAGTATACATAATGCTCTTTTCTTGATTTAATGTTTTTCTCCTGACATTCATCCTAAAATGCATAAGCAGAGGATGCGATCATATTAACTGTAGCTATGTCCTGATGTCCACTAGACATTGTTTATTGAAGCCAGTATTGTTCCTTTTAATTTAACTGGCACACAAAATTCCCAAATCTTCCTACAAGATTTTCTTTGAAATACTATTTCAGTAGCAGTATTCAAAGGGTTCCTCTAATTTTTCACGAAGAAACCTTAGTGGCAAGACTGTTCCACCCTTACAAGGGTTCATTTATATTTGAAACTCTGCTACAGTACATTCTTGTAGATTTCTACCAGACAGCTTGGGCATATGGATAAATAAAATGAGGTGTAGAAAGCCATATTTTGACTCAAAATAAAGGATAAATTAAACTCTCTAATGAATGCTTGGGATATCCAGAAACCTTTCTGATCAGATAGATTTTCATTGGTGTCAGTGATATACATGAGAGAGGATTGTGAGGGGCTGAAGAGAAATCTTGGGGTTATTGGGATTTATCAGAAAAACATAATTATTTTTAAATATGAGTACAGTTCATGTTTATTAGAACATCAAAGCATAATAAATTTGGTATCACTGTAAGAGAAAAATATTGTAGGTGTAACTTGAGATAGATGAAGATTGCATTTTCTTGTAATTCGTGGTAGGAATGTTTCTGTATGGTGTTTCAGACAAAATTTGTTGGCGTTAAGAAGAGTCATATTGCTTTATAAATTCAGTGAGACTATGAAGAAAATCACAAGTGATAACAGCTGTTTTGTAACCAATGTTTCTTTATTCTGACATAATTAAAAATACTCCTACCTTTCTTCTCCCTTTGTGCATACACGTGCAGAGCCTCTATGCGTACACATTGATTGACAGAAATTTCTTTTAAGGTGCTGGAAAAAAAACAAAATACAAGAGACGATACCTTACAGGTGTTATGTGAAGTTCATATTTCTGTGATTTATTGTATTTAAAACTCTTTCCTATTTTCTGCAGGAATTAATCATAATTTTGAGAAATAAAATCTAGTTTGGGTAATTACATTCTTCCTACCTGAAACTCCTCCTGTAGCTTCATTTAGTTAAATATTCTGCACTTTTTATCTTGAATGGCTGTATGGCTCATCTATCTGCAAAAATGCAAAAGAAATGGCCTAATTTTAAGGAAAGAGAGAGTTTTAGGGGAATTATCATTGCACTGACATTTTTTTCTCTACTAAGGAGAAATAGCTGAGTTCTCTAATTGAAGATTAATAGACAAGAGTAACTTCATATTTAAACATATTTTTCCAGGTTTCTATTTCAGTATAATTTGATCTCTTTCCAAATAATTTTGGACCTGAAAATAAGGAAGGACTGGAGTACCTGAAATTCAAGGCAAGTTTTGTTTTACCAAAGTAGGAGACAAAAAAGTACAAAATATTTCATATAATGAAAAAAAATTGAAATACATTCTTTAGCAGAAAGATTTTCATATGTTGTTAATATGTAAGATGGAAATGATATACATACTGCCTGCGTCAAAGTATCTTTGAGTTAAATCCACAAAGAACGTTAAATACCTATGTGCTGCATTTCCTAACAGCTAGATGGCTTCCTTATTTTCTTCTGATTGGCGCTCCTGTAAAATTCTTCTGATGACCTAAATTCAAACATAGTATTTTCCCTACATTTTTCTTTACGTGTTAGGAGACTGTGTTGAAACACACATGGTGTGCTGCTGAGATTCATACTCAAGATAAATAGTCTACTTATATAATGATAGGCTGAGTAGTCAAAAAGGAGTAGAGTAAATACAGAAGCCATGGCAGGTGTCAGGGGGGAAAGCACTTTGGGAGATTTCTAGAAGGACAACAAGGAACCAAAATAATTTAATCCTTCTGCCCCGCTCATATCAAGACTTCTGGTAGAGCAATTGTCCATGACTCTGTTATCTGTGAACTGGGAAGGAAACAGAGAATTCTGCATCTCTGTGAGAGACACAGAATAACTCTGTTTCCCCTTACAGTAAAACCTACAAAAATCCCTGATTTAACTAGGGAAAATCATCAAGGTTTTCCTACCTCCAGAGATAGCTCGGTTGACTTCTGTGCAGAAGAGAACAAATAAATCTTTCTTACCAGTTGAGTTGAGGATGGGACTCATTCTCTTTGTCTGAGCTTACTTTAGCAAACAGTTTTTCCTTCATGGGAGATCCTTTTTCTGTACATTAGCATAACTTTCCATGTTTCATATTTAAAAAAGAATACAACAGAAGCAACAAGATAGCAACAACACTGCAACGCTCTCTGGTTGTTTAACACATCTGGAGAAGCCAGTGCTGGATGAGAGCAGATCCATGCCATTTTGTTGTTTTTTCTATCTCTGGATTAGGAAATAAAGATGCTCTGAGGCCATTATTTCCTTTCAAGGAAAAAGGAGAAGTGTAAAAATTGTTTGAACACCAGGATAAGTTGAATTTATGAGAGTAGCTATAATTTTTTTTCCTTCTTGTTAAAAAAGATTTTTTTATTGTAACCCATCTCTTGTAGCAGTTTTCCACAAATTTTCTGGTGTCAGAGAATCTGTATTTCTGGGTCTTGTTGGCGTTTGACAATATAAGGCATGCTACTTAGGTTGCTCTGAAAGTAACTTCTCCTATTTATTTCCATGGAAACTGTAAGAGATACAAAGAGCACAATAACACTTCAATAAAGCAAATTCTCAGCAATAAAACACCGTTTCTTAGCATAGTCACCACCATTAGCTCTGCATTTTTGCTAGCCATGAACAAGTGTCTGCCTGCTGTGGTTGTAAATCTCTGCACCAGTTGAGGTGACCCACTGTTCCATAGCTGCTGTAATGGCATTGTGTTTTTCATCAGTCTTATCAGAAGTCAGAAGGTGCTAATTCTTGACTATGCTGTGGGTGTTGTAGGGCAGTCCAGCCAAGATTGGCAATGTGCTCTGTAGTCTTCAAACTGGTATGGGGCCTGGTGTCACTGTATTGTAAGAGAAAAGTTCTTATTCTTTGGCTCTGATCTGGAAGTTTGCGCCTTCAGTTTAGTCAGCATTGAAATATAATGGTCAGCGTTGGTAGTTTGTCTGGGCTTCAGAGAGTCCAAAAGGATCACCAGTTTCCTATCCCAAAAGACAGTGCAGAACGCTTTAACTGCTGAGGGCTGCATCTTGAACATTTTTTTGATGGAAAATTCAGATGTCACCACTCAATGGACTGCTTTTATTTTTTTACTCTTGCTCATAGTTGTGACATTCCATCCGCACAAACTTGTGTATCAAAGAATTGCAGGAGTTGGAAGGGAACTCAAGAGATCAGGTCCAACCTCCCTGCTAAAGCAGGTTTCCTGCAGTAGGTCACATGGGTGACCAGGTGTCCAGGCGGGTCTTGAATATCTCCATAGAAGGAGATTCCGCAACTTCTCTGGGCAAGCTGTTCCAGTGCTCATCACTCTTAGTGTAAAGTTCTTCTGCATGTTTGTATGGAGTTCCGATGTTCAAGTTTTAGGCCATTACTCCCTGTCCTATCGCAATGCACCACCAAGAAGAGCCTGGCCACACGTTGTTCTTTCTTTTCTTATGTGAGCATTTGTGGAACTCACCTGGCACAAAACCTTCTCATATTCCAGCACTGCCAGTATAATTTCCAATGTATTGAAGCCAATATTCAGCTCTGTACACAATTCCCTGCTCATAATCTGTTGATTGCACAGATGAACTCATCGAGTCACTCCTCATTTCAGGGGGTGACAGCTGTGCATATCTGTCTGAAATGCAGTTTGTCTTTCACGTCACCTTGCTGCTGCTGAAATGCACCATCCAGCACCTTTATGTGTTCACATATTCAGCAATCATCGATGAAGGTCAGTCGGTGCCATTTTTTTCTGCCTGGAGGAATTCAGTTTCACACCTTTGCTTTATATGCACTTCCATGTCAGATGCAATTGTGTCAGAATGCACCCCTCCTGCCATCTGTCACATGGCAACAAAATCCAATGGGCAGAAAGGTTTAGCCTCTACTGCCATGCCATCTACATTTGTCCCTGATGTCATGAGGCAACATAATAAAATAAGAAGCATTACTTTTGGAGCAGTCCTCATAGAATTTTGGTTAATTTTCAAATACTTTTTGTTATCCAAGTAGGAGAAGCATAAGTCTGAAGAGGTTTATTTTTGACATTTCTGGATTAGCAGCTGAGTAGCCAATAGGCATTTCTAATTCTTTGGATAAGTATGTTAAAATGCAGGGGGAATTGTTAATTGAGATTTAATTGTTTGGGAAAGGACTTCCCCTAAGGAATTCTCATTTCTTTTTATAGGTAATAATATGGAAACTCTCTTGACTGTCAGCTGTGATTTGTATTTCTGCAGGTGTTGGCAAAGTCGTGCACATCAACCTTGTGGTGGCATTTGTCTTTTAAGTAAAGCAATCCACTACTGGAGAGCTGTGTCTAAAAATGAGATTTTTCTACAATACTCATTTGAATCCAACTAAAGAGCTGTGAATCCCTGCTTTTCTCCCATCAGAATGCAGTAATTCAGCTTGGATGGAGTCACTCACATCCAATATTTGCTGCTGTTTGGAGTATTTCGGAGTACTCTTTGTTGTAGTTTGGAATAGAGTCTTTTTTCCAGCTTCCCAGATTGAAATAGGAAATACGGTGGGACTGTTTGGACTGATTTATCTTTTTCTATGTGATGGAGTGCTGTGTTTCAAAAGAACTTAGGTCAAACATGTAACGGATTATGTCATGGTTGTTGTACCGCAGGGACCTTCTGTGGGATGTGCGTAATAAATCTACGTCTGGTACCTATGAAGATTCTTCCATGTGATTAGATCTTTAAGCTGTAAGAACTAACATGAAAGCGAGAAAAAATAGCTGTTTAAAGAAAGTATACTTGAAATGTAATCTTCGCTTCCTAATGCAACTTTAAAACCACAAACATGACAAAAACTACTAGGGGTTACTTAAAATGAAGTTTTTATTTGAAATGTGCCTTTGACACTTCAGTGAAGTGCTTTAAAATCCAGATAGGCATTATTCTTAAAGCCAGAAGGCTGAATGCTTCAATAGTGCAAATATGAAAGAACTTTCTTCCTTCAGGAAACATTATTCCTTTATTTGTATGTTTGTTTGTTTTTTTGTTTGTTTGTTTTTTTCAATAATATCAGGAAATCTTCAAGGGGTGTCATCATGTCTTCAAGAGTTTTTAGTAACTCAGGAACTAACCAGTTTTCTCTAGTTTCCTTTCAATGCGAGCCTACCTTTTAGCTGTTTGAGGCAGGCTGAAGTTCTATACACTGCCACAGCTTGGAGGATTCACATAATATAGAAAGGCTAGGTAGGCCAGACACATCCACAAGACTTCCTGGCTTGTGGATTTTTACATTAACTGTGTACTCCCTTCTCACATAGTGGTTACTGACAAAAGTCCATATTGAGAAATTAATAGCAGCCATATGTTGTAGTATGCCTTAAATGGTACCCAATCTTTTAATCTGCTTAGTGACACTGCAGTTAAGTTCTCACTGGAAGAGCTCACAAGAATGAGAGCAGCTATAACTTAAACGTGTGTCTTTCCTCTTATGGAAATTAAATTCTTATCATCTCAGTGCCTTATTCAGAAAGCCCTATATCTGTAACACTATTCATCTTCCCAAAAGGGATTGTATGAGACCCTGGAGATGAGTAATGGCTTTTCTTAATCAGCCTTTTGAAATGCTATTGTCTTGTCTGTCTTTGTTAGAACATCAGCGCAGTGGTGGGTGTTTTGTAGTATAATATGAAACAAGGTGCTTGCTGCTGAGAGCTTGTAATTTAAACAAAGAAGCAGCAATCAGAAAATGGGCTGGCATACTCTTGCTCTTGAAATTCAAAGCTTGAATGCATTCTGCACTGAGGGAAAGAATGTGGGGAAGAATGAACAAACACCAAGCAGCTGAGAGTCCACTTGAGCATGCTGGAGTAATCTGCAAGGTCTACTAGCAGACTGCGTTGGCATTGATTTGCACATTCTAGGTTTATGTAGCTTGTTCTTGCCTGCTTAAATTTTACTGTTACATTTTTTCTATGAGTGTGTCAGTATTATGTAAAAATTCAACCTACGTATGTTTCTGGATGCTACATCCCCATTTTTGATTCTGCTCTAAATAAATGGATTTTTCAAAAGTTGAAAAAATCCCAAAACAAAACGGCAATTTATGCAGTGTATTTTCAGCAAGTGATAAGAAAAAAAAAAAGTAACGTGCACTTTCCAGATTAGGATTTAGGCAGGGCAGAAGGACAACTCAGTAGGTCATCAGTTCATGTCTTAGATGTGCACAGACAAGTATACCTGCACAGTCCCTAACATACCTTTTCCTTAAAAACTTCCAGTTAAGGAGCTGCCTCAACAGCCCTACCCAGTCAATATCCATTTCACCAGTTTGATGATTAAATTCATCATAGTCTTTAAATTTGCTCCAAATAATCCACACCTTTCCTTCCTTTCACACAAGATCTTTATGTTTGCTACCAACTCCCTCAGTCTTTTCTCACAGCTTTTTTTTTTTTTTCCTTCCCAATTCTCTCATTTAGATTTTGTCTAATTGGTTTGCTAGTTATTTTGAGAACCCCATGCAAAGCTGGCTACATACTGAGGCTTCACCTGAGTGAGGAAGAAATACATCGTGCGGTGTTTGACACTGCATTAATGTACCTAGAGTTGAGACTTGCTGTTTTGTCTGTACTGCTGTGTGTTGGCCTGTAATCTCTATGTGGTAAACAGTTTCTTTTTTTTCCCCCTTTCTGGGTGGCACTGCTGCATCACTACTTACATCCCATTTTGTATTTGATTTTGATTTCTCTTCATCCTGTGTAATACTTGAAGCTTGCCTTTATTGAACTACATCCTGTTGATTTAAAACTTTCCAGTTTACCAGGCTCAGTTTGGATTTTGATTTTGACCTGCTTGAACCTAACTCTCCTCATATGCTGATTTTTTAAGTACATCACCAAGTCACTAATGAGATATCGAATAGAATTTGGTAGATGTAGGATGATGAGTGGCCAGAGATGAGTATGTATTCGGGCCCCAGAAAAGGACCATGATTTTCAAATTAACATTGGGAGCCATTATTTTACTATTTCCTTTTCTTTTCTTTTGCTTTTTTTTAAATATCAGGGAGTTGCATACACTGCAATTATTAGCAATGATGCAAATTGCAATGCTTTGATTTTATTCAGTGTTTTATATTCCAAATTACTTTAAAAGCCACTAAACACTTTTATTTCCATTGTATAGATACAGAGGGAAGGATAAAGGAGTGGGCCAGTGACAAAGCTGGTGCTGGCAATGCACCTTTCCCTGAGTAGCACTGGGCGATTCTATGCTGGTCCTGCTTCTCCCGCTGATTGCCTTCCCTATGATTCCATTTACAACATAGAAATGTTGTTATGATAAAATGAATTAGCTATGTCAGAGCACCTCCCGTACGAAAACAGACTGAGGGAGCTGGACTTGTTCAGCCTGGAGAAAAGAAGGCTGTGGGATGACCTATTGCAGCATTTCAGTGCCTAAAGGGAGCCTATAAATAGGAGGGGAGTCAACTCTTTCAAAGGGTAGATAACTGCAGGACAAGGAGAAATGGTTTTAAGTTGAGAGAGGGAAGATTTAGGTTGGATGTCAGGGGGAAGTTCTTTACAGAGAGAGTGGTGAGG
>JAOWBP010001760.1:11301301-11312110 GCA_028571105.1 Tragopan temminckii | reverse complement strand
TGCATGTGGCAGGGGGGTTGGAGATTCATGATCCTTGAGGTCCCTTCCAACCCTGGCCATTCTGTGATTCTGTGAAGTAGGCATGCTGTCCACCTTGATTAATGTTGGTAAAACGTCTGTGAGTTGATTAGTGATATTTATATTGCAAACAACACAAAGAGAAAGGTTAAAAAGGAAAATCATGTAGAATTATCAGTTTTACATATAACTATTTAATTCTGTCTGTCCACTCTCCAGGTGTAAATGGGTGATGTATTGCATCCCTGTGGATGCAAGCTGTGTGCCCAGCTCTTCCCTGCTATTTATTACACATAGGTGAGAACTCTACGCTGCTGATTTCATGATTATTGATTCAAGATAAATGAATATGTCACAGCATGTGGATTTATCTGTTGTCCTTCAGCTCCTCTACCCATTGTAACAGGAAATATATTACAGAATTGAGTTCTATGGTGAGTGTAGGGATTATAGGCATGTGGCAGGGTAAGGTCTACTTTCAAAAAAGTAAAATTAAAGACTTTTCTGTCTCTTCTCTGCCTACGGTAATTTTTGGAGTTCTGATGTTCTACTCTTGTATAAGAAAAAAAAAAAAAAAAAAACAGAGAGAGAGAAAAGCAAGCACAGCCCTTCTAATCTGTTTGTTCTTGAGCAAAGTTATCACACCTTTTACCTGTACAAAAGTACTTCGAACCTCAAAGTAAAATGCTTTTCAGGACTGAGTTAGCTGACTGTTTAGTCAGAGTGGATGTTGTTATTGATCTTGTTGCTTTCACAGACAAACATATATTCCAGTAGATACTATGATACCTCATAACTCCTAAACTCCACTGAGACAAAAGCAGACTTAGTATGAAAAAGAAAGTGGTCTGGTATAAGACTTCGAACATTTCTCATCTTAGGCTGTGAAGAGTAAAGATCTAACTGTGATCCTAAAATGAATTCCAAGTATTAAAATCTGTGGCAGTTTACATTCATTGATGCATCTCCATGAAATCTCCATAATCCCTCCCAGAAAGGTTAGGACAGTGGAGACCTGCTTAGAAATACAGTTAAGAGAAAGAAAAATGAGTTGCTATTCATGCAACCTCACTGCATTAGCCCACTATTGCTAAATTACAACTCTCATTTTTCAGCCAAATTTTCTATGCAGAGCCATCATTCTGGTGTCCTCAGCCAAAAATCCTATGAAGGAACAACATTCAGGCATTTCATTCCATGGTGAAGCCAAGCAGAGTTGCTATGGAGCTCTGATCTGCAGTTTTAAGGTTGCACTTTTATTGTGCAGGGCCCAGAAAAACTGCAACAGGACAACTAAAACACTGACCCTCTCTTCTGTTTCATTGTGGTATGTTTATTGGAGGATTACTGGGAGTTTTTCCAGCCCTGTCAGAGGAGACTGCTGGCAGAGCTGACCTTAAAAGAGACATGGACCTATTTTTCAAAGTGTTCTGTATGTGTGCAGCTGTCAGTAAGTTCAACAGGGATTTCCAGACTTTCATTGTATTCTGAACTGCAATATTAAGGTCAGTGACAACCTTTCTTATTGCTGTCTCTAATAAAAAGCAAGCGCTTGCTATGGGGAGAGGGATGCAATATCCTTATTTCCATTGAGATGGGATCTTCATAATTATTACAGTCATTTACTATAGGGAATGGGGGGAGCACAAAACACTTTGTCTTCCTTACTTGGAAGATATTTTCTCCTTAAAATATATTTCTCTTCTGGGAAATGATTTTTTGACAATGATATTGTAGGGTTGCAAGCAGACAGAAATTGTTTCTGTTACTAGAAAATAGTTGCAGAATTATTTTAGCCTACAACTTGTGAATTTACTTTAGTTTAGTTGATGAACTACCTGATCGTTCCTATCTGCCCTAAGAACAACCTGGGACACAACAGCCAATCTTCTGATGTACACACTCTGGACAGAAGAAGAGACTTGGCAAGTCAAATGTTGTCCCAAAGGGAGCCTGTCATTTCACTTCTTCCATTCTACCTGAAAAACTGCTGGGGAAGATGAGACAACTGGGGACACTGCTACTGAGAAAGCATGTGCCCAAGGGAGATGGGGTTTTCTGTTTGCTCCCCAGTTAGTAGCACTAAATAAGGTCCAACCAAATTGCTACTTTTTCCTCTCAACAGAAAACAAAGCTGTTTGTTTCCATACTTCCTATTGCTTCTGTCTATGATTAACAGAGAGACTGATGAGCTCAGCACGCCCACGGGTAGGCAGTGGCCTACCTCATTTTCTTGCTTTGGCCCCTTTTCTTTCTGAGCAGGGAAATGCCTACCCTAAAATTTGAGTGCTTTGGGTATCCATGTTGAATGAAAAGCAGCAGTATTTGCAGGGGAATTATCCATGCTGCTTTGTTTGCCTTGTTATTATTTTCTGTTGTTTTAGTAGAACTTCAGCTTTGAAGTAGCCCTGTTACGTCTTTAGATATGAAAATTTATTGGTTACATATCCCAGAATTCATTTGTACTCTACTAAGATGAATTAGTACTTTGATTTTGAGTACTCTGCATTGAGGTGCACCTGGCTGGAAAGCAAAGGGTGCCTGGAGCTTGGGTGAAACTAAATACTCGCTCTGTCACTCAGCTCTTTTATTTTGGAAAACCAGCACTATTTTCAAACCAATGTGCAGCAGTAAAAAGGAAATAACCTCCACTGTATCTGTGCTAACCTTGTCATAGTGCTGAAGTGAGTAGTATGTTATAGGAATGACTCCTTTGCAACGTCTGAATGTTGCTATCTAGTGGGTAACCATTGTTCTTTGTTCCCGCTTAATGCTGATGTGATGTGTGGAGATCAAATATGTGATCCTGTTCTGCGCTGTAGGAAGTACGGCCCTCGTGAGATCATAGCTCTTGGTAATGTGTTGGCAGTAAATAGAGAGTTAAATAGTAGTTTTTCACCTGAAAACAGATAGAAAATAATAAACCTTATGTGGAGCTTTAATTTACTAAGCCTTAAATAGGTTGCCAGAGTCTAGGCTAATACATTGATGGTACTGAAGGTGGCTGTATTAGGCTGTCCAGATGAATTAGGAGACAGACTGATGCCTTGCCTCAAAATATTCTGAAAAATTGACCACATGTGCAAGATTTAACTGTCCTTCACACAATTGTCTCTTGCCCATTTTGTAGCAATATGTCTTGCTCGCCACAACTGCGTTACAGGGTCATTCATGGAGTTCAGAGAGATGAACCGCTTTTAGACTTTTTCTCCAGCCCATTAGGCACAGACTTTCTGTCTGCAGTGTCAAATGTGACTGTCTTTCTGTGTTGGGTTTTTTTTTTTTTGTTTTTTTTTTTTTTTCTGAAGATACACGTTTATGTGGGTACTACAAAAGAAATTACAGTCCCTACTAATGTTTAAAACCTGTCTGATGGCATTACAAAACCATGACTGTTGTTCAGTACCTGCAATAAGTCTTTTTCTTTGGAAAGGTTCCTCTTCAAGAGAACTCAGATGATAAAGGGAAGCTGGTACAGTTTTATTACTCTATCAGAAGTTTCCTTTCCTCTGTTCCTCTCTGTAGACATAGTCTTATTTTACTGTTACTGGTGAAGATTCAGGATGGCACAAACAGGCTTTTATTCTAACCATGTATGTCTTCCTCTTTTGGCTCAACAAACCTCTTTTGTAGACTGTGCAATGACACTAATGATTCTATCTGGTCTCCGTTTTAACTGCACTCTTTCTAATGTCTGAAACTACTGAGAAAGTAGTTTCTGCTATTTACATTCTTTTTCTCTGTTTTCTGTTGCTTTTTAATATTTGCATGATGTTCAATTTCTAGGATGAAATTACCTTGCCTCTCTGTGTAGGTGTGTCATCTGAAGTGCCAGAAATATTTACACATGTAAATCCTCCTGATTCAGCAGGAAGATTAAAAGTTGGAATGAGTGCATTTCCATATTATTTGAAATGAGAATGTTTTTTGTACATAGGTTGCTCTGAAATAAGTTTCTAAGCTTGCTAGTAGGTGAACACTAGTAGGGAATATAGGGAAAAAAAATAACAAGAATAATCTTTTTAGAATAAGCACATTTTTGGTGCTGCTTTATTTAACTCAGTTGTAATTTTTTTGTGCCTGTGGCTCTGTCACAGTTGTAAGAATCAGTGCAGCACTGTGCCCTGTTGGATTTTGGGCAACATGCTATTCTCTGTTAATTCTTCTTTTTTTTTTTTTTACTGTAGCTACTGCCTACGCTTTCTTGACATCATGAATGATGTTCATGTAGTGTGTCTGGCATGGTCACTAGATAGCTTTCCCAAGTTACCAATCTGCAGTCTGATTTTAATCTGGGTCTCCTTGGTAAAAGAAATTAAAAAAATAGTAAAATGTAGAAGCTAGTGAAAGTAATTAGAGCCAAATTCCTTAAATTCCTGTACTGTTCAGTCTCACTTTTGATTATTCCCTAAGTAGGAGATTACTTACATAAGGAAATGAGAATAAATCTCTTAAAAAAAATTAATAAGCAGAAAAAATGGTTTTCTTCTTTCTCTTTCCTTCTTTATTACCAGTTTGGAGTTTTGTCTTTGTGCTTTTCTGGGGCAACAGTGCCTTTTATTCAAGCAGTTCTCCTTGTTCTGACTGACACTGATTTGAGGCTCTTAGAAATATAAAGATCTGTAGGCTATGCAGCACTTTTATTTCTTCCAGGGGTGATAATATCCACTGCCGATTTACAGCATGCTCTGTCTTGTTGCTGTTCTCATTCACCAGGACTCATCTGTATCTTTGTGCTATTGTGTTTTCTCCAAACATCCAGGAGGTGGGTCTGTCTGCAGCTGAATGTCTCTCAGGAGAAAGATTCCACTTCAGTCCAGTATTTCAGACTTGCTGCTTCAATAATGTGTTCTCCTATTGATGCTTGATGAGTTTTAGTGGGGTGAAATATCTGGTCTCCCAGTGGCAAACATTGGGTTTCCCTGGTATGAGTGTGACTCAAGCTGCTATTGTCCTAAATAAGCCCGAGTGCCAATCAAAATCTGAGTTAAGTTAGTGCATTTAATGGAAAGGAAGCCTACATTTGTATAAATGTGCCCTTCTGACTCGGAATTCTGATTTTCAATACAGCTGTATATAAACACCAATTGTAACCTTTTCCTTTTCTCCATTTCCAATTTCATTCACTGTAACCCCCTATAGTGGATGGCACTTCCATAGCATTTAAAACAGCTGTTTAATTTTGCTATTTTATAAAAAAAACAATGTCAATACAGTATCAAAAAAGTTTCAAATGAAAAGTAGTATTGAAATGAGACATCTGAATGTTTCAATTTATAAACCAGCCATTAGAGGATTTTTTGCAGACCAGAATCACCAGTAGGATACTGATGCTGAGTTTATCCCCATTTTAATCCCCAGTTAAAGAAGCAAACAACAAAACACAAATATTCTTTTGAAAAGTCTCTGACTAATGTCTGTTCAGCATCCCAAAACAGAAACATATGTTCTTTTTGTTCAGATCTTTGTACTGAAAGTTAGGTTTTAGGAAGGAAGAGATCCAATGGAATATACTGGGCTTTCTCACATCAGATAAGTTATCTTAAATCTGGCCCTAATTTGCAGATGCTTAGTACCTAGAATTGTGGCTCTGAGCTAAGCTCCTTCAGGTTATAATTCTCCCTTCATCTTCTGTCACATCACACAATAAAATCTGCTCCTTTTTGATAAATTTCCATGTGACTTTCATTCATTTCAGGAGGAAAATTTGATAAGGTTCTCCAGATTTTTGCATATTTAAATTTTATTTTGGTTTTAAAACACTAAGTTATTTAACTTCTGAAGACTTCTATATATTAGATACTTCATGTATAACCCAAGATTGAGATAGTGCAGAAACATCATTACAGTTCCTCATTTAATTGCTCTTGAAAGTTGCTGGATCTTTGCTCCAGAATTGTCACAGGCATGTTGCTCCCAAATAATTATTTTTGTTCAGATAGGATTTTGTGTTATTGCAGTACATTCTCAAGTCATATAAAGCTAGTTTCAATTTCAAAATGACTCTCATCCAATGACAGTAGTCAGTAGAAGCTTTTCTGTTCTGCTTAATGGTGTGTGGATCTGGCTTAGCATCTTTATCTTGTGAATGTCCTGGTTGAGACTAATGATGAGTGGTGTCTCTCAAGGGTCATATTGGGACTGGTACTGTTTAATATCTTTATTGGTGATGCGGACCACCAACAAGTTTGTGGATGAACCCAGCTGAGCAATGCAGTTAGCACTTCAGAGGGAAGAGATGCCACCCAGAGGGACCTTGACAAGCTTGAGAGGTTGGCCTATGCAAATCTCGTGCAGTTCAACAAGGCCGAGTGTAAGATGCTGCACTTGGGTCAGGGCAACCTCAAACATCCATGCAGACTGGGTGATGAATGGATTGAGAGCAGCCAAGTGAAGAAGGGCTTGGAGGTACTGGTGTATGAAAAACTGTACATGCACCAAACTTACAGCCCAGAATGCCGGTTGTATCTTTTTGGTTCCAGTCATGAAACCAAGCCTGTATATGATGCAGAGAGAAGAGTTTTCTGCCCCAAAACATCCTGAATTGGACAGATGGATTTTCTGGGGGTGCAGAAAATTAACCTAATAAGCTTCAGTTTTAAAGATAACAAATACTACAGAACCCTTTGCAAAATAAAAGTACCAAATAGAAATTAAAATCCAAAAATGGTCACTTAATGTAGACATTTGTTAGTAAATTGTAGTTGGCCTAATTTCCATTATAGTGAGCAACAATGATACTTCTAAATGCGTAGCTGAAAATATGGAAACATACTTTCAGTCAAGGAGATAGATCTGATGATGAATACCCTTCACTGATTTTGAGGAGAAAAAGTTCTTAGGATTTGAAGAACTTGTGCTATGCATATTAAGGAAATAGATATTTTGGTCTTGGTGTGTTAACATTGCAAAGTAGTGTTTTCAGACTACAGCTGAAAGTACACATGCTGTTTGAAACGTGCAGTTAGAGAGCCCTTGTGATCCTTTAGTCTTTCATTTTCTATGAAAGAATCCACACGAAAAATCCTATTATTTGTAGTTAATGCAACATACTAATTGAGAGGAGAAAATAAATTACCTTTCCTCAGTCCTGTTGTAGCCTAGCCATTCGCTTTCCTTGCTGTCAGAAGAAGCACATACTGCTTTTTGAGATTTGAGCTGGGACTGATTCAGTTTCAGAAGCTGCCTTTGCAGGGCTCTCTGTCTGTCTGCTAACTCTATATGGTAGTGTGTTTTGATACTTGTCAAAGATGTATGATTGGTCATAGTTTAGGGGGAACATGGAAAGGATACTTCAATCAGGATGAGATATAGTTCACTGCAAGGGAATTTTCATAAACGTATTGCTCTAGGCTGTATGAGCATTGTGTCTGTCTTCCCAAGGCCCCCCTGTCTCTCCCTCAGCTGCTCTTAAAACAAAACGACCAACAGCCTTCTGTATCTGGACACGATCAAGGGAACAGATCTTGGGTAAAGAGAGAAAAGTTTCCATGGCAATACGTTCAGAGTGCAAGGACAAGGAGATGAGATTGGTCTTATTGTTACTGTCACAGCACCTGCTATCAAGTCAGATTCAGTGTTTTGTATAGTACTTGACAAAGTCAATTAAACTGATGGAAACCTTTCTTCACATGGCCAAGGCTACTCAGAAAGTTGCTATTTAAAGCATCTCTTAATGAATGCTTGCATCCTAGAACCAATCCTTGTTGATTTTATTATCTAGGGGCTTTTTCAGGAAATCTTTGAAATTAAAAGTGTTTGATTGCTGCTATCCTATGGAGGTGGTGCCCCACCCTGCCTCATCGGGAAGCGGTAAAAGATACTGCATTTCCTATTTGCAGGGGCTCTCTTGGTTTCACAAATAACTTAGAACTTGGAACAAACCATCTTGAATTCATTACTCAGAGAGTGAAAAGGTGCTGGCACTGCTGTCCAGAGAGCTGTGGGTGCCCCATCCCTGGAGGTGTTCAAGACCAGGTTGGATGGGACCCTGGGCATCTTGGTTCAGTGGAAATTGTCCCTCACCATAGCAGGGGATTGAATCTAGATGATCTTAAACGTCCCTTCCAAGCTAGGTCATTCTGTGATCCTATGGAAAAAAAAAAAAAAGAAATTCCATCGCAGGATGTAGCAGTGACCACATCAGAAACCTTCAGCATGTTTCAGTACCAAAAGTGAGTCAGTTCTTTTCTGCAATTCCAAGTGAAAAACACTAGTCAGGAAATAAAGTGGAAAACAGCCTTTGATTAGTGGAGGTCTTTTTCTTGATTTATATTTACGTGAGAAATATTGTTTAGGGATAATCCAGGAGTTACCATTTATCCTAGTCCTTTTTCTGTTCTAGTCACTAGCATCGGATGCTTATGACAATAATATAAGAACTGACAAGTGCAGAGTCATATTCTCAGTTTACACTTTCAGTCTGAAGTGTGGAAACTTCAGAAAATTACATGTGTATTTTTAATAGCCCTTGACACACTTTCAATCATTTATTTGATCAGTATTTGAGCTTATATATTTCTTACATAAATCCCTGCTTTCTAATTTATCCATTTATATTTCTATCATCTTGTGGTAATGAGTTCCACAATGCAGTTATGTCTTTTCAGAAAAAAATCCCACCTGCTTAAGTCAGCGCTGGCATAAAAGCAACTGGGTATGATGGTACTTAGTTTAGAAATTAGAAGAGCAGTCAGACTGCAGGGGTAAAAAATCAAACTGGTCCAAAGAAGGAACTTGAGAAGTTCATCAGAAAATTATAATAGGTGAAGGAACTTAATCACCCAGGTATTCTTTTACAATAAGTTCCCCCTATTCTTTAACTTTTAAATCACTGATGGTATATCTATCTTTCTGCAAAACGTGAAAAAATTAGGAAGCACAACTCCTCTCAACATTAATTGCAGTTGTTATGAAATCAGAAAGCTATTAGGAAAAAGGCTCTTAAAAAGTATTTGTAACTCGTAAAACAAGTACTGATCTATTGCTGCGGTTATGAGCCTCATATTTTGGAATGCACCATAAATCTTACAAATTGTGGAGCCCTGTTATATGTGGAACATCATTTGGCACCCTGGAAAATCACCAATTGACTTTTAGTGCATTCCTTTCAGTCTTCAGTAGTGGACACCAGAACTGAGTCATAAATTATTTTTTTTTCTTGCCTCATCAGATTGACTCCTCTGCCTTGTTTAGTCTTTCGATTGCCTAATTTGTAAACTCTGTAATTAATTGGCAGGTAAGATTGCACACTGGCTGGAAGTAAATGAAGATTGCTCTCAATTGTAAGAGCACAATTTTGGTGCTTGTTTGTTTAAAATACACATGCAGACTAGAGACAAATATAAGCAATATGCAAACTGAACAAACTGAACACAAACAGTGTACGGGTTTGGAAGGTGTGCCATCCAAGTTCATCCAATTTTCCAAACCTGTATGCCTGCTTTCCTGTCACACCTGAGCAAATGTTCAGGGTATTAAGGAGATGGAGATCAGTTGGACTTTCTGCTTTTTTGCTTAAACAGTGAGTTAACCCCCCCATGCTAAAGGCATGGCCCATCTGATGGCTAGCCAGTCATACTGCACAGCTCACAGGCACACTCTGTCTCCTCTTGTTGCCTGCTGAAATAAATCAAATGCTAGAATGAGTCAGCAGAGCTAAGTTAACATTTCCTAGTAGGATTGCATCAACAGTTGAGCCATCGAGGCCTGCAAAGGCACCCAGCCTTCCTGTCAGGAAGATGGATTATTAGGTAGATATAATGAGATTCCAACTTCAACTAGTATAAATGAAATCAGAGTTGGTCTTTCTGAAGTTGACTGCTTGAAACTGCTGCCTTTAATGTTCTATTACCTTGCATGCTTACCTGATGTGTTTCCTGTGTTAGATAGGTAATTTTATTAGATCAGGATTTTTACATCTTCTTAGGCACCCAAGTCTGAAACTATAAATCTGGTGTGCTGAAGCTAATCAAACAATTGACTATGGAAAAGGTAATTTTTCTGTACAAATATGTATACAGGTACCTTTGGAGATAGGTTTGAATTTTTGATTCCTGTTAGAACTCTTATTTTTTAGCAGGCTGCAGATACTAGTGCTGAAGCACTATGATATTTGACATTTTGCCTATTAGTACTGATTATTTATTAGTTTCTGGAGTTGTCTGCACCCTCAACAAATTGCTTTGATTGAAAGTCCTAGATGACTTATTTCCATTTAAAAATCTTAATAGGGCTAAAAATGATTTATGTCACACATTGAATTCAGTATTTCTGCAAGCATGGACACAGTGCTGTAGTCACATATGCTGATTATTTATTATTACTTTTTTTTTTTTTTTAAAGTTTTTTTCCTTCACAAATTGCTCAGAGAAATGACTGAAATCTGATCTAAGTAACCAAGTTGTAAATATTTAAATGTTACCTTACTTGAATCAAGTCATCATTCGTCAAACGTATGGAAAGAAATCTCAGCAAAAAATGAATATTGGTTGTGATATTCTGGTTATTGACTGTGATATCTAATAGAGAAATTGGTGGCTCAGTTCTTTTTTCGGAAATCCTTATGTTTTCTCCAAAGTGGACACTTGGGTGCTAAGCTCATGTTTGAGTCAAAGCCTGTATAAATTTTCATGGTTTGCTCGCTTTGTCTGTTAAAAGTGAGAATCAAAATCAGATTTCTGGGAAAATTATATTACAAAAGTCTATTATACATTGGGTAGACTTTCACAACCTGCCCTACAAAAATGGAAATTTTATTTTCAGGTTCTTTCTGTGAGATAATAGATGCTA
>JAOWBP010001760.1:11291153-11301201 GCA_028571105.1 Tragopan temminckii | reverse complement strand
TTCCTTCACAAATTGCTCAGAGAAATGACTGAAATCTGATCTAAGTAACCAAGTTGTAAATATTTAAATGTTACCTTGCTTGAATCAAGTCATCACTCGTCAAACATATGGAAAGAAATCTCAGCAAAAAATGAATATTGGTTGTGATATTCTGGTTATTGACTGTGATATCTAATGGAGAAATTGGTGGCTCAGTTCTTTTTTCGGAAATCCTTATGTTTTCTCCAAAGTGGACACTTGGGCGCTAAGCTCATGTTTGAGTCAAAGCCTGTATTAATTTTCATGGTTTGCTCGCTTTGTTTGTTAAAAGTGAGAATCAAAATCAGATTTCTGGGAAAATTATATTACAAAAGTCTATTATACAGTGGGTAGACTTTCACAACCTGCCCTACAAAAATGGAAATTTTATTTTCAGGTTCTTTCTGTGAGATAATAGATGCTATGTGAGAATAATTTATTTTCAAGACTCTACTAATTTTATATTCTGCTATGAGAAGAGTGATAAAGAATATTAATTGCTTCTGCAGCTTATTGAACAAGTATGCGTCTGACTAGAAAAGAATCCAGGACACACAAATAAAAGTAGGGAGCTATGCTTGATGCTCTGTATAAAGTGACTTGATAAATTTGCAATAATAACATTACTTGAAGAGTTTTTGAAATAATTTTCTCTCCACTATCAACACTGAAATTAATTATTGTTTCAAATAAGGGGACAGGAACTGAAGCTCTTCATTTCCAGTTCCATGAAAATTATAGAAGTAAGTGACCAGAATTACTTGAACTCTTGTAGCACAATAGTATGTTTATTAGAGTCATTAAATCTAAAAATACATCTATTTTGTTTTGTTTTCCTCTTACTCTTGGTCTCTTATGAAAATGTTAATGCCAGGCAGAAGCGCATCTACCTGCCAGTGTATATTCTTACAAAGGTGGGCTTGTATTAAAAACTGTTGCAATTACAAAGAAAGTGTTCAGATTTTGATATATAAGTATGAAATCCTTGGAACAACTTTTATTTATTTATTTTTATCAAAAAGATACATGTTGTAGTGATTTCCACTTTTCTTCTCGCTCGCACGATGTCTTGTATCCGAAATGGCTTTGTCTCCAGTTACCTTGTTGCTGTGGAGCCATAGTGCCAAAGTGTATTTTTAGATGTGTATTCAGTTTTGGGCTGCTGTTATTAGATTATAAACAAAAGTTATGACTCGTTCCATTAAACTTGGATTGCTGTCAACAAGGTGCCCAGTAAAAACTGTTTTGTTAAGGAATTTAATAAGAAAATTTTTGAGATGTCTATAATTATGTTTAGATAGAGAACGGGAAGATTGAGAGAGAAATTGCCTGGATTACATGCTCACTGGTCAAAATGTAGTAACTGACTATTTTTTAATTGGCTCTTGCCCTGTCTTTTGCTATGATATAAAGAGTTTGTTCTAATCATATTTATGGGTATTTTGCCAGTTATAGTATAATTTTACAGCACCTGTCACATTGGAGAATCTATTAGAGTGTATTTTACCCAGACGTATTTCCTCTCAGGACTGGCTGTGAAGCACTGGTTGTGTATGCTCTTATGAGCATGTGTTAATCTGAAAAGCAAAATTCATTTCTCTGATTTTGTTGCCACAACTCTTTAAAGATAGTGGTATATAGATATATTTATTTATGATGTTCAATACTCAAAATACACGTGGTACTGAATGGATTTTGCAATGAAGATGTCATCATCTAAGTAAAGTCACATGAGCAAGACAAGGCCAGCACAGACTGGGTTTGATTCCAGCTATGTGACAGTTTTCAAGTAAAATGAACACTCACCAAAGCAATACTTTAATTATCATATCCTTTCTTACCCCCTTATTCCCTAGGCTTGGGGGAAAATCTGCATTGTAACAATCTATATGAGTCAAATATTGTTCTGCTCGAAGTGCTTTATTTGAGGTATCCATTTTCTTATGTTTTGTGTGGAAGCACCATGGCTCAGGTGGCTTTGTGTGTTATGCTCATTGGCAAAGTGGGAGAGAGCTGCTTTTCCTGCATAGGATGTAATATGTTGCACTATTTGCTGGATGCTCCTATTTATCGCTTGGTGATTCACTTTCCAAATGCAGAAATAGCCTGTAGTAGCATACATGTTTGGGTTAGAATGATATTCAGTAACTAGCAATATTAATGGATATGAATACTTCCGCAAGTTTGCTAAGCTGACGGTATTGGGCATTAGTGTGCAAGTTAGGATGCCTGGGCTCTATTTGCAGTTCTGTCACTCACTGGCTCTGGGGAGTTGAGAACGTTACTTATTGCCAATTTTCAGGTTTTTTTCTCCTTTTCTCATTATATTGCTCTCTAGCCAGAGATTGCTGTGTGTCACTTAGGCACTACAGTTTTAGCTGTCTTTGGTCTTAAATTCTTTGGCCTATTATGCCCTCAGATGTGATGTAAGATTAATGGACCTTGCTCTTTTTTGCAGATGCTTTAACATACAGATTAGCCTGAAACCTTTATAAGGAATGCTATTTGAGTTTTGCTTTTAGGATATACAATACATCTCTCTGCTCCATCACATTTACATTGAGAATTTTTGTAGAAATAGCTAAGACTCTACAAAACATTGGATTCCAAACCTACTTGTCTCCAGCAATAAACAACCAAGCCTAGCTTGCAGAGACCACTCTCAATCAGAAATTACACAGTTGATCAGCAGTGCAGCTGGCGAAAGTACCGTCCCAGTTCCAAAAGGGTATTCTATGGTGTTCAAATGTTTTTAATAGAATAAAAAAGCAGTCTGATTCCTACTCACACAATACACAGGCATATAATTTATCATACTCACTTCTCAGAAACTAAATATATATATATATATATATATATATTTTTTTTTTTTCTATTTCATTCAGGGATTTTTTCGTCTTCTGTAAAGGATAGTAAAGCAATATTACCTCCCACAAAATTATAAATGATTTCAAAAATTCATGTTTTCATTACTAGGAGAATTTTATCTTTTTATTTAACTTTAAAGGCTCTGTTTTTCTCTTGAGGTGGCACTAGCAGTGATAGTATTGTCAATTTGCACAGTTGTAAGAACGAATTAATGTCTTTTGACAACCTTAGAGAGTGAGACTAATTATTTCTTGGACTGCCCAACACACCCTGACCTGCACACCATAGATGTCTTATTCTACTCCCATTTCAAAGTCAGAAGCAAAATTGATGGCGTGGACATTGTAGACTACCTGAAAATACTTCTGTGTAAATTGCTTTACTTGTCATTGTCCATATGAAATGAAAGGCAGAAAATACATAAGCTAAATTCAGGGGATTACATAACTTTCATGGAGTAGTTGGTTATTCATTCTCTACTTTACATTTGTTTTGTAAAGCTGCAAACAGGTTTTTCTTTGTCTTGCTTGCTGTTCAGAACAGTAGTTGCTATGTAGTGTATGGATTGATAAACCAATGACATGGTAGTATAAAGAATAGAGACATAATTTCTGGAATTTTAGTTATTTCTCACTTCCATTTTTCTTCCCCCTTTATTTTAAAAAGAAGAGGCTAAAATATAATTCAGATCTTTTTACAAAGTCCATAGAATCAGTGAGAGACTTTCAAGTGAGCTCTGGATTATACATGTAAATAGCAGCAAGTGGAAGTTGATTAAGGTGTATGCTACAGAATATATATGTATTAAAAATGTGTGAAAGCCTTCCCTGATTGGGCTTAGTAAGAAAACTACCAGCACAGGTTCATATCATGTTTAATCTGTTCCCCATCCATCCTGTCAAAGAACCTCACTGTGTTAAATTCAAATTTTTGTTAAAATTTTAAGTTGTAATAAACTGCCTAAATGTATTTTTTGTTCTTGTCATGAGAAGGGAGAGAATTCAGTTCTCGACCACTAATCATTATTTCTAAGGCAACTCAAGACTTCTTTATTTAATTGCCAAACAGTAAGAGCCGTGCCTGATACGAATGTACCACTGAAGAGTTTTTGTTATTCAAGAATTCGTGTTTCTCTTCTGCCATTGGGAGATCTGTAGCTGATCGCATTTTTCAGAAAGAAACTCACTGGTGGATTTCTCTACTCAGTAGTAACTGAAATCAGTTGAAGATGGTGTTGGCTTGAGGCTGTTTGCTTTGTATCTCAAATATCCTTCTTGTCATGTGTATACTCTTGTACTGAGCAATAACTTCAGTACTGAAGTTTCCTGGAAAGTGGCTCCTCCTCGCAGTTTATAAAATAATTAAAAGACAAAAGATTTAAAATACTGTCAATGACTACCAACTCACCATTCGGAGTTTAGCTAGTGTTTATGAGCATAAATGGTATATCATATAACAGACATATAGGGATGATCACCTGTCTCTATAATTTTATTCTTAATATCCTGTTCTTGTGTGTGTCTGTTTCTATAGAATGATTTCCTTCTATTTATATCTTGCTTAAAGTTTGTCTTAATTATAACTTCCTATTTTTACATCCTCCCTTATTTTTGTATTAACAGAAAGTAAGATTGCAGTTGAGTAGCATTTCTGAAGTTTCCCCCCTTTATAATATTATTAGAGCCACCCATTTAATTGTCTTCTATTCGTTTTCCTTCGCTGTATCTGCACACAGCATATGAAGATTTTCATCACAATCTTCTTTTAGATTGATGATTTTAGGAAGCTATTTAGTCTTCTCATCTTTCTATATTAATCTATGTAGAAAGTCATTTCGACAGCAATCTTCTCAGTCTTTTTCACTCTCTTTTACTAAAGATATAGAACAATGTATCGTAACGATCTGAACTTTAATATTTGTTTGAAGTATTAGTTTTTCTCATCAAGCAATATGGCTGAAAATAAAGGAGTGAAAGATTGAACAGAGGCTTTTGGGAAGGAGTTACAGATGTACATTTTCATTTCATTTAGCATTCATTGCAGATGACTAGTGAAATTAAGTTTTATGTGCTAGTGATATTGCTGACTTGAATTACGAGTGGATGTGATAAACTATGTAACTTGAACTGTAGGCATGGACATTGGTAGAAGTACAAGGATAGATGGAAGATGTGGCGAAAGAACAGGCTTGGCAATGAACAGGCACAGAGAGAGCTGATAGGATTTAAAATCTGTGGCAGAGGATGGCAAAAACACCTCTTTTCTCTGAGTTCTCCTAAAATGGGAGGCAAGGCATACTTCTGTCTGTGATGCACACTGGCAGTGGGAAATTAATCATGCTGGACTAAGAAGCTCTGCTGATGGACGAGAACATAGAGCTAATTATTTATATCCATGGAAACTGATCTTAGACACCACAGATCTGACAGCTGCTGCAGAATCTTTCCAAATAGAAGGAGAGGATGGGAGAGGAAAGGGTCTTCTGCTGCTACTGCTGCTAAGTATAAAAATTCAAGCATAGACACTAGATTTAAAATTAGGTTTGGAATAGGCAAGTTGTGTGAAACAATTGAATTAGCAATGTGAATGAAAAGTCCCTAAAATTCAGTTTAGAGTAATTTGTGTGGTCTATTTTGTTAGATTTTTTAACACAGTTGTAGTGCTCAAGATAGGAGAAAGAAGTAAAGTGAGAGGGAAAGGAGACTGCGAGGATTACACTGAGCTAATTTTAACTAATGAACAAAATTAATGACATTTGTCTTTCAGGCATGAAATGAAAAGCTTGTAGCAGCTAATATCTGGGTATGTAATTTATCCTGTATCTTTAAAAGTGAGAGAAAGCACAGATGATCCAAACTAGTAGGTTTTGTTCTTATAATTACCTTGTGAAGATTTATTCCTGGTTTCAACTTAGTCATGACTGAAGGCAAAATGAAGGAAAGTGGTTTTCCTGCACTTTTGTCGCACTCAGAAACACCACTGCAAGGTACATCTGCATTGCTAAATGAAGGAAGGAGACACTAGTAGTTCTTGGATTTAATGTGGAGTGGTGTTGGTGAGCTTACAGAGCTTACAGCATTCTTCCTGGATAGCAAACTGTAGAGAGTATTTTGTAACAGATCTAAAATTGAACTAACAATGAGGCAGTTTAAACAGGCAAAAGTCTCAAATTTGCTCTTCTGCTCTTTTATTTAGCAGTACTGGCATACCTTAAGAGTTCATGACTCCCTATTACATGATGTATGACCAGCAGACCCTAAAGGAAATGCTATGCTTTTACAATAGCATAATCTGAGCATCAGGAAGAATTGGACTTGTCATTTGTCCAAAATTAAACCACCAAGGGGAAGTGTTAATGAGTTGTGCAGGGATAAATGACATTTGCCAAAATGATTGTTTAATAATATTAGCACTGGAATTGAGTATTTTGAACTGGTTGCAAATGTCAGTTTCCTTAAGCTTTGAAAACCACTTATTCAAAATGAATAAATTGAGTGAAACTCAACTTTTTTCTGATGATGGTGGTAGCTGTGCAGGAATCTTTATATATCAACCTGCACTGTGGTTCAGTGGTGCCTGAGGTGATGGACTGTTGAAATTTGGTTGGAAAATGGATGAAACATTGTCTTTGATCTTCATTGCTGTGTCCTATATATGCAGTCTGACCAAACCACCACAATTAAAACACCTTTATAACCCAAGCAAGAAGAGGCACATTGAGCAATTTCATTCTTCACAGACAGCAGAATTTCAGGGGTTGTTAGATCCCAGGGAGGGAACATTTGGTACGGTGCACAATTTGTATTAACTGCCTTACCATCTAAGTCTTTATGAGTCATTCCATTCGTCCTCAATGACTAAGCAGCATCTTTTTGAGATTTTCTTCTTGAATTTATAGATACAGTTTATAAATATTAATATACTGGAAAGAGGGTTAAGAAGTAATTACTGATGCCTAGAATCTCTTGTGTAAGAGAAATTTACCTGACTCTGGAAATTTCTTTAAGAAACAAAGACGTGTGAAGATCAGCTAGAAAAAAAGAACTAAAAGCAGAAAAGGATATAGTTCCCTCAGCAAAATTTTGAAATGGAACTGGATATTTTTTGGCAGATAAATGTGCTAGTTCATCTGTGAATTATTTTGACTCAACATGGAAACAGCTGGTGACTTTCTATGGCTGTTGGTGTTCTGCAGCTCAGCTAGATCAGTTTAATTGGTCTCGTCTATCTTCAGAATCTAGACAGAAAAGCTTGTTCTCATTAAACCAATGAGAGAGTTACTGTCAACCTCAGCATGGCTGGGAATGTGCTGTATGAATTAGTGATAGCATCTATGCGACTAGCGTTAAAAATCTACTGTGTTGATGGGAAATTTTCTTATTGCCTGCTGAAAGTTTAAGATTTTTAACATTCACCATTCTTCTTCTGTTAAGTCTTGTAACTTTTTCTGGTACGTTTACTTCCTAAGAATGCAAAAGTGGCTTGATTGTCTAAAGACAGAAACAGTGCACAAAGTGGCTGTGGTTTTGGAATATACTTTGCATGCTGAAGTTTTCTCTATGATGCTGGATTCTACACACGAAGAAAGAAACTGGGTGAGAGAAAAAACTGCATGCATGTTTGCAAGAGGATTGAAATACAACACTAGAAAATGCAAGCTGTATTATGCCTGTTAAAACGTTACAGTTTCTTCTGGAAAAAAAAGTCTGTTGATGTAGAGATTTGAGTGTCAGAAACAGGGTGTTTGAAAGTACACCTCTTGAAGTGTTGGTATTGTTGCCTTTGATCATTATAAAGCGTGTTTGGACTGTGGTATGCTAACACAATTCTTTATGGTCTGTAGATCCTGTTTGAATCAGAAACCACTTCAGGAGACAGATATGATTTGTCTGAGAAAGTGGTTAAGGGAAGTTTATTGTTGAGCTTATCCCAGCTAGCATTTTATAAACTGCTTTGTGAATAGCTAATTTTGAATATGTTTTGGAAAGACATAGCTGGATTTATGTTAGTTCATTTGATAGGCAGAGATGTCTGTGTGTGGCGAGAAGATGGAAATCTATGGACAAAATGTGTAGAGGCTATAGAGGGGACGAGTGCTGTCTAAGGGGCAGAAAAAAGAAACAACAGTTTAGAGGGAGGCTTTGGAACAGCTCCCATTATGATTAAGAGATATCTTGTGCTGCTATATGTACTTTTGGTGTTGTGTCTTACTAACTGGATTCATCTTTCTGCAGACATGGCAGCAGATGCCTGTGCCTCTACCACTTTCATCCCACCAGGGTGCTTTAAAACCATGCTAAACAGAGTGAGAATTTGCCAGTTGAAGTTTGACAAAATTGCAACTTATTTGAGGATTATCATTTATTCATAAATTTACCTCAAATCTGCCTCCCTGTTTCCCTGGAAGAGATGGAGAGACAGCCTACTGCCATGTAAAATGTAGATTAAAATCAGCAACATTTAAAAAAGAATTGGAATTATCAAATAACCGACTTCTGCTACTCTCTTCACCCGTGATTTATCAGTTCTTCTGCACTTTGCCACAGTAATTATGTGGAGAGAGCAGTTTACAAATGAAAGAATGAATTTCTGGTCTAATAGTATCACTGTGGCACAACGTGAACAACCAGGCCTCAAGTTGCTCAGACTGGTTAGTGTCTGGCATTCAATTTGTTATGCCTGTTTTACTGCTAATTGAGCAGCTAGTGGACTGGTTGGTACTTGAACACAGTCACATCAACCAGTGAAACTCAACCTAATGAGGAACAAAACTTTGCATTTTATTTGTGGTCTAACAAAGATAGATGTTAATGCATAGAACTGGCTTTGATTTTGCTTTAACTTATCTCTGCAGGTAAGGTTTGTGTTTGATAATATAGTATCATCACTTCCTTTTACACTTTTGTGAGTCATCAACTTTTCTATCAGGTGAACTTTTCCTAGGTCTTTGCTGTGGCTTTTTAATGAGGAGGTTTGAAAGGATAAGTGCGACATCAAGAAGATTCCAATAGTTGCTTGAATGTGAGACATATCAGTCACGAGTCTGTCAGTGAAGAGAGAAGGCATTTGTTGCACTTGTTTCACCTCAGGAGGCCATCATACTGTATGATGCACTACCTTGATTTTCTTGACAGAAAAAAAATAATAATGTTGTATGCATATGAGAAAAGTTTGAAATTTTATGAGAGGATTAATATTTATCAGAGAGAGATCCATGGCTAATCTGGGACTTTCTCATCTAGCTGACTACATGCTAGCTGATCAGAACGTTCTGTTGCAATGTCCTGTGTTTGTGCAGGCTGGCATGCACAGCCAGCAGGTGGTTGCAGCTGGCCACAGGCAGAGAAGATTGATAATTACTTACCAGGTAGCACTGAACAACCAGGATTTGATGGAGTATATGGGCCTAGCCAAGGAAAAGGTACTTTGTTGCATAGCATCAGGATGGGAACTGCTGCCAGCCTAGCAAATAATTAATAGCTGTGTCTTGAAGCATTTATTTTCTAAGGGGGGCTGATGACCTAACAGTTCAAACAGAAGAGGGACTTGAGGAAGCCCCTCGTTATTCTACTTGCTTGAAGGCTTGCAGGGTGACAGGGTTGGGGGGTGGGCCTAACAGAATGCTAAATTGGATCTGAGGTGGGATAAAGGAGTGACAACAGCACTCAGACTGATAAAAATTATTAAAAGATGAATAATCATAGAATCATTAAGGTTGGAAAAGACCTTGAAGATCATCTTGTCCAACCATCCACCTACCACTTGTATTGCTCACTAACCCATGTCCATATGTACTACCCGTTTCTTCAGCACCTCCAGGAGTGGTGACTCTGCCACCTCCCTGGGCAGCCTGTTCCAATGCCTCACTACTCTTTCCGAGTAGAAATTCTTCCTAACATCCAACCTGAATCTTCGCTGAAGCAACTGAAGCCATTCCCTCTTGTCCTATTGCTAGTTATCTGGGAGCAAAGGCCAACCTCTACCTCACCACAGCCTTCTTTTCAAGAAGGCCACCGGCACACTGTTGGCTCATGTTTAGCCAAACATAGACCAGCATCCCCAGGTCATTTTCCTCTGCACAGTCTTCTAGCCACTCTGCTGCAAGCTAGTAGTGTTACATGGGTTACATGGAACCTGGCACTTGGCTGTGTTGAACTTCATC
>JAOWBP010001760.1:11276576-11290950 GCA_028571105.1 Tragopan temminckii | reverse complement strand
CTTGTGACAGGTTGCCAGCTGGATTTAATTCCATTCACCACCACTCTTTGGGTCTGGCTATCCAGGCAGTTCTTTACCCAGCAAAGAGTGTACCTGTCCAAGCCATGGGTTTTCAGCTTCTCCAGGAGTATACTGTGGGAGATAGTGTCAAAGGCTTTGCTGTTCTTCTTCATGGTATATTGTCAGTGGTTCCCAAAGGATTTAATGAAGTTGTAGTCTAATTACAGAATGTCCCTTGTCTGTCTTACAGAGAAGACAAAGTAGCAGATTAAGTTTGTGCAGTAAAACTGTGGAAAGGGTGAAAAATAGTTCATCCATTTCATAAATCGTTGGAACTAAAGCCAGTGATCAAGAACTGCAATGTTAACATAGCAGATGGCATGACTTCTTAAAAGCCCGTTTGACACATTTTTGGCACAACTATGTTTCTAGCTGAGAAATTTTTGAAGCTCTTGAAGCATTAGAGCTATCAGCTGGCTTAAATGACTGTTGAATATTTTTAAAGAAAAGTGCTTTATCATAGAGATTCCTTTCCCTTCCTATGCTTAATGATAAGCCAATTGTGTTTCTTTAATAGTTTCCTGATATTCCATGTTATTTTACAATTTTCATCAAGGTTTTGTTGAAAATTAGGTAATACGCTCTGCCTTTTATTTGAAGATCTACATAATGTGACTGTTCAGTTTTCAATTGACAGTACTCACACTGTCACTCAGCTGATATCTATGTCCACAAACAGTGTCGTACATACTGGTGACAACATCTGCCTGACAGTTTTTTCTGCTAATACCGTGGCGTGGTGAATGTCTCCCAGCTTTCAAAATAGGATTAAGTCATTATTAAGAACAATTAACTTTGTCCTTTGTGGGAGTGATTTGAAATTGGATCTCATGTATGCTGGATCAACTCTGTAACCAGTAGGCTACTGGTTATTCTGGTGTTTTCCCTTCTTTTTGTCTTTTATTAGCTTATCAGATGGACTAGGGAATTAATATGGGGATGGCCTAAGCAACAGTGGTTATATATTTACCTAACTTCAGGAAAGTGCTCATACTGCGGAATGCTGAGTCTATGCTGAGTCTACTTGCCATATGCCAAATTAGGCTCTCCGTGTCACTTATTTTCCATGTCTTTCCCTGCCAGATAAGCCGTGCAGGGTCTCAGCTTTGTCTTGACAGTGTTCTTTGTCTTTTTGTATAATGTACAAAGTTTTGGGCACTTATTTTGGAGCTGAAGGCCCTATAGGTAATGGGATGCCTGCATATTAGATGTTGCATACCTAGATAAAGCACGAATTTATAGCCATGTTAGTGCATGCATCAAGACTTCATAAATTGGTACCTAAAATATGGCTTTCAGCTTATGCATTTTATTTTGAGGAAGGGAATGCATTGTGGTTCTTCAAATTTTTGACACAGAAACGTATGCAAGACCAGTTACTACTTTTTCTTACTAGGAGTTTTCTAAGGCCTTTCTTCCATCTTCAATTTTGGTGAGGTCTGTTTCTCCTGCAGTGCCAGCTGCTCTGAATCCTATGAGATATATAATGGACTTCTCTGCTCTCCTTCCCAGGTTAAGCTATCAACCACTAGTTTCTCCTTTCTTACAGATGCTGCTGTTTGAAAAGAAATTCCTGACCTAGTAGGCTTCTCTTATAGTCACTCAGCATTGTGCCTGGATGTTCAAATACATCCCAAAATGTATCATTATGCCATCATCAGGATGATCAGGCATCTTGGCTGTACATACCTCCTCTTATCGTCGTATGCAGAAGGCTGATATGAAAGGGCTTGGCCCCACAGTGCCCAAATTGTTCTTTATTAGTGCTGTAAAGGACTACAGCTTTAAAGAAAGACATTTCAGTTAACAACTATAGCAGCAAAAAATAAAATAAATAAATATATATATATAAAGAAAAAGGCCATATAAGTAGGGTGACTGAATGGAATTAGTATTGTTAAAAGCCTACTACAAATGTCGCTGAAAAGAAGTTTCAAGTTTTTAAATGAGGTTGATGTGCTTTAGGAGTATGTTAAAGTTGGTCAGTTTAGATTTGGAGGATTTTAACACTCTGCTCTGAAGAAAGGAGAAAAATCTATGGTTGAGAAAACTTGGAAGGATTTAACACTGTTAGAAAACTGGCAGCTCTCCCACTCTGATCAGTAGCTGTGCTTTCAGTGAAACGAGCAAAAGGAGATGCCAGCCTATGTTCGTATTATTTCTGACTACACTCTGAGAGTGCTTGGAATCGTTCTTTCTTTAGGCTGCAGTGTGAAGGAGAGGGGGAGGGAAGAGACAAAGGCAGTAGCAGATGAGCGCACCAAAGGTTTCGGGATTCATTTCTCAGTGTGAGCTGGGTTCAGTACTCTAGCCTGCCTTACACTCAGGCACTGAATTCTAGCGTAGTCCGCTCATCTTTCAAGATTATAGATGATTTCGTATTATCATTTTCCATCCCTTTCGTATTGAAAGGAAAAAAGGCTCCTCTGTTATCTTTAACGACGTCTTTTAACAGTACTTCCATCCGAATCATTCCAGTAGATGTCACTGTGGGCCCCTGAGTTACTGCCATCCCATTTTTAGCTGTTGTTCAGCATCGTACACTTGCTATCAACAACGCTCGAACATCTCTGTAATGATGGTTCCGAATTGCAGCTATTCTGGCATTGCTAATTTCATCTTTAACTGGGCAACACGAGGACAAATACCTGGCATGTTGTCTCTCCATCTTGGCAAAAATTGTGAATCTTGGAGGCAGCAAAGCGGTGATCAGCTGTGGCAGAATGTGTGAGGAGAAGAATCTTTGTGCAGCATGGGAGATAGGTGTAGGCTATTGTGAGATAGGTTATCAACAGTCCTGAGTGAAGTCGTTTGGTCTTAGTTTAACAGTAGAGAAAGAGCAGCTTTAATGAATGTAACTTGTAGAGCCAGGAAGCCTAAATATAGAACTTAAGCAAACAACGAAGTTAGGCCAATGTTCAGACCCTCATCAGAGTCCTCTGCTTTTCCTTTATAAATATTTTAATGGCCTGAATTTTCCCTGGTGCTAATGCAGAATGACATTTCTCTGCAAGGCCCAAGGAGAAGGACTTCTCAGCTATGATTTTCTTTCATTTGTTGGTCCACAAAGTGATGCTTTGAAAGGAGTCTTTATTTATCATCTGACTTCCATGAAGAGAGAGTCTGAAGGAAGGAGTTTGAAGGTGAAGGGCTTTCGTCTAGTTATGGTATTTTTATGGTAAATAAGTAGACACAGATCAGCTCATTACAAGTCCAGAATCTAGGGCCAGAGTGAAGCTGAAGCTGTGTAACTTTAGCACATCCTTTGTTGTAGACCTGCCCACGTGGTATGAGATGAAAATGACTGGGTGGCTACTGAGAATATCTCCAGTCTCTCTGGAGAGTATGTATTTTCACTTTCTGGAGGTTTAGATCGCTGAAAGGACAAGTAGCTACTAGATAAAAGCTTAAAAGTCAGAGACACAGTGGCAATATATTGTGTATTTCTCCAGATATTCTCACAACTGGCTATCCAGTCCCTGCATCTAATTGTTAGGATAGCACAGAAAATAACACTGAAATCTACAATTATTCAGACAGATAGACTGTGTACATGCTAATTAACTATGGAGCATTTCAGTATTACTGTTTTTTGCCTACATAGGTATGTGGGGTTTTTTTCGTTAGTCTGATCTTGTGTTAGGTTTGTATGAGATTCTCTTGTGAGGTAGAAATTGGTATATTACATAGTTAAAAAAAGGAGATTAATTTTTGCATCTGCAAAAAGTTTTTTCATTCTGGCTTTCAGTAGCACATGCTCAGAACAGAATTGTCTCCACCAGGAAATTTTCTTGCTTCACTAGAGAGTTCTTGGTAGAGAGATGTCACATTTGCATGTATGGCTGTCCTACAGGTATGAAAATCCTTTAATGACCTCAAAGGAGTGGTTGGAGTTAAAGGTGTCTGGCAGCAGAATTTGTACACACAAACTGCAGCCGGAATTGAGTCAAGAAGGTGAAACGATTTCTTGATTTGTTATCTTCTATGCCTCTGTTGTGCACAATCCCATTGAGCTGTAGTCTCACAGCAGCCTTAGCTGAGTCTGAAGAAATCCCTGAAAGCACAGTATAAGGTGTGAGTTCATTACACTGTCAAAGCTCTTCACTTTTAGCATTCCCAGTGACCAGTTTGGTGTCAAATCATAGACATGTAGAATGGTTTGTGTTGGAAAAAGTCACAAAGATTATCTACATCCAGTCCTCCTGCCTCCTTCCAATAGACCAAGCTACTCAAAGATCTTCCTTGAAATTCCTAGTCTTTAGTAGTCCTCTGTGATTATTATCACTAAGCTTGAGAAAAGAAAGCTTGTTTCATCCTTAGCAGTACTAGCCACTAAATGCTCTTAATGTTTTCTTCTACCTTTTTAAAACATTTGCAAATTTGATTACGCTCCTGCTCCCCAAGTCAGAGAAGAAGCAGCAAGAAAACTTTGGGCTTTTGACATTTCTGGCCTGCTTCTGTACCTTCTAACTCGGACACTTAACGACTTTAGTAACGTATTGACTATTACACCAGATTTTTAGCTAAATCTAAATCAGCAATCTTCAGTGCCTTTCTTAAGGAAATTTCTTAAGCAGCTAGAGATGAGTACCACCTAGACCAGACTTCTATTGTAGTTGTCTAATTTGTGCCATTTAAAGTGTGTTATATGGAATGTGTCTGATCTAATGGTGAAGAAGTAATCATAAGACTTAAATTTCATTATATTTTTTGACTGCTTGATTTCTTAACTGTGATGTTGCTTTAATGTTTTTGAAAACTACCAGTTGCAGCTAGGTTTTATGATTCCCATTGCCACTATCTCTGAACTATATCCTGCCTTATGTCATTGCTGGACTTAGCCTGCTCTAAAAGTGATCTGGGCTCCCACAGGATGCCAGATTTTTGTTTTGAAAAACACTGAGCTACGCTGGTTTAGACAGTGCAATTCTAGGTACTTTACTCATACACTTTGTCATAGAAAGCTTATGCAGGAGGTTCTCAAACAGAAAGCCCTTGAGTAAAGCTATAATCCTAGCTTGGAGCAAGAGGCAATAGACCTGTCAGTAATACAGCGGCACAGGGAATGCTGCTGTAATTAAAGTTTGCTCAGCTTTTCCTTAATAAATCTCTGTAATAGAGGCATTGCATGCCAGTATGGCCATTTTAATTTATGTTGTTTTGAAACTACACAGTTTGTCAGCTTTACTGTGATCATTTCTCCATAAATGTATTTTGAGAGACTATGCTTATGTGGTACTGTAAAAATAAGAGTGATTTTTAAAACTGTCAACCAGATTATTTTGGGTAGCCTGTAAGCAGGTGTAAAACTAGAAAGACTGCGCAGAATGGTTTTAAAAAAGAAAAAAAGAAAAAAAGTTTATTTCCCTTAGGTCAACAGACCATTTGTTTCGTAACTCATAAGCTCAATTATTTTTAAAATATATTTACGGACGGTTATTCTTCAAAATGCATGAGAGACCTTTATTTTGTAGGCTTTAAATAATGGTACATGGATTGACATAAGATCTCACTGAAGTCAGTTACTGGGTGGAATTCAATGTAAATCTTCTAAATTTTAATCTCAGCATTATTGTTTATTTTTTCAAAGTAAAGAGAAAAACCCAAAGCATACATACCTTGCCTTCATTTGGATGTTGTTTGCTTGAACTATTTCTGTAATAAAAACCCATAAAGAAATGAAAATCAGTTCACAGTTTGCAGCAGTAGAAATGGCAAAATCTGCCACATGTCATTAAAAGTGAGTAGTTCTCCTATCTGTAGGGTTGACCTACTAAATTATGATATAAAGACTTCACAGTCTCTCAGAATTTTGCCTCTGGGAAGAAGTAGAGGATTTATTACTCTTTTATTTTTACTTTCCCCGCTTTTCCTCCCTCCGCTTAATATAGTCAGGTTGTCCTACCTATTTTTAGGTAACATTGGTTAACTCATTGAGAATTATTTTCAAGTTTGTATCTATCTATATCCAGAGACAGCTACAATTTAAAAGTAATGAGAAGTACACAATGTTATTTTAAAAGTTGAAATGGTATTTTGAGAGTGAAAAGAATCAGTTAGGTTGTTATCTACGAACTGCTCAGCTCAGAGTAAGCAAGCAATAATTAGCTATACTCGTTTCACTGGCAAGCCCTCCTTATGCAGATGGACAGTTTTTTGGCAAATACCTGGACAGAGAGACATATTTTGAAGGCTAAAGGGGAATACAATATTTTTATAAGTGCATCTACCCTAACTTCGGCCAGTATGTAAAATGTCACCAGAAAGGGTGGTTCAAAATGATAGTCTTATGTTTCAAGGGAATGCATAATTCAAGTTGAACACCAAAGACATTTCAAATGTAACTTACATATAGAACTGTATGGTATTCTGAGCTTCAGACAAAGAATTTCTGATTGACTTGCATGGAGAGCAACAGCACGGTAGAAAGGGGTTCTTGACCCAGGTTATTTCACTTCAATGAGGACGTATCATTTGAATGTAAAGAATTTTCAGCAAAGTTTGCAACTGAGACATTGCAGCATCAAAATTGCTCATTTACCTCTCTAGGAAAAGCATATCATTCCACAACACATACTTTAAGGTGTATTATTAAGAGCTGCTATCTGTAAACTCTTGATTAGAAACTCAATTGGTCCTTATTCAGATCTGCAGAAAGTAGAAACAGGTGAGGGCAGATGTGAGGAAATTGCGCAGAGCAGGTATATGATACTTTCTGCCCAATTTGTTTTTAGAAACAGGTGTGTAGTCTAGAAGTGCCTTTAATTTCTTGCGCATTATCTCATGACATACTTTACTGCTGAAACCATATGAATTGTTCTGAAATAAGTATATGCTTGTGTATTAATACTGTATGTTTTCTCTTTGAAAACTTTTCAGAAGAAGTTCAGTGGCCTTATTAAAAATATATAATCCATGAGTGACCTTGCAGAACAATGATTTGTCTGCTACTACTATATATTAATTCCTCCTTCAATAGTTTATGTAAGTAAATCAATTTATTTTAACAGACTAAGCAATTAAAAGGTTTATTTATTAACCGTGAAGATGGTAAAAACACTCACCGAATTTTATATATTTTATACCTTGGCACTTGTTAAATCTAGTTGATAGGTAGGAAAATTAATTCCTTAGCAATGACTGTTTTTAATTACATAAAGAATTCTTACAAACACTTTATTTAATTTTAGTTTTAAAGAAGTTCAAGCATCAGCTTTTTGAGGTTCTGCCTCGTGTTACTGTCCTGACACTTAAGAATCTTTTAATATTATTAGAAGGCATAGTTATAAGCTACTTACTACTTCTCTGAAGTGATCAAAGTGTTGGAGTTAAACTATAATTGCCCTGAAATTTGGGTGAAAGGAAGAATTATCCAGTATTGAAGACAGGGTCTACAGTGAGTGTCCTGATTCCTACTTGCAAATGGAGTAACAGGTAAATGTTTTGCTCTCTGTGTAAAAACAGGGAGATCAGGTTGAGATCGTGGCTTTTGATAGATTCTTTCCTCTTTGCCATGTTAAGTAATTCATGATCTCCTCTCCAGATGCCACTTAGTTGTATTTAGTTGTATTATGGTAATGGTAGCAATGATGAAGTAACAGCTATATTGACAATGCATAACGATTACAGTTTTTGTCTCTCTGTGGGTTAGGGAAAAGTTGATGCAGAAGATCGTAGGGAGCTCAGTGGTTTGAAGAACTGGTAATGGAATGGGGGCTTTCCCTTAACAAAGCTGAAGTACCTCCACTTTGCTCCAAGCCAAGGCTAGATGCTAAAATTATAGGAATACATATAGTCAACATGGAGATGAAAGATAATTATAGAACTGGGAAAGAAGAGCAGTCCTCACTGGTTTTTGAAACTCTGAGGTGTTTTGATAGTTCAGCTGGAGAAACAGAGACTGTATTTTAGATCTGAACTCTCTCTTTTTTTTTACAACGAAAGGGATGAACCTGAGATTTTAGAAAATATAGGTATGTTTCATTTCTTGGTAGTGTTTATATTCCTACAGAATTGTTATATGTGGGTTCTTTTTTCTTTCTCTATTGATAAAATTGATGAAAAGGTTGTTCTAAAAATGAATTCTAGGGGATTTCTATGAGAGAACAAATGTTCTTTTATGACTGAGTGATGAGGCCGTGTCCAAAGCTGATCAAAAAGAAGTATTTCATTGCATTTTGTTTCAAGTAGGGATGATCCACAGTAGGGCTCTGATGTTTACTGTGTAAGTATTTTATTTTACTACAGCAAGTGTATTATTCTCTATCAGTCCTCTTATTTTCTGCCATAAAGGCCAATATTTCCCCCATTGGAAATCACATACCACCTCTGTGATAGTTCTAGTTGTTAAGAAAGTGCAGTGTTAAAGCAATATCTGCACTGTTAGAAACTGTCTTGGCAGCTATAAGTTCAAGACAGACTATAAGAAAAAAAAATTCCATTGTTTCAACGTGACTGTTCCAAATTCCTTTGATAGCAATGGGAATCTTTACCCTCTTTGTGTCTAAGAGAAAAGTACAACTGCCACTGAAATTTCAATAGCATACATGGAACTGCTAATTTTGAAATCCTGCAATTTCTTCATTAAACAAATACAATGTTAAAGGTAGATAAAACAATTGTTTGATTGGAGTCTTTTTAGCATTTTCAATCTGCTTATTTTCCTTAAAGATCCTTCAGAATTTTGGTCAGAAAAGATCTGATGTGATTACTGGGAATATTAACAGAAAATACATTTGTGTCCATTCATGCACAGTTTGAATAAAACAAGTTAAAGGGTGCATACTGTGGTGCTCTTTGAAAAATGCTAGCCACCTTTTTGCTTTATAAGTGCAAATTATTATTTGAGAGTATATTATTATACTGCACAGCTCCTATAGCTATAATAACATTCAGTGTACTATAAATGATGGGGAAATACTTCTATACACAATAAGAATTGCACTGTGGTGTTAATTAAGTGATCCATTTCAGTAGCATATGGATTTCAACTGGATAATAGTCCCTATCAGCAAGATAAATGCTAATTCATAGATGGGAAATTATAGAAAATAAGCATCCAGGCGAGGCGGTAGACCATTAGCTAGTCACAGTGCTCAGTGTCTCACTGATATTATTGCAGTTGTATCTAACAATTCATGTAGAAATAAGAACATAATAAATGAGAGGTGAAAGTGGCAGGTGGACCCCATGTTGCGGTAAAGGACTTGTAGCAGCTTTGAGAACATAAAAAAGTTCGTTTTGGTTTGGCCTGGAATCAAATACCTGTTATTTCTGAGGCAGCTAGAAACTGTTCTTGGGAAAAATTCTACCAAAAACTTGCTGGACCTAATATTAGTATAAACATCTGAGAAAAGTACAAGTGTCCAAAGAAGCTATATGGATTTCTCAAAGACTTTCTGGATAATGGTAGCAGGTCTATCAAAGGGAAATTATAGTGACGCAACAAACTAAGATACCAGCTTGGGAGAATATAGTCAACATGGAGATGAAAGGTAATAGAGTAGTATTACAAAAACAAGAAAGAAATCAGTAATATGTATCATAAACACATACATAACATGGAAGACTGATAGTGGAGGTTGTGTAAATGAAGTCTAGCTATAAAGTTTGCTTCAGGAATATACACTGAAAATAGACCACTCCCTGAATACCTACAAAAATACCTTGTTTTTATTTTAACTACTTGTAGTATCAGATTTCATAATAATAATTCTTTTATAGGATATACAAAATACATTTTAATATTTTGCACTGCTCTACTGCTACTGAAAGCGTGAGCACGAGAGTGTACTGCTGACCTTTCTGTTGCCTAATTAGGCATTTCTATTGTATTGCCAGTCAGAGTGATTGGAAAGGCTCCTTTGTGCTTTCAGAAATTCTCCTTTATTTTTAGAGGTTCACTGTAATCTGGAAGAGTTGTATAAGCTACCTCTAAAATGCCTGCAGCTAATTGGTCACACTTGGCTGATGCATGCAGGAGCAGCACCAGCTTCCGTGTCATATTCTGCTACATAAGGACCTTGGTTGTCTTCTGGCTCCTTGTGCTATGGAGATTAAAGCAGGCTGAGAGAGGAAAGAAAGGCTTTGCACATTCACAGAAATAGCTACATTTGAGTTTGGCTCCAGAGGAAGGGGATTGTGCTCTGCAAGGAGAATTGTGGTCTTGGTTTTAGGAGCTAAAGAGTATGGTTGGGGTGGTGAGAGGATTAGACAGCAATCCTACTGGAATTTGGGTGATAGGGTGCAGGAGAGGGGAAAGAAATGACTGGGGCAGCTCAGCATGCACATGTGGACGAGGGCAAAACTTGAAACTGCTGCTGCTAGTGATAGTGGATCAGGTCATCTTTCTCTGGGACCTTTCAGAAACGATGGTCTGTCTGCATTAGCAGAAACTGACGTTTTCATTTACAAGTGTTAGAAAGTCAAATGACGTCTTAATTCCTTATTAACAATGCCCTGTGAACAACAAGGGAGAAGGAGGGCTGAGTTAAGCTAGTGGAGACAGATGAATCCAATCTATTTCCTAACCTATCTGTGACTGAATTAAGCACTTGTTTGTTTAGTTTAAGGCAGTAAGGTGTGTTGTCCCCCCTCACTGCTTACATTTGGCATTTTCCTCATTAGCTTTGGTGTGGTGTGGAACCAGGGAGGCTAGTGCATTGTAATGCAGACTTTGGTGCTGTATCTCCTCAGCTCTCAGATAATTTGCAGTTAAGAAATAACCATGCATATTAAGTCAAGGCCAATGGCTGCTCATATGGAGAACTTCCTAATTGCAGGCATATTTTCTGCTGCTTACCAGGAAATGACTGGATGATTGTTTCTTCCTTATGTTTTGCATAGTACCAGATTGCACTGCTTTTATAGCATAGTTAGTAATAGATTCTAGAGAGGGAGAGTACTAGTAAAATTGCTTATTATGCAATAGTCTTTTGAACTCTTTCCTGACTATACTCTGTAACAAATCTGCAGGCATTACCAAAATATATATGATTTTTTTTTTTTTTTTTTGCAAATCTTAAAAAAAAAAAAAAAATTAATATTAAATCATTAGATAATAATATAAACACTTATTACATTTGATGTGCAAAATCTGCTGTTGTCAGATTGTGGACATTTTTGAAGCGTGCCAGTATACCCTGTTGGATTTAGACATTTGTGAAAACATATGCAAATTATGCTAAGTTCTGGAAGGCAAACTTAGTACCAGCAACAGCAATGACACTTTGTTTCATGACTCAGTCAAAAAGAATTCTTTGCCATGTAATAATGAAAAGTGTGAATGTTATTGAATCTACTCTTGTCCAACCATTGTTTAAGAAATGACATACTGTTTTGTATGGTTACTCAAGGAAACAACAGGCATACTGAAGTCTCAGTTCTTCATGAGAATTACACTTCAGCTCCATTTGTAGGGTACTAAGACTACCATGCGATTTTTCCCTTTGTCCCAAGTTAAATGTAGTGCTTTATGTTTGGCCTTTAAAAATTGAAGTTGTTTTTTTTGACATAAGCAAAACTGAGCCCATTGAAGAGGTAGCTGACAGTGTCAAAGAAGGTGAAATAAGTGAAATGTAGGTAGCTTTGGAGAACAGCTATTTTTATTAAGGGCTGCAATTTGATGCGTTTAGATTTTTTCTTTCTATCTCACAATGTCTATTTTTGTGATTTGCTTGATTTTTTTCTTAGCAACTGAAGTTACAAATCAGCAGTTAAGATGAAGTCTCCTTTATTAAATTCTAATTAAAAAGTATGATGCTCTTTCAAATCAAAGAAATAATAACCATGATGAAATATTCACATCCTGAAAAATGGGCTAAAGCAGAAGCTGTGCACAAGACTTTTTCTGGTATGAGCTGAATTCACTGAAGTAGATGAAATCAGTATCAGACAAGCTAGATTGCAGTCTAAGGCAATTGATAATATAGTTAGACATATAAATTACACATGGCAAGTACATGTGTGTATGCAGATCACCTTGTTAACTGGACCAATTGTGATTTCTGTAGTAGTTTCAAGACCTGATTTTGATCTCATGCTATCATAGTTGCATTCATTCCTTGCTCTTTTTTCTTCTGACTGGCAAAGCTAAATCATACACCTTCTGTCTAGAGACAACTGTGAGACTCCCAATATCAAAATACGTCAGAATATAACACAGGACAGCTTGTTGCAGCTTTGCATTGGATGATCTCCTTCATGGGAAGTACTGTGAACTGATATTTAGGAAAAAATTATTAACTATATTATCTTCGGGGAAAAAGCAATCCACTCATTCAAAGGTCTTTTAGACATGAAGAAAGAGACTGTGACTTCCACTGTTAGCTCAGAAGGCTGAAGACATTTATCACCTCTTCATGCTGCTGCATAATGTCCATCCTGTCCTGAGGAGTATCTGAAACAATAAAACACCTGCTTTGAATTATTAAAATATAATAAGAGCTCTGGTAAAAGATAATAAGGTCTGTGTAGCAAAGCAAAAATTTGACTTAGCCAAAGAAAAATATAAGAGAATCTTTTTCCCACCATGAGAAGAAGAGTTGTGGGTCATAACTTGTACATCTTCATATGCATTAAGACCTACTCAATGGCTGTTTAACTTGAGTGTAAATTATGGTTAAGTGGATTGGCTGGTAGTAATCTCATTTTTAGTATAGGATGACATAAAGTAGGGTGTCATCTTAATACTTTTCCCCTTCACCTTTGCAGGAATGTTAGTGTTTAGTTTAACATTCTGAGATGAATCCATCTCTCTTTTGTGAGGTACGGGAAGGGTTAATTTCTTGAAATATCTAATAATGTGGTTCTGAGACTTTAGGGCATGTACAGTTGCATAAAGATGGCAAACACAAGCCAGAAATATACTGTTCTCATTTATCCATATTCATGAGGACATGTGCTGCCCAAAATACTGGAGGACCAGCTAAGATTTAACTTAGCCTATCAGTGTCAGCGATGCTCGTATTGTGACATGCTCTCTTTCATTAAGGAGTCTCATTCTTGCTTGTACATTTGGGCTGCTTCTAAGTTATATTTATGGTTTATTATAAATGTTTTCACATACATTTTTCAGCTAGCTACAGTAAAATCAATGAACTCCAGTGATTGCTATCACCCCTCCATGAAAGCTGCTTGTTTCTCTTTTCCTTCACTCTTAATTGCAATTATGTTGGCTTCAGTCTTGAAATCCCTGCAATATTGGAGTATTTATGTAATATTTCACATAATATTTTTTATGTGAATGAAGACCTCTTTAGTAGAATCTTATACAAAGCACTCTAATTCAAAACCCAAACCTAGGAATTATTTTAAAATGCTCTCACATTTCAAATAGATTCCTATTTTTCAATACATATAACTATATTTCAAACACTACCACACAACTTTCAAATTTTATTATGAATTCTTACTCAAATGAAGCTATGCTTATTTTAAATAGATCTTTGATGTGTTTCACAGCCTTATTACAAAAAGAAAGGTTTAATTTTGCTTTTGAATATTTTTGTAGGAACCTCATTTAGAAACTATTTCATGTGAGTTGTGGCCCAGATTGACATTTTTTTTTCACTTTTTTCTGTTTTAATTAAACTGTAGATTTAATTAAAATGTGAGTGGATTTAAAGGAGAGTTTATTACAGAAATTTGGGCCATAGTTGTTCATTACTTTTTGATGCAAGCAGTGGTCCTCTGCTTAGTAACTGAAGCTAATCTCCTGCCAAGGTATGAGTCTGACTTTTACATCTCCTTGGTAGAATTCTCATCTCTCAAAATATAAGTAATTTTTTCACCCTTGATACCACAATAAATGCTGATTAGCTGCTAAGCTGGTGTGACTGTTAAGCTGGTTAATTGCCCTGTGTTGGAAGTTCTTATTAGCAAATTTAAGGTTTGATACATTATCTTCTAGCAGTCTTATTAGAAAAACGTTAGGAAAAGGACAACAGATTTTGATTTCCTTTTTTTTTTTTTTTTTTTTTTTTTTTAACCTGCAAAAGTCTTGCTATTTCTTAATTTTTGGTGTTCATTGTTGTAAGGCAGTTGTTTTGAAGTGTAGAACTTAGGTGAAACAGCTAGCAGGTGTATATTCAGCTTTGGGCCTAGGGATGCAATAGGAATTTACACTGCCAGTTTGAAAGCTTTGTAACATTTTCAGTATAAGAATGGTAGCTCAGGTACACTGGAATCACAGCAGTGAGATGTTATGTAATGTCAGTGATCAGCAATGAACCTAGCTCTCAGAGCTGGTTAGGTAATTTGTATGTTTTATTCCTAGTGATTGCAATGTTTTGGTTTTTTTATTTTTTTTTTGGGG
>JAOWBP010001760.1:11224720-11269057 GCA_028571105.1 Tragopan temminckii | reverse complement strand
CAGCTCTTGTATTTGATAGAAAATTAAAATGCAGGTGAAAGATGACCGGTTTGGGTAGCACTGGTCCTGAGTCTGCATCATGCAATAGTTTTACAGACAACTTCAAGAACACTCAACAGTTAATTCTTAGCTTCTGGAAGTGAGAACAGTCGTATTCACAAGGCATTATTTCCACATTTAGTGGAAAAATCACACAGGTATAAAGCTGATTTATAAAACGAACAGAAGAACCCAAAACAAAACAAGAGATGCCCACCCACCCAAATCCAAATCTGGAAATAATATTTTTCTGGATACTCATATGGTTTGACCATACAAGCCATAACATAACTGGTATCACTGCACTACAAAAGTAACAGCGTTCTTTAGAATTTTCCAATCAGCCCCATTTTTCCTTCCTAACATCCCCGGCAGTGCAGCAAAAACTGTACAAGCTGACACAGAGGTCGAGAAATCTGAACTTAATTTTTTCTAAGATACCTCAGATGCAAACAATCAACTCTCTAACAGCAGTTCTGTTTGTTCTAGCTCTGGAAACACCAGCTCTGGCTTCAAGAAACAGGTTGAAAAAAACAGGTTTTAGGTCCAAACAGTAATAATACAGCACAAGACACTGAGATTTGCACGTAAAATAAACTAATATTTTTACCTTAAACTTACAACTACTTCACTCAGAATATTTATGACAATTAAAGCACAGGCATTCTTTCAAGGTGTAAATGTTAAAAAGTACTTTTCTCAAGTCCACAGAGATCTCAAACTTAAAATCAGTTGCTCATAACTGAATAAAAAAAGAATAAAGGTCTCAGAATAGGCAAAACGAGTGACAAGTACTCCTTTACTGGGAGAACATAAGTGATTTAACACAAGTATTAGTACTACTGACAAACACTACTGAACAAATTAAAACCAGTCGTTAAAGTCTTTTGACTTGAAAAACAACTGATTGAAAACAAACCCGTCGTTCTTGACTTCAACATTTTTTGACCATTATAGGCCTGGCTAGAGTAACAGGCAAAATATCTTGTTAACAAGCGACAGCGTAGCTGTTTAAACCACAAAACTCTTTCTCACTTTATATTGCAAGGAAAGGCCTGTCGTTCTTTAATTATTACATTTTGGAATCTTCCAGGGTTCCCATAGGGACAATGGAAAAAATAAACATCATTAAAACTTGATTCAGTAAAATACAACAGACTAAAATACGCTTGGATTTGCTTTAATGATTTGTAGTATCAGTGTTAGCAGAAAATTTTGTAAACCCTTCTCTTTAATATTTTTAAATCATCTCTAGCAACAGACATGTCAATGTATAGCCAACAGTTTTAGGAAGCAAGATACAGTCCAAGAAAAGCAAAAAAGACTTGCCCTAGGAATGTGCTCTAAATAGCTCGTTCTAAAAAAGGTCAGTGTGCTTCATCATCAACGTTGTTTGTCTGCTGTGCAAACATTTGATATTTTTGTGGCAACAGCAATCTTTAGTACAGAAAATCTGGCCTGGTCAAGGGTCTTGGAAGGCATATCTTCAGACAGCAATTTCATGCATCGAGCTTTGCAGACTATGAGGTTAACGGGCGGATTTTTTTGCAACTACTTTAGCAATGCTGTATGAGCTGTTCTGAAGACAGCAAACCCCAAGGTCAGAAAGCAGTTTTCAAAATGCAATTTGCACAAAGGGGTCCCTGCAATACAAAAGGCTCCTGAATTTAAATATTTGGGGATACAGCCTTCTCTTCTATTTACATGCTCATCTCCTCTAACAGAATCATAAGCAAATTAACAATTAGAAAATAACATCCCCTTTATCAGAAAGTTGCAGTTTCCTTGATGAACACTGGTGGCTGTCAGCAGCTTTTTAATAGCGTAAAGTGCCATAGGAGGGGTGGGCATTTCCTTCAGCACTTCACTCAACAAACAGAAATACAGAGCAATAGCTCTTCCCCCTCCCACATCCCTTTTCACAACTACTAACAAAGCACCAAGGAGCAGCAGTTAGTTATGCCAAATTGAATTTTCTCTCTTCCAAAGCAGCAGAGAAGTACGGGCAACACATTCCCTGGCTCGTGTATTCATTCAGCTCAGAGATTCTTAACTTAGCAGGAGCCACAATCTCATTATATAAAACTTACGGATTTGCCAGTATGCCATTAATGGCCACAAGCTGATGTATCATATGTAGAGACACTTACTCTGAAAAATATTGATATGTTGTTGTTATTGCCACAGAGAAGGAGGGATATATCTTTATCTGTAAGAACTACTCCACAGAATCACTGGCCACCCAACCTGGCCAACACATTGGATCTTGATCTGCCTGGGAAAACTGAACCACCATCCTCTTGGCAAAGATTCCTTACACTTAATCAATTGCACACGGCAAGAAAAAGTCATCTGACAACTCAGCCTCAAGGGAAACCAACATACTAGAAGCTAGGCTAAGCTATTTTCTAACGAGGTGAACCTGTCATGATTATTTTAAGTAATTTAAGTCTCTATGGGTTGTTCCTCACGTTTTATGTTCGAGACATTCATTCCATTTCTGTTTACAAAGCAATCAAACTCGTCGAAAAAAAAACAACAGTATGAGAAGAATTCTATAATTGTTTCAAATTCTTCCAGCTAAAACCAGTCTGTAACTTCACCTGGAGTAACACGTTAAAAGCACGCTAAGCCAATCACCAGGGCTCCCTCTGCCAAACCAGACATACTGAGGAGCACACATTCCAGCTCGTATGGGTTCTGAGGTAAAGACATCAAACTTGAACAGCCTGGCAAGGTGCAAGGTGAAGCATTCTGTAAGCAGCGCTAAGAAATATTTAATACTAAGAGATTTAATCTTTAAACTGTTGGAGATAAAAGTCCACCTCCTGATGAGCTGATGGGGAGGACAGCAATACTGTCAACCCAATGCAGTTTAGTATTGTCATTATAAATGTGCATGATAACAAACAACAATCAATAGTAATTTAAAAAGCAACACAAAAACACACACAGAAAATAGAGCAGTACTGGAATCTCATTTGCAAAGTTAGTCTTCCTGTCTCGTTCTCTTTCTCTCCAGTTCCCAGTCTGCAGAGATTGGGCAAAGCAAGCCCTGAAATTCTCATCTGTCAGGGCTGACCTCTGGCTGGGTGGCACAACTCCTTCTCCCTCTCCCTCATCTGCAACTGACCCTTTCCCTCCCCAGCAAAGCACTCCAGAGGACCAGAGCTTTATGCATGGGCTGAAATTAAACCCCAATGAGACCAGGATCAGACTGACTGCCTAAAGAAAGTGCTAAACATCTGCAGGCCTGGAGCTGCAACTAACTGAAAACGCACACCCACAACTGATTTAGAAATTTAATGAAACACAATGGGACAACGTCAGGGAATTCTAAATTCTCCTTGGTGCCTCACTGATGCCAGAGTTATTTTACTGGTAAGCAGGACAACTAACTCAGCTTCGATGAAAGCGTGCATCTTCTACTGGCAGGTCTCAGTGAGGTATCTATGCCCTGCCTCTCCAAGGAATGATAAAACGTGCTTCCTCCTCAGTAATCCAGGTGTCACACAGCAAAAGCAGGCTTCTGCCCACTGCACTGCTCCATATAACATATCTCAGTAAGCCAAAGATTTAGAAACTAAATACTGTATCCATCAGAACTGTTGACAGAAATGATGAAAGTTCATTATGAAGGAAACAAAGAACAACAACAACAAAAAGAAAACAGCAGCCATGGAAAAGTAGCTGCTTGCCATGTCAAGAGAAAACCTCCTTCCCTTCACCAGTTAAAAAATAATTATAGAAATACATAGAGAGCATTCCCTTGCTAAGGAGAAAACCCACACAACTTGAGACACTGTCACTCAACACACACCCAGAAGGCTCTTGGGTTTCTCCTAACAGTTCTTGCAAACACAAAACCAACAAAACAAAACCGAAGAAGAAAGCAGAATACACTGAGATAGCCCTGCTTTTGAAGACATTCTGCAGCTTTGAACAAATGTTTGTATTTTACACGTTCAATCTCGAAATTATTTTCAACTGGCTTTATCAGTCGTGATTATGAAATGCATAAAATGCAGTTCTGAGTTAAGAAAACCACAATGGGACGCTTCAAAAAGCTCCAGAGAAGAGGTGTGAGAATGCTCCTTCCAAAACCAACACAACTCCTCTAAAGAAATAACAGACAGACAGCAAGGCAGAGCTGCTGAAAGAGCTGCTCAACTTAACTGAGAGATGAAGCACCCCCTCCTCCCTACCCACCTAAAACTGGCAGGGTAGCACAAGAAAGCTTTCTGGCAGCTTCTTGTCTCTTTGGAACATATCAGGGACAAAACATGGTAGATAACGGCCGAACCACAGAACTTTATTTAAGACTATGTAAAAAAACACAAGCCTCAAATACCCTTCTCAAGTTTTCACAGTTAAGATTCAATTTTCAGTCCCTCAGAACATTTTTAACATGTTTTTCCCGATGAACAATTAAGTGCCAACATCTGTATGCACAAGTTAAGGATCTGTCATTTTCCAAGAATGAGAAGTATGTCCACAAATTCCTGTACTATGGTACAGACAGACACAATATTCTGGATCCTGAGGGAAAAGAAAAAAAAAAAGTAATCTGTTCTCATCTAGGTCAACTGGAGACCATCCAGCCATCTTTGGCTGCAGCTACCACAAAAGATTCTTCAGCAGGAATTTTAAAATCAGAGACAGAAATAAAATCACTTTCCCAAACATACAAGAATAGTTCTGTTCCACCCCCAAAGTCTCAAATGAAAAATAATCCATGCATTCATAAAACATTCGCTGCAGGTCTGGCTAACCCTTCCACGCTACATCAAGATACAGCCATTACTTTTTGTGTTACTAGTCTTCCTTGTTGCACAAGTTTTGGTGAACCACTTTATGTTTAAATATTATTATACCAACAGCAAAATGAAACACTGAACTTCAGTTCATCCTGCTGTGCACTGAATTCCGATGCAATTCTTGTAGCACTGTCAGTACAATCTTTACCACAGGACTCCTCTTCCACCTAGCAGAGGGTGTAGAGGTGTTCTGGAAGTAAAATAAGAGCAGTGAAAAAAATAATAATATATCATAGAATGGCCTGAGTTGAAAAGGACCACAATGATGAACCAGTTTCAACCCCCCTGCTACCTGCAGGGTTACCAACCACCAGACCAGGCTGCCCAGAGCCACATCCAGCCAGGCCTTGAATGCCTCCAGGGACAGAGCATCCACAGCCTCCTCGGGCAACCTGTTCCAGTGCATCACCACCCTCTGTGCGAAAAAATTCCTCCTAAATATATGTGGTATTTAGAAAACCTGAAAGACTAATAAGGGAAGGCGGTCATGTGCCCATAAAGCTGAATGCTGCTTAGGCACTATCCGTCATGCTGTCTGACAAGACAAGACGAAACTTCACATTCCTCAGTAGTTGACATAACTCAATTTGCTGTTACTCGACTGCCTAAAATCACTGCATGCTTACACTCAAATCAATTGGACCCGTGTTTAGAATTACTAAATGTTCTGAAGAATCAAACTAGAAGTATTCCTTTTTAATGTCTGTTTAGAATTTATAAACTCTGAAGTCCTTAATTTTATCACATAAAAAGAAGATATCACCACTTAATGACTAGTCTCTTGAAAAATACTACCTTACTCTTCATGAAGATTATGAGTTGGCAACTAACTGAGCAATGTGAGACTATTATTCAAGAGGCAAATCACGCAACCACACAGCAAGCTTCTATAAGTGGGGGGAAAAAAAGGGAGAGGGAGGGGAATGAGCACCTGTCAAGTAACAGATCTCCCTTCTGAAGAATGGTATTTTCTAACCACAAAGGATGCTTGTAAAGCCCCCTCAAGGGTGCTGTGGAGGCATCATTAATTCTGCAATTTCCTTTGTTCTGCATGCATGGTTTTGCATTCTTAATTAAACAGTCGTTCAAAATATACAATTTAGATAATTCTCTCATCTGAATAAAAATAAAAAATAACCTCTAGAAATTCTGCTGCATACCATAATAACATAGGAGTGTCTTACCCCAACAAAGGCAGTGACTTGGACCCACCGAAGGCAGGCACCTACCTACCACTGACTGCTAAACAACTGAAGGGCCTGTGGTGCAGGCTGCTATTCACTCTCCATAAGCTGCTTGCTTATTAATATTTCACAGCGCTTTAAGAGTCCTCCGTTTGATTTCTGAAGACAAAGGAAGAAGAACACTAAGGATTTCAGTCCAACACCTAATATTGCAGAATGAGTTAGACTACTTTCCCTTCCTCTCACAAATAGGTGATCAGTTTCACCTCTTCCCTCCTGCAACTCTTCATCCCACTGCTTTCCATCTCAGCTATTCAGTCCCATCTCCACCTCAAGAACCAGCACTCAGCATCACTCTGCTTTATTCCCATGTCATTTTACCATGCAGCCACCTCCGGTTTCTCCACATCCACACTTCACTCACTTTTAAGTCAGTCTGCTCACGACTGTCCTTCTTCACCAGCACATCCCCATTTCCTCATCCTGCAAGTCACAGAAGCCTCCAGCTGAGCCCAGCTCTCTCTGCAGCCCTAACTGCTAGTTTTGTGGTTTCCTCCCTTTCCTTCCTAACTCCTTTCTGCCCATCTGAAGTTCTCTACTAAAGTCCCAGCGCTGGCAATGAAGATCTGCCACCACCCTTCCTCCAGTTTCCTAGTACATTTCCTTTCTCCTCTTACCACAACTAGTTTTGCAGGCTTTGCTCCCACTTTCTACTCTCCCACTCTCCTCTTTCTTCCCATTTTCTATTAAGTTGCAGCAAACTAACAAGTACTTGAACTGTACAACAGTCCTTCCTTTTCCTTTACAATTTTGAAGTCTGTTCTTATGTAAAGAAAATATGCTCCGGTCCCATTTAATGTTTTGCTGATACTGACTTATGTGAGCAACTCACTTCATTCATTTTCAATTCCAAGAAAAAGTAGTAAAAACTTTGTTAAACTCCAAAGCTCATTTAATCTCTTTGAGTTAGAGGATATGCTGTAAGACTTGTGGATAGTGGGGGTGATCAGATTCTTCACAAACTCCCCTCCACTAAAATGACTTGTTTGTGTAGGTATATATTTTTAGCACCTACATACCCTTAAAACTTGTAAAAATGCACACCTGCCAAATCTCACACACTGAGCACATGAATCATTTGAGTCTTGCTTCTGTCCTCCATCGCAGTGCTTTTATCCTGCAGTATTCAGTAGGCTTTATTTCAGACCCATCTCAGCAAGCTGCAAGAGCCTCGGAGCAGAAGGCTGATAATAGAGTCAAGCTGTAATAGCAGACACACTGTTCTACAGCATGTCAGAGGCAAGCACCCACCAAATGAACGGACGTATCATGTAACAGAATACCTTCTTTCCTCTTTACAAGCATAGCACAAAGTCTGCTCAAAATCACGAGTACACCCCAGACAGCATAGTTCACTGATGCTGTTATTCATGTTTGCATTACAACAGTTCTCCAAAGTCTCAGTCACAACTGGAGAACTCCTGAAGAAGAGTATCATGCGAGCACATACAGTTACGATTCTCATTCTGCCCCCATGGACAACAGGTTTGAAATGAAAGCTGCTGTCTGAAGTCATGCAGTTGTGATCCAGGCCTCAGAGCTAACTGAAGTTCAAACACGAAAAACAAGTTCAAAATACATCTAAGTGATTCTTTTATTTTAGTTATCACTCTGTCATCAGATAAATTGACTTTTGAACGCTGCCTGCATTTATTTTACACTGACTGGTACTTCTGCTCTGAAATCAGCAAAAATGAAATACTACAATAAAATTGTACAGCACTTCATTAATACATCACAGTAAAATGTTGATTCTGAGCATCAAGTCTCTAAGTGCAATAACAAAAAATATACCACTGCGGTTTCTTTGACTGCTTTCTACAATTTCAAGTTCCTGTTCACAAAATGCAGCACCATTCCTAAAGCCGCAGAAGTTTTTCCACCTCCATAGCTTAGTCTATATGCCACTCCCCATACCATTTCAATGCCATCACCCCATATTAATTCCACTGTAGTGTAACAGCACACTTTTTGCTTGCTCTCTGCATGCAGGCTGAGCAATGAAACTGGTTCTTATGCACTGGCACAACCATAAAAGCAGTTTCATTTGTTTGTTGCACAAAATATGATTTTAAGTCATGATTCAACGATGACTTTAATAACAATCCTTTAATAACTTATCAGCACTCCTTGAAGATCTTCAGAGAACTTAGCTTTAACATAACCTTTTCTAATTAAAATTTAAAAAATCACTTGAAAGTTCAGTACCACTCGAACGTGAACTGCCTACAATAAACCTGACGAGCATGATGAAATGTTCTTTCTTCTCAAATGGGCCATGTACACAACTGTGCACCAAATCCAGCATTCTATTTCTCAGCTACAATCATCTTTGCTTTCCTACTGATTAAGAAATCACTGTAAAATAATGCTGATTAATAATCTTTTATTTCAATTTCACCTCAAAGCAACTTCAATTATTCAACCTTCAGTGCATTTGAATCACTGAAATCTACTACTACTTCCAAAAAATACCACTAATAGCCATTAACAAAAACTTTAACAGAATCTTGATTTTGACAGTAGCACAAACATTTTCCTAAACAACAAAAGGGTTTTCAAAGCACCTTTAAGGGGTGCTTCAAATTAAACCTTTAGAGTTCCTAATGTAGCAGATGAAGGGGTTCTCACAGAGCACTGCCTGCGTACTGTTGCATGAAACATGCTCTTATTTCAGTATCCCCAACAGCTACATCAGAAAGGACACCTCAAACCTGTGAGCTCATGCATGTGTGTGTTCACAGGGCAGTGAAACTTAACTATTTTTTAAATCTCATTCCCTGAAGTAACAAGGAAATGCATTGCCATATTCTTGTTATGATAGGCTACACTCAGATTAAAGCATTTCTTTACTACTACATTGATTAAAGGCAATTCTTCTCTGATGATACTCATATAACACAATAGGATTATTTGGTTGTATTGATCAGCTTAAAAGGAAAAGAGGTGGCAAGTAGAACTAATTCTTTTTTCCTTTAAGTCAAGGACTTATTGTTTTCATTTCAAACTAACTGATAGAGAAAAACTCACTTCAATACAAACTGTTCTCCATCTCCAAACACAAGGCATTTTTCCCTAATATTCTTTGCTCTGTGCTTTAATTTCCTCTGGATATGGACAGGAGAGAGGGTCCCGTATGCATGTAATGCAATGAAGGAGAAACTATTTGCAAACTGTGATACTGTGGCCCATTTGTTTAGATAAATAAAACACTCAGTGAACACTGAAAATTCTTTGCTTTTTAGCATCTTTGCTTCATTGCTTTTTAGTCACCTCAAAGGTTTTGTTTATGAGAAACTCGAAAGGAAAAGCCATGGAAAAAACAATGCACACACAAAAAAGAGATGGATAATGTTTTAGAAGAGCATAAAAGATAAATCCTTCAATTTAGATACAAATGCACAAGTTTTCAGGAGAGGGAATACCCATTTAGTTACTTCAGTGAAGCAAGCACGTTTCCCAGGCAGGTTATTGCACAGCTTTTAGTTAGTGTTTATTGTTTTCAATTATTACCACAGTTCAGCTATTTCATATAAATATTTCAATGGAAACTACACTCTAAAAAAAAATATGGATTCCAATTACAGGTATTAAAATACTTCAGAAATATGCTTAAGTCATAAGAAAAATGAATGCTAGGAAATAGGGGGAAAAAAATCAATTTTACAGAGTCACCAAATGCAGAGGAAAATTCACTAGGTCCAAGTAAACCTTGAAGATTTAGTAAAACGCAGGTGAGGAAATCTATGTCTGTCGATATATAAAATGAGGAGAAACACTACTTTCAGGAAATACAGCATCAGTGCAAGACCTTGGAAGACTGAAAGTAGTCACAAAGGAGTACTATAAGGCCACTGTGCTTGAAAGTGTCAAACAAAGCTCTGCAATATATCAGAAGTACAACACTGCCCACATAAAAAAAACATCAAAAGAACAATTTAGGCCACTGTGCTGTATCTAACATTTAGAAGAAAATAGACAAATAATACATTAATTCAGCTAGACTACAACCTTTTGGCTTCACAACAACAGTCATTTCTAAGTCTGAATGACTCCACCAATGCAAAAAATTTCTTGCTACATTTGAAAGAAAGATATTTGCTACCTACTCTTATCATCACCTTCTCTAGATTTAAAAATAATGGGTACATAATTCATTAGGTCTCCCCAAGCCTTCTGTTCTCTGGGCTGAAGAGCCCCAGCTCTCTCAGTCTGTGCCCATAGAGGAGGAGCTCTGATCATCTTCATGCCCCTCCTCTGGACCTGCTCCAACAGCATCACTTAAAAGAACTTCTGTTACACGTCAAGACCACTACAAAATACAGATACAAGAAGGATTTAAAATTCTCTAAATTTAGTCAGATTCAAGTCCAAATTCTCTCAGCTACTTGCTTCTCCTGTCATGCTGGAGGTTTTTGTTTTGCTTGCGTTTGTTGTTGTTTTAATTATGGTGTGAATGTTCCCATGAAAGAACTCCCAATAGCATGTTATTCCTTGGTCATTGTAAGGACTTCTCAGCTTCCTTCCTGCACTTCATAAGATCTTACGATTAAAGCTGGGTGGTTGACCTGGAAAATTGTGCTTTATGCAGCAAGACATTACATCTCAAAAAAGACAATACCTAAGTACACAAGCCTTCTTTTACAAAAACACAAAGAACATACAACTATTTGAATAGGCTCTATTGCTGTATTAATAGTTGAAATGCAGAATAGTCAAGGGAGTAAAGCTTTTTCCTCATTTGAACTCACTCAACTGGCACAGGATTCCTTTCCCACTCTCCCAATCCCTTGGGTCCCTACAAATCAAGACCAAAACAGGACCCAGCTGTCTCTGCTTGTTCAAATCCATTCAATTACAGCTGGAAGGCAGAATATTTCCTGGCAAAACTTCCCTCTGGGACACTTACTCATGTGAATAAAACATACAAACCAATCAGGTACAATCAGCCACAGCAGAGCATTAAGCTTATTAAACATGGTAGCATATTTAACAGAAGAAAGTATTCAAGTGGTTATTACAGCTGTAATTAAGCACTAGCAAATGAATTAACATAGGAAACATTAACAGCAAATGAATCAAATATGTAGTTGTCCTGACCACCAATTAGGATGAGAGGATCTTGTCTGCCACTCAAAGACCTGAAAACCAGATTGAATAATCAAAGATATTGATTATAAATACCGCACCTGACCATGCTAAGCTTGTGACTGCTCATTCAAGATGAGCAGCTAACAGGACATACAGGCACAAAACAGCTGGGGGGTTTCAGTGGGAAATACTTCTTTGAACTTTGAAAACTATTGCTAATGTTACATTTGTTAGATTTTGTCACAAGATAAATGAATAAAATCAGCGGTCCAGAGCTGCAAAGTAAAGCAGTCAGTGTCTGTGACCATACCACCCCAATACTAAATACTGCCCCAAACTAAAACCTAAGCAACAGCATATCTGGAAAAAAAAAAAAAAAGTTTCCAAATATAGAATAACTCTAATTATTTGCATCACAACAAAGAGGAAAAATTCAGCTCTTACCACTTTATTCATGTCTCCAGACTTCTGAGCACTCTCCAAGCTGGAGACCATTCCTACAAACATTCTTTAGTTTAGTTCTGTATTTGTCATGAACAAAAATTCCTGAATAATAGACACACCACCTGTCTTTCCTCTCTTCCTTCCCTCAGGTCAGATAAGTCTTCCAGCTCACGACTCTTTGGCCTCTATCTAGACTGTGAGCTCTTTAGGGCCTGCATGAGTAACTGGAATAAATAGACTGATGTCAAATTTAAACGTTCTATATGGAAGTTCATGCTTTCAATTGAATACTTTGCAACACAAGAAGGCAGAAAGCTAGTACTAAGGGATTCTAAACGCTGCTTATGTTATCACTAGAGCTGAAGCATTTCCAAAATCTCTAATCAGATTTTATTTATTGTCCTTCCTTTAATATCCATGTTATTAAAGCCTCTGTTAAAGGAGTGTCTTTGTAAAATGTTACAGGTTTCCCCCACTTCAAACCTCCTAAGGGTTTGTTGATAACAACATAGCCTAGCAGAAGAGCAGCACAGAAAATACTTAGTGCGAAGTCTTCAGGAACAATACTGATGATCCTAGGGGAGTTCCTAAAAGACACTCACCAGCCATCTTTCTGAAGTGCTCAGAACTGCAAAGAACAAAACAGGTCAGAAAATCCAGGTAATGACAAACAGTTAAAAAAAGCTTCCAGCCACAATTTTGTTTAACCCGTCTACAGTGTATTCACTGATAATTGACAAATTCTATCATTATTCTGTAACATTTTGTCCTACAAATTAGAACAAATCAAGAACACTTGAAATTGATATATCCATAAATCTACCCATTCCCAATGCATGCAGACACCAACGTTCACTAGAAGTTAAAAAACACATTTCTATCACCCCAAATGCCCTACACTTTCACTGCGTAAAGTATAAAATATCATCTGAATACTGATCAGCTTTGTTAGCTTTTATACAGGTGAATGCATGAGAACAAATCAAAGCTGCGTGATACAGGCAGCCCAGCTTAGAAGATTCAGTTTCAAATTGATCTGCCAGTATTCCTTCACAGAAGGAGGTGAAGAAGAGAAACTGCCTCTGCTAAAGAGTCATTACGTGCTCTCCCAGACAGTCACCAGTGCAGAATGCCATGACTCAGAACTGACACCAGTTCCCACACCGAAACCTTTCCTACTGCCATCTCTTCTGCCCTACAGCTCCCCTGTGCCCCTGCTATGATACCTAAACAAGCTGCCAGGAATGTGAGCTGGGCAGAGTTGCCATACTATTTGTTTGCTTCACAAATATTTTTATTAGATTATTAAATCAACTAAGGGTGAGAAATCAAAATTGAGGAAGTCCGTTACATTTAGTACCCCCTTTGTATTATACTTAGTACCTTAATAACATATACCCTGCTTAAACAGGCGCGGCATAAGCTGTTACTGGAGATAATAATTTATGGATATATAGTACCTGGCAAAATGCAAAAGTGATCTGTTAGCTCTGCAGCTGACCCAAAAAAAAAAAAAAAAAAAAAATTAGTTACAGTGGTCTGAGAAATAACAGCTGCAGTCTTTTAAGAAACGGTCATCTGGCATTAAATTTAGAGACAAATTCAACTCCTTCAGACCATAACAAGCACAGATCTCCAAAGGCTCCATGCATGAGCCGTCTGATCCAAGCACAATGCAGCTGATCAACAACGACACAGATTTCAGATAGCAAAGCAGCTGTCATTTCCGCAGCAGCTCCCATAAGATGCAACACATTTTCCCTGTTCAGGGTTGAACAACTTTTTAAATGCCCCCCAGCTTTCATTTTTATCTGTAAAGTTACAAAGGGTCAGAATGACAACTCGCTTACACTACAACTCAGAAGTGTCACTCTGTAATTTCCCCTATACTCTGTTGATTTACTCCAACCATACTGTTCTACCATTAACGTGTTTTAACAAACTTTTAACAAATATTTCTGCGAACGGCACAACTTCGTTGTGATGTCAAGGAGGACTTCAATCTGAAGGGCATCAGAAGCTCACAGAAAGCACTGACCTTAGAAATTCAATTATCATCAGTACCGTGTACTTCAGACCAGAAGGAAAGACATTTATCAACCAGACCATACTCCACGAGTATGCATCCATTTTCACTTTGGACAATATTATGTACCTCTATGGCAACCATGTATGTATCTGAACATGAAATCCAGCTATGGCAGAATGTGCTACACACATTCACCTACAGCTTGGTCCTCAAGATGTCATACCTACAGTGCAAGTCTTGACATATCACTTGCCTTAAGATCTTTCATGTTTACATTTATATGTAAGGAGAGACTTCACAGCTATAAAGAAAAGTTGGGACAGCAGAAGACAGCCACATTTCAAAGGAGAAGTCTGCTCCCTCTGAACTACTATATTTTCTGTAGCTAAATATCTCTAGCATCGGGAGAAAGCTGAAGTTCCTGCAAGTTAGACCAGGAACATATGAGAAAACAGCAATACAGAAGCAAACAGGAGAGTCTTAATGCCAAATAATGGCCTAAGGCTCAACAGGTTGGAAATTTCCTTGCTCCTTTTCCCAAATTCAGGGCCATTTTCACAAAGTGTAGAAACTAGGAGAAAATAAATATAATTTTTTTATATATATATATATATATATATATTTAAAAATGCGCAAGTCTGTCAAACACAAAGGACCCATGGCCTGGCTCAGTGAGTGCCTGAGGCACAGTGCTAAGCAAAAGCTACAGGGAGAAGCTTCGTGTCCCTCATGGCTCTACCCAAGGCTGCGCTCCTTCCTGCCCTCCGAAAGGGCTACCTGAGCAATCCCACGGGACTAACGTCTCCTGAGAGCCGGCCAGAAGGCCTGGAGTACCCTTGCCTTTCCAGTGGCTAGAAAGGTAATTTCATACAAACATAAAGATTAAGGTAAATGCACTGGAGGGATCAAGGACTGAAAGAGCACACCATTGCAATTTTGCACCAAACGTTCAGCATTTCTAAGAAACCGCGATATTATTTCTCAGGGCAACAGCTAAGAGCTTTTGCTAGGAGGCAAAAATAGCACAACTTCCAAATATCTTCAACTTGTACATTAAACTCCGATGCATTCAACTTATAACTACAAACAACCCTTCTCTCTGCCCTCAAAAATCACACTCATCTGAGACCGGAACATCTGTCTGTAGGGAGCATCCACATACCTATATGCTAGATTCAATTAGGTATCAAGTCCGTGTGATAACACGTTCATTTGTAGATCAGACTTAGACAAGCAAAGAAACACAAATGAAAGACCGCTCCTGGAGGAAAGACATTTTGTTATTTTTGCTCACAAACAGCTTATAGATGGGAATATCTTGATTATCTCCTTGTAGAAGGGCTTGGAAATTGTTTTTACAATAAGAAAAGCATGCAAATGTATTCATATTCAAATATATGATCCTTTGAAATACTGATAACTCACATCAACTTACATCAGGAAGACCGAAATGTTGATTTTTCAACACTTCACAAGTATTGTTGCTCTTTACCTTAGCTGTTTACCTACACAGTTTATACTTTTAACTATAGTAGTTAATATCTACTATAACACAGTAGAGAAACTGGTATAAAAACCTGTACTTTAAATAGCCAAAACTGCAGTTAAGGATCTTCCAAAAGACCATACTATATTTGAATTGGTATAGATATTTATAGCAATATTATATTTTATTTCAAGTTGTGCCATTTTTTAAATAAAAAAAAAATCTTAGTCGTTCTCAGCAACAAAAAATTAGGTGCATTTCACATGTACATCTCTCTTCTAACGCCTCCCTTTCCCTCTGATGGCTTTTCCATCTTACCTGGATTGCAGAGTCTGGAACACTAAAATACAAATCCTATTTTAAAATGATTTCTGTCAAGCATGTACATCTGTGTAAGAGCTTCTTTGGCACTTAACACTTTCTGCTAAATGCTATGGCAACTACATTTGTTCGTTTTTAGAATTCAGGCATTAAAATATGTATGTATTATAGCATCAACTACGTGCAACAAGAAAAAATTGACTCCGCGATTAAAACATCTGATCCCATCCTTGTGTACAAATTTAGAAAGGCAGAAGAGAAGGCAGGGCAACCTAGGAATGTAACTCCATCTGATGTCATTTTTCTACATGAAGTTTTAATCTCAGTTCAATAACAGCTTCATTTTGACAGCCTTGCAAAATCGAGAGTCTTTACACATTTTTCAGGCCTTTCCATCAGATACTAATAAATATCACACTAATAAGCACAATATACTCATCAGCTAAGCCAGTATTAAATCATGGAGGTAATTACTTCTTTCCACACACTGAACACAATACCTTAATTCTTTCTGGGAACTCCGAGTTTAAAACATTTCTGAAAGGTATCAGAAATTTATTGAACTGTTGTTAAATTCCAGCCAAGACCAAGTGCCAAAGCAGCACACGTACTTTATTTCCTTTTAAATATACAAACATATATATATACACACACATACACGTGCGTGCAGACATGTTTGCGTGTACATTCACACATACATGCATATGAACAGAAGATACCTATGCTTATGTAGAACGATATGAAATTTTGAATATGAATTAAATACAATCTATAAATTCCAGAGGGCCTTAGTCATGTGATTCCATCACAATGCAGAGCAATTAGGTACAGTTTTATACTGCACGACTTCTGGCACTAGCTATAGATTTTCACCATTGGGACAAGTTTATATTGCAAACTTTCCTATGCATAACTGGTGAGCCTGTATCTTATTATTTCATTCTCCAAGCATTTAATTTAGGGGGGAAAAAAAAGAAGAAAAGAAAAAAAAAAAAAGAAACGTGCTAAAGCATTACTGCCACTAAATAGTGTCTAATACTGGGAAGATGCTTGAACCAAAGTAACCTCACATATTCCTTAAAACATTACACAGAAAGTATTTTCTTCCAGAAATGAAGATCCTGAAGCCTTAGCTGATGCCAGCAAATTAGCTGAAGCTGCTTTTAGCAGAGCAACACACATTTACCTGAAGAAAGCAAGGGTCTCTCATTAAGTGAAGAAATACGTTAATATCCATACTAATAATCAATTTATTACATGTGCTATATAATGGTACTTTATTAATTAAATGTGCTGATGCACTCTACGCTAAGAAGAATACCCTCAGTACTAAGCCTAAAAGGAAAATCACCTGCTTTCTTAAAAAAAAGAAAAAAGCCAGCACTTATCCGTATTGAATGCTTTGAAGAAAGCTGCCTCAAAAAAATTATGTATTTGGTCTACTCTTTTTTTTTTCTTTTTTTTTTTTTTTTTAAGCTAATCATCTCCACTCCCACCTCTACAATTAATGAACATGTTCCACAACACTGCTACAAAGAGGAGCTCAGCCTTTCCAAGGAAAGATTTCTCTCTGCTCTGCCAGTTTCCAGCAGTACTACTTCTTTCATCCACTTTCCCTCTGCCTGCAATTGAAATCAGGAAAAAGGTGTTGCCTCTTTTAGACTGTGCATTAGGTGTTCCTGTATAATCCGGTTCTAGTAATATCTTTATTTTAGATGAGGAAAAATAGAAAGTTCCACATTTTCTCATCCTGCTATAGGTTATTAAAGCTCTAAAAACGTTGGGTTGGGTCACAGCAATTAAAAAGCAAGGGAAAGATAGCAGAGAACAGTTCTAGTTGCCCAAAATGACCATTTAAAAGGATGGTATGGATTGGAAAATGCATTCTTATGCAACTTCTTCCTCCCTGGCTACTTATGTCATCTTGAAGGAGATTGGGAGTTGATAGGAGGTACTGTTTGGTGGTTTAAGTATTTCATACTGTAATGCTGTAACGCTATAACGTGATGAAAAGTACATCAATAATAGCAGAGTGGCACAATTCTAGGCTGCAGCAAATGAGAACAAGCACAATCACAGCAGCCACTGACACAGAAACAAAGGACAAAACTGCTTACCTTCAGAAGGTCTCAAGTACACAGGGATCTCCAGCAAGACTCCCTTGCTTCCACTGCCAAACCTTAAATGAGGTCTGGGAAGGGCTGGATCCTGGCTTCAATTGTTCTGGTCGCTCAGGAGCACTGCGTGCACCCGAGCTCCCCTGGGTTGGCCCTGCCTTCCCACCAGGCGCTCAAACACTGGTTCAAGCTGTGACTTAGCATTTCTGCTACACATACAAACAATTTGTATGGTGTTATCATTCGTATGTCTTAGGAACTGCACATTAAGAACTATTAGAAGAGGAAATAAGTAAACAAACAAGAACAGTGAATTGCTTCATTTGAAGTAGTAAGCCAGATCTCCAGCTGACATAAACCAGCCAAGTGTTCATCAGTTCCCAGGTCTCACACTGTTCATACTCAGGTCACTATGGTCAAGCTGTTAGGTTTTCTTGGATAATGTTCTGAGCTTCGGTCTTTTTTGTTGTTGGGTGATGTCTAAGTCTTTAGAAGGCCACATACTATAGTATGTGATTAAATCAGGAGAGTGCTACTGTTTCTCTGATATAGTTACGCAAAGCTTTAAGCTATGCTGGAATTCCTTTGGCTTTTCTATCATAGAACTGCACATAATCAAATGTCAATTTCTGCACTCTTTCATTCCACAGTCTTTCTATGTTGGTCAGAAAGTTGCATGAAAACATAGCTCAAGTGAAATGTTACAGAAACATCCCTAATCTTTGTTGTGAAGCAAGAAAGCATTTTCCAAAAAAGCGTACCTAGAGCTATTTAAGTAAACTTCACAGGCACTCTCTGATGACTCAGGCAGTCTGGCAAAGCCACCCACATCCCCACCTCTGGTCCAGACTTCTGCATTAGATAATCAGTCATCTTAATTCTTTCAGCAAACAGCATGCTTCTTCCCCAAATTTGTTACTGATGACAACAAATAATCATTCCATTACAGAGTGTTCTTAATGCTTCTAGCAAGGAAGGAAATAAAGCAAATTCAGTTCCGATTCTGTTATGTCATTTTCAGCCATTTTCTGACTACTTACTCTCAAGTCCTACCGCTACTATTTCCAAAATACCACTTTTCACAAGTTATTCTAGACAGTTTTTAAATGTTATCAACCTTCAGAATAAATTTCCATGTTTTTACAGCTTTAAATTTCATTTTAATTTCTGAAGAGCAATGTATTCAAGATGTCAACAGTGGAAGTACACATTAATATTGTTAGTATTCAACAGTTTGCTCCTGTTTGAATGAACAAGCACTTGGACTCATTACATAAATTTTTATGGTCAACACTTCTACCTGTAACATTTCTGTTATATCTATAGGAAGCTCTGCATACTGGTCTCTAAGAGAAAGCGAAAACTACAGCAACAGAATTTAAAGACAAACAAATTAAGATTAAATAAGCATTTCCCAAACTACTTTGCTTTGTATTGCTGCCTCTACCGTTGCTGCCTCCTTCCTCTCTCCTTCTAAGTCTTCATATCATCTACCCAGAGAGAACACCATCCTCAGAAGGCTTCAGAGGCATAATCTAAGCACCCTAAGCAGATGAACAGTGCCACAGCTGGCCACATCCCATGCAGGAGGTAGGGAACAATGCCCACTCCAGCGCTCCGTGACACATGGCAGCAACACAAAAGCACAGTTTCCTGGCCAGACTGAGCAACTCCAGCACCAGTACTTACATCCAGTAACTGCCACCAGCAATATTAGATGGCTGATGCTCAGAGCTCAGAAGTCAGGGACTACAAATTTCAAGGATACCAATAACGTGGGGGCTGCACAGCTCAAAATTTCCTGACCTTTTTTCCCCACCCCATTTAGTTCTCACATCACCTTCCTCTGTTCTCAAAATATTTAATTCTTCCCTTGCCCTTTATTTTAGGAATATATTTGTTTCCTTAACTTATAAATAAGAAGACATATCAGTAACAGCAGACATGCTGATGAATTTCATGCTTTTCCCTGGTTTTACCTAGCATGATAACCAATTTTTTAAAAATACTTAAAAAATGAAGGAGAAAAAAAATATCTGCAGCTGTATCTAAAGTTTCTTCACAAAATTTAATACATATTTTATTTTAAATATTTTACATATATCATTATTTCTATTCATATATAGATAGATAACTATTCTGTTTGTATGTCGCAATAAGCACCACCTTTTAAAACTCAGAGCAAAGTGCATCCCTAAATTAAATGCAATATCTTGCAAATACAAAACTATTATCAGAAGTAGAGAACTAAGCTGGTTTCAGCCACAGGATTTCCTGTGGTTGTATCATTACTCTTCAGTCACATAATCAGTTAAATGTGGCTTCCTATGACACCGCATGAGGAAGTCAGGAAGAACTCACCCATCTGTCAACCAGTACTACAAAAGAATAAAGCAAGTACAGCAAGTCTCAGTGATATCAGAGATCATAAATAGCCCATAAATATCTACAAAGAATACTTAGATTCACTGAAAGGAGAAAACCAAAGAGATTAAAAGAACAATTACTGATGAACAATAACCACGCAGTAACAAAGCAGCTCTGATTTGTTTCTACCATACTGCAAGCCGTATAACATAAGGCACTTTTCAGTTCAGGTGATTTAATGAACATACCTAAATAGAAACTGCATTATCAGTATGTTTGTAACCTGAAGATCTAACTTGATCTATACAAATAGAAAAATAACCATAGCAAGTATTAAATTAAATCTATTTATAAAATAGTATGCTTTGTGGCTTCACTAAGTGATCATGAAATGCAAGATTTCAAACTAAAGAAAATCAAGACAGATACACTGCATGTATGCTTGACCTGTTTTCAACTGCTATGTGAGGTACAACACAAATGAGGTCAGATGGAGAAGAGGAGGAAACAAAGGGATGGAAATGTTTTCCAGTATGCATATCATGACATACTAATATATAACCTGTATGTGGGTGCCAAAAGGTATCCAAAAAGACCAGAAGTTGAAGAGTCCCTAAGTAGCTACAAAAATCTTAAGGCACAAAAGTGGCCTATAGGCACCACGATGCAATTGTTGCATTACTGAAACCTGAGTTTAAGAGAAATCAATAAATAAGAGAGCATCTAACAAGTGTCAGTGCATATTCCCATTAAACACCTAGCAGTGCTCACCCAAATAAACACCAGCACGTTAGTTCTTTAACAAATGATAACATTAGACACATGGTATTGATAGTTTAAAAATAAATAAATAAATAAATAAACAGCAAACATGTCAAATAAATGTCAATCTATTTTGGTTACATAAGTGAAGAGTTAAAGAGAGTTGCATATCTGCAAACCACTAAGTATAATTGGTCTATATAATTCCATTCAATTTCACAGCTCATTACCTGGAGTAGATGGTTAAAACCTGTACCAGATGGATTTTCTATAAACAATGCTACACCAGGCTGTATTTACATTTTTTAACATGATGTAAATTACATCTGTGCATTGCTTTTTCATCTTCGTATAAGATTAACTTTAGCTTTCATTCTTCTTTTACTTCTTGCAGTATTTGTTATTACACAGGCACTGATTTTTAGCACACGTTTGTGGTTTTTCAGTAATACATAATGACTATGAGATAATGATTAAGTGAAGATTACATGCAATCCTGATTTCTGGGCAGTAATTTATAAGACGATAACTATGTAATGACAATGCTTAAGCACAGCCTGCAGCATCATCCTTCTTAACCATTCTGTCAAAAGAACATGAACCTTCTAAAGCAAGCTATTTTGTCTAACCCAAGAAATCACGGTATTGACCTAGTATCATTTATTTTGGTGCTCTAATCCAGTAAGATTAATTAGCAGGCCCCAAAATAATTATTCAGTTCATCCCTATCAAAATCTTTGATGGATACCATAAGGAACTTCAGAATAAAGAAAGAGATGGTACAAAGAGATTGGTGAAAATCCTTCTAGCAAGTAAACGTGCTGGACAATCTACTCCTAATGTTCTTGGTTGTTTTTTTTTTTTTTTGGTTTGTTTGTTTTTGTTTTTTCCCCAATTCTAATTTCTGCAACTGAAGGAAACTGTAAAGGCTTCGTCAAGGGATGAACAAGATCACCAAGTAACCAAGAGGAAGCAAGAATTAAATACAAGTTTCTATTATGTAGTTCAAGTGAAGAACACATGCAAGATGCCGCACCCTCTAGTTGAATAAATGACAACTAACCTTCCAAACTTAAGCCCACATGCTTCTCCAAACTAAAAGCTCTCTGATCAGCTCACCATTCAGTGGGACATCATTGAATGATCATTAAAGTTCCATTTTGTGAACTGATTTTTGCCACTTCACCAGCCCTATTTAAGGTGAAAGCTGTATGTAAATAAAGACAAAAGTACATGACTTCCCTTTCTTCTCCCCCTCAAAGTTTCCCCTTACTGAATTCCCTACAATAGCTGTTTTCTCACTTATTTCAAGTTTCAAATTCATCATTGCATTTGTCTTTTTGGTTCATCAAAAAAGGAAAGCATCTGTAAATTTCTCTTTTCTTTAGTAATTTTAAATACACTTTCTGGCTAATATCTGATAAGTTGGTTGTAATTACAATTGCTTAACTCAGCCCGAAGACAAATAGCAGAATGAGCTTTGAATCAGACTCAGGAAAGCACGTGGTAAGTACATCCTTCTACTCAGGAAAGCGCTTCATGAAGTGAGCAACAGCAGCCACCGATTACATCTCATTTACACCTTTCCTGAAAACAACAAATATTTCTCACAACCTGGGACCTTTTCTTCTTCTTCTTGCTGATCACAATCTAACCGATCTGGAAGAAAGTGGTCTTCTCACTTTCTATATTAACAGGTTGAAACAAAATCTAGAGATGGCCACATGCCAGAAGTGACGCTTGGCAGTTGTTTGAGACCATGGCATAGCTAGCACATTTTCAATGCCTTGTGTTGACAGGGATTATTTAAAAACAGCAGAGCCTGAAGAAGTTGTTCTGCAGGCTATTCCTAAGCAGGTTTGTCATGAACACCACATTTGTCAGAGAACGAGCTAATTTGTACTTTAAAACAATGATTCCAGTAAATACAGCAAATTCGTTACTATAGGTCATAATTTCAAGATTTACCTACTATCACCAATGCCAGAATTGCAATTCCACCTTTCAAGTCCATGGTAAAATGAAGACTGATCATTAACTAGCTCACAAGTCTAAAAGCATTTAATGTATTAATTTATTTAAAACTGATAAATTTAAAAATTCAGTTACTGGGGAGAAAAAGGGTTTACTTGTTCATATTTTGCCCTCACTCAAAACAGACTGATTTCCAGTGCAGCCACTGTAAGCTAAGTTAGTCTAACTTGTGGGCACACCAAGAGCTGTCCCTGAAGGGATCTAAACGTAATGCACACTTTGCAGACAATGGTCTACTTGTTACTTAACACCCATTGGAGATATCCTCTGGTCTCAAATTGGTGAAATTAAAAGCTTCCTTACAGGTCTCAAAAATAGAAAGCTGACAAAAACAAAACAAAAAACAAAACAACAACAACAAAAAAACCACCACAACCACACACGCTGCTAAATTATATCAATTACTTCTGCACCATGATTATACAGGTGTAAATAGTCTTTCCTATCAGTAACAGAGCTAGAAAAGTCTGAGGAACATAGAAATGGTCTTAAAATGAACACGGGTGGACAACAGACAACGGTCAGTAATTACCAATGTTGGTTAAATTGCACCAAAAAGCTGTTTATGTTCTCTATAACAAGACGATGACAGAACTGATGAGTCGGTGTTGGCCCAGATCCAACACAAAAACTTTGATTTGCACCATAATGATTTCAGCCCAGTATGAGCAAGCAAAGCCACTACGGTCCTACAAGTGAACTTTGAAATTCTTGCGCTTGACAACATTGAAAGCAACGTTGACAATCTTTAAATGTAACTACCAAAACCTAGGTATGAGGTAAGAGACAGGGAGTTTTCAATTAGAACTGGAAAACATCGTAAAGACAAGACAAGACAAGACAAGACAAGAAAAGAAAAGAAAAGGCCACCCATCTTTCATTTGTTTGATTTAACAAGATAGATTTTTTAGAATAGAGTACATCCAGTTGAAAGGACTTACAAAGATCATCACGTCCAACTGCCTGACCACTTCAAGGCTAACCAAAAGTTAAAGCATATTATCCAGGGCATTATTCAAATGCCTCTTGAATGCTGACAGGCATGGGATGGGGCATCAACTTCCTCACTAGGAAGTCTGTTCCAATGTTTGACCACATCAGGTTACCAAAGTTTTCCCTCATGCCCAGTCTGAACCTCTCTGGTGAAAGTTTGTGCCATTCCCATCCTGGTGGGATGGGGTTGGTGCTGTGTGGAGCCAGGGATTGGACTCAGTGATCCTTGTGAGTCCCTTCCAACTTGTGATATTTTGTGATTCAATCTAGACCTCTCTTATAAGGCTTTCCACCCCTGCAGAGTCTACAGCACCTCCCAGCTTAGTCTTCCAGCAAACTCGCTAAGGACGCATTCAACTCCAGTACCTATATCACTGATTATTGTACACTTTGTTAGAATTTTACATGCTATTACAACTCTGAATTTCTGCTACAACGTGGTAAAGAAAATACAGCCCTGCAACAAAGCAGTCAATTTAACAAACTGATTTCAGTACTAGTCTACTTGACCTATGCACTTCTACTAGCCCAATTACAAATTTATGAACCCAGCTACAAAAAAACAACTTTTATTATTGACTACTTCTCACCACTGTCATCTGTCAAGGCATACTGGGTGCAGATGGCGAGGTGCTGGTAGTGGGGCAGGGCTCTCTGAGGAGTGTGACCCTGTGCCAGGCATCGCTGCTTCCAGGCAGCGCTGACTGACTCCAGCACCCCCCACCACAGACACAGCTGAGCCCCTCAGTCACACATGCTGCTTGGGGGAAAACATACTTGAAAGGGCAAAATGCCAGAGAGGAATGAGGGAAAATGTGAGAAGCAGTCTTACCAACAGTGGGGTCAAAGCAGGAGAAGAGAGGTGCTACAGGCACCAGAGCAGAGATTACCTTGCAGCCCAAGAGACCATCACAGCAGAGCAGGCGCTTCCTAGCAGCCTGTGAGAAGAGACCATGCTGGTGCCTTTCTAATCCACACAGCACAGGAAAGCTGCAAAAAAGGCTTTTCCACACTGTAATGTAATGTAAAATATGCATCTATCACAACACGCAAACGCTATTTAGGTCCAAAAGCAAGCTCAACCATCTGACAGCTTTACAAGTCATACATTACTGTTAGCAGCCAGAAGACATTTCTGTTTCTTTTACATTAGACTCTTCCAATACAACACCACCACTAAAGCATGTTTACTGCTCTTTGGAAGCAGTCATTTTTTCAATATTTTCTTCCAAGGGTGTGCTCCAGACTTCCAAAAGCCAAAGGCATTCATTAAGGTGTTTAAAATGAACCCAAGTTAATCAAACCTTAAATATTTAACTACTTCCTACCCAGAATCCAATCAAATTTAACTTAACTGCAATCAATATATGGGAAGCTATAAGTACAGTGAGAATAACTTCAGAAACAATATTAGTCATGACCACACCTTCCTGAAGAAGAAACCATTGGAGCACTGGAGTTATACTACATCACTACGGAATAGCTCTTCTGAATTAAGAATAGTACACATTTGTAATCTTTGCAACATCCTCCTTCAGCTTTCACAGAGTAGCTTACTTTCCAAAACTAAAATGTATTCAGATTTTAATTCACAAAAGTCTTTATAAGATTTACTTTAAGACTTTAGAAATACTAAACAGAAAAAACCATTGAAGAAAACACAGTTTATTAAACACTGTTAAACTATTAGTTTATGACTTTCAATAACACTGTGTTTCACAAATTCTCCAAAGCCCATCATATATTGCAAATAATGAAGTCTTAAGAATCCTGAGAACAACATGTCAATTGTTGCCTACATTTCACAGTAAAAGAACTAAGGAACTATTGGGAATTGGATTAGAATTAAACATACAGGTGGATTGATCCTACTATAAAACACTGCAGAAAACAGAATACAAGGCTATGCTATTTCTTTTCCCTCTTTGGTAAACTAATACACTAGAACTTACAACATGAAAATACACTCTTCCAGAGACACTCTGAAGACAGTCTGGGAGATAATTTCTCCATACCCTGCAAATCTACTGCCAGACTACAGAGAAGTATTGCTTTCCATATTTCAGACTACTTCTGTGGCTCCATCAGAGAAAACTGTATTCGTTCAGTAATAAATCTGTCTTGAACTTTCCTGCCTTGACCCTATACGTGATTTACATCATTCTGTACAAACTAATAAGGTTCAGCAACTGTTCTGCCTCCTATAATTGCATCATTGTTACCTGTATCTCTACAGGTACAGCAATACCTCTATGCTGCCAGGAGGAGATCTACAGATTGAGTATCCAATGCTGGTATTAATTAATTCCTTAAATATGCTTAAAGAAAAAATTTTACCCAAAGAAATCTCAAATCTGGTATGCCATGCCTAGTGAGCAAGCTTCCATGTTCAGGCAAGGAAAACTTAAAATGAGAGAGCCTGTCTTAAGCAATAAGAACACGGAAATACATTTTAAGGCAGGACTCATGTAGCGTTCCAATTTCCTTTCTCCACACAGCACAGAAGTAGCCATGTAGATGTAAGGATGAGAGAGCTAGCTATTACTGGAAGTATTCTCTCTCGCACTCTGTTTTGCACTCTCTGAATCCAGGTAAGAGTACCAGGTCTAAAAGTGTACCTACAAAGACAGAACAGGGACTCAAGATGCCCACAACTCTGTCAATGGGAGCCATTTTTCTGAACCAGATCCACGGCACAATGGCAGCAGCACAGCTTTAAGTATTTTTGCTGTTAACTGAGAAGCAGCCTTCTTTTGTTTTTTTATTTCCGTTCTGCATAGTACTTTGGATTTTGAAAACACAATCAGTCTCATGCCTCTTCTTAATTTAAAGCTGGTTAAAGCATGGTCCTACTACTAAGATTATCACTTGAGAAGAAAAACACAGTGCTCTGTTCCCCAAAATGGTTACATAGAAGAGATACAAGATGTCCTTTCTCTTTGGACTTGGATACTATCTTCCAGCCACAAGTGTCTAGAGCTGGAATTGAAATGCTGGCTTCTTTTCCTACTGGCAGAGTCACTTCACTTTAAACACTGAAACAACTTGCAGCTGTAGCTTCCCTAGGATCACTCCTCCTTCAGATGCATAAGGAAAACATTCTGGACTAGGACTGCAGAGCTATCTCTGGGTGTTTAACAAAACAGCAACATCACCAAAGCACAGATCAAGCAAACCGACAGGTGCAATATATAAGAACTGGACAGTGCTCCCAAAGACAAAATAGCACATGACAAAAAGCCTCTAATTGAGGTAGACAAGATACATCTCTGGAAGCCTTTAAAACATTTATGTACTGTCACTACATTTAGAGAAATTTCAGACTTGCTTTAAAATGCGCTTACTTCTCTGTTACTTCTGTACTTCAGTACAGCCCCTCTTACACTAAAAAAATATATATAGTGGCATCAAGTGAGCCAAACTAAATGCTATATCACTGCTTTATACATTTTTCCCTTTCCTCATCTATCAGCAGCTTCAGCACACTTTATTTTAAGCTATTAAAAAAAAAATATCAGAACAGAAGTTGTTTTCAAGAACAGTACCTACTGTGTTTAGGGAAACGGGCTGTTCTGATCAACAGCAAAGTAGAAAAATATATGTGATTTCCATGTATGTCTTACAATGTACAATTTATAAACAGCCTGTTAAAAAACAAAAGGACTATTCACTGCAATAAAATTGTGTCTGGACAAAGATGAATCGAAGAAAAAAAAATGTAGAACAGGGCAAAGAAGTCAATTTTAGGATGGTAACAAATTACAGGGGATAGGCATGAGAATGACGACAGTCTATAATCTTTTCAATGCTCGGATAAAATATATTCTGGTCATTCCTGGAATTAGTACATCTTACTTTGCAGTAAGGTTTTTTAACAAATTTTCACAAAATGTGTTAAAAGTACTTCTTATGGCAGTACCCTTTATATTGAAGACAAAGAAAGTTAGGACATAACAAATTAAAGGAAAAAGTGTTCATGCAACATTAATCAACAATTTTAGAATTCCGGACATGAACTTGTTAGAGTACCCAACCCTATAAAGTGTACAGCAGACCTGCAACTCCACCAGCGACAGCTGAGCTCTCAGTATCTCTTCACATCAAACCGCAGGAAGTCAACCAGCAGATGTGGATGGTGATGAGCAGATATCTAGTGGCTACATACAAAGTAAGTGGTTAAGTAATCTGTTCCAGCATTGCAAAAAGAGCTTTGTAGCAGTCAGCAAAAGAATTATATTCTCCAGCACATCATTCATTTTCCCCCATAAAAACATCTTCCCTTTCTGCAAAATCACAGCTTCATTCACTTTAAGTTTCACAGTTTACTCCAGAACACAATGTTAATAAGTTCCCAGATCCCTATTATCCTACACAACAAACAAAAAGGCGTGGGGCGTTGGGAGGTGATAGGCTGGGAAAACCACAGACTAAATACAGTATGGACATGTTGTTAATTCTATCAATCCGCATTCACGTTTGAATGATTTTTTAGTATTCCTACCATAAATGCATATTAAGAACGTCTTTCAAATATTAAAGAAAAACAGGAAAGAACTCTTAGAAGTTTACCACATTACTAAATCATTTAATAATCACTTCAAAAACATCAAAACTTTCACCCTAAATCCACTTGCATAATATTCTTGATACATCTACACAAAAATGGCCTTCAAGTTGCTCCTAAATTCAATTTCTACCAGTCCTCTAAACTTGACACTCCCAGCAAGGACAGCAAGCACAACCCTTGGAATGTGCAGCGAACATCCTCCCCTATTTCCTACAGTATGCTTTAAAGTTGCTCCATGTCAGAACCTCTGTAAAGAGCTGCTGCCAATAGCTCCTTCCTCCTGACTTCTGATGCTCTCAACACTCTCAAGTGTGTGCAAGTAAACAAACAAACACAAACAAACAAAACAAAAAAAAACAAACCCACACACAGTAATGAACACTCTGCATTCAAAGAAATTCCCAGAAAGATGTCAAACTGCAGCGAGAGTCTATCTTACCTTTCATTTGAGAATAAAACGCAGTATGGGTGACTTTGGCTAAAACTACACATGATACTTGCATTTCCTGTTTTTCAAACTAGAAGGAATTCCCTGACCTTTAAACGCAGAGCCACGACTGAGTTATGACTAGCTTAAGCCATTATGAAGCCAAAATATTTCAGAGACACATGAAGAACAATGTAAATTTCTTCATAATGTTAACACTGTCATTTTTTATTCCCTTCTTATACCCTTAGGATCTGGCGTTATATTTCTGGGAAAGAGTTAAATCATTTCCTGACAGCTCCATAAGGTACAGTTACACAATACATCTTCCATTTACTAAGCAAGCTTTGCTGCTACCATAGATTTCACCCTGAGATCAGTTCACTGCCATTGGGTATGCACATGTCAGACTGCAGAGCCCAGCTGTACATCTGTATCACCGAAACAGTCACCAATAGGCTGGCCAAAAAAAGCTCAAGTCACTTAATCAAGTGATCCTACTTTGGTAAGAGTCTTCCAAATACTAGCTGACATCAAGGAAACACACAGGAACACATGAATTGGGCTTTGCGTTCCCAAATGACAGGTAAGCCTGGCTTCCTGGTCTTACTAGAGACTGCTTGAGGTGGGGATATTTGCAGGCAGTGGGCAGTTCTCTCATACCTCGTACAAACTTCACAAATACAACACAAATAGCATCCCACGCCAAATCTCAAAGATGACTGTTGCTTAACTTTCTAGTCGTGGTTAATGCACAGAGCATTTTACTCAGAAAGCACAGAAAAATTACAATAATTCTGAGAGACCAGTAAGCAAGACTTGGTCCCGCATGTCCTTTCATTGATTTGAAACCATTTAAAAGCAAGATACATAATATATGAAGAGACTTTAGTTCATAAACTGCTCAGGTTCAGCAAGCAGTTGAAACCCTTAGCAAAAGCGGAACAACAGGTCTGAAATACAATCTGTTTGTCCTATGCTCCTGCAGGAGCTAAGCAGAGGGCAGTGCCCTGAAGGCAACCAGAATGCCAATACTCTGCTGCACCACTGAAAGGGCAATAGATGAAACTCTTGTCATGTTAAGGTTTCCTTCCCGAACTAACAAACAGACTTGAAAGGAAAAACAAACAAACAAACAAAAAAAAACCAATCACATTAACTTTTCTTGTATTTTTCCTTCTCTTAAAAATATAAAAAAGAAAAAACTACTATTACTTCAACTATTTGTTTTGAATTCTAACTACTCATCTCAGCTAATAATGCCCAAAGCACCATAAAACAAGCAGTTATTAAAATGAGAAGGGAGAAACATTTCTTTTCCAAAGCAATAACCCGCAGTAGTCTTTTTGAGGAATTAAATAGACGTACAGTACCTTTACTATTATACTTGGTATATACTTACTATATACTTGGTACTATATACTTGGTATATACTACATACTTGATATATGATAAAGTCTGCTGATAATTTTATTTTGGCTGTGCTGAGAATGGTAATCCAGAGTCCTGGACAACCGCTTAAAGTACAAGAAGCAAAAGAAAAAACCAAAAGGGTGAGCAGAGATAATATTCTCCATTTAATCTACAACTCACATACTACAGTACTGACCCCACAAAATGGAACAGAGTAGAAGAGTATTATACTAATATTGTATATAAAGTTCTTCTGTTACACAAGATTAAGAAACAGAAAGCACCCAAGAGCCTTCAGGAGAATGAAAAACTCCTCTATGCAACTCAAATCAATGAGCAACTGGCTCTGCACCCTTCCTCAGCAGTTCAGAGACACAGATACACCCATCAGCAGAAAATACAGAGAACAAAAACATTCAGCAGGAGATGGAAGATGGGCCAACTGCACTGTTTACAAGCAGCAAACCCACAAATGAGCTACTGAAGCTCTCCAAAACAAATACTAACATAGGATCTCCTTTTGCACTGTTGGCACTTCATTCAGATGTTACTGTTCCATGCTAATAAATAAACAAACAAACAAGCCTCCTCTGCTTCACTGACTGCCTTTGATTTTACACAGGTGTGAATGACCATCCATTATTTCAGATGTCATGTTGTCTGGCTTAAAACTGCTACTGCATTAACACCTTTTTCACGAAAGCTCAGTTAAAACACTGAAGTAGTCATTAAAAGTTACTCTTTTCCGTGTCCACTTGCTAACGGAGCCAAGACTGGACTAAAATCCTCAATTCCACTCTTCACACACTAGCAAGAAAACAAGTTCTTTTTAGTGCACCCTGACACTTCAGAGCACACATTCATTCATGACCTTCCACACACCACAGCAAAGGAATAGCTTTTAAAGTCCTAGTATCCCAAGTCAAGGTGAGACCATCAGTCACAGTCATTTTACAAATACTAAATGTGCAACAGTAAAGAAATAGCTACTCCTTCTCCACACCCCAGAAGCGCGCACAAGGGCTGGCTACTGCAGCAAGCCATGGAAGGCGAATCCAACCTCTAGCATCTCCCAAAGAGGAGCTGTGAGAACTTCAATGCGTGCTCCTTGATTCCTCTGTTATGCAAAACATCACATACTACAAAAACTACATTGTGTTTGGAAGGCAGCTGCTATCTCAACAATAATTTTTCAATTGTTCTTTTACAGTACTGATAAGGTAAGAATACAGATAGATCAGCGTTTCTATTCTGACAAGGTATGACTAAGTTGCTACAAAAAAATCACACCAACCAACCTCAGAACATGTTTAGAAGTTCTAAATCACAAAAAGATCAGAATAAAATTAACTACAAATGCAGAGCACCCATTCTTACTGAAAGGTCCATTAACAGCAAGAAATAGTTTTATTTTGCACTGCTGCTTTAAGATCGATTCCTTGCAGGGAGTGAAGTGGGAATGGGCAGGAAGCAGGTGCTCATGAGGATCAGAAAGAGAAGGAGAAAAAAAAAAGCAGGCAGGAGTGATTTCCTCATCCACAGAAGTAACCAGACTGTGACAGGACCGATGCTGTCTTCTTTACCTCAGCAAATGACTACCCAAGGTCACATAAGGACTTGCTTCATTCTTGGGTTACAACTTCTAGAATTACTTCTGTGCATAACATGGGGAGTTGCCACTTGAAAAGCTTTATCTGGAGACTAATCAGGCATTTCTGCTTATCACTCTTGCCATCAGACTCGACTTTCTGAACACATAACCAGTTTTAAGGGGAAAGTTTCTACTGTAACAAATGTTCCTTTTCTCCTCTCTGATCTGAATGTTCTGGTCTAACAGTTGCATGCTCTGATACCACCAACAGTATTCTCCAAACCTACTCAGGTTAAGCAAGCCCTATGCGCAGTAGGAGTCAGCACAGGCTTATTCAGTAAATAGAATACGATGCCAGATTTGAAGGTACAACATTACACACTGCACAAAACAGACACTTTGGAAGAACTTCTCTGAAATAGCACTGGTGTGCACACGCTTCACACCAGGCTTCAGGAGAGATTTTGGGAAAGCAACATATAAACCTCCTTACCAGTTAAAAGAAAATGTTTCTGGAGCACCGAGTTCAAAATACATTAACAGCTGCTCCAAACACAATTCTGGCAAGCACTGCCTTGTCCACTGCAGCACTTCCCTTATGCAAAAACAAAACAATTGCCACTGTTCCGAGCTGTGCTGTACTAAAATCACAGGAGAGAAAGGAAGGAGGTGTCACAGGAGCAGGATCACAAAAATGAGATTTGGCACTTGAGCAATTACACCAAAAATAGGAGTACCCAAACAGCATGCTGAAAATCTAAACAAACAAACAAAGCACACAAGTTACAAACCGCCCACACTTCCAGCAATTTCCCCAGTAAATATTACAAAAACTTGGAAAATAAGTTTGGAAAGAACTTATTAGATAACCTAGGCCTTACAAAAATTACTTTTCCTCTGCATTTTTGAATCGCCTTCAAGAAATCTCCATTCTGCCTCCGTTTCTTTGCGGAGATGTTTAAGATGTTGACAACCACCCCCTTTTCTCCAACAGATTTTTAAGGCAATATAGATGAGTCCCAACACCACTGTAAACGACCTTCTCACCAGGAATCACACCACTGAACAAAATGAACATTCACAACCTTCCCAAATTGGAAAGAAATATAAATTGTTAAAGTATGCTTTTAGAAACTAAATCAAAATAAAGGAAATATTCTTTCTGGACATCTAGAAAAAGCTACAGTACTTGAGTTCTAGTTTTATATAGCCAGTTAATGCCTTCAAGCAAGTAGTTTGACTTTAAAAGCTCAGCGACAAACATAAACTGTGTTAACAGTGAATTAACATCATGCTTATGTCCATTAAACAAAAGTAGGATTTTGCTTACAGTTGCTTTCTTCTTCTTACTAGACAGATACCACCGTTTTGTTTCACAGTTGTAAGGCAACTCCTACCACTTGAAGTCTGTATAAGCTTACTGTGTTAAAAAAAAAAAAAACACAAGTGTTTTCATATACACATAATCCATATCTACACACGCACACACACACAGCTTTCTACACATACCATCCAAACTGCTATTTTACACATATTCATTTTGAAAGACACAGCCTTCTTTCCCAAAGATCCACTAGTGAATCTATCCTCATTCAGACATGTTATCTTTCTGAAGACCTGACACTGGGAAATGTGCCCTTCAGCAGAGATCCCATCTTTCTCTAAACAAGAGAAAAGCAGCACAAGAAATGCCAGGCACAGCACAGTGAGGTGGACACTGAAATAGAGAAAGATGACAATCTGGGTCTACTCATGCCATTCTAGGCTGAAATTCATAGGCTCAAAATGTCTGTGAACAGCATAATGATTCCAAATACTGCAGTCACATTTTACAACTCTGAGAAAGACCATCAGGTATTTAACAATGCAGAATAGCTGCACGGCATTGATAACACACACATAGGAGCCCCAAACACCTACAATAGGTGTTCATGCCCAACTCAAACGTGCAGTTGAATTGCTTGACTTGGCTTCTACCGAAGCTAATAAACAATGATCAGCACATCAAGAAGAAATCCTTGTAACTGTGCCAAAACCACTTTATTTACTCTCTTCCATCTCCCTCAAGTTTCCTCTGCCATTTCCCACAGGCAATGTGGGAAGTAGAAGGTAGAAGTGCAATGGAACAGTACTAAGAACAACCAACGCATCCCATAAGAGTGTATGACTCCACAGACTGAGGACAGCAACAGGAAAATGGTTCCCTTACACAGTAAAAGGGAGTGGGGCAGAAGCCCCCCATAGCTATTACCTCTCACTACAGAGAAAGACTCCTGACAGAAAAAGAGAAACATTTGCTTAATTCCTTGATTAAAGCATAAATGTTAATTTTGTTGATCATGAGCAGTTAAGAATAGTCCATCGATATTCTATTTCTTTATTAAGGTGATGGGAAAAAAAAAAATCACAAGATCTCACAATATAAAATTAAACAAGTTACAAATAATCACACGGCAGCTTGACACTGTTTGAAGATTGCAGTATCAGAAATTTAACATGCTTTTGAAGTGAATATATTGAGGATTTAGGAAAAGTTACACATCCTACAGATTACAGGGTGCTTAGGAAGCTTTTCTAAGTCTTACTATTACCACACACATTGTTAAATAAGTTTAGTGCCAGTGTAACCCCCATGACCAAGATAAGGAAACCCACTTGGAAACAGAGTACTCCACCATGAAGAAACCTTCATGGCAAAATTAAAGCAAAATTTTAAGTACTAATGTCAAGAAAAATCGAATTTCCTCTAATTCCATTCTATGACAGTGTCAAGGATTACCAGAACATGCTACTTCCAGTAAGTAACACCGAGTAATTCCGTTAAGTTACCTCAGTTTTGAATAAAAAGACAGTAGAAGTGCAAGAAGAGTGCAGCTAGATTGTAGATCGGCAACTTCTTGCCCCACTGTCCCCTCTTTTTTCCACCTCAAAGAGTAAATCACTAGGCTACTACTGATGAGATGACAGATACCAAACGCCTGTTTGAAGAAGCTGGTAACATCAAAATTCAGCTCTAAATTACATGCTCCTTGCACATCAGTAGGGATCTTAGGGGCGGCCTCGGGACTTGGAGCACAGAAACTCCAGTAGGCAAAGCCGTATAGGTTTGGGGTATCCCTCTCCTTGTACTACAAACACCAGTACCACCTCTTCACAGCACTGGACCAACAGATTTCAGCACGTTTGTGCAGGGTTAGTTTTAGCCTGAATTGTTCAAGTAAGCACCAGCAGAACAGAGAGCGGTGACAGACTGGTCTCAGCCAGCCTCCACCCAAGATAACAGCAAAGTTACAGCTAAAATACCAACACGTATTTCCTCCTTTTCTTGTTACTAGGTGTCCTGCAAAACACTCTCATAACACAGTGCTTTATTTACAAAAGATGGGGAAAAGGCCAAAGGGTTTCAGAGAGCAGCATCATGAAATACCTTGCAACTACCATGTCCCAACAGCACAAATCACGTTTTCTTCAGCCACTTTGCATTCATGTTACAAAAGTCTTTGTTACTGTTTCTATTCATTCTTTATTTTAGCTTTAGGTATTGAAGTTATAAAGCTGTGCTCTCACTTTGCATCTCTTTGGGTTTCGACCATAGGAGCAAAAGAAATCACATCCTAACTGCTGTCAGAACAAAGAGCCCCAGAGCCCGGGCTCTACAAGAGCTTACAATACACCAACTGCTCACATTAGTAAACCAATTGATACATACTGAATCACCAGGAAATAAACAGGGAGTCCACAGAAAACAACAGGTGGCTACACCTGTATATGAAGAAGTAATCTACTAAGAAATACGCACAGGCTTTTTTGTTACCACTCTCTACACACAATTTCTGTATTATGAAACCCGACCAACAAAACTGTGCAAGCTTGAAGATAATTAGAGAGAAAAAGAGAAAAAAATCCAGAAGCCATGATTTTGGCCATAGGAAGTTCAGACCGAGACAGGATATCCAGGTCGTACCAGAAAGATAAATAGAGATTTTGCTCAGATGAAAGCAAGAGAATGGACATTGGGAAGAAGAGAAGGTAGCCTCAGCGCAAGACAAACTAAAGCTTTGATTTAGAACAGCATTATCCATGAAAAAAATGCTTAGAAAGGAAACAAGAACTCAAAAAAGGAGACCTGAGTGTCCCACACATGTGGAACTGAATTACGGTCAGCAGGAGCCATCAGAAGGGCAGCAGGATAGCAAAGAGGGCAGTCACAAAAGGCTGAAACAAGGAAAGATTTTAAGATGAAAAGGATGAACACAGAGCAACAGTGAGAGGGAATACTCTTCAAGAATTTCACTTTACACAGAGAAAATGCTCACACATCCTCCACCCTGAGAATGAAGTACTTCCAAGCCCCTGAGCTAAGGCAACACCGGTCTGACCCAAGCACAGGCTGCTGAGCCTGAAGAGAAAATTAGCAAAATAGCAATAAAGTGTTGTAAACGTAACCCCACAGAGTTTGAGGGAAACGCAATTACAGTTGTTAGTACCTGAAACAACATTTTCCTTCCATTTAGAATGCCACTCTGAACTCACCTGGTCTTTCCATTGAAAGGATTACTATTTCTACTAAGTTACTAAGCAAAATAAATATTCCATGTGGAAGGTCTCTCCCCTCCCCCAAACAACCTGCAGTAGCTCAAAAGGCACACAAACTCTGGATCAAGCACTTGTAAAAACATGCAGTGAGAAGGAGCACTAAGAAGCCGATCCTCAAGAACAGAAGAAACCTACAATACTGTGTAACAAAATTAATTTACATTAAACTGGAAGTCTGGGTGAGTATGGATAAGGAAGAGTTATGGAACACAATGTCTACGTAGTCTGGATACACCTTATGTGGCCACCAGTAAAGCACATTAGGCTGCATTAGGAAATAAGCAAGCTGACCACTCTGAACAGTTCTCACTTTACTTAATGTCATCCTTAAACTATTTGAAATAAAAAACAAAAATTTGCACATGACCGACCTAATTCACTCACATTTTTTAAAGATTTTCAACCACATTAGTAGCATTCCTAAGCTTAATGAGGATTTCAGTAAAATAATATGTTGATGTAAGTTAGACCAGAGCAGAACAAAATATACTAGTTGTTCAGAAAGGAAATCAAATGGAAGAAGCAAAAGTGCTCGGGGAAGATATGCCTAACTTACCAAGAGATAAGCGCTGGGAGTTCAGGAGCTGGCCTCTTCTTCTCATTCTGGCTCATCTATGCAGTGTACCTTTTTATGGCCAGGTTTCATGGTTTGGCACACAGAAGCCAATTGATTCTAGAAGCTTACTGTGCGAATGCAATAGAGGTGGTAGATTTTTTACAGTATATAAGTCATTAGGGTTGCTATGTATGGGTGAATATTTTGCAATGTTACATCCAGTATAATTTGCAGTCAATTTTCAGAAAATAATGTGAGGAATAAAAACAACAACTTCTGGGACAGCCTGTATCCATTTTGTACCAGAAAATTTTTATTTGCAATTAAATTGCAATCTAATATTAAAAAAAAAATATCAAAGACCATTCAGCTGTAGGTTGACGAAAGTGAAATCACTTCAATTTGCTGTTACAATTCAGAATTCAAGCACCAATCTACGGACATAAGATCAAGCTTCAAAAAGAAAGGCAGCTTCTCTGGTTCTTTGTACATATGGATATTCCAAATTATTAAAGAATACTGAGACAAAATGGTTCATTGTTCTTACAGCATAGTATCTTCCTTCAGTCAACTATGAACCAATGATAGGCTACAGTTACAAAAGAGTATGTCAGTAAAAGTCAGGGTAGAAAAGACAGAGATGCTACAGACAGAGTTTCAATAAGGTACACACACTCAGTGTCACACGCTATGCAGAGGTTAGGAACGCAAACACACCTTTAGCCTACTGCAGCAGTGCTTTTTACAGTTACACCAACCCACAAACAACCCAACGGATTAACACTAATGTAAAGCATCTTAGTAGCAGGGAATTGATTGCTTTACTGTGAGAGCACACTGAGCAAATCATTGTATTTCTCCATTTGTCCCTGTTATACCAAGGCATACTAGGAATTTCTGCACAGAATAAAGGCATGCCTAAAATTCCTGAAAATGGAAGTATTAGAAGCCTTTCTACCTCTGCAAGGCACGCTCCTTTGCAACTAAAAGGACATCACCAACAGAAGCCAGTCAGTCTAAGTATGTGAGTCCCAGTCCAAGTTTCTCCATTCCAAAGGAACAAAAACCACAAAAAAAAAAAAAAAAAAAACCTCCTTCACCAACTTAAATTTAAGCAAAAAGAGGTGCAAAAAGCTTGGTATACTGCGAAGATATTTAGGAAGCAAATTTGTCACAATGGGTTAACGTCTCATTCCTCAGCAAACTGGATTTAACCCTAATGTAAAACAAGAAGAATTAACTGGATGGCCTCACAGTTCACCACATCATAAGTGTTGATTAATTTACAGTAATTGCTTTCCTCTGTACAAGACAAAAATCAGAACTGAAATGAATGTTCATAAGGTTGCAGTTACCAAAATACAAAGGTTAAACACAGAGCTACCTGACAGAAAGGTGCACGTGCTGCAATTCTGTGAAACTCTTTTTCTATGTACTTTACAGTAATACCCTTTTTCTTTCATTAAAATAATTATTATAAAACTATTATCTCCATAAGCGCTGTTTATACAATGTTCTGTAACACGGATTTGGAGGTCACTTCTATTTGGCAGCACTTAAGAACCTCCTTTCACACTAATCAATAAAAAGCATTTAATTGCTAGCTTCAAATGTATAGCAGAAACAATAGCTAATACAAATGGGCAATTTCATGTTATGGCCAACAATGGCAGAAATTTGCATGTCAAGAATGCCACTGTGACTTGTACACAGATGGCTCCCCACTTCCATATACCTCAACTGCAGGCAATGACACAACTCACCTTTGGTTAAGCACACAAAACGCCTTGACAAGAAATGTGCCCATTCCTTCATAAATAGAATATCTGCTCTCACATCATTCAGACCAAGTCATGTTCCCAACTGTATGACTATAGCAGGAAAGCATCAACAATAATTCCTAAAGTGTCATTTCTATGGCAAATATATATTTCAATTGTGTAGATAATACTTAGTACCAACATCTACTTAAAAAATAATAATAATAATAATGTCTTTTGCTGTTGCCTCTGCAAAAAAAATGGGCCCTAAGTGAAGGATTTTTTAAAAGTCTCTTTTAAAAAGAAAATATAAACAAATTGTATCTGAAAATGCCTGCAGTTTCTTTCGTGACTTACAAACAGATGAATAACAGAGAAGGAGTACAGAAGTCCATAGGCAAGTTTTCTCTTGTTAACAATATTTTAAAACAAACCAAACCAGAAAGTGGGCATACCTTTTTTTTTCTTTAGAGAGCTCTACAAAGAGAGCACAACAGCTCCACAGCTTTGACTTGAGAAAAGTTACATGATGTAGAACCATTTTCAATGGCCAGAAGAGATGCTGCACATCTGAGCAACAGACGTATGACAGCAAAGCTGGCGGTCTATTTTGTGACCATAACAGCACTGCCTAAATATCACAACATTTCAGTTCTATTAAAGATGAAATGAGAACAATTAAAGCCATCTACCAAAGGCAGAGAAAACCAAAAGGAAATAAACACAGTAAAGGACTGTTTACATTCGTCGCACAAGAACAGATTGAATTGAGTCACTGACCTCACCGTGCCATTTGTAGTTCCCTGCATCTTCCTTCCTTTGTACCTCCACAAATGTTGAAGAGTTCTCTCTATTTCTCTATTAATGCATCCTAAGTAAAACTGATCTAATTTCTTCTTAAAATCATTTCAAATTGGTGTCACTGTAAAGGACGTTTCTTAGATCAAAAAAGTTCTAAAGCTACTTTCTGTCACATTTTTCTTTCAAGTTGAGCTTATCAGCCTGCATTTACCTTCCTCAGTCTTAAGTAACTGTGAGTAACTCATATACACATAGAAAAGAAAAAGCAAAACGCCTGGAACCCCAATGGCTTTCTCAGGTAAGCCCTGGTTGCTAAAATTAGCCAATCCCATTTCTAAATCACAAATGCTGTCAACAGAGATAAAAATTAAAGCTACCACCAAATAAGTAGAACAAGCCAAGTGTAGGAGTTTTGTTTCCTTCCCATGATCTCAAATTGTGCCCTAATTAGCTAGCTACCAGAACTCAAACACACTGATTGTTTCCAAGGGCATTTCTGCAGCTACAGCTCCTATATAAAATAACCGACATCAAATCATCAGCACTTCACAAAGCAAATCAGGTCTAAAAAGGGGCAAAGTAACCGTTTTCACTTTAAATCAAAACATGATTTTAAAACGCAGATTCTAAATCGCAAAATAAACAATGTGGCACTTCACGTTGAAGTCATTTCAAGCGCTTGAAAGAGACTGAAAACCTGTGAAGCTGTAACTCAGACACATTGCAGAAACTTGACTTTCCCCACTTGCTGAGCTAATCTAGTAAAAACAATTCAAAACAAAAGATGAAAAACCATCTCAGATGCTCATCTGTTTCACCTTGCTTCATTTTTTACTGAGGTCTAGAACCAGTTTTAGGACTGTTCATGAAATAGTCCTAAAAAGATCCGAGGACCAGAAGATGAACTTCTTAGCTCCCCTAAATATAGCAGCAGCCACGTGGCTATGGCTAAGACCACACCAGCTTTTACATGCTAGAATAGTTTCTAAATCTAAATCTTTCACCCCCAAAATTTCACATTGTGCTGTGAACATTCAGTTTCACATGAAATGAAGCATCTCAGACCTAGAACAGTTCAAACAAAAATAACCAATAACAACAAAAAAAAATCCACAAAATTAAACAGCCCAACAGTCCTACCTATAAACTGTGCTACCAAAAAACAATAATTCTTATTGTATTCAAAAGTAGTCTGTGATCACCAAATAGAGATTAGTCATAAGAAAGTAAGATTACTTTTTCTAGGAGTAAATCAATTTTAAAAAGTCTGAACTTCGGAAGATGAACAGTGCTCTGGAGTAAATTTGTGTTTTGTAATTAGTAAATGCACAAACATAACAAACAATTCAGACCACTCCAAGACCAATTCCAATAACTGCAGACTGAACTACTGGCAGTAATAATGCAGATTTGTGAATGCTTGGCATGAACCCAAGTCTTTCCACAACACTGCACTGACACTCACCAGAAGATAACCAGGCACCAAGTTTTATTTCACAGATGGGAGAAATAGATTAATATGTACTTTATTTCACACAGTATATTCAAAACAAAGTGTTAGCCCTGGCATAAAATTGGTATTATTTTCCCTAATGGTCGAGTAGAGAAGTTGAAAAAAAGAAGAACTGAAAGCACTTAGACATCGATTCACCGATGGAGGCCATGACAGAAAGTATGATTTCTGGCTGCCAGCTTTCCACTGCGGCCACTGCTCAGTGTGCTTCTGACTTTTAAAGCACACATACCCTCTCTGTAATCCATCATTTACATTGCTTCACCTCTCGGCAGAGAGAGATGTGAGGTTATGATGGTATCAAAGAACAGGATGCCTGCAGTCCGCTCACCGCACCCAAGAGCTGGAGCACACAGCGTTTCTATAATAACCTCGTTTTGCTGAGCCCCTCATCTGAACAGAAACACCAAGGGCTGCTGGTTTCACTAGGAGTGCTGGCTTTCAGGAGAGACAGCTCAAGAGTGTTTGCAAGATAAAGACATCATTCATCTGGACACTTCCAACAGCAGGCACTAGAAACCTTTGCTCCTACATTTCACCTCACAAACCCTCTCGAAAAAGCTCAAGTTTTAAGTCTGGAGAGCAGAGCCGGTAGGAAACACTACCTTGAAAATGGGAGGGACTGCTTTAATCTGAAGCTAAGGCACAGCTGGAAAGGGGAAGCAGAAAAGCAGCAGGAAAAGCAGGCCAGTATGAAACCTTATTCCAGCCTTTCCAAAATAGCACGTTATTTCCATTAGCAGCCCGTAAGATCTATCACAGAAATCTTCAGGTACTGTCAGATCCTCAGAATGAGGCATTTTTTCCCCCAAAAGATAACATTAAATGTGCCAGCTACTCAACAAGATGGGCTCCAAACACTGTTATTCTAATTCTATTGACACGGTTAATTTATTATTATTATTTACAGGCTGTCAGCTCGCTAAGTCCACTGCAGACTACACTCTTACATACAAAAAGTACTGTGAGTCACTGTGTTTTCCAAGTCTTCCATAGCTTCTGTATGCCACAATTTTAAAGAGAAGATTCTTTAGAAGTACTTTAATTACTATTTCCTCCTTAGCTAGAATGCATTAATTACAGGCTTTTCCTTCTGATAATAAGAAAACAAAGACAAGTGCAATATGAACAGTATAAGAAACTTAATTACTGAGTCAGATGCCCTTCAGATGTCAGTCTGACTACAGTGAGGAACAGGAAAATAAAACACACACAACACACACCTATCAGCCTCCAGTTGTTAGATCAGTTATCAAAACAATGTCTTTCCTCAGTGACTTCATTAGGAGGAACTCAACCAGCTAATTAACCTGTTATGTTTTGAAATGTGCTTTTCTAAAGACAGGTAGCCTGCTGATGTATTTATGGCAAACCAGATGTGATAAGTAGTTCTGAATGTAAACGCTTAAGTACAGCACGACTTTGAACTTTGAAGGTCACATACAGTATGCATTAACATCAAGGTTCTTGTGTCAGATGCATCTTCTGTTTTTCACCTATACTTAGGAGGAGAAAAATGAAATAAGAAAAACCAACAAGTACCAGTTCTGCGATGACTCGAGAAGAACTGTAATCCGCTTGTCCTTATTTAAAGATCTATAACCACTGTAATATTCCCCTAAAATTAAACAAGAAGATGGAATGGGGGATGGTGAAGACACAATTTCATTATACTTTTCAACTCCATGTAAGTAAACCAGCAATTCCACCCTATGAAAGAATGTATTTTTCTCCATTTTCACAGACACTTCAAGCATTTCCTTTAAGAGCTGAAGGATTCTCTCTTTGATTAACACCTTCTACTTTAAAGCAGCATAGCTGTGACTGCAGACACAAGTCAGAGGGTTGTCTACTGATCCTTTCTCCAGCTATCAGGGGATTTATCTTCCATTCTTCTACATTCCCACTAGCTCTAGGATACAAAGCTCAACAGTTGGGCCTATAGGCACAGAAATATACTTCATACACCAGAATTTGACTCAGGTTAAAAAAAAAAAAAGAGCATAACTCAGAGATAAATAACCAATATAGATTTCTTTTTAGCACCATCACGTTCAAACGCAGCACAAACGATATCACTTCCCAGTGAAACACCGAGTTCCACACAATCCCCTCTTACACATAAATAACAAAGCAGACAAGAACGCGGACAGATGTACATGACATATATTCCAACTCACCCCATTCTAGATACTCGAGGATGTTCTTCTCTCTTCTCAGAGGGGAATTGTTACATTCGTCGTACAGGCAGATGAGTATATCCAGCAAGGTTTCCACGCTGAAGCACTGCCCATTAGTCTGAGTTGGCCCATCCAAAATAAACTGCTCCAACTGCTTCAGACGCACTTCTCCAGACATGGTTGTTTCAGTTTGCAATGGGGTTTCCTTTTTAATTATTATTATTACTTCGTCCCCCCCCCCAAAAAAAAAATCCAAAAACCAGCTTTTCAAGATGTTGTTTGACAAGAAGCCTGCAGTATTCTTACCAAGTGTCAAGCCCTGGTGGTGCCTTATTTACAGCCCCCCTCGGCTCCCAGCCTGGGGCTGAGCCCGGGGAAGTTTCGGGCACACACAGATAAACGCTACGTGTGTGAGCGTGTGTATATATATATGTACATATATAGGCGTATATATAATATTTTAATTTAAGAAAATAAAGAAAAATCTTCTACTATGCTTAATAAGGAAAAATAGATTGCTTCTTCTGACACTTCAGTGATAATAATCACTCTGAAATCCCACCAGGACTGCCTGACACCGATTTTACCGCGCGTAGACGGATGCAAGCTTTTATATCTTCAAAAACGTCCTTCTCCTTCATTCAAAATTCAGATCATGCAACACAACCCTGAAACGAATCCCACTGCATCATTAAAGTGTAAAAGCCCCATTCCGTCCGCGTCGGATTTCGCTTCCAAGAAAGGATCGGAAGGGGAAAAAAAAAAGGAATAAATATATAATATTGACGTCGGGAGGGAACAACGGGGCGGGGAGCGGCACGGCCGCCTGGGCCTCGGCCTCCCGGGCAGGGGCAGCGCCCGGCGGTCCCCTCGCCGCCGCCGTGGGGGTGGGGCTCGTCCTCAGGGCGCAGCCACGTCCTGCCCCGGGGAGCCGTCCCCCGCCGCCGCCTCCTCCTTACCGAGTCTCCTTTTAAGGCCTTTCAAGGATTGGAAAAAGCTCAAGTCTTCATCGCCGCCCGCTCCTCCTCTGCTGCGCCGAAGGGCGGCGGGAGAACGCCCGGAGCCCTGTCACAGCCGCCCCATGGCCGCCCGCCCCGCTCCTCCTGCTGCTCGTCCGCTGCGCGTCCTGCGGCGGGACGGAACGCGGCGGCCCCGCTCCGGCTGCGGGCCGGGAGGCCCCGGCGGCGGC
>JAOWBP010001760.1:11199035-11224620 GCA_028571105.1 Tragopan temminckii | reverse complement strand
GCTGGACTCTTTCCAAGAGATCCCTGTCTTTTTTGTACTGGGGAGCCCAGAACTGGACACAGTACTCCAGATGAGGCTTTACCAGGGCAGAGTAGACGGGGAGGATCACCTCCCTCGACCTGCTGGCCACGCTCTTTTTAATGCAGCCCAGAATGCCATTGGCCCTCTTGGCCACAAGGGCACACTGCTGGCTCATGGCCAACCTGTCGTCCACCAGGACAGTAGTGCCCAACAGCAAAGCAAGGGACAACGGGCACAAGCTGGAACATAGCAAGTTCCATACAAATGTGAGGAAAAACTTTGTTACTTTCAGGGTGACAGAGCACTGGAACAGGCTGCCCAGAGAGGTTGTGGAGTCCCTTTCTCTGGGAATATTCAAGACCCACTAGGACATCTTCCTGTGTGATTTGCTGTAGGTTGCTGTTTAAGCAGGGGGTTGGACTCAATGACAACCAGAGGTCCCTTCCAACCCCTGCAATTCTGTGATTCTGTGATAAAACAGATGCTGCAGCAGAAGAGAGAGCTGGGTGATATTGTACAATGGCTAACAGAATTAGAGTAACAGAAGAAACAAAAAACATGTTTTGAATTGATGTAAGCACAAATTCCAAAAAGATGTTTTCATACATGCCTGTTTCAAGTGGACAAATAGTGCAACTGAGACATAATGCATCATTTGGCACGTAGATAGATGCCATAACTCAGTGCAGGAATTCTTCCTTCTCTCTCCCTCTCTCACAGGCACACACAAACAATAAAGGCACCACACAGCAGCTCTTTCACTGGACCCCTATGTAGCTGACTAAGTGTAAATTGGCAGCAGTGCTGTAAATAAGACTATATGGCTTGACATGTACATCATGTACTACGAACACTGTAAGTGCAACGAAACAGACATCAAATTTTGTACTTGTAGAATAAAGAATAATCATTAAACATTGCAATAATATATCAGATGGCATGGAAAAACTTACTAATTGAGCAATCTACTATTAAATAAATATACTAGTACAAATCTTGGAAGACTTTTGGCTTGGCTTTAATGTGATAAGCCTCTGGTATGATGCACTGCTTCAAGATTCGTATCTTGCATTCTGCAGATGGTAATGATAATTTACTATGCTAGGAATATAAAGAAATTTAGGATTGTGATGCTTATAGCAGCAGTTTTATGGTAGAAATACTTGCCAAATGCAGCAAATTAAGAAAGATTCAATTTTTATTTATTTATTTTTTTATAATTCATATAAATTATCACTTATTTAGATTACTACATTATTCCTCCCAATTTAATAATTTGCTATTGCTTGGTAAGAATGAAATCATTTCATTTTCAGTATGTAATCTAAAATTTTAACATACAGAATGTAGTCTAAATTTGCTTGAAATGAATTTACAAATTTAATAAATAATAAAAAAAGCAGCCATACAAATTAGCACCAGAATCACCTCGTTGTGAAAACAGACTCTACGTAATTAGTCCTTTTCAGTCCAGAATCAGCCTGGACAAATATGCTTATTTTGAAATTCTAGCCTATGAACATACTTAAAATATCCAATAACAGAAAGAAAATAAATGTGTTGGTTAGTATTTCCCGCATTAAAGAACTGAGTCTTCTATCTATGCAATCCAAACTCCACCTGCATCACTGAATCTACACCTGATTTGGGTCTCTGAAGTGCCAAAGCCAGCAGGTGAGAAGCGCAAAGCACTGGGATTTGGGCAGAATTTTGTCTAAGTATATATCCAAAGGTGAGAAAATAAGTTTACCAAAGTAAATAGGAGGGATAAGATCTTCTAGCAAATCTATGCAGTGCCATAAAAATACCAATAAACATGCCCATCAACAGCTGAAGAGCAGAGAGACATCTATAGGTATTTTTGTATTATATTTGTAGATGGTATTTGTGCATTTGCAGGTATTATTATATTGCCATACCTTATGAAAATCAAGCTACAGCTTCCCTTTCCTATTCTGATAAACATGCCTTGTTGTTGTAAATCAGCTTACCATCTTTTCTCAGTAGATCTCCCATAAATTCCTCTCATGCCTGAGAGATATACAAACTGTTTCCTGATGGTGAAGATTAATGAAAGCAGAACAAATATGTCTTAATTTTCAGACAAAAATCTGAATTCACAGCATCAGGAGCTCTAAAAATACTAATTTCATGATGAATGGATTTCCTTATTTTCATTCAAGGAAGGAAGGCAAAATAAAAAAATGCATGCTCAAAACAAAAACTTCTGTGCAGTGACTTTATGTTGATGAATGTTCCATGGAATTCTAATAATGAAATTATTATTCATGTGATTTAAGACCAGAATAGACATAACTTGATATTTTGTCCAAAAAAAAAAAATACAGAATTATCCCAGGAACAGTATTTTGCTGAAAATGAACAACAGTCCCAATGCAGAAACAAAAAAACCTTGCCCTTCAATTTTTGAGAAAGACTAATTTCTTTAGAGCATTGTATATAATGCTAAAGCACAGAATAAAATAACAGTTAACATTCTTGGCTTATTTAAATTTCTGTTCCTAAAAAAATGTATGCATGTGTGAGCAATCTAAATACACTAAAACTTTTCCTTTACAGCTGCATCAGTTGATTTCCATTTTGGAGAAACCTACCTTTCTTTTCATTTAAAACACAGTACGTGAAACACCTACAAAGAAACCTGCAGAGGCTTTAAGTTTATCTTCAAATACTCAGCCATTCTACACTTAAAAAAGCCTTTAAACAAAGTAATAACTGAAGCAATTTGGTAAAAAAAATACTGAGAAACTCTTCAGTGAGCAGTGAATACAGTGGTCTGAAAACTGCAATAGGTAAATGTTAATTCTTCTGGACAATAACACAATTCATGTTTGCACCAGTATTCAGCACCAACTGAAGTGTCAAACTGACAATATCTTTTTCTCTTACAGCTGAAAGCAATCAAACAGATCCAGTGCTTGTTGCCTGCTAAGTTTACAGGTGTTAATATTACAACAGACTAACCTTTAACCCTTCTACTTCGCTTTCCAACTGCTTGGAGTACTGCTCACTCCGCTCTCGCAATTTCCTGTCTTTGGATGCCTCAGCAGCCGCAGCTTCAGCTTGGACTTCCAGCTACAAAAATACATGCATTTATTAATGGGGAGGGTTCTCTCCATTTTTTCAAAACCAATTTATGATTTTCAGGAAGAGAGACACAATTGCAAAACTAACCTGAACACTTCAAATTCTTACGAAACAAAAATGGTATCGTTTGAAATAAGAAAAATTTAAAAGATTTACAAACAACGTTAAAAAAAAAATGTTTCATCAGAAAACCTTACATATAACTACTAGTTCATAAATTCTAAACTTACTACTTACTTCTTTTTTAAGTCTCTCTGTTCTGCGTAACTCTTGCCTTAAACTTTCTACTTTTTGCATCACCACTTCCATTTCTTCTTCCTTATCTCGGAGCTGGCGGGCAAGTTTTTGTTTTTGAGAGTGCAAGTCTGTCAGCCGCTCGTTCATCTCTGAGAACTCCTGCATTGCCAATTTCCGCTGGCTGTGTGCATCTTTCAGCTCTTTGGCTTGAGATTTTAATCTGTCACTAGACTCTGCCAGTTCCTACAGTTTAAAAAAAGAATTAAGTAATAAACCTAGAAAGCTGCAAGGCCAATTCTCTGGATGTGCATCTCAAACTTCTCCAAAGTAATGAGAAACCAGATACTCATTTACGTTGATAAATGCATCCACAATACAGACTGCGTGCTCCTATAAATCAGATTTTACTACGGAAGTCAGTTAAACTGCATAAACTTATACAAAGTCTGAATTTGCTCCATTATTATAGGTTCAATACAAGCACTCACACTAAAATATAAAAAAGCCCTGCTGTCTTAAAAAACTTCATCTGCCCAATTTTTCCATGAACTACTTCAAAATCAACAAAAGGTACTCAACTGATCAATAATGATAATTAAAAAGTTTTTTGCATTAGTTGAATGGAAAACTCTTCTATGTGAGGACTTCTGCTTTTGAAGCTTCTGAGAACTGATGCACATGGCAATTATGATTTTCACACACTGTACCATAATATAAAATATTACAGAATGTTTCAGATAGCACAAAACGCTGTGTTCAACAATAGTAAATGATAATTACCCTTTCACAAGAACCTACATAGAGAACACTGCCACTCCTATGGTGTATATCTTTCACAAAACGTTCTTAGATCTGTGCTACTACACTATGAACAAAGTACCACAGCAGTTTATATGGTTTAATGATGTTCAGCCAAAACACAGTTGAACAAAGAAGCAAGGAAAAGTGAGTCTGAGGATGAAAAGAAAAGCAGGAGGAAGAAAGAATATTTGGCATCTATACAAATTTAACAGTGTTTTCTAAGGTTGTTAAAAGACGTCCTAATCGCTGTAAATTGTTTCAGAATGGTCTTTCTTAGACGAGCTGACAGCGCTCAAGATTTTAAGAACCTTATGAGTTAAAAGAAACAATAATAAATAGAGATGGCAGATCAACACTGAATATGGACTCTAAAATATGGGGTTAAAACAGATCATGATGACAAAAAGCCTAATGTATTTTGTATCTGATTATATTTTCAATGTGATTCAATCATGAACACAAAGCAGGCATGGAAGACAGCATGCACTAAATTAAGAATAAGGAATGAGTCAGTATTTGTTACCGTAGTTATTCCAAATCACTTTTCAAATCTTTATGTTTGGGAAATTTTTCATATCTCTCTTCTTGGATTGCTTCCATGCCACATCCCTAACAGCAAATTCTCAGCATTTTTTTCCTGCTACACTCTCACTCATACTTCAAATTAAATTATTTGTCTGGAATCGCTCTTCTTCATCCTTTAACCACTATAATTATCACTTTAGTCTAATACTACAAAACTTTCTTTACAGCCATTCCAAATTTGGATCATTGTGTAGTTTATTATCTGGAATTAGTCACCCAGGACCACCCAACAATCATACACAAAACGCTTTAAACAGTGTCCTTGTCTTAAAACAAGTCAGAAAGCAAAGTAGGTCACATTACACATTTATCATCTACTCATTAATTTTAGATCTTAAAGTTATTTTAATCAAAATTAAAGCATAAAAATAGTCCTTAGGTTTTAGAATAGTCACTGACTAAACACTTTTACCTTATTAAGATCTTCCCTCTCTTGCTTCAGCGTTCTAACCTGTTTCTCAAAAGCCTTTATTTGTCTGGAAGCATCGTCCAACTCCCGCCTTGCAGTGCTGGCCTCTTCAAGTTGCTGTTCTAGATGACCAGAATCTAGAAAAAGCAGCATAATTTAAATATGTTAAGGAGAAAGTTATCCCACAATAGCACTATCTAGCTGTTTTAAATCTCCCTTCAGTATTTATTCTTGTCTCAACCACAAACTAAAGCAATTCTTATCTGATTTCAGAATAGGGAGTAAGTTGTTTCAACTGTTCTATTTGTTCTTAGCAGAATAGAACAGAAGCTCACAGATTACTGTAATGCAACACAGAAAATGACAGCTTGTCTTTTTACATCGTAACAATCAAACATACACATAACTCTATTTTGCACTTCAACATGACCTAAGCATTTGAGTTGTGTGCACTGTGATGTAATATATAACGTTCATTTTCTTATACCGTATCTTAACTATAAGCAGTCTCTTTCCTCCACACAAACTCCTCCAGAAAGAACCAGCAAAAATATTGGGTCACTCAAGAGCTGGCAAAGGTTCTCCTGTTGATAGACTTAAAATTAACTTCAAAAGATTTTACTTATTTTTAGTGTGAAAATCATTTGTATTTATGTGATATGCTTTATTACTACTGTAAATACAAGAAAACTACTATAGACAGTTTCTCACTGTCAATTATATTACAAAAATGCAATACTAAAGCAGAGATAAATAAAGTCAAATACTTTCAAATGTTCTAACATAAAAAGTTGAAATGCATAAAATATCTAAAAAAACTAAAAATTCTAATTAGTGTTTTCTTCCTAGGATTTCACTCAAAAACAGATATTGAAAGCAAGATATATGTGAAAGTGGGTTAATTCTAAGTTCTACGAAATCTGCAGACATTTTGCCTTTGATTTCAGCTGTAGTGGGAGTTCATACATTTACCCACAGACCAGGAACTCATCCATACTCTTAATACAAGCTTTTTACTACATTTTCACAAATGTACCCCTAAGAGACTGGCTCTTAGAGAAGTCAAATAGAAAAATACTTTTGTAACAGTAGCAATTTTGAAACAAAAGAATTTTAAAAGGAAAAGAACACCATTATCTTGTCCTCATACAATTATTTGTTATTGTTTTAATTCATTGACTTTTATTCAGAAACGTAAAAGAGTGTGTTTAAATAAGAGATGTAGCTCAGATCTATAAATTATTAACTGCCTCCCTTATGTAGGTTTCTCTGAAGTCACCAGCAAAAAGAAAGCTTATATACGGCCCTGCTGAGCCAAGATAAATCTCTCTTCTGTGCATGACCTACTTTGTTCCATAGCTCTACTTTCTTCCTCTACTGCTGCCCTTTATATATCTGGCAATGTTAAAGATTCCTCAAAGTTTTCTCCTATGTAACTTGCTGAACAAAAAAATACAACTTTGACCTCAAAAAGTGGAAGCATATGGCTAGTGTCATTCCACAGAAAACCCAGAAAACCATAGAGACAAAAAAATGCTGTATTTTTCTAAGGTTCCCCTTGTTACAGTCTTGAATTTGACACAATTTCACATTATTTTTATTACCTTTTCAAATGGCTGCTTACACCTACAGTTCAAAATAAGGCAGTAAAAAAGATTAAAGCTGGTTGTAACTTATGAACACTACACAGCAATGTTCTGTCGAATCACCCTAGTTTTTGCTAACGCTTTAGGTAATATAAGCAAACGCCCTGCAGGAAGTTACTGCATTGCACTTAAGTGCTCAAGAGATACGCCCAAACTATGAAGTTCAGCTCTGCACCTCAAATCTACCTTCTTAAAGCTCAACAGATCTAGGCTTAGAAGGCCATCCAGAAAGTCTGAAACTGGCTCCACTGAACTTGGAATTCAGACAGGATCATCATCTGGTTTGTGTCTGTCTTCTGTAGTTAGTTTTAATTAGTTTTAATATCTATCTCACAATCAGTTTTAATATCTATCTCATAAAAACAACATCAAAACAACCAACAAACCAACCAACCAAAAAAACACAAATCCATAAGGTCAAGTAAAACATTCTCTTTTTCCAATTTTATCAGATTACCTTGTATTAGTAAAAACTCAAGGCACAGATGCATGCCTTCTGTTAAATATATTGTTTGGACCAGTGAAAGCATTCAAGCATATACTGGAAAAGATACAAAGTGACTGGATGGATTAGATGACTCTACATGTTGTTTATTTGATCACATTTTTCACTTCCAACGCCAAAATCAAAGGCATGTGTGTTTTGTAGGACCAAATATAAAAATATGCATGTGGTATGAAAGAGAAAATACTTAATGGATACTTATGGGGAAATCTTCTCAATATTAACTGTATTTAGCAGATATTGACTTCTTTTATATGCAGAAATGGTTATCAGCTGTGTTCAAAAATGTTTCACACCTTGTCTTTGTTTTTCATCACCTGCAAGAATGAACTGATATCTGAGCTGCAGCTCAGTAAGTCAAGAGCAAAATATAATTTAAAGCTGACAGTGTCACTTTTCTAAGGAGCAGGTCTTCTGCAAAAGCTGTTCTAACAAATGTTGCTATTCTGTGGTCCTAAGGAAAAAAAACAGAGCTGAGATTTGATTCAGAATAGAGATTTGCAATGACGCTATGCCCTTCATCATTACAGCAGCAACTATAGGGACTGGAAAGAAGTTTCACAAAAACTTCTGTCCTGACACAGCATCTATATAGGTGAGATCCTCCCTGAGCTACTTAAGCAATGTTCACATTCAAGAGTAATAGTTAAAGCACAATGAAAAACTGTCAGAGAACGTGCCAGAGAAGCTGTCCAAATGCACATCTATAACACAGTCTCTTACAGACAACATAATTTTAGCAATATATTATCTATGCACTTCAATCTGCAGTTCATAGTGTGCTTCTGTCCCACAACAAAGCAGCAGAGTGTAAACACACCAAGTAATATTCAGAAGTTCTTCTTTCTATGGGTGTCCCTGCTGGCATTCCTGACACTTTCAGAAAGTTTTTTCACAAGTACAAACCAAGTCAACTCTTTCCTTGAGCCTTTTTCATTGTGTTTTCCCTTGCCACAGGTAACCTATGGGCATATAAGTAGAGATCACAGAATCACAGAATAGAATCATAGACTTGCTCAGGTTGGAAAAGACCTTAAAGATCACTGAGTCCAAACACAACCTAACCATACTACCCTAACTATCATTAAGTAACCACCCCTTGTGTCTGACTTTTCCCACATAAAATCCACACATTTTCCTATCTAGGTTGACAAGAGAAATCAGATTTGTCAAAATAACAAAATTATATATCAGAAAATAAACTTAATTTCCAAGAATATGATCAAAATTTCAAAGCAAAATTGAGCAAAAAAGGAGATAATGAAAAAAAATCAATTGATATTTAAAAAATAAATAAAGATCCATTCATCAAGTTGTTTTGGTTTTGGCTCAAATAGAGTTAATTTTCTTCCCAATAGCCAGCATGGTGCTGTGCTTTGGATTTAGAATAACACACAGATGTTTTAGTTGCTGCTGAGCAGCGCCTACACGAAGTCAAGGAGTTTTGAGCTGCTTGTGCTGCCACAGAAGTGGCTGCAGGAGCACGCTAAGCTGGAATAGGACAGAACCAGGATAGCTGACCCAAACGTACTAAAGAAATGTCCCATACCATACAATGTCATGCAGAACAACTGAAGTGGGGCAGCTGTCCAGGACATAGCTGTTGCTGGTGACTGGCTGGACAGGGATCAGCTGATGGTGAGCAACTGCATTCTGCATCACTTGCTTACCTTACTCTTGTTAGTGTTTTGTTGTTGATCTTTTTTTTTTTTTCCTTCTTTCTTTCTTATTAAACTGTCCTTACCTCAACCCAGGAGTTATTGCACTTGTCTTTTCAACTTTCTGGCCCATCCCATTGCAGGGTGAGGAGTGAGCGAACAGCTGTGTGGTGTGTAGCTGTCTGCCAGGTTAAACCACAACACAAGCATTTTGCAGACAAACCACAAAAAAACTACTAGACTGATGTCTTCATTTCTCATGTTTACCTTCGTAATCAAGAATCAACACCTTCCTCACCTCCAGGAACAACCTCACCTTTTGCATACAAAGCAAGAAGTACTAAGGTATGTTGCAATGACTGTGACTTGTAAAAGGACAACAATGACTTTTGATACTGCAAAAATGAACAAACAAGTGCTCTATCTACTCTTGTACTACATTGTTGAGGGGGAAAAAAACAAGGTAATACAAGTGAAAATTCTCAGGTAGTGCCTGATCATCCTGGAAAACTAGCAACACCACACTTTGAATTCAGTAGAACTTTACCACTAATAATAACAGCAGAAGTCACTTAAAACTTCCTTTCCCTCTTGTAAGAATTATTACTGAAGTACTGAGTATTAAGCTGAATTTGCAGAAAATGCACTAAAAGTGAAGGGTACAACGAGAAGTAAAAATACACTGGGAAACTCTCTAAAAAAGGAAAACAAGCATTATCTTAGAGAAAAATAAGGTCACAATTCTTGCTTACTGTTACAGATTTTACATTAATAACTTACCTGTTACCTGTTTCTTCAACTTTTCAATTTCTTCTTTTAAGCTTTTAATTTCTAAATCTTTACTTGCTGCAATTGGGCCATCCACTGTTGAATACTGAAGAGCCTGGACTGTCTGAGTGGACTCTAGAAAGAGAGACAAGAGACAGGGACAGAGGCGATCAGAAGGATGTTACTGATAAATGAAGATATAGCAAAAAACCCTCTGCTACAGCATGTTAGATGTATGCTTTTAAGGCCATATCACAAATGTTAACGTCTAACTCACAGACACAAAAGCTTAAATCAAAAATTACAATGAACATTAAAAACAAAAACAAAAAAAAACACAACTGCAAATAAAAAATGGCTTTTATTTTTCCAAACAACAGAGCAATATACACCTGAAGTAATTTAAGCATTTCTGCATTAAGACCTTTCCCTGTTCCCAGCAAGACCATGTCTTACTCCTGTAAAAGGCTACAAATATCTACACATTAGGATTCTACAGTTTAAAATTTTGAATGGCTAAGTGCCAATTTTTCAGCATTTGTCAGGTGGACAAATGGACAAAACTTGGACAAATTAAGTTCTTTTAGACATAGTGCAGAGACAACATGTTTTAAGGAATTTCATTTGTGGGATACTTCAGGCATAAAGGCTATCAAAAGTTTAATTTGTCAACAGAAATAATAAAGAGATGTCTTTTCTGCCACAAGGCATTCCAGGAGGTTTTGGTTGTTTTTTTTTTTTCCACAGGATAAACTGCTTCACAGAGCTGCAGGCTAATTAGGTCAGAAGAGTGACTGAATTATCTTTTTATACCTTGCAGTTTTCTACTGAGTTCAAGCTTTTCCTGCTCTAGACGTCTTATTCTCCTCTCATAAGCTTCTGTTGCTAAACTGTCCTCCAAAGTTCTTTGAATGTTGGCATCAAGATCCATGGAGGGTGGTCCAGCTGTCAGTCTTAGACAGCTGCGGTCTGAAAGCACACTGGGAAAAAAAGTTCAACAGTATTTGATTTTACAACAGGTCATCTTTAAAATTAAGAACAAACAACAACAACAAAACAAAACAAAAAAAACAGTGAAGTTGTTTAAATTGTAAATAATATGCAAATTCTTATACAGTGTATTTATACAATAAAATAACACTGGGTTAGTATTATTAGAAATTCATTTGTACCTAGCATGACTGATCTCAATGTATTTTCAACTCTCCTGATTAAAAATGACTGTCACTGACAGTCCAAGTTAGCCAGATAGCAAAAAGTGACCTTCTAGATAGTTTATAAGGTTACAGAAACTGCTTGTTTTAAAATAATTCACGAAGTTCTCCAAACACTTTAAATATAATAACTACAAAAAACGGTGTGAAATTTTCACGTGAAAACCAGGGCATCTATATATCAAAAATACTGTGAAACCCTGGTTCTGCATATAATCATGCACACTTGCTACGTATGTAAAAAAATCCTTTTGACATCTACTGGTGATCTCACATTACCAGCATCAAGCATACGTGTTTGCATGGCTGTATTTTCAATAGCTGTAATCATTATTTATTTATTTTCATAAATGTTCATGGAAGAGTAATGGACTTTCTTGTTATTGTTTAATTTAGCAGCAGAGATGAACATAAATGCTACATAAATACCAAGTATTGTTTCCATTCAGAGACACAAGAGTGTTAAATGACTCAAAACAGTTTTTTAATTCTTTTAAGCCAAGTTCCCTCTGGATCCACACATCTACTGTTATCTTTGTCATACTCTTATGTGATGAACTTCTTACACTGTCTGAAAAACACCACTCTCAAGAGAACTCCCCTGTGCACAGTTGGTGACCTTAACACTGATGCAAATTTTACCTGCAAAGAGTTCATTCTTTTTGGACAAACTGCATTTTAGCTTATCCTCTGTTAATCTCCTCAGCAGACCACAGTATTTAGTTATTCGTTTGCAGTGGGTATCAGAGAGAAACAGGAAATTATGTAACTCTCCTACAGATAATTTCAGAATTCTTACTTACCAGCTACTTGTATATGTGAAACCTACAAATGGTAGATGATGGCCAGAAAACGCAGTGTGTGATGGTGGAGGCATCGTCTCCTAGAAAAATGATAATTGAGAGAGTAATAATCCACTGACTATTAAAAAAAAATTTGAGTTTAATCATATGTGAAGTGCTAATGACAATTTCACATTAACTGGATTCTCAGTTATCTCTACCTACAGCTCAAATATGAAACACATCACCTAAGTCTATCTATAACAGCATGAAATATATAATACATACTATTTCATGTAGGTTAGCATGAAAATGTTTTTCTAATTAAACAGGCTACCACTGGAGATAAGCAGAATACAACAATTTTTAAAAAGTAATTAACTCCTCCCTTTTTCCAAGATGTTCTTAGCATGCAGCATATCTTTTATTCCCTCTTTCACATCTCCCTTCTCTTCAGTCAGCAGTGCTTCCTACCCGTAGATTTACCATCCTTTTTTCTGTGTAGCCTCTCTATATTTGAAGAGAACAATAGTCCTTCACTAGAAAAAAAGTAATATAACAAAATTTTCTAACCCCATTAGTGTTTTGAACATTTCCATCATCCGTGCTCCTTTACTCTAACCAGACAAAAAACTAAAAACCAAGACAATCTTTCAGTTTTCTCCTCAAGCTAAAATGACTCTGTTGCTATATTTCTGGAACCATTAGGAATTCTAAAATTCTTAAGTATACTGTTGGAATTTTCCTGTCTAAACCCAAAATGCCTGGTTTATATTGTTACACTAGAGGCGGCCTTACAGTCTGTCTTGCATACCTGCTTACATACTGGTCATCAAAAGAAACCTCCCATGAAGAAGCTTATTGCACTGAAAGTGCTAAAAGGATTGAAATATAAGAAAATGTAATTTCTTTTTTTTTTTTTTTTTCCAAACTCAAACAAAAAAAAAAGGAACTAGTCGTGCATGCTGTAATGTAAAATTCAGCAGGACAACAGGGAGCAAGAATGCATTCAAAAGAAATCCAAATTTACTTTTTTGGTGATGGCATCAGCTACACTATGTCATAACTTTGACCTTTTAGTAAAAAAAATACCTTCATACTAAAAAAAAAGTTGCCAGAATAAAAACTAAACCAATGATATCCCTAGACCATCAAAATACATCAAGTCTCTTAGGCGTTTTGGAAACTAGAAACAAAACCAAAATCCAAAGTCTCATCTTTCCACTAACAGTTATTAAAAATATAAATTATTACATTCTACACTTTGGAAAAGTAAAATTCTTCACTTTTCCTTTGTATTTTGTTTTTATTTCTCATAGATTTTAAGTTTCAAAAGCTTCTACGTGAAGAACTTAAAAAAGATAAAATGCATAATTGTAACCTATATGACAAACAGTCTTCAGTTATCACACAGGCATCCACATGGATTACATTGGTTCTAATATCATCTCTATTGATAATGATGCAGGAATTTGAAAATAATATGTTTCTTTGCTGACTTTGGAGTAGATAGTTTAAAAAATACATACTTCCTACCATTTATGTGGATTCAAGTATGTTACCATACTGACAACATTATAACTGAATCCAAGTCTGTCAAGCCAATGTCAATAAATGTACTAAATTGAACAGTGAAAAGCTAAAAATCAACACAGCTCAGGCTGCCTGGACAACACTGTTTTGTCCTCTTGTGCACTTGTAACATACAATCATTGTTACGCATATAATTTTTCCATGCAATCACTGTCTCTTTCCAAGTCCAGATAGAAAAACAACAATCATGGCTTTTCAGAGCTGCCTTTTACCTTCAGTACTGGGCATTCCTCATTTGCTGTATGCCATTCAAACCTTCCAATGAATTAAAAAATAATAATTCTCGTGTGCTTTTCTATGATGCTCACATCTGTAGTATACAACAGATGAATACAATATACAATAGGTGAATATACAATAGTGTACAAGTAGGTGAAACCTCCTCAGAAGATGCATATGAAAGATGGATGGGAAAACATTTCAAAGCCACACATGAAGAATTTGAGGTGAAGAAACACGATATCCTCTAGTCGAAGCAAAAATGCACTATATCCTCTACCATGCTATGTCTTAAGCTATTTTCCTCAGAGGTTCTAAGGTACAAGGTGTCAAAAGAAATGGTAAAAGCATAACTTTCTTAAATTAAAACAAAACAAAGCCCAACCTCATATGCAAATAACAGATTTCTGCATCCCTCAATAAATAAAAATGCATCTCCACAGAGAGAACAGAAGGCTTTCCTCAGATGCTAGAATCCCTACCATCTGGCAAAGGTCTCATTTAAAGGCATAGAAACACTAGGACTCTTAACAATCATCAGTTGCAAAGTTTTTTTAGCAAAGGTAGAACTATTTATTTCTTACTGAGATTACAGTTACTGTAAGATCGCTCCTGAAAATAAGGGTTGTTACTCTTTTCCTAAAGTTTCCTTAGCTCAACCTAAGTCAGAAAACAACCTCGAAAAATTTTAATCGGTATGAATTGAAATGAAATCTGGCAGAGAGATGGGCAGTTACAAATAGAGTGCTACAATAAAATGCATTATGCAAATAAAATACAAATATCTGCAATGCTCTACTAGAAATAGTATCCTGTAGGTGTGAATATATACGTAAAATATATTTTTTATGAAACCTGGACACAAAAAATTCTCACTGCAAATAACAGATATATACATTAGAAGGAAGGTTATAATGACTTCAAAATTTTTAACTGAAATTATCCCTACAAATACATACTTGGAGCATCAGCTTCCAAATTACGTATGTGCATCTCATACAGGATCTTCAAAGCTCCATTTGATTGTTATTTGTGCAAAACACAACAAACACAAAAAAATAAACTTCCATTTACATGTATTTTTGAAGCATACTACAAAAACAGATTTGTCCAAATGTTAATTCTGTACTTACAGAATTTTTTAAGCAATCATCATCCACATCAAAATTTGATGTGTCAGTGGGGCTGCTGACTTCTGGGATGTAAGGTGCATCACAGTTTCTAATGTTGTCCCAGTCAATCCCAGCAAAAAACGGATGGTTCTTAAAGTCTTCTATCCCATTCTGTCCAAGTCGATGCTCCCTGCTACAAATTAGCCTTCGGATGAGGTCCTTTGCACTTTCAGAGACATCTGTCACTTGAGCAGGAAACTGGAACCTCTCCTTAAAGATTAAAATAACAGAAAATAGTTTATTACCAAGTAAAAGTTGGAAAAGTCACCCCTCCAAGTGATAATTATTAAGTAGAAAAATAAACGTGCAAATACTCAAGTTATTAAAAATAAACAGTAAGGTTTCTAGGAAAAAGACTTTCCCCAAAGGATAGAAACTATTGAATTTTTTTTTGTATTCTGCTTTTTCTTGTTTATTTGAATTGCTCTTAAACCATTGGATTCTACAGCTGCCTCCAGGTGGAAGAACGTTTAAGAATCTGCTGCATAAGCCAACCAATGTATCCAACAGAAAAAAATAGCGCAAAAGGAGCGAGGCAACACAGCCAAGACTTACTCCAGTGAGTGAACTAACAGCCATTTTGCTAAATCCAGATTTTTAATTTTGAACTGCTTTATCCCAAAGCAAATCCATCTGCAAACCATAACCATAAACTCTTTGTGTGGAAACATTTTATGTTCTACATTAATGAACATTAACACAATTATTACATTTAAAAAATCATTTTAAAATATGCCTCCAAGTTACCCCACTACTTATGAAAAATTAGCTTAGAGAGACAGAAAGAGAAAATGCACTAACTTTGTGGTTCATTATTTTCCCATAGGTCTCCACCAAGGACTCAGCATAAAAGGGTGTTTCTCCATAAAGCATTTCATACATGCAAACGCCTAGGGACCACCAGTCACACTCAGGCCCATACTTCCCTTTTCCGTCTTCCATGGCCTGCAAAATTTCTGGAGAGATGTAGTCTGGCGTCCCAACAGCTACTGAAGATTGAACCTGTAGAAATTACATTTGCAAGACTAAGAACAGCTCCATCATTACAAACACTACTGTTCGTGGCAACGTGTTTAAATTTATCCTAACGTTCTGATTATAACAACAACACTCAAACACAAAAAAAGGCTCTAAATTTATAACAGAATATTAAAGCATTCAAGACACTTCATTAAAAAGCATCCCAAGGATACGTTTTCAAAAAACTCTTATGTATATCTTGTAACAGAGAAAGAACAAAATGCCAATGCTTAGGCTCAAGTTATTCACTAATTATATTTTAAGTAACCACATAAATTAAATCCCTTTAACAATCTAGGGCATGATTTACACCATCAGCATTACCTTCTAGACACTGTGCAAGTTCAATTATGTTACTGAAACATGATGATGATATGAGAACTGTATCTTGCCCTGCTTATACAAAAGATGCCATTTCCAGTAAAAAATTAGAGCTTAGAGCTCAAAGCTGTTCATTCATGATTCATCAACAAACACCTACTCAGTACTGATAGTGCAGCATCCCTTTATTAATGAACTGACTACACACATCTAAAAAGTTTTTAAAATACAGTAAGTCCAAACAACACACAGTCATATCTTGAGCTGAGGTTAGCTGCAAACCAATACCACTATAATTCTATTTGATTTAAAATAAAGCACCTTTTATTCTTATTAACACATATTTTAGAGGCTAGCAAAAGACTGAGCATAAAGCATTTAGGAATATATCACTCTTTCTCATTTACCGTTCCATCTTCCATCAGTTTCAGACAAGAACCAAAATCTGCTAATCGAATATGGCCATTCATATCCATCAAGATATTGTCTGGTTTAATATCCCTGCAAACAAACAAACAAAAAAAATACATTTCAAAATTAGTACAGAAATCCACTGCATAATACATAGCTCAATCATTAACACTGAATATTGAAGAACAAAAGAAAAAAAATCAGCAGATGATAGACAAGCACATTACAAAATTTACACCAAGGATGTTTCATGACAGGACTAGTACTAGTACATCAAATAATGTATGTTAGTTGTAGTAAGGTCTGGTGCAGAGATGGGGCACCACAGCTCTGGGCAGCAGTGCCAGGGCCTCACTGCCATCTGAGTAAAGAATTTCCTCCTAACATCTAACCTAAGTCTCCCCTCTTTTAATTTAAAGCTCTTACCCCCTGTTCTATCACTAGACTCACTGATAAATGAGTCCCTCCCCAGCTTTCCCATTCTGCACTTTGTGACTTATGCTTACTCCATATTAATTAAGCCAGCAGTTTTCTAACAGGCTTTTACTCTAATAAATATTCCTATATGCAATAATTCACATCTGGCATCTGGCACTGAACTTAGATCCTTATTTTACAAGGTAGAGCTGTTACTACACCTCACTTTTTTTTTTCCCTGTCTCTTCAAAGCAGTATTTTTATTATAACTAAAACTTGATTCGGGCACCTGACTGCCCATGGTTCACATGCAGTGAGGAGGTGTGGCTCTGTTTAGTACTGAAGCTGCAACCCTTCCATTCTTTATGCCCTCCACTGTCCCACTCAACAGAACTGACAGCATGCAGAAGATGCAGAGAAGTGTCAAGCAGAGCTGGAACATGCCAGCATGTCCCAGGTCACAAGCAGTGTGCAACCCTGCAGCTCTCTTGATGCAAGCCTAATCTAACTTCAGCTTAAAATACTTTGTAAAAACACGCATTAAGTTCCTTTCAGAAGCTGGATCTAGTTCAAGCCAAACAAAAATAGGAGTCACTTTCAAGGCTCCATTTATCCATGCTCTATCTTTTAATATATTCCTAAGAGAAATAATAATGGTAATTATTATAATAAAACCAAACCGTCTTCCTCCTACCTCAACTCCCAAAGCAGCAAAAAACACAAGAAAAAGCTCACTCTATTGTCTGCACCATGCAAGAACAAAACTGCAAACACTGGAAGCGCTCAGAGGACAGGTACTTCTTGCACAGCCACAGCTGTAAGGCTCAGCAATAACTTTAACGGAGTGATTTTTACAGCTCTTACAACAAAAGATATGGGTTTTGAACAACCATTCTGAATTCAGTTGAACTACATTACTGAAATAAATACAGTTTGAAAGACAAGAACTGGGGGCACCAGCAGAGCAGGGAGGGCTGTAAGCAAAGGGAAAGTTAGGAAAATTATCAGCCCCATCAGAGAACAAGGAAGGGGAGTAATTGTTGCCAGTGTAACTGAAGAGTTAGGAGGTAATTATGGGGGAAAACAATGTCATAAACCCTGCATCTCCACTAAGCCTGCAGTTGTTAGATGCCATTATAGTTGTGTAATGGAATCTATTCCAAAAATTAATCTATAACTATGCTTTGCTCAAGATTTTTGTTTTGAAGATATTTGGTACCATTCCTTTAGTCAAAACTTATTCTTCTATTCTAAACAGAAGACGGTCTGCCCCATGTTTTCTGGCTTATCCCAGCTTCCTTACAGTGGAACTCTGCTTCCATCTCAGCTCTAATTCTATTCCTAGCACCCTCTGCCTCCTAAATACACCTTGAAATGCCTGGTCCTCTACCTCCAGTCAAACCAAAATCACCTCCGCTCTAATTCCATTCTTCCACTCTCAGTTTCTTCCCTCCTTAGTCCTAGTCTTCCCTACATACACCAACTTTTTTTCTCCCATTACAGATCACAGCAGTCAGTATTTTACATGGTCACCTCACAGATTCCCTTTCCATTCCCATTGGCTTTCTATTCCTCTTATCCTCACTTCCTCTTTCCTCATCATCTTTTTGTTCTGGTACACAGGAATCTTCCTTAGCACTGAAAGGAAGAGCACTGCTCATTCTCACAGAGCAAACCTACAGCAGAAAAAAAAAAACAACCCTACAAATACAGGACCCAAAACTACACACATTTATTTTAAACTCATAATAACTACTACAGTGTGAGAAGAGTTACAACCTTATGTACTGCGAGGAGGCATGGCAGGAAGGAGAAGAAAGAAAACTAACTGATGATTCAAGGAAGCTTCTCTCATGAATTTCAATAGTATCTCAGAGAAGAAGAATTTCTTAAAACTCTTAAAATTATTTTTTTTCCCATTAGTAATCTACCCAGGAAAAGCAATATATGCTTCCCGATCTCATTCCTGGAAAGAAATGATGCTGCTTCAGATAGATATTCAGGATGCAAAATTCCAGAACCTCCTAAAATTTGGCAAAATTATATGGTTTAGAGTAATATGGTTTACTGAATAGACCACTAGACCAAAACTCAACAGTTAAGAGTTTTGTGTGTGTTTTTTTTAAGCTGCTCTGACCTTGATTATGAGAGAAAATCAGCACTGTATAACAGCTTGGCCAAACTGATGCCATTTGTATACCATGCAGAATTTCATTAATCGCTTCTGATCATCTGAGAAATGCTATAGGAACAACCAGTTTGTGTGATGCTGGCAACTTCACTTGTACAGAAAGCAGAAGGGTGGGGGCTTCTGATAAAAACTGAACAAATCTTTAAAGAATCATTCCTCAAACTTCATAATACTTCCTGGTTTAATATGAGTTTTCCACTCTTCAGATTGGCTTGTTTATTCAGATGACTTCATTAAATTCCCTTTAAAATAAGTTTACCTTCTTAAGCCATAATTAAAACCCAAACATTTTACATAGGAACTGTGTTAATATAAACAAAATTCTAAAATGAGACTATAGCAGACATTTGGATTATTGCCATTTATTTTGATATCTCTGTTAATAAGGGTAGAATTTCACTTGTTCAGTAAGACCCATGACAAAGTACTCCCTCTGAGACTTGCTAAATCCATAGAACATTCCAGTTACAAAAGAAATAACGTGAATGCATTTTTTTTTCCTGGGTTCATTTCTGATACTAAATTGGGAGGTCTTGCATATTGAAATTCAGGCTGGATGATCTCCTGAAGCTCTTTCCAACATGAATTATCTGATGATTTTGAGATTGCAAAGTATATCTGTTCCTTACATTCATCTACACCATTCTCTGAATCTCTGAATGAATGTAATCCAGTCATTCACAAGACAATAAGCATTTCCCCAAGTCTACAGCACAGGAAGCAAGGATTCCAGAATAATCTTAAGCTAAATCAGGTTGGACATGAGAAACAACTTCTTTCTTCAGAGGGTGGTCAAACACCAGCTTCCTAGCAAGGTGGTGGATGCCTCATGCCCATCAGAACCCAAGAGGAAACTGGATAATGCCCTGAATAACATGCTTTAGCTTCTGGCTAGCCCTGAGAGGGGTCAGGAGGTTGGAACAGATCTTTGAAGGACGCTTCTAACTGATCCATTTTCTAATTTTGTTTCATGGGCAACCTCACAGATGAAGAACAGGTAACAGAAAGGAAATTACCCAAAAAATAGAATGATATTTAATGCAAAAACTGTGACAATTATTAAGAAGCAACCACGTAAGCGAATACTAAAGATTATGCTAACAGAACAACTCACAGGCCCACACATTTGATTTTATGCTATAAAAACCTTTCTGGCATTGAAGAACTTGCAATCAGTAGGGATCACTCTTCTCAGTAACTGTACAGTAATGATACAGAATGAACTTGGTTTGTGTTATTCATTTGCAATTTATTTAGCTCTTATTTTCAAAACAAAAATAATCAGGTAGAAATGGAGGAAAAGGTGACTCCTTCTCTGTAAATAATCCAAACAAAAGGCAGACAGATGGGGCAAGAGAGCAGGACTCTTCTCGTTCTCCTTGGACTAACCACTTCAGATGCTAATGGACTGTCCACAGAAACACAGATAAGCTCTTAAAAAAGCACTAGAACTGAAATGACAAGAAAGGTCGACATGAATTTCTAAATGCAACAACTGCAGAGTCAGCTAAGCCTGAAGAAAGAAATAGACCTGTCTGAAATGGGAGAAGTAATTTGACAGCAGAGCTGCTAGTTTATCTTAGGACACTGGCTAAGAAAGTGATAATTTGGAAACAATTTTTTATTTCTAATGTTAACATTAGAAAAACACAGAAATGAATTCGCTCTTCTAAAGTGAACACACATTCCAAGATGTAATCTTGAGGGCGATGCAAAATGGATAGGTTGTATTAGATTATTTTCAGATGATCAGCATCTTTTTTCATGCTACCAATGAAAACCAAAGTACAGGAGATGAAAAAAAAAGATTCAGGTCTAACTGCTGGCACAGAAGGACCAGACAACACATTACTAATTGAGAATATCACAGTCAATTATATGTTCATTATGCATGCAAGAAAATTCTCCTATAGCATAAACCAAAAGCTAAAAGCAGTATCAATGGTTATTATTATCCATTCTTTGAGGAGAAATATTACTCTCTGCCAAGTTACCTCCTAAACAAAAAAAACAAAAACAAGATTTTACTGTCAAAATGCCTTCTTATCCAAAATTCCTTCAAAACATAGGGTTATTCTTAGCCAGGACACGTTTTACAAGCAGTTTATTCCAGTCCCTTCTGTTATTTCAGACAAGCTTTTCTTCTGCACTCCTTTTCGCACAGAAATGCTACATCCATGATAACAAAAATAAAAATGAAGACATTTGTTTTTGGCAGCATTCAAATGAAAGGAGAAAATTTGGTACCTGTGAAATTTGTATTAAGGTATCCAGCAATGTAATACCTGCAATGCCTGCTTTAGATATGCAGAGTGAAACAAGTGGTCACCTTCCAGCAGGAATGCTAGTTGGTTGATTCATTTTTTCAGTCACATCTATGGCCACTGATATCCAGGAGCTTATTTCTATTTTCCACTACAGTGAGCCATGTTATATCAGAGTTGCCATATTCTGACAACTAAACTTTATCTACATTCTAGAGAGCAAAACTAGAAATACGCTCCATCTGGCAGAAAGACCAGTGTGCACTGAGCCAAATTAGATTCAGACAGTTGGCAGTTATTCTTTAGTAATCCCAATAAGATAGGCTGCACAAGATAACACCCTGAGAATATGGAACACGTTGTACTTCATTAACCGTTCCTCTTATCAAGACTCTCCCGCGCCTTCTCCTAAACAAACACTCCTCCACTTTGGGTAGAATCCAGAAAGTGTCTATTTTCTATTGATTTCAAAATCATTTAAAGAACTTTGATTATAACCTTATAATTTGCATTGCACCCAAACAGTTGCATCATGTTTGTATACTAAACAAAACCTGCTTCACGTGAAGATGACAAACTGAAGCTCCAAAAGGAAAATGATACAGAGGCCATGTGCATAGCCTTGAAGACTAATACAAAACACTTTAGGATGTATGTCTTAACAAGCAAAGAAACCACATTAAAAAGAAATGCTATAAACAATTGCATTTTGAACTTGCAGTGCTTACATTGAAGTCGTTCTGGGTTGTTTTTTTTTCTTAAGCAGTATATTAATAATGTAAAACTCCTTTATTTTCTCATGAAGTCTTGATAATAAATCATTATGTATGTGTTGTTCCAGGAACATCCAGGAATTCACCTCTGTTAAAACAATCTCACCACTCTCAGCAGCAGAAGATTCATCTAAATCTCATTAAAGCCAGTGAACAGACTCCTGTCAATTACTAGGGCAGCTCAACAGAACCAGGATGACAAAAGTTTAGATACAGTATACAACTGTACTTACTGATCAGTGTGTGCAATTCTATATTCATACCACTATACACCTAAGCAAGACTTAGTCACAATCTAAGACTACATGAAACACAATATTGAACTCAAGGTTTCAAATACTAGATGAGTACCAGATTGAGAGAAATTACCTCATTTTTAGTGGATGCAGAAGCTACTAATTTCCTCTTTTAGCACAGAGAATTTGCATTACATTCTTAAGGCATACAATGCACAGATTGAAAGCACTGAGTGTGGGCAACGCAAGTAGTAAAGAATTTTAATTCCAATGAAAGATCCTTAAGTTAGACAAGAGAAAGCACTTGCACAATAATGACAGCAGCACACTGCAACAAATTGCTTCAGGAAATTTCATCATATCCATCACTGTATTTTTTTAAGAACCGGTTAGACAAATATCTTTCAAGAATAGTTTCGCTCCAATTTCATCTCGCCTTGCAGCAGTGGAAAAGTATCAACCTCTCCAAGTCCTTTCCCTTTTCTCTACAGTTCTACACTGATCTAATTTCTGCCACTCAGACAAGTCTTCTGGACACAATGCAGTATTTAGCATTTTGTATCCAACATGCTTTATGCATTTTCAAATGCTAAAAAGGAAATAATGACAAACAGCAAGGAATGTGTGCATCAGCCAACACATAGGAATCTTCAGTTTGTTCAGGCACTGATACTCATTCCTGAGCACTTGAACTGACTGGCTTATAAATAAATGCTCTACTACATAACACTATAATGTCACACTAGTTTTTTTTTACTTAGGAAAAATATCTCCTTGTGACCTTTGTGTATATGTACTGGCTTCAAAATAATGGCCATCTCAACTATGATAACAGTTCAAAAATAAGAATAGCTATTTTTAGGAACTGCCTACATCCACTTGTTTTTTTACTTCTCAAAAAATAAATGACTTGAAAAATTCCTTTTGATTAGTATTCTGCTGCTACATACTCCTTGTAGCTATTATTTTTCATCTAAAATGCTAATCAACTGTCGGAACCAGACAGCCAGGGAGAAAATTCTCACGTTCAGGCTAAATACCGTCATTCTGCTAAGGATTTAGATGACATATCAAGGTAAAGTCTGTTGCATGTCTAACCATTATCTCCACTGTCTTGACAGTTTTACAGACTGAAACCAAAAAGACATTTTAAACGTAGTACCTTACAACGCTGATTTACAGATGTTATTTTAAACACCTACGAAATAAAAATATAAGTTGCTTTTCTAGCAATGTCTTCATTTCCTTATGGCAGACAATCTCAGGCATAGAAACGCAGGTAGCCAATGCATTCTGGAACTGATAAAATTTCAGATAAAAAAAAATATGGAACTTAAATGAAATAGTCTGACTACCAAGCATTGGAACTAGAAGGAAAAAAAAAAGAGAGAAAGAAAAATGGACTGGGATCTTGTATCAAGAACACAAGAGATAGAAAACTTTCTTTACTTGTCTTGCAGACCAAAAAACTTTGCAGGTAATAAAACACAAAATAAGGCATATGTAAAGAACTGAACATTTGATCTTTAAAACAGTAGTATTGTCAAGTAATTACTCATGCACAAAAGCTTGAGAGCTTTGCACCTTCATGCTTCTCAGGTAACTCTAATACTTTAAATAGTTATTTTTGACAGTCTCTTGGGATGCAGAAAATCTAAGGTATAAAAGCTTTGAAAGATGTACAAATCAAAAATGGAAGAAAAAACAGGAACTTAAATCACTGTGATACTATATCTAATTGAAGGACATGTACTTCCAACTTCTACTGGCTTAAGACAGAACATGCCTTCAGCCTTAGCATTAGTAACCTGAACATTTTTGCTCTGGAAATTCTAGTTCATAAAACTCTAAACTTTGCAAGGATATGGCAGGTAAACAGGCAAAATTGCCTTGACCATGTCTTGACATTTAATAGCACACAGGCTTATAAAACTGGCTCAAATGTAAAATTTCCTTTTCCTGCTCTAAAGCCTGACAAACACAAAACCCTTACTTACCCAAAACACACAGCAATCAAGGTTAGTCTTTGACGTTACTGACACTGTGAAAAATAACAAATGCTGGACGGCCCTCAAACCATTGTGAAACAAGCTGCCATCCACACTGCTGATCCTTTCCCTCTGTTTTCTCTGCATAAGAACTCTTGCTTTTATAGAAGACTATTCTAATAAGCATGACTTTAGAACACAAGCCAGCAGTTGCAGCAGGGCACAGAGTACAAGTCTTCTTGTGTCTCAGAAGTATGGTAATCACAAGATCTATGACTCTGTTGCCTTAAAACAGTCTTTCTTTCACACAGCAGTTTCAGGAAGAGTTGACACTTAGTACTAAATACTATTAACAGATTAGCTACCTGTTTTATTCTGTTGAAACCCAGCATCGTTATATGGTTTCTCTCCAACATCAGCAGCACCAGCTATGGTCACAGCTTCCCCTGTACCTCTTGCTTTCCTTATCTGAGGACTTTGACTTCAACCTGGCTCAACAGTTAGTCATATTGAAATTCACTGCACAACAATTTGCCCCCATTTTTTAAAAAAGGAAGACCGGGGGAAATCTAGGCTGATGAGCCTCACCTTTGTGTCTGGGAAGATCACAGAGCAGATCCTCCTGGAAGCTATGCTCAGACACATGAAGGATGAGCAGGTGATACAAGGCAGATTGTGCCTGACCAATCTGGTCGGCTGCTATGATGTTGTCACAGCATCGGTGGGCAAAGAGAAGGCAACTCATGCCATCTACCTGGAGTCGTGCAAGGTCTTTGAGTCCTAAGCCATATCCTTATTTCTTAATTGGAGAGGCAAGGACTCGAAGGCTGTTCTGTGGATGAAGAATTGTTTGGATGGTCACAGTCAGAAGACTGTGGTCAACAAATCTACATCCAGGTGGAGGCTAATCACAAATGGTGTCTGTCCTCCAGTGATTCATTTTGCAGCTGGTGAGAGCGCCGATGAGAGGAGCTGTCCCGCTTGACCTGCTGCTCGCAAACAGAGAAGGTCTGGTGGGAGATGTGGAGGTCGGGGACTGTCTTGGACAGAGTGACCATGAAATGGTAGAGTTCTCAATTCTTGGTGGAGCCAGGAGGAGGAACAGCAAAAACTGCTACCCTGGACTTCCGGAGGGCAGACTTTGAATTATTCAGAAGGCTAGTAGGGGGAATCCCCCAGGATTCAGTCTTAGAGAGTAAAGGGGTCCAAGATGGCTGGTCGCTCTTCAAGAAGGAAGTCTTAAAGG
>JAOWBP010001760.1:11180012-11198935 GCA_028571105.1 Tragopan temminckii | reverse complement strand
AACACCTCCAGGGATGGGGCATCCACAACCTCTCTGGGCAGCCTGTTCCAGCACCTCACCACTCTCTCTGTAAAGAGTTTCCCCCTGACATCCAACCTAATTCTCCCCTCCCTCAACTGAAAACCATTTCCCCTTGTCCTGTTGTTATCAGCCCTTTCAAAGAGTTGATTCCCCTCCTCTGTGTAGGCTTATGCGTGTCTTCTGTGTAATACACAAGGTTCTAATGTACTTATGGCCACCTCCAACATGCACTGAATCATACAGGCTTAACCACTAACACAGCAGGTGTCACCCCTGCTCTGCCTGAACACTGGACAGTCTACTGTGACAAGACTGTAGATAAAAGCAAACAGTGAGATTCAACAAAAAGCACACAAAACATGCTGTTTGGGGAATAAACAGTATTTTCAAATAATACAGTTTCTATATAAATACACTGAAATCCTAGAAAAAGACTAAAAAAAATTCTCTGATTACCTACTTCTTTACAGAATCATTTTTGTAATCATTTTCCCCACCCTCCTTGGTTTCTGCAATGCATTTATCAAGAGCAAAAGATGGTAGAAATCAATCTACACACACGAGAAAGTTAGTCTACCACAGAATATTGACTGCAGCTGAATCCTCAACACAGGTAATGATTGAAACAACTATACAGTTCTTCTTACAAAGGAGAATCAAGTCCAAAGATAACAAGGATGTTGAATTAAGGTGTATTTCTATCAAAATATTTGAATAATTACAGTAGAATCTTTCACATTTACTTGTGGAAACATAATAATTAATACTCCTTTTTTTTAAAGAAAAAAGTAAATGTTTATCTCCATTTCCACAAATTTAAGGTATTAAGACTAGAAAAAATACAAGATAAAACATTAATTACAAATTCTTAACAGATTGTTTCATGGAAAGGTAGATTTCATAAGCAGGGTAACTATGGACAATATTTAAGATAGTTCAAAAATCTAAAAGTAAAAGCTAAACATGACAAAACATTAACACCCCCATGAAAATGCTATCACACGTTCCTCTCCAAACACTCAGTAGTATAATCCTGATATTAGCACTAACATCAAGACGAACAATTAACAATTCCCTAAGTGGTATTTGCTAACCAGAACCAGTGATTTCTGAATATTTTGTATAGGTTTATATCCTTTTTACCAGTCAACCAACACTTGGAGGCCTATATATGGGAAATGAATGTTAACTACAATACATGACAGTAGGATACAAAGGCTAAACAACATTTGAAATCTCTATGCAGCAACTGTTGCTAGAATTTTGAAACCCAAGTTCAATCAGTTTCCTACAAAAAATCTGGTAATTTGGCCTGAAAAATCACTTCTTCCCATGTAACTCATAAGATACAAATATTAGAGGTACAACGGGAACTGTTAAGAATCAGCCAAATCATTAATCTTACCTCAGTGATTTTTTTTCATTTCAGACTTATTAAAAGTCTCTTCTCTAATGCAAAACAGTTAGGCAGATGCAACAGAAATCCCAGAATATTCTCTTATAACCACACAAGGCAAACATGACCACACTGATCACTACATGTTTACAAAGCCAATCAATGAAGCCATTGAAGAAACCAATGAATGAACTGTGCAGTGCCTCTGCAGCTGTTTTCCTTCTTATGGGCCTCAAATGTTCATAGATGAAAAATACAGTGATTAGTGCTGAAGTCTAAATACATTTCACTCATCAAAGATGGGAAATAATTACAAAAAAATCCATACTTCCAGCAGTTTTCTGGCAGTCAAACACCACACATATGCCAAATAAAAGTAATACAACTCCAACACGGATAATATCTTACTCGTTCAAGTGTATCACCAAAGCTGTTACAAGTACATATGAGCAAATTCAACTGCTGTGGGTACATCTCACCATGTAATTGCTGTGTTCACATTTTGTATGCCAAAGTTTCTTGGTATCATATTTTAGTGACAAGACGACACTTAATTGATAAGATGTACCCACAAATGTGAAATATGATCTTATTTAGTTGGATATCAGTTGCCATACCCTTTTCTGATCTAAGTTCTTCTGTCTCCTTCTTCAGCCTTTCAATATCTGTCAACAGTTCCAAGTTCTTCTTCTCAGATTCTTGCAATTTACTTCAAAAGAACACAAACAAAAATCCTTTGTAAATATCGAGAACCAATGTTACAAATCACTCTTTCTTTGTTCAGCTTTGCACACCATGTGGACTCATTTAAAAATCAATGCCCAGCAAGCTGCATGATCTCATCAAATGCAAGAATGAACTCAGAAACCAGTTTGGACCTCTTCAGTTAGGTATCTTAAAGAGACAGAACAAGCATTAATTGTCCTTGTTTAACCATTTGGTAGGCTCACATCTCTAATTTATGAGAAATTGTGTGAGCCTGTATCCTGTAGATAAGAAAAAAAAAAGACCATATGTACTTATAAACTTGTAAACTGAGTTTTGTTCATTCATAGTACCTGTGATACTAATAGATTATGTATAAGTTAGCTGTTTCAGTTCTTTCTGAGTCAGCACTCCTCATCCTTGCTGATCAAAAAAACCAGTCACTTTCCTATTCTTAGAGGACCTACACCGCTGCCTATCATCAGGTTATCTGGTGTGAAAACCTCCCAGTTAAGGTGGAAATGGTATTCCCACTTCACAGAAACCTCAGCTCTGTCCAAACTATTTCCTAAAGCTGCAAAACAAGTCAGTGCCCCACAGATATGATTAAAGAAAAATTCTTCACTTTGCTTGCATTTGAAATTCTTACATCACATCCTACCCCCTCTCTGCTAGGGGCTGTTTCCATGCTTTGTATTGCCCTTTTATGTGTTTAGCCACTGCAAGATGACAGAAATGCTTCTATAAAAAGTACTTTTATAGAGGAAGAAGGAGCCGAATGTGTGCGACTCTAAGAGAAGTCTCAAAAGTCATATTTCAGCCTAAGCCCCTACTTGAGCCTACACCAACTCAAAAGACTAGCACTGCAACAGTTCAGTGAGATTCGTTATTTGGAAATGTAACTTCTATTACATCATAGTGCAGCACCAATTTTCTTCTCATGGCACACTTGCTATGCTTTAGCTTAAGTCAAATTACAACATATGACAGGAGGTATGCAAACAGTACGTATTCTGTATTTAACTTACAATGCCTCTTTGCTTAACAAAGTTAATGCTTGTAGAAGAAATTAAATCCACAGCTAATGGAATTCATGCCTACTTTTTCATCAGAATTCAGCTGTAATCATTAGTAATAATGCAAGCCTGTTCTCAAACATGCCTTAAACAGAATTCTCTTGTAGACTCAGAAAAATCTCATGTTCTGTATTTGATTTCTGTCCAAACTAGCAAAAGAAACAACAGGTACAAGTTTCAGTGGTAAATGCTATGATGAAGACCTGTATCATCAAGCTTGTGTTTGCAGGGTTTCAAGAGATTTCTTTTGTATTAGTTTTTAGGCACCACTGAACTGAGCTAAATTTAAGCTAGAGACCTAGAAATTGAATGTCTTGGTACTAGTTCCCTGCTTCAGTCATTCACCTTACTTGAAATTTTGTAATTTAAGTTTAAAAAAAAAAAGAAAAACAAACTCAGAAAAGGGATCCAAGGAAGGAACAAGAGCATTCATAATCTCCAACAAGCACATATTGTTGCTGTGCAAACGAATACGCAATAGTAGGTGCTGGTTTTTTTTTAGAATGAACCCGTATAGCTATCAATACAATGGATAAGAATAAATTCTACATTTGAACTTGTTACTAAACTAGGAGACATTACATTACTGAAAACAAAGTGTCCCCTCTGAAAGTCGCCAAGATTCCAAAACTTCAAAGAAAGCATCCAGCTGCTTGCACTATGAAGACAGATAACTTTTTTTTTCCACATTTGGATAGAAGAAATTAGCATCATTCATTATCAAATTTTGACAGAAAATGTAAATTAAATGATGATACACTGACACTCTCTGGTAGGAATCCAAGAAAGTTTCCCGTAGAACAATTCAGTCTTACCACTCTGTAGAGATACAGGAAGCTTTGACTTTATTCAACTCATCTTGAATAGCCTGTTTGGCTCGGATTTCAGCATCAAGAGCTGACTGTAGTTCCAACCTTGCAGACATATCTAGCTTTGCAAAACGGCGCATCTTCCAGGGCATGTCCTAGTAAAAAATTATAAAAGGGAGAAGGAAGAGTAAGGCAAAAGAAGGCAAAAAAGGAGGAATGTAACTAACTTGAAGAATTATATCTCTTAGTCTACTATGTTCTTGACATAACAGTTTCTTAATTTCAAAGTAATCAAAAAAATTCTAGAGAATATTCTTATGATTCTTAAACTCAAGTAATAAACAGGCAAGATGAATGTCATATGCTGTCATAGTCTCAAAAGCAAAGAGACTCTGCAAATTCTACTTTTGATGTGTCTCAATTCAAATGACTACTATGAAGGACAGGCACAAGTGAAAGACTTCAAGCTTTTCACGCAGCATAGTATACATTTCCTTCAACAGATTAATATATGATTAGAAAGTAGCTACTTCAACAATATCGTAGAAAAAAAACTACATTATGTGATAAACAATAAATTTGCTAGTCAGTTATTCAGAAGGGAAGGTCTAGAGAAGTTTAACTTTTGACTGACACAGCCTCTACAGAAAGAATATTATTACTGCAGCTGAAACTATCAAATTACCATTATCATTTTTAAACAAATGAAACATCTGATATGCAGAATTAAGTCTTACTGTAGCTCTTGCACCCAAGCTGGAGTTCCTCAGGGCCTCTAGTTCTTCTGTCATTTTAGAGGCCAAGGCTTGAAGATAACCTCGAGCATCTTTTTCATCACTCACCCTAGACAATTACATTGGAAGAAAAAATTTTAACTAAACAATCTAAACAAAAAATAAAATTCTCTTCATTTTTCTTAGTGTATTGACACAGGCTAAGCAAGAACCCTAACTTAAGTCCCTGCAAGAGGAAGGTAAGCTAGCATCCAAACCTGAGGAACTGCACTGACATACAAGATGAGAGAAGGTGGATTCTCATCTCTGCTCAGAGCAGAAGGAAGAGCCTCCCTTTTGCCCCCAAACTGCCCTTACACAACACATATGATGCTCTGGGGATGGAAAAAAAAGAAAGGTCATGGCTAACAGTCAAGACACAGGAAAAGAAAAATTCTTAATGTTGGTAAAACTTGCTGAGGGTGCACTCAACTCCACTGTCAATGTCATTGATGAAGATAGAAAAGAGTATCGGTCCCAGCACTGAACCATGAGGGACACTTGTCACTGATCTCCATCCAGACATTGATTTGTAGACTACCACTGTCTGGGTACGATCTTGCAACAAGTTCCTACTCCACTGAGCAGTCCTCCCAACAAATTGATATATTTTGAGTCCGGAGAGAAGGAAGTTATGAGGGACAAAAGTCTTACTGAAGTCCAGACAGATGACATCAGTAGCTCTTCTCTCGCTCGCTAATGCAGTTATGCCATCATAAAAAAACACTAAGTTAGTCAGGCAGGACCTGCTGCTGGTGAAGCCATGCTGGTTATCCCATATCACCTCTCTCTCTTCCATGTGCCTTAGCACAGCTTCCAGGAGGATCAGCTCCATGATCTTCCCTGGCACAGAGGTGAGGTCAACAGGTCGGTAGTTCCCTGGGTCACCCTTTCTACCCTTCTTAAGAATGGCTGCAGCATTGCCTTTTTTCCAGCCTCTCCTCGTGACTTGTCTGCAGAAAGGGATTTCCCCTCATTGCATATAAAGCAATACAAATTTCTCTTGTTGATTTTACACAGTGAATATGGAAACAGTGCAACTTGAAAGTCTACCATTAATTAATGAAAATAAAATAATGCTTCAACAAAGTTTTACAGATAGCAAGCCAGAGAGGAGCTCTCACTCTGAACTGCCGTGGGCCTGGGAGGAACAGAAGAGCTTTACCATAGTAAAAGCTATAGACTAAATATCTACAGGTTGTAGTGACTTCTGGGTGTGCAGTCTAAGATTCATATAAGGAAGAATGCTTTAATCAGAGAAGCTAGAGACTACTTGCCGCAAAACTCCCATCCAACATGGAAACGTTAACTTAATTATTCTGTCAGCTTTATCTTCTTTGTCTCTTGCTTACAATTTAGTTCAATGGGTAAGGAGGAGTCTTAAAAACATAACAAAACTAAACTAAAAACCATCTCCTGATTCCATTTAAGTCAGTGAGATAGTTTTGATATGAATGAGTTAGCAATTTCCCGAAGTTTACAAGAACTCAATGGAAGCAGACTATTAACTTTCTAACATTCCAGATGTAACCCATTCTGATGACTAGATGAGAAGATCCTGTCCCATACAAACCATATATGATACAAGAGTGGGCAAAAGGTGCAGGAATCAGCATAAGAAGCTTATGCATAACAAAATGGATACTAAAAAGAACAAAGTACAAGTGGGAACAGAAAGACTCACTTCCCATGTTAGAAAGAAAGTCTCTCTTTTTTTTTTTTTTTTTTTTTTTACAAAAATCAATGCCATGTTTAAGCAGACTCTTTAGTCTATTAAAAACAATAAATAGTGCAATTTGAAGTTGTCCACTAGATGGCAACATTTTCTCCAAAATGATTTACATATTGATCAAATGCTGATTTTTTAAGAGCATTTGGATTTGTTGTTTTGCTGGTGATTATTATGCTGTTGTTGTTGGAAAGTAACTAACTAAAACTAAAATTTCATTATGTACTTGGTGACAACATCGTGTTAACTTTCAAATAACCACTGACAAACATCTGGTAGTTTATTTGTCATGCTACTAGGAAAGTGGGACCATCTGTGTCTGTATCCAGAATACTTTACAACACAAAATGAATCAAGACCAGAGATTTTTTAATTATTTGTTATTATTATTGTTATTATTATTATTATTTGCTAAACAGAAGGGATCTTAAAGCCCTGGGATCGTATACCAAGATGCATCTCATTTCATTTAAAACCTCAGGGAAGTCTGAAGGCTATCACTCAGTTCTCCCATAGGTTCTCAGAGCTTTTAAATCTCTTTCTATCACTATCCTTAAAATCTCAACTCTTTCTCCCCTAATCTATTTAAAAGAAACAAACAAACCAATCCCATTTCTCTAAATTTTCAGCACTTTTCTTTGCTCTCAAACACTGAAGTTTCCCATTACTCTCCATAATTTCTATTTAATAGATGATTAATCTCTGATTATTCCTACTTTGAACACCATGAATCTCAGAAGATCTCAGGTTTTCAGCTGAATTTCCTGCAACTTTTTGATAATGATCAAAAGTCCTATCGTACTCTAAATCTCGTATTCAGTTTGTGTGTGCCTTCTGAGAACAAGCAGATTTCAAAACTCAAAGAACTACTGTGGTACTTTAAGAAAAAAAAAAAAAGAAAAAAAAAAGAATAATCAAGATAAAATCAACCATATTGCAGTTGGTGGAAAGAAATCTAGTTAACAAGGAGAATATTCATCAGATCTTCTCTGTAACAATAGCTATACCTTCCGGCCTCAGTTGAATCTAAGCTTAATGTCTCACTCTATGAGTAAATCAGGTAGGATTTAGTTCATTTTTACATACATACTCAACATACAAAGTTATTAATTTGAACTCATTGTTAAAGATTCCTTTTCAATCAGTGGAGAGAAAAAGAGACTTCTACAATATTAGTTATGGGATTGTCTACCTTTACGATTTTTAAAATTGGCTTATAGCCTCCCAGAGAGGGCTAGTAAGTTCAGATTTTTTACAAGTACTCTGGGAATCCCTACTAAGATTTCCATGAATTTCCTCTTAGCAATAAATCAGAAATACAGTACCATGGCTATTCAAAAGTTTCTTTTAAAGTGACTGTGTTAACCTCACAGACAATGAATTTCCTTCTTATCTCCCATAGGAAAATTTATAGCTAACTATAAAATCCTCAACATCTCTTATTCTTGTCAAGGAATGATGAGTGATTTGGCATGTCATTATAATAACTCCATTGAAGCCGAATGGTCTGCGAAGGTCTACTGCTACCAACATTAGAACATGCAATTAAATTTTGGTTGAACTATTTATATTAAGAAGTTGGCTATATATATGGTGCCTTGGGATAATAATAGCAAAAATAAAAAGAGTTTTGCACATCTTCCGTGAACAAGATGCAAGAGACCACAGCAAGAATGCAGAGAAAGGCTAAAGGAAACATGACAGGTCAGTTTTATAACTTACATGTTACAAAATTAGAAAAGAAATAAAATTTAGAAAGTCACAAGCAGTTGTGAAAAGAGCAACAGTCTTAATTGCCCAAAATGTGAACTCTAAGAGTGCCACATGTCTCCTGAGAGAGATCTGCAAGATGGTAAAACACTCAAAGTGAAGGACTCCTTAGGCTTGTGTTACTTAAAACAGAGCTAAAAACTTGAACTCACAGAGAGCTATACAATCTGCTTACCAAAATAGTAATTAATTGCATATACTGCCTCCGATCCTTCACGAATCATGGTAGAAAAATTAGACAGGAGGACAAAAAAAACATTTTAAAGGTGTTTTAAAGTACGCACCCAAAATTTATATTTTGACTTAGTATTATACGAAAATCTGTTAGGTGAGGAGATGTAGCTCTAGAAGACCTAACCTAGTTTGTTAGCTCCCAGGCATGCTATTTCCAGTTTGAAGATGCGGTCAGGTATGGATTGAATTTCTGTGTTCTTCCAAAGAAAACACAGACATGTGACTGACTAAATTAGTTTAAAAAGAATAAGAATGTAGGTACTTTTCAAATGTTTACCGTTATAATGGATAATAAGCAGCCTATGTTCCACAGCAAAAAAAAACTCCCAGATAAAGGACCTAGTTTCAATATGCAGTGCTGAATTCTAACGACAGCAGAGGGACTTTACCAGATCATCTGGCTAACACATGGGAAATCCAAACACAATAAGAAAGAAATGTGAGCAACTATGTCGCCTCACAGCGCTGAAAAATTGTAATACAGGTGGATAGAAATGCCAAGGGAAAATTGAGATGCATAAGGTAATTAAAAACTGAAACTAAATCATGTTTTCTATCTCCTTTATGTCTGCCTGTAATATTTTTTTCTTTGCCTTTTTTAAAACAAATTTTTAATTTTTAGCTTCATACTTTTTAAAATACACTGTACTATTGAAAGAGGTTAGTAAAATGCTTTTAAGAGTTATTCTTGCATGTTGCTAACTTTGTTTCATTTAGTATCTTTAGGGACACCGAAAAAAAAAAAATCCCAAACCTCTTTTCCTCCCAGCTGACATCTGATGCGCACAAGATGCCTTATCATGTATCTGAACTACATCAGCAGTACATCTTAAAATATTAAACGCTCTCATAAATTGGAGAACGACCTTTCTTAATGGCTGTGGGTACACTTTTACATAGTGTCAAGTAAAACAATCCATATTTAATGCTGACTTGTCTTTTTCTGTAGCTCCAAACTTTTGAGTGCTTTCCAACAACATGGAATGTAAAACAGACTTGTGTCTCTTCTCACCTTGATTTTTTTCTGAATAAATATTTCCAATCAGCTACAAACTAACAGAGTTTTAGCAAATAAATGTATGTTTCTCCGATGCAGACAGTCTACTATGTTTAGAGATGGGACAGACAAATCTGCACAATTTGACCCTTTAAATTTCGTCATCTCTGCTATGAATTCAATGCCTTGACACACTATGAACTTCATAAAACAGATCAGAGTTACATTATTTAATGTAACAAACAGTTTTCAGAAAGCCAGAGGACAACCTTGCCTTCTTGTTATATATCACACAGTTATATTCAAAGGCAAACTTTCTGTGTATTTGAACAACAGAATTATACTTACGACAATCAGCACACTAGGATTCATTAAAATAAATGTTTCTGATTCTTGCTTTGGCATAACAAGTTAGATTACTTAGTTACCACAAGGCAGAAGAAATGGGGAAGAATTCAAGTAGTAAATAAAAAAATATTCATATGCAGTGATGAAATCTTCACAGAAGTGGAAAAAATGTTGAGATACAAAATGTTTTCATAGATACTAAACACTACATTGAGCCATACAAAGGGAGGAGAGAGAAAAACAGGAACGGAGGAGAAAAATGAAAGACGTCTAGAAAAAGCAATCGCTTTCCCTCAATAGTTTCAAGTTATTTTTTTTCTCCATTTACTAGAAGTGGACAGAAGACTTTATAAGCGTAACAATCATTATTTAACTGAAGTATTATTAGAAACATCATCTGACTGGCACTGAGACAGTCTCAAATCTTCTGCCTTTCTGCCTTGTAAAAATCACATAGAAGTTGCACTACATTTGTTTCACTCTGACACATGCCAAGCAGATGAAGGACATTAATGCTGAGACAAAAATGCTGTCAGCCACCGCTTTTCCCAGGCTTGCTCCTTCTTGGAGGCGTGAGCTCAGCACATGATTCCTTTCAGCATTCTTCCAAAGCCACAAGCCACACCCAACAGCCATGATCATTTTGCGCTTCAATCCTTGTATTTGAAAAGACACTTTCCTTCTTAAGGAGGAACACAATTTTTCAGATATGGATGTTATTAAAATCTCAGGCAAAAATACAGCAGAATCCCAGACAGGTGTGGGATTTTACCTAAGCACTTGCAAGTGTCAAATACAAATGCAGAACTCAGCAACAGCCCTACCACAGACTGAGTACTCACCATTGGATGATCTCAGTAATTTGGGCCTCCCAGTGGGCCACAGACTCCTTTTTATCAGCTAGGTTTCTCATTTCTTCTTCCAGCTGCCGGTTATTCACACTCAGCCTCTCAAACATGGTGGTGAGCTGAATGAGAAATTAAACAAATTGTTAAACGTATAAGCTATTGTGACTCCATCTCTCTACAGACTCAGAGCCATGCATCTCTTCTCTCTCTCAGTTTATATAACTGCTCTAAAATTTGCCAACACCCATCACAATGAACAGCATACAACAATAAAAGCCAGAATCTTTCTTCATATATGACCTCAGCTGTACTTAAAGGTCTTTTTAGGGACTAGAACTACATTTTTGCTCTAAAAACAACACATCAGTTTCCAGAGAACTAGTCTCCACATAACTGTACAACTCTCAAAGGGTTTCTGTTTCACACCATATATGAAAAAATAAATTAAAAAGGCAAAACAAGGGCACAAAAAATATTACAGCTGAATCTCTACTGAATCTCTCCCTTGTCTAGTAACCATGGAGAATGAGGCCTAACAGATACAGCCACAAATCAGTCAGGAGATTCTCCAGGTATTTCACATTCCCGTTTTTCATTTTACTCACTCGCAGACAGAGAAACTGAAATTAAATGCACATCTGTAAGTACAAAATGGAATACCTAGCAATTAACCTTCCTTGCATTCACACAGCTGTCATTCATACAAGCAACTTCTGAAAGGCAAAAGCCATAGCTAACCTGATTTCTTATGGGAAACTAAAACTTCATTATGCTAAATATTCCCAAAATCAAAATGAAATTAGACATCAGATAGACTTAATAGAAAGGAGTGATGAGGAGAATAAATCTCACATGAAATGTTCCTTTTTGCATTGAAATGCATTAAGAAATCAAAATGATGAAAAAATACCAATTTTTAAGCTATTCCTTTTTATTCCTTATGTGAATACTTAGCTACATATTTATCATTTCAATGGGCCTCTGATTTAAATGCCAATTTTTTCAATGTTGCTTTACAAAATAAATACAAAGCTAACCAAATTTTGAAAAACAGAGAAAAGTGAAATGAACAATAAAGAGATAACCTAAATATACAAAATTTAAGTATTCCTTGGTCAATACACTTCAATCAAATTGTCATACTGTTTGTATTTTTTCAGTGACTCGAAGTAATACACAGTCTCGCCAAGCAGGAGGGGCTATTTAACACTAAGTGACAGGCAAATAGCCTCTACTTAATCACATTAAACATCATTAATCATTAAATCTATAACTTTCAAAAATCGTCAGAAAACATCAAAATCATTAAACATATAACTTTATGTTTGGATCACACAGGCAAATATTTTTTTTTTCTTTTTTGGCTTAAAATATTGTATAAAATTAATCTTAGCAAACTTAATACTTTTAGTAAAACCACATAACTTAATACCCACCCACATATATGTATACCTGCATACATACATATATATAATATACATATGAACACAATCTCAAATTCAAATGCCTGTAGATATTCTCTATTTAAATATTAATGACAACTTTTTTTGTGTAATATTATCTTCTAGTAAGAGTTTCGTTAACCACTGAAGCTTTATATTACCAAATCTGTACACAGCCTACACTAATTGTAAACTCAGGACTCAGCTAATCAGCACTTACCTTATCAAGTTCATTTGAAAGTTTCTTGTTTTCCTCTGTTAGCAGAATCTTTTCCCGTTCATACTTCTGTTTGAACTCTGTTTCAAATTCCTCTCTTTCACTTTGGCTAAGAAATAAAATGGATTAGATTTAAAAAATTTCCTTTCAAAAATGTATCACACTCTTTACTTAAATATATAATGATCGATATAGATAGTAGCTGAAAAGAAAGTACTGCACTGGTAATACCCCAGTCTACCAAGACTAAAGCAAATCATGTATTAAACATCATGTTTTAGTACTGTCCAATAGTCCTTAATTTCATCATCAATTAATTTCCCTTCAATACAATACTAAAACAACTCCCCCAAGCCATTGTTTATCAATCCACTTGTACACATTTTATTCTTTAATGAATCTCTCAGACACTGAGCAGCTGAAATTCTGCAGATTGAAGTCTGTCAATATTCTGAGACATTCTAGACAACTTCTCTTGAAGTTCACAGAAATGCTATTTTAATTTTCACATTTCCATAGTTCCAGGTTTTATACAGAATGACAGGTGAAAACCACAATGTACATAACCAGAATGTACAGATGCTATGAAATGAACTTGAGAACCTGAAATTAAATTCATGTTTTGTCAAAAAACATTGCCATTTCCTTAAAGAGCTGCACTGCAATGCTGCAGATCTCCAACTCCCATCAGAAATAGAACTTCTATTCTGACGCTCACTACAATTGAAAGTTTCAGAAGATGGTAGCATCTTGTATTCACTGTGATGGGTAACTGGTACAAAGTTCGTGTAGATTGATGGCACTGCATTATGAATGCCAAAGGTACAGAAAATACCCATCAGTAAACATCACTCTCTGGCTTTAAAAAGTTTAAAAACATGCAGTTCTTTAAAAAAATAAAATCCAGGTGCAATTTTGTCTTGAACATTGCAACTGTTTTTCTGGATACCAATCAGAATTTTATGTTGCACAACAGAGGAATTATAACCTCACCACTGCTTCTGAGATGTGTAACTAGTACAAATGTACCAAATTGCAAGAACACCCTTAAAAAAAAGAGAGAAGCACCAGTGGTTACAGTGAAGTTAAGAGTAATGCTGGTTTGAATTTCCTATCCCTAATTTGAAATTCATTTAGCGCTTCAACTTCTCTTTGAAATCTAGTACAGCATGTTAGATTCATGGTGAAATCCTATGTTGCTAGGCATCCTTTGAAACATAACACTACCCCCTAGCAAAGTAACATACTATCGTTACTGTTTAAACGCCAAGTTTGAAATTCACCACCACTCCTTTTCTGTACCAACAGATTCCCTGTATATGATGAGCCATCCAGGGAAAAGGCAGGAAAAGATTAAAGCATTGGCTGTCAGGGGAATTAATAACAGGTCTTGCTTCTGTTTGCAAGACAGAGATTCAAAACTAATTTATCAGAGTGTAGACCAAGCTTAATTTTAATTTCTCTAACTCCTTTTATTTAGCTTTTACATATCAATGTTTTTGTGGGGATTTATTTATTTATAGCATTTATGTTCTGTGTTTCTTGTTATTTTAAGGCTTTAAGGCTCAAAGTGGTCAAAAAAGGTGGTGAATTATGGATAGTAACCCAACATGCTTGTAGTTCTCTGTATTTTACGTTCTTAATTAAAGTGCTATTCGTCACTAACCTAGTAAGCCAACTTGCTACAGTATGGTACACAAAGAAAACGTGAATATAATCTATTACACCCAAATACCAATTCAGCAAGCCACAGTACTGTGACAAACTCCACAGACATATCTTGGACAGCCAAGAAGATCAAAATACAATATTTGCTTTGAAGCCTAGCATCCTCCTCTCCCATCAAGCTTCTTCTCTCATCTAAAATTTAGCTATGTATTCACTTCAGAAGTTTAATGAAACGTGATCCAGATTTTTTGTTGGTAAAAAAAAAAACACAACAAAACAAAATTATCACAAACCACATGCAAGCAACATGAAATACAGCTTTATGATATCACTTTGTCACTTCAGCTCTTAGCTGTGGATGTAGAAAGCAGATTAACATTTTATCTTACTGCTTTGAAAAACTAGACCCAAAACAAACACCAGCCCTCAGGCTTCTAAATATCATAAATCTAAAAAAGCAAACACTGTTTTATAGAACTTTTTTGCTTTGTAAATCTATCATTAATAGACTTAAAACTCCACACACAATTTACCCTTCACCCTATTCTTCACCCTCCTGAAATATTTCATAATAACAATTCTAAGAAATTGAATATTGTATTACACATATCACTGACCTGATACCATGCCCCTATGTTTCCAATTTTAGCAGTACACACTTTATCAGACTATTTGCAAAGAGTACAGAGGGGTAGTTTCTCCTCCTTGAACACTTATACTGTTGAGATAACAAGGAACAAATCCTAAATTTAAAGGAAACAAACAAATAAAAAAAATCCCTATTTTAAAAAATGGAATGGAAACCAAAAGCATGCAAGCTTATAAAAAAGTGCCCAGAGCAGATTCTGACTGAGACCTTACTGACCCTTGCTTAGAATAACATACAGAATTAACTCTTTACTATAGCCTTTATAAAGCAATGCAACTTTATCCTTCTAACATACACTAAAGTTTATTTTTAGACTACCAAATACACTTCAATGCTGAGCCCTCTCCAAACCTATTGTTTAAATAGTTCTACTTATTCCACCATGAAGACTTCAGGTGCTTCCTTTCAACACTTACACTGAACAACATCTCTGTAATTCTGTATTGGCAGACTCACGAAAAGCTTTGTATGCCTGATTACAAAAGCTAAACACAATGCATGCAAGGAGAAACAAAAAAAGTAACGCTCTCATGAGAAAAACTACCAAATACTATGAACTGAACAGCAATTCTTCCATTCTTAATACTTAAACTTTCCTTCTAAATCCCAGAACTACTACAGATGTCAATCTGCAGCATACATTGAATAGTGAATTTCTGCATTTCTGTGGAGACCCAGTGAAATTCTGTCTATCAGTTTAACAAAACCCAGTTGAAGGTCAAGTCTTCATTAATCCCTCCTGCTGTGTTTGGACACCTGACTTGATATGACGCTTAAGCCCTTTGCACTAAGGGCTAAATATTGGATTCCAATGTGTAATACATTTCTGTTCAATCTTTACAATTTTTTTTTACATCAACATTTGAAATAGAGAAATACATGACTACATCAGCCTTCACTTCAGATTTTGATGCAGCTCATTTTCTGTTTACAGAGAAGTTGTAAGACAAAAAGCAGCATGAAGGAGATCTGCATCGTTAGGCATTGGTTGACGTTTGAAGGTTTCATCTCTAAGAACAGTTAAGGCTGGAGAAAGAAGTTTTAATGATTCAATATTCCCTCCTTTAGAGGCACTAATGAGCTGACACATCATTAAAAGAGTATCATACTATCCCCTTTATTGATTACAAGACAACAAAGCCTCTTCTGTATTTATAAGCCATAGGTCAGCAAGACCACTAAGTTGTGATACAATGAAAACGCACTACTGATGGCATGCTTCACCTCTCAACATCAGCAAACTGCTGCAATAATACGTTCAGCTTACAAAATTGCATAGGCTTTTTGAAAAATGCTTTTATTTTATTTACTGCTTATATTCAAGGACTGCTACAGCTTAAGCTTTCAGTAGGAATCTCTCCTTCATGCTTTTTCTAATATCTCATCACAGCAGCAAAAAGGAACACCTACTTCAATGCCTATAAAGTAGTCTGATTTTTATGAATGGAAGTGACGAACACATTCAAGCTATGACTATTAGTATTTTCAACACTACACTATCCAACAGAAAAACTCATTTCTACTGATGAATGCCTCAAGAAACACTGTCAAGGCTAGTTACAAGCTCCACTGCATGAGAGAGAAAAAAGCACTTATCTGACAAATTACCATGCCAAAAGAGATAAAGCAGCTTATGCCTACAGTAGTCTGATGACTGATGTCAACACTGGATACAACTCAGCATGGATTAGCCCTAGTCCGCATTAAGTTCCTGTGCAGGCAGAAATGTAAGCAATAGTTGATCTTTAACACATTTCTTTTGCATCAAAGGATGCAAAAATACCAAACAAAAAAAAGTAAACAAATATTTTAAACTGCAACATATATATCTAGGGTCAATATATCCTGAGCTGCAATTCTGAAACTCACATTACATACCTTGGAACCATCAGACAGTGCCAGAGTTCTGGTGTAAGATTAACTGTTTCATTACAATATTATGTATTTTGTTGTCATTGTTGTTTCACTTTTAAAGGTGACTTTACTTTCAGTCACTCAATTAGCTCAGCCAAAACTGTACTGTGTCAGGAAATACAATAGGAGCCCTAGAAAGATATTCTCAGCTTTTTTATTTTATTCCATAAAATACTCACTTTTCTCTTCTGGTTTTCTCTAACTTGTCTTTCAAAACCATGATCTCCTTCTTAAGTGCAAGCTGCTGACTCTCTGCATCCCGTAGTTCCTTCTTCAGACTTTTTATTTCGTTAGCATGCATTATTTCACGTTTAGATAGTTCCTCTTCATAGAAAACACTTTTCTTTTCCAAGTCTGCCTTTAATTTAGTGATCTCTTGCTGGTGTTCTATACTGCTTACCCCAGGTGAGCGACCAATCTGTTTTTGCTAAAACAAGAAGCTCCAAGTTAGTACTCAAGAATGCTGAAAACAATGTTTAGCAGCAACTCAATACTCTTATGTCTGTGTTTAGAAAATATCCCATTACAGACTTCACATAAAAACATGTATCCATCTTTATCTTTCTGAAAATTTGTTCGTCATAAATCTGAACTGTACTTTTATCATTTTGCGATTTAAATGCAGTAATTGTTTTTTCAAAACATGGAAATAATCACTTTAAACACCATGTAACACACTGTGACTCCCCTTACGTGTGGTCAGAAAGTGACCGCAGCATTGAAAGACTTTTATGTTCCCACTCATCCAGTTCACAGCAACAAAACCAAGAGACTTTCAGGAATGCAGAAAAAGGACAATGACATAGTCAATATATTTCAAAGCACAAATAATTTGTGGAAAAACTATACAAAGGCAGGCAGAGACTTAAGGCTAAATTCTTGCTACAAAAACACTATATGGATTGCATCAGTCAGGAAAACCTGATCTATTTTACTTAAACTAACCATTTACAACACAGCAGATGAACAGGAAAAACAAGCTTTAAACAATAAGAATACTTCACTTTTCACAGCTGCAAACCTCTCTTGGTGAGATCTGGCATTTCAATAGTCTTCACGCATTGCTTAAGGACACATATACATTTGTATCAACTGTGCACTCAAAGTCCTGCAGTAACAGGACAAACTGAGATTGTGGTGTTATGCATTGAAATCCAAGTATGGAAATGTAGATACATTTATATTTAATGTAAATACACGTATAACTTGGTTCAGATTTTTTTTTCTATTTTTAATATGGAAGGAAACATAGTCTAAATAAACAAAGTAAATTAATAAAAAGACTGCTTCAAAAAATGGCAAATAACTGAAAAACCTTCTTCCTTAGGATAATTGTCTCACACTTGTAGGAGTTCTACAATATTTTGTAACTAACTCCATTCTTACCATAAGTAAACATAACTTTCCTTAGTTTACTTTGCTGATGCACAAACAGATTTCAAGAGCTAAAAGTCACTGAAGAAATTCAGATTATCTGAATTATTATTATGATGAAATGTGAGAAAATGGCCTTGCTCTGAGTGTCAGCCTAACGCTGTAAAAACCAATAACTGTATGAGCCAGATACATGCTGCTACCTCATTGTTTTCTCTAACTTATCTTCATCAAAATGACCATCTGTTTCAATCAAAGAACAAAATCCTGCTGTTCTGATGCAGAATGGTTAATCAGAGAAAAAAGATGCCATACTAAATGGAGATCTTCAGAGAGGAATGGAAAAGAAATTTCTTTCATGCCCATGTAGTCAACTACCGAACCTGCTTTTTACTGCCCCAAACGCTTAATTGCCTACACATATGTAACAGTGGAGCACGCAAAACATCTGTTTGCAACATCATGGTCTTAATGGTTTTCCACATTTTATTTCAAAAGATCCCATTGGGTGCAAAACTGAAAAAGTGAGCAGCCAGGGAGCCGTGCAGGAGCTGTGGGCATGAGGCTGTGGCAGCCGGGGCTGCTGGGCCTTGCTGTCGGCTGCTGAGGCCTGCTTTTCAGCAGCGCCCAACAGCAAAGCAAGGGACAACGGGCACAAGCTGGAACACAGCAAGTTCCATACAAATGTGAGGAAAAACTTTGTTACTTTTCGGGTGACAGAGCACTGGAACAGGCTGCCCAGAGAGGTTGTGGAGTCCCTTTCTCTGGGAATATTCAAGATCCACTAGGACACCTTCCTGTGTGACATGCTGTAGGTTGCTGCTTTAGCAGGGGGTTGGACTCAGTGACAACCAGAGGTCCCTTCCAACCCCTGCAATTCTGTGATAAAACAGATGCTGCAGCAGAAGAGAGAGCTGGGTGATATTGTACAATGGCTAACAGAATTAGAGTAA
>JAOWBP010001760.1:11120453-11172502 GCA_028571105.1 Tragopan temminckii | reverse complement strand
TTTGCAGGCTCTTACAGCTTGTGCAGATGTGATGACTTGTGTGTATGCATACAGAAAGTGCCTCCTCTGCCAGTTCCAGATAATGAATCTTCAGGAGACAAGTCAAGTGTAATACAGACTATCTATGCTGGAACCAATTCAGTTTGAAATGACTCCTTTAAATCGCTTTGATAAAGCTTGCTTATGCTATTTTTTCTTGATTTAGTAGTAGCATGAATAGAGCTTAGTGTAAGGAAGAAAATCCCTTCAGCCAACACTAGCCAACACTATCAATCTGTGTATACTGTTGGGGTTACGTATCAGTCTTCTGCCTTGGAAGTACACGCTTCCAGTTTTGATATTTCCTGTTTTTACTTGTGCTTATTGCTTTTCTATGGAAGAAAAAAAAAATCTAATAATTCTTGGCTATTTTTTATGTGAAGTCTTTTTTTCCCCTTGATTATCTAACACGTGTTTTTTCTCATCTTATTCTGGCTGCAGTAACTTCATTAGTGTCTGCTTTTTGTGTCATTTTCAGGATAATTAACCAATGTGCCCTGCTAAATGAGGGATCTACAAAACTAGATATGCTGGGACTTCTTCCAATTGTGGAAAATGCCTCCAGTATCAGTTCAGTTTTTGTTGTACTTAGCTGCGTAGCACTTGACAAGAGGTGAATGTTCCTTCTCCTGATGCCTAGTGCTGAAGGAGCAATCGTTGCAGTATAATTTTTTTCCTCCTCTGCCTTTTCCTGACTTTGCTTTGTGAAAGGCTAGTGCTTGGTGCTCAAAAGATGAGGAACTGGACGAAGATGGCTTAGAGGTGCAAACCTGTTTAAGAAAAGAGAATGGGCTCACTTTTGAAAACGTGCTCCTCCTCCTTAGCCTCTGTGTCAGTGAATGTCTCTGGAGAGTGCTGGATTCTACAACTGGGGTGGGGCAATCCTGGATGTATGAGGGTTCCTCTGAAAGTTCTGCCTCCTGTTTTATTATGTTGGCCCACAACGTCAGGGGCCGTGCAGATTTTCACAGGTGTGGCACGCAGGCTCTTGTTCACTGCTGGTGAAAATGCAGAGCTCGTGGTGGTGATTACGTTGAAAAGCAGAGTTCTGTAGCTGAGAATTTGCTCTATCAAGTAGGGTCATTGTGCTCTTTGTATCTGTTGCAGTTTCCATGAAAATAAGTTGGAGGCATTACTTTGAGAGTTGACCTATGTATGTACGGTCTAGGAAACTGGAGGCTGGAGAGCAGCCCTGTGTGAAGGGACCTGGGGCTCTGTTTGATGGCAGGCTGAACCTGAGCCAGCAGTTTGCCTTGGGAGGCACTGGGCCCAGCGCTGCCATGGGGTGCAGGGAGGGGCAGTTCCCTCTGTGCTGTGCCTCAGCTCCTGCAGGTGCAGTCTGGGTGCTGCAGTGTAAGAAGGACATAAAAACCGTCAGTGCCCAAAGGAGGGCTGTGTTGTTGGGAAAGGATCCAGAGGACAAAGTGTGTGAGGAATGCTGTAGGTGTGAAGAAACAGACCATCCTGTCCACAGGATACGTTTCCTTAACTGACAGGCAGCTTTCAAGTTTAAAAAGTGCATTCATTATGCAGCATTGAACCATTGGTTAAATGCTGTAGACATTGAGAAATAACACTTGCTATAGGTCTGTAGCTTATGGACAGGCTTTGTAAGGTTGACCACAGAATAATGACCTAGGTTGACTTCATTTTTATTTTTAGAGCTAACGGTAGCCTAGATATGCTGCTAACACTTGAATGTCCTTCTAACAACATACTTGAAAGCCTGGATTGTGCAGTACTTCTTGGCTACAGCAGTTGTTGCCGATTTTGATCACTGATTAACCATTGCTGGTTAAGTACTCCAATTACCACAGCTTACTCTACATTTGCCTAGCATGCTTACAAAATTCAGCTATAGGACATGTTTCTGAGACTGGCTCTACTGTTTCCAAAAAGGCTGCTTGTGGTTTGCATGTAAAACCATGTGGACTGTTGACTTAGTGTCACTCATACCACTTCAGCGTGTTAACCTTTGTTTGTTGTGTGTATGTAGATGTTGGAAGGTTATCTTCTGAAAATGAATTGGTGTCTGTGTACCTGCCTATGAAATAACATCGATCTGTGGCCTTGTAGTGCTCAGAGGTGAATGAAATAAGAAGGTGAAAGTCTCCCTTCTGTATAGTTAAGGCATATCCTGCACTCCTGATTTTCTTTTACGTGAACCACAAACATGAAGGAAAGGCAGCATCCTGAGCCTGAGCTTAGTTCCCACACGCATAAAGGAGTCCGTGTAACTTGTTCTTCACAGACACACCATCCTGCACCCTACAGTGCTTGCTTTGTATCTGAAGATACTGAAACTCATTAACTTGTAAGGAATCTGAGTCAGTGCTCTCAAAAAGGAAGGGATATGGATAAAAAGATAGATCATTGCAGTGTGATACCTTCAAATTGAGTGTTAGGTTGTGGTAGGTGAGTGTTCTGAGCTTAAGTTTCCAACTAAAAGTAGTAGAGTGAGTTGAGGACTGAGTGGACAACCTTTGGAGGGCAGACAAAGCTTAGTCACTGATGTGAGGGTGAAGAAATTTGGCTATGTAAAATGAGCAGGCATGACACTGGGGCAGGAATGGGATGTGACAGTTGTCAGTACACTTCATCCATGCTATCAGTCGCTGAGAACGTGTTCCATGTCCTGATAATCAAAGGTCAAACACTAATGCTTTTAACGCTTTTTAAATATTTGAGAAGAATTAAGACTATCTTAGCCGTGTTGCTGAAATGTATCTGTCTTTGCTTCCTCTAGTCACTGGTAACTTAAATATTTGTGTGAAATTCTGGAATGCTGCCCTAATTCATGGGTAGTCCTAAGAAGAGGTCTCGCTTTGCCTGGTAAGGTAACTAGCTGTCATTCAGGCTGGCTTTAAAGTGTTATCTGAGCTGCAAACAAATTCTCATGGTGGCTGGTAGCCAGACTGAAACAAGATTGTCTGCTATATGCCGCCAGCTCTTAGGTGACGTGAACAAGATTGCAAACGTGTTCCTTGACCTCCTCCCCTGTTGTTTTTTTTTTTTTTTGCTTTTTTTTCAGCAGAGAAGTTCAGTCATGGCGGCAGATGCCATCATGGTCATGAGAGGTTTGACAAAGCTCAGTAAAGCAGTCCTGGAAACCCAAGCAGGACAGCTGCGGCAGGTGATCCTTGGGGGCGATGCAGTTACCATTGCGAGGAGTCTCCAGGCAACTGCTGAAGAGCAGTTTAGTTCTGCCTGGGGAAAAATGCAGGTAAGAGAAGTTCTTATGTGCACAGTCCAGCATGATGTTTGGCATTTCCTCCAGGTACTCTCTGTGTTGTGTAGAGCTGAGGAAATCCTATCATAAGCCTAGCTCTGAGTTACTAAAATAACTATTACAGATGTTGGAGTATGCTAGGAATTGTCCAGAACATCAACAGTATGCCATAGGTGCTTGGACAGGAGTGTAAGAGGATAGTTGCTAGTGTACTGGTTTCCATTACTCAGTATTTAAGGCCTGCTGAGGATGAAATGTGCTTTGCTTACCTAATCTTGTCAAAGATCAAGTAAAACTGGCTGGTAGCTTTGTTATTTAAAGTCTTCAGATTTCAGTAATTGATCGCCTCTTCTTTGACTAAGAGAATGAGCTCTCAGAATTTGTTAGAATTTATTGGCGCTGCTGCTTCCTTTCTTTACAGAATTGGTACAGGTAATGTGTTTCAGAATAGGTCAGGTATTCATGTGTTCCTCACTCACAATTGAGGTTGGATTTTCAGAAGAACAGGCTTGCAAATGAGGATCATAAGGGAAGCCATACTTTTTTTTTTTTAAGCAGTAGCTTCTCTTAACAGGCACAAGGATGATGGATTTATAAGAACTTCACATTTGCTGTGTTGCCGTCTCTTGAAAAAGTGGGGCTTATCTACATCAAGAGAATCATCCTTTAGAGCAATTATGTGGCTCAGATAATGATTTTAAAGCAAAAGCTAATGGGTGAGGTTTTAATGATATTTTATGCAATAAGCTTGGGCTGTCCTGGTGGCCTCCTTAAGCTTCAATCCTAGGTGTTACCTTATTTCTACCTAAGCTTGCGATAGCTTTGTCCTGAGAAATACCTTAAGTTTATTTGTTTATGGGGACGATGTTTTGTTTTGCCTTTGTCTTCCTTTTGCATTCAAGAAGGGAGAGAATATTCTCCTGTTTCTGTGCATGTTTCTCTACACGAAGAGAGGTCACGTCAAAACACCTGCAAGACTGCATTCTGAGTGGAAGTTGCTTGAGAAGCTGCTGCCAAAAGAACTTTGTAAGAAATCTGCAGTCTGAAGCTTGAAATTGTCAGTCAGTGCTTGGCCACAGTCCCTGCAAACAGATTTCTCCTCTGCCCTTGCTTGTTGAAGTTCAGAATAGCATAAGACCTGCTGAATAATCACAGAGATGTTCTGGTGGTGTTTTTTTGTAAGGAGAGGAAATGCATTCAGTGTTTAGGAAGGAGTCTAAAATACACTGACTGCTTAACTGACCACTGCTTAACTGACAACAGGATTACAATCCTGTTGACTTGCATCTCCAGGTTCTGGTGTTTGAGAAGCTATCTATGAATTTGCCCGATCAGCAGTGCTGAAAGATTGCCAGTAGTTCTGGATGTCCTCAGCATCTTTTCCTGTTTATTTTTTTCCATATTTTGCTGTGAATGTGTCAGAGTCTCAACAAGTTAGTGGTTTGACTTTGAGTCAAACTGCATGCCCTTTTCTGAGGGCTGTAAATAAGTAGGGAGCAGGTTTTAAGTTCTTTACTTAAAGTGTTTCTATTACTGTTTACAGGAACTGGGCAAGCAACAGGAGAACTTAAGTGATTTCAGTGAGGATTTTGGGAAAGACTATGACTTCTTGGCACAAGAGCCATCAGACGCTTCGAGGGACTTCTCTACTGCCCCCAGCAAGCCTCACGAACACAGGAGTGAAGGCCCTGCTTACTCTTACACTACAAATGGACCTCTTAAAAGTGTTGGTGAGACTGGAGATTCTGGCCTGGGTCAGAAGCCTTTCCCTCCCAAAATGGATGCAAGGTTATTTGGAGGCTTTAGGGACCCTGGCAATCCTTTTGCTGCTGTCTTTGGACAAAATAGGGCTTTTCACCAAGATCATTCCTCTGTTGGTGGATTAACAGCTGAAGATATCGATAAAGCCAGACAGGCTAAAACTGAGCAGAAACCCTACAAACAGATGGTATGTATATGTTTGTGTGTATTGTTTATAATTACAGGTTCTTGTTACTCTTCTGGATTATCCATAAGTCACCTTCTCCTGTGTTTCTATTTTTTTTTTTCCCCTCTATCTTTTCCTCTCCAAAAGGGAATTTCAGAAAGAAGTGTCGATGCTTTTTAATCCAGGTTTCTATGACAGGATCTCTTTTCACATCTACCCCTTATATATCCAACATTCTGATGTGGGAGGATGTTTAAAATGCCTATGTAGGATTAGACTTAAACTTTGTGTTGACAGGAGTTTTCCTTTCATTCACTGGACTGTGCGGACTCAGTGTGTTGATGCAGGTTACAATAATGAAGGGCCTGTATTTCATCAAGTTCTTGAAGTGAAATGTTGAGAAAGTGTGGATAGTTTGTAGGCTACAATGGTTTGAAAGCTGCCCTGAAGGGTCTGTCTTCTTGAAGGGCTCTGTCTCCTTTAGCTAATGGTCTTGCTATGGCCGTGAAGAATGGATTGGGTCTACACTTCACTACGTGAAGGCCATGGCTTCCTGCACTGTGTCTTGTTGTCCTCCTAGAAGTGGATGGAATGTTGTTCCTCAGCATTAGTAGATTGGAGAGTAGCATAGAGCCCTGAAGCAACAGTTGTGATTTATGTCCTTGTGCAAGCCAGCTCTGAAAACCCACAGCAGAATTCACAGTGGTGATACTTGCCTTCTGCTCTAACCTGCCTCCTTCAAACCCAGTATCAGATGCTGCTGTGGGTTCACTTATTCAGGATGAAACTGTATGCTTCTGCTTTGGCTGTTTTGTGGGGAAATCATCTACAGTCCTGTCGATCTGATGACTTGCCGAGAGTTTTAACTGCACGTGTAGAAGAGGGTTTAGCATTGGTTGATATTGCACTGCTTCTCCAAGTTGGAGAATTTAAGGGCTGCTGAGGTAAAAGTGAACATGGGTTTTCTGAACGTGGTTATCAGCTTTTCTGTCTTTCCCACTCTCTTGTCCATTTCTTGGTTTAATGTATTTTTAAGTTTGGTAACTACATTTTTGCAGTGTGCTCATTTGAAAATCTCCCACTGTATATTTGCCTTGGCATTCAAGAAAAGCTTTCTGTAGCACAGATATGCTCTTCAAGTGTTTTTTGAAGTTGCACTCTGTATTTGCAGGTAACTGACTTGTTTGTTTGCTTTCCTCGCTCTGTCTTTCTGTGGCAGCTCAGTGAACGGGCCCGGGAGCGAAAGGTTCCTGTCACGAGGATCGGGAGACTTGCCAACTTTGGAGGTGAGTTTGCACACCTGCATCTGTAAAGTCACCACGATTGCACAGACTGATGGCTGGCTGTGACAGCGTTCCTGCTAAAGCAGAAGGTGGTTCCATTTTTGTGTTAAGCCTGCTGATAGGAAAGTACTCTCTCACAAACGGATGGTTTGGCTCCAGAGCTTGACTTGGGCTTTTTCATTACCATTATGGCTCTTAGCCTTTAGTCAGAAAGAAGTTACACTTTTCATCTGTATTTGTTGCTCTATTATCTTATCTAACTGCTGTGGAAGGTAGTACTTGTGTGCCTCCCTTTGCTACTGGCAGTCCTCACTGGATTTGAGTTGTTTTTTGTGCTCAAGATCAAGTAAGTTTTTTTTTAAAAAAAAAAAAAAAAAAAAGGCAAAAAAACAAACTGAGAAGGTTAAAAGCGGTTTTCATTTAATTGTTCCTGGGGTTCAGAAAGCTGAATTCCAATACTTTTGGCATTATAACCCTCACACTTGAATTATTCCTCCTTCTTGTTCAGTTCTTTACATATTTTTTCATTGTTCCCAGATGTACTTGGGAGTGGTTGATCTCTCTGCTGTGGCATTAAGGCATTGCGGGGTGATGAACATATTAGTAACAGGAGGCACAATTACATGGCCTGCAGAGTTCTGGGAGCCAAGAACGTGTTGCTGAAACAATTAAGGATTTTTTTTTTCTTGCTCTCCCTACTGAGCTCAAGTTTCTCTGTGATCAGTGTGAGGCACTGCTGAACTTTGTCATTTATATGCATTTTCATGTGCTGCTTGCTACAGCTGGAGTGACTACTGGTAGCTGCATTTATAGTACTATCATTCTTTATTTTATTTTTCCTTACTGCAGTTTGAAATGGTGAAATAAATTAGTTTTTGTTACTTGTTTTGTAGCCCTAATGGGTCATCAGTTCCACTCACACTGTTCTTGATCTCTTTATGTATGATTTGACTTTTCTGTTCAGTTTGTGTCTCCCTTATTCACATTTCTGGTTTGTAAGTCTGTTTTTTGAGTAGTATAATAAGATCTTTTTGCAATAAAGAAAATTCTGGAAGTTTGCCGTGAAGTCTAGGTCTAATGTGGTTGTAGCTCTTTTAAAGTTCGTTACAGTCCAAAAGTTTGCTTAGAGTGTGGAGTCAAGGCCAATAGGAAAAGTGCTGTGTGAGTGACTTGCCATTTCTGTTGTCTGTAATACTTGTTGATGAGATTCCCATCTTCACTGTATTGTTGTCTGACTTCTGATACTTTCTTCTCCAAGTAACTGTTTTGCATGTGGGATCTGATTGAAGATGACTGAATTTCAAGTGCAAAAGATATGTGCTCAGTGGTCGTGGTATTTTCACTCTGACCTGCCTCTTATTTTAAAGGATTAGCTGTTGGTCTTGGCATTGGGGCGTTGGCAGAAGTTGCGAAGAAGAGCCTTAGACCTGAAGAACGTAGTGGTAAGCTCTTTCTGCATCCTCATCCTTTTTTTTTTTTTTTTTTTTTTTTCCCCCCTGCAGCCACTGACTGCTTGCATAGTTGTTTGAAAGAGTGCATTCTTCTGAAAGTTGGGAGATTGGTTAGTTCTTTTGTTTTTAACATAATCTTTCTATGCTTTCTCTTTTCCCATTGAAGTAAGCCACAAACTCAGTGTGTAGACAAAGTATATGCGGGAGAATACTTTTGCTAGCATTGTTCATGTGAGCATGAATGTCATGCTTATGTCCTCTCTTGGATTGTATTGGTACAACGTTTTTTGAACTGTTCATTGAAACCATGTAGTGTAAAAAAGCCCTTATGTCTGAAAACTTCATGCTGTTATTGGTTGCAGACTCTTAAAAATATAAGATTCTGCACAGTGGGAATTGGGAGGCTGGCTGTTCTGTTCTTAAGAGAGACAAAACACTTCATGTACCTGCTAAATGGCATCTCTCTACTTGTAGTATCTTTTTTTTTCTTTCTCTGAACAGTTTTTGTATCCATGCAGCTTATTTGAAGTTGGAGGTAAAAATGTTCCTGAGTTATACTTGGCTGCATTATGGTTGCTGTTTTCTAAGCTTATGCTTAGGTAGACTGCAGTGGTATAGAATGGTACCATGTGGGTGAATGGTTTACAGCATAAAAAGTACATGGTGTTCTTTCCTAGAAAATGTAAGATTATTTTAGACTTACAGTTCAAGGCACTTGTTCCTTATCAGTGAAACGTTTTGGTGGCATGCTGCAAAGTGTAAAGTTGTTAGAATTATTGCAGGCTGCGTGGTCTTCAGCTGCTCTGTATGGTTTGGCTGTATGTTTATGTTTAGATAATTTCCAGTGACAAGAAGGAGCTGATAAAAAGGATAACCTTTTGCACTTAGAAGTTCAAAAGAAAAAAAAGAGTCAAATGTTTCTTTGTTCAGAAGCATTGCTTTGTGATAACTTAGGAGTACCCAGCAGTTCTCATTTACTCTGTGGCTATTAGTATTGAATTACCAGGCCAGTTTGCGTCTTCCCCACCCTTTTTTAGCAGTGAGGGACAGATGGAGACTGAGGAAGTGAGAACCTCTATTTCAGGAGGTACTGGAGTGGCTTGGAATTGGAGCAATGAAAATCAACCAAATTCTAGTTCTGTCCCTAATTCCCTGAAACAAATAAAACCACCAAAACCTCAAAAACAACCACAGAAAAACTGATACATTCCTGGTGGTGGAGGGGAAGGAAAGGGTTGTGTACTCCTCTGGACGCTACCTGATAATGTGCATTTTTGTATTCCCTTACAACTAGGCAATTCAGCAAAGAAGGAGGAGGATCCTTGGCAAAGAGTTTTCTCTCCATGACCTGAGGTTTTTGAGGCTGGATGAATTTCTTTGCTTTGATTTAAGAGCATGCATGTAGGCAAACATGACCCATCTTATAGAGAATACTTGAAATCTTTCGCTTTTTGTGCTTGTGATGTTTGACAGGTTGTTCATACCTGTTGGAAGTTAATGATTTGCCTTGCTTTAAGCAGAGAAGGAATTGCACAGTTGTTGGTATTTCTCTGCTTGTCAGCCTGTTTTCTAATTAGGCACACACTAAAGCATAAAAAAGATCTTGCAGAGCTATGAAATTTGGGGTACATAAGCTTTGTTTCTCAGCCTTACAGCATGAAAATATATTTATTTATTTATTTAGAAGGCAACAGACCCTTTTTTTTTTCTTGAAATAAGGAAATTGTGGCTCAAGATATTTTTCTTCTTGCTAGGGAAATGATTGTTTTCCCCTGTAACTGTAACCTGGGGCCAGATGTCTGCTTTGCAGGCTGAGTCATGTTCTGGAAAAAGTAATTTTCTTGAACAAACCTTGGTTAGTATATATGGCAGTGAAGGCTGCTGACTTAAATGCTGGGCAAGGGAGTTGGAAAAATTACCTGGATTTTATTTTTAGCTGTCTTACTTGCTTTCATTTTTGCTTCTTGCTGTTGTCTGCTTAGATAAGATCTTGGAGCAGTGGTTATACTGTGTAGAGGAGAATTGGACAAGAGTGGTGTTGAAGTAAGGCAGAAGGAAAAGACTATTTTAGCCCTCTTGCTTTCTTGGAGTGTCTCCAACTAAGACGAGGAGGACTCTGGGTGATCTAGGCTCTCACTCTCGCTGCTCTTCAGTTAACCACAGCCTCTAGCTATAGTGTCCTTGGACATGTTTTCCACAGGACTCTACAGTGGGTATGACTTTTTCCAGGGAGACCTCATTGCAATCTTCCAGTACTTGAAAGGAGCTTACAAGCAGGAGGGGGACCAACTTTTTATGACGGTTGGTAGTGAGAGGACAAGGGGGAATGGATTTAAACTGAAAGAGGGGAAGTTTAGGTTAAAGGTTAGGAAGAAATTCTTCACTCTGAGAGTGGTGAAGCACTGGCGCAGATTGCCCAGAGAGCTGTGGGTGCCCCATCCCTGGAGGTGCTCCAGGCCAGGTTGGGTGGGCCCTGGGCAGCCTGAGCTGGTGAGGGGCAGCCCTGCCCGCAGCTGGAGGGTTGGAAATAGATGATCTTTGAGGTTCCTTCCAACCCAAGCCATTCTTTGATTCTGGATGAGACCTCTCTCTGAGGGCTCTGCTCCTGCAGAAATGCATGGCAGAGGACACGTATGCAGATTTGAGTCCGAGAGCCCATTTTCTTACTGCTCTTTCTGGCAATACCAGCCTTTGCTATCGTGGGAGGAAACCTCTTGCGTAGGTACCTCTGCCTCTTATTTCTTTTTTCTGTAAACAGGCAAACAAAAAAGTACCTCTGCGCTTCACTGATGACTTCAACTTCAGGCAGTTGTGTCTGGGTTGAAAGATTTTTCTGGCTGCCAGCACCATAAGGTCACTAAGGCTCTTGTCTGAGAATGACATATTGTCCTGTGTTCTGGAAGTTAATTAGAAGTCATTTTTCTCGCCACTGCTACACTATATTAACAGTAATTTCTTGGAACACCAAACAAGCAGGACACACACATGATGAAAGGCATGCCTGAGAATTTCACACCTGCAGTGGCATCCAGGAGTGACTGGAAAGAATCTTCTCTTGGTTTCCTTTCCTCCTGCTCAGTCAGTACAACTGAAAATGTCACTCGTGTGAAACGGGGCTAGAAACATCCTACAAACACAAAATTGCAAGCCCCAAACTCCTGAGCAGCGGGTCCTTCTAGTATGGTTTGTACTTCAGTTGTCTTGCCCCTGCTATTATCAGACAGAGAGACTGCAAATGTCTGCTTTCCTGTGCATTCTCTAGTAACAATGCTAGCATAAATAATTTCCACCACCAATTTCTGTGTGGAATTGCAGGGGCCTTTTTAAGGGCTTGGAGGCATGTGGCTGCCCTCTTTAAGTGCTTTAATAACTGGTTTGGTTCATCTTACTCTAAAAAAAAAAAATAAAATAAAATTAAAAAAGACAAAAAAAAAAAAGGCTATGCTTTATTTCCAGTGAGAATTTTCTTGTTAGGCTGATCTTAAAAGACCCTCTTGAGTCATTGGTGTCTGCGGTGGCAGTCACTGTATTTAGTGTGTAAGTGCATAGTGTTAGAGGGGCTGGGTAGGGGAGAGCAGAACAAATATCCATGAATAAAAATGAAACACTGCCCAGTTAAATATTGTCATTACTAGCAGAAAGGCGCCTGGATTCAAGGTCAAATTAGTAACTTATTAATGGCTTATATACTAGGCTGTCCTGATAGGCAGCGTGCTGGGCCTGGCAAAGCCCCAAAGGGCTGACCATCAGCCCAGGTTTGAACATGTGTGTATTTCCTTAAGGAAAGAAGAAATGCAATCTCCTTGAATTGTTAGTCTTAAGTGCTTGGGTTATGTTCTGGACTGTTCCCTTGCTCCAAGGTTTGTATGGCAGATGGTCCTAAAAATCAAACACATACGAAGTCATAGAATTATAGATTGGCTTAGGGTGGAAGGGACCTTAGAGATCATCTGGTTTCAACCCCCATGTCGTGGTTGGCAACTCAGGGCCCCATGCAACCTGGCTTTGAACACTTCTAGGGATGGGGCATCCAGAGCTTCTCTGGGCAGCCTGTGCCAGTGGAAAAAAATATTCTGATCTCGAAGTGGAAAGCAAATAGTTTCTAGTATCAAACATTGCTTGCTATCTCTGGGAAGAACTTAATGAAAATTGACACAGAACATGTTCTGATGAACTCTGTTGCACTTTATACCTGTTGTTGTTGCCTGTTTTCTGTGTTGTTTCTTCACTGAAATTTACATAAAACTGCTTTTGACTCTTACTTTCAGGTTAGCTGCTTGTTCATGCCCACTTTTAGCAACGTACATAAACAAGCAACAGCTAATCACCTACTTTTGGACAGACTGTTGATTGGGTAGTGCCCCTCTGGTCTTGATTTCAATGAGGTGCTTGCCAGGAAAAGAGAATGTGTGCCTCTGTTGGGCAGCTTCTCTGATAAAAACTCTTTGTTAGGATTCATTGGCTTCTGGAAGTGACTTTAATCATTAACTAACTCTTTCATCCTGCTGTATGCTCAGAACAGGGTATTTGTGTGTGCAGGCGTTATGAAGGAAGGCAGGGCTTTAACTTAGTTTCCTTAGCTCCTATGTGTCTGGAGCTTGTGAGAGGGACTGTTTGTCTCATCATCGCTAAGGACCCAGAATTTTTCTCAGGGGACAGTTGAGAGCCAGAACTCAGTACATGCCTTCCAAGCATTTCAGTACTTTTTTTTTTCCCTGTCCTCTGGCCAGTCTGAGCTCTCTCTGTATACATTCCTGAGACCTAGCTGGAGATGATCTCTTGTTGCTGTAATCACTGTACAGCACACCAGTAATTTCCATCTGTCTGAGATCATCAGGGCCATTGCAGCTGCTGTGCCCTTTCAGGCTCTGCTTATCGTACATGTTGGCTTCAGCTGTTTTATCCTTTGTACCCTTTCCTCTTAAGTGTTGAAAACAGAGTAGCTTGAAGATCAACATATCAGCTCTGATCTCCGCAGCCTGGCTGTAAGGCCCAACCTCCCTCCTGCTTGGCTCTCTGTCAGCAGGCGCTGGGCAGCAGCTCCAAGAGAAGTGGTTGGTGGATGCCTGCCCACCCCTTCTGTCCCTGCTCTGGGAGCTGGAAGAGCTGTCCTACTGGAGAAGGAGTTCTGGGTTGCTTCACCCAAAGGGATCAAAAAATCCAGTCACTCTCTTTCCCTCCTCCTTCCCTTTCCTCTTTAAAAAGAAATAAAATTAAGTCAATCTTTACCCTTCTTTGGGGACAGGAATATTTTGGACCATGTTCTGTGTCAGCTGTTGCTTGCACTGGAACGAGTAACCGTATCATTGCTGGGATGTTCTTCTGTCTAAACTAGGTAGCAAGTTGCCTGTAAGAACGTGGTGAGAAATGGTACACATATTTGAGGATGTAGGAGGGAAAGATATCTGGAATTGATTTTCTCTGACAGTTGTCAAAGAAAAATGTGGTATCCCAGATGAGAACTCCTGCTGGGCTTCTCCTGTGAGAACAACCTCCTTAGATTTCACTGGCTTTATAACCTCATCACGAAATCTCCTGATTTTCAAGATGCTGTATGCAACTGCGACGTTTTGGGGTTATGGTGTTGGGACAGTTTGTTTTACCTGTGCATTAGGAGACAGTGGATTTCCGTTTGATTATGGAGAATGCAATTATGGACTCAAACGTGAAAACTACGTCTGCTTTCTACTGATGCCTAGTGCATGCTTTAGAAGTACAGCTGCACAGTAGTGTGTTCAGTGTTTCAGGCAAGAATACTGGATATGGGAAAGGAGGTTGGGTGCTGGTATGAGCTCTGCTCCCACACTGTGAGCATGTTCTCAGAGAATCCCAGTGTGCTGTCAAGGTTTTTGACTGTTCCCCTTGTTGTGTCTCACCCTTGCTGCTCTTTTGAAGCTATGACTATACAGCAGCCTATGCCATAAGACTTGGGAGACCTTTGTGTAGTGTGTTATACTGAGCTATCTGGTGCAGCCAATTCAGACACCAACATCCTGGACACTTTTCATAGCCTCCATGGATGCCTGTGCTGCTGTGTCTCATTGCTGTTGGCCCTCAAGCCAGCAATGCCCAAAGCAAAGTATGACACGAATATATTCATGCCCCTGGGTTGCAGTGAAGACTGGGTTTTAGTTCTAATTTGTTTTTCTCCAAGAAAAAGCAAGTCTCTTCTTGAGTGTGGGCTCAAGAGGAGTGAGCTTATTGAGTTGAGAGTGATTTTCATCCATAAGCTTTCTCTCCTTGCCCTCAGGAAAGAAAGCGGTGATGGATTCCAGCCCGTTCCTGTCAGAGGCCAATGCGGAAAGAATTGTGAGAACCTTGTGCAAGGTCCGGGGGGCAGCACTGAAGCTGGGACAGATGTTAAGCATCCAAGGTAAGTGGGGACATAGGTCCTCAGCTACCCTCATCAGCTGTGCTGCCTGTCAGTTTCTTGTGATATGTTGTGAGCTGTCTGAAATGTGTCAGCACGAAGTAAATGCGGACAGTAGGCATGCAGCTTTCTAATGTGAGAACATCAATGATGATGCGTTTGATTCAGTTCAGCCTAATCCCAGTCTGAAATAACTTATGTATAGATACTGCTGCTTTCCCAGAGCCCCTATTGTAGATCTGAGCTCAGTCAGGCACACAACTGAAATCATCTGAAAATTAGATGACTCTCTGGAATTTTACTGCCTGTGCTAAAAAGCAGTGGAGAAGCAGAGCTGTATCACACTGTGCTCACAAGCCTCCTGCTAGAAAGGAGAAGACAAGAACATGATCCTGTTCTTTGTTCACCAGAAGTGTTTGAAGTTATATCTGCAGCCCTCTCCTATTACAGCAACCTGTTTGTGATTTACATGCTCAGAAACTTTGCTAGAAAGAACAGCATAGCTTATGAAGTACAAAACACTTTTCTCTCCAGAACAGACTTCATACTGACTTACTGCATCAGGCTCTGAAGTCTGTGATCACAGGTGAAGGCGTGAGGGTCAGCTGTGTCTTTGTACTTAACTTACTAGTTAGATTACTCCTGGAAGACAGCAGCTGTGTTGATTTCAAATCTTATCTGAACCTGTCTGCTTCACCTTCCTGCCCAACAAAATGGCGAAGGAAAGAGCCAGCAAAAAATAGCTTTTAAACTTGTCTGGAAATAGCTTTTAAGATGTCACTGAAACAGAGTCAGTTGTCTGGGAGTTTGAAGTGCTCAGATTGTTTGGCTTGTGCATCTCCCTGAATTTTTGTAGGTGTTTACTAAGGCTGGATCTTGCGTTGTATTATATAACTTGGGCTAGCCAATAGAGCAGTTCCAGTTCAGTGTGCCAGAGTACCCTCACTGTGGTATTACATTATTGTTCATTTGCTCATCATGTGGTCTGAGTGTGTGCTGGGCTGATGGCAGCACTAACAAAGCTAGGTGGCAGGCAGCAGCTGGTATGTCAAAGGCTGTATGCTCTTTTCTCACCCTCCAGAAGCTGCCAGGTGTTGCTACCAGTAGTTCACAGTGCAGATTTGGCAGTTATCTGTTCCTTGCTTTGTGTGGCCAGTGTCTCACATGTGGGATGAGTGAGCCATGTCTGGAAATAGGCTCTGAAGTTAACTTGTGTACTGTAGATGGAAATTAACTTAAAATTCTTAGGACACTATCATGAGTTGCACCTAATATGTGCCCAGAACCTGGTTGTAAAGGTACTAGCCTGGGATGTGAGTGAATAGGGGACAGCTGTGAAAGACCAGCTCTGAGGAACAGAAATTCTCTGGATTTTTGTCACTTGCCTGCTATCTCCTAATGTTACTGAGCTTTGGCAGGAGTTTGGGACGCATGCCAATTGACTTCACTCAGGTGTCAAGAACATACAGGACTTTACCAACCACGGTGGCACTGTGCAGCCCTCATCTGACTCCTGTGACAAGTGTGTGGTGCGCTACTTTGCTTGGGAAGATCACAGGCCCTCAGAACCCTGCAGTGGTACAGTGGTGAAAGATACTTTCAGCAGTGCAGCAGCCCATGTTCTTGGGCTGGCAATTTGGACAAGTTGTTTTAGCACAGTTCCTGCCACTTCTTGGGCTTCTCAGTGACCTAGTGAGTTTGAAATGGCTTCTTCTGTTAACAGAGTTATGTGCTAATTGAATGTAGATATGCAGTGTTGCCTTGTCCAGGTGCAGCTGAGCACCTGCAGGCTAAACCAGCCAGAAGTTTCAAAGCAGTGACCTTAAAAACCTTGGCGTCTGGTTCTGTTAAGAACCCATGTTCCTGAAGGTCATGCACAGGAATGCCAAAACCACTCAGTTAAGGTGCACGTGCTCTAGGAGATACTGAAGACTTGTCAGTTTTAAGGGGAGTTTTGTTGTTGCTTTTTTATGTTGCTCTCTGCATTGTGTTTTCACTCCCTTCCCTTTTCCTCCCCGGTTCCTTTCCACTCCACTTCCCAGGACAGTGGGCATTGCTCTTACAGTGGCTGTTTGTCTTGTTTCCTGGGATAGGCTTACAGCTGTACGCATATTTGTAAATGCACATCAATGATGCGCTTTCACATGAATATCAGAAACATACATGCAGGTTCTCAAAAATAAGGCTGGTAGCCAGGGCTTGTTTCCAGAGCTGGGAGAGCAGCAGGGAAATCTCATTCTTCTACAAGTCTTAATGGAACCAAATGTTTGCCAGGGCAGGTGGCTTTCTCTGCTGCAGAAGCCTTTTGCTTGTGGGAGAGGGCCAATCTTTCAAGACCCCTCTTCTCCCATGCTTTCTTACGAAGGTAAAAATGCGTGTTTGCTAAATTCCCTCTGACAAAACAAGTCACTTTTAGTTGTCTTCTCTGTCAGTGTAGCTGCTTTTCATTTTAGTTGTTTACAAAAGCAGATGCTGAACAGTGGTTACGCTGAGTCCAGCACTTGCGTAAGTGGTGTTTTAATATTGCACAGCTTTCTAGAGAAACTGCTGCCCCTTGGAATGAATTGGATTAAATCACACCATGAACAACATGGGGTCATTGGGATGACTCTCCAGAGGTTTTCTTCTGTAATCTATGTCCATGACATGGCACCCTGTCTGAATGCTGACAGATGACAGGCTTGGGCAGAGCACTTTGCTCTTTGGGGTTGTGCAACCTGCCATTGTAGCAAAAACCTCCATGCTGTGCAGAGCTGCCCATTGCTCTTTGTGGAGCTGCTACTGGACGTGTGGGATCTGTGACTTCTCCCAACCTGGACAGTGACAATCATGACAACAGATGTTTGATTCCAAAGTATAAGAAGTTTCTCAACGTGTTTTCTGGTGTGTTCATACTTTCTTTCCACTGTTAACTGGGAGAGGGTGCAGAAACTTCCTCTAGCTGCAGCAGGAGATAAGCCTAGGAGAATTTCAGGTAATAAGCAGTTTTTGGTGGGAGTGAGAAGGAACGAGTAGTTTTTTTCCTCTCTTGCTGTGTGCGTGCAGGACTTCTGTTTGGCTCATTTCCAGAGGTGTGGTGCTTCAGGAGGTCTGCCTAAGGGTTCACTTGTGGGCATGCTATTTCTGAACTAGAATTACTTTCATAACCATCAATGAGGTGTGCTTGGGGACAGGGGAACCTGACTTGAAGTGTAGGCGTCTGTTACTTTGTGTACTGAAGAACGACTGGAGAATGCAGTGCCTGCACTGACTGCTGTCTGCTTTTCCCCTTGGCAGATGATGCCTTCATCAATCCGCACCTCCAGAGGATTTTTGAGCGTGTGCGTCAGAGTGCCGACTTCATGCCAATAAAGCAGATGATGGTAAGAAATATTCCTGTTCCCTCTTGCTTACTGGGTAGGACGGGCAATAACAGAATAAATGTCATGTTCCATACCCCGGTGGGGGAGGCTGACAAGTATTTTTATAAGAGTACTCTCTCTTGCAATGTAAAGGTTGCTTTTTTTTTTTTCAATTGTTGGTGACATCTGATTCCTGATCTCAACTATGTGCTGCTATTTCTCTCCCATACATAGAAATTCAGCTCTAGGCAAAGGAAAAATGTGGGTTATTTCCTGAGGCCATGCTAGTGAAACACGAAGTTACATACAAATATGATCATGTGGGTCTTGTTTAATATAGCCTCACTTTCTTTCTCATGGGTGTTAAACCAGTGTTTAGAATTGCCTAAATCCCATTTTAAAAACAAACTCACAAGTCTTAGTCTGATGGAAATTTTGGCAATTTTGTCTTTTTTGGTTATATCTAACTCAGCTTCAAGAAGAGTTAGAATGAAGCAAGCTGTTTGCTTTCCTTTTGTAGATGTTCTCTTTCTCTCTCCCTCTCTTGGGTAATTAAGATGTGAAGGGTAATGCAAAAGCAGTTGCCAGTACTACTTTCCTTCTGAAGGACACTGAGCAGAGTCAGCACCTAAGCATGGCAGTCTGGCAGTGTAACAAAAAAGCTGTTAATGCAAGTTGTGGTGTTTAATTTTCAATATTGCCTTTAAAGAGAGTCACTCTTGCGTGCCTGGCTTGCTTCTGATCAGCTTGTCATGATGGAAGAGAAGGAATATCTAACTCCTTGCTCGTTCTCTGGAAGATAACAAGTGGTCCCAAGAAGAAGGCCACTTTTATTCCTATTGTGGTGTTTGGTGTTTGTGCTCAGGATACTTGCTCTTTCAGCCACAATAACACAACCTCACACAGATATGCTCAGAAGCTGCCTAGTGAGGGGGAACCACTGCTGGCTGGACCACTGCATGCAATTGCATGCTCAGTGGAGGGAGGGCAATCTAGAAAGCAGAGCGTAGGTGCTCAGTGCAAGTAACCTTAAAGGAACATGACTTCAAACAAAGAAAATCTTAAATCCTTGCCTTCTGTCTCCTAATGCTTTCCTTTCGTTTGTAGAAAACGCTGAACAATGACCTTGGCCCCAACTGGAGAGACAAACTGGAATCCTTTGAAGAACGCCCTTTTGCTGCTGCTTCAATTGGTCAGGTTCACCTGGCACGCTTAAAAAATGGAAAAGAAGTTGCTATGAAAATTCAGGTGAGCTTTACAGACCAGCCTCTTCCTTTGCATGTGCTCCACAGATAGGCAGTGGAGTTGCATAAATATGTTTACTGGTAAATAGATAAACATTTTCATACAAATGAAACTTGGATCCAGCAATGTTGTACCCTAATTTCAGCAGAGTTGGCTTGAGCCACTCTCTGAGCCTAGATGACCTCTCACACATCTCTGCAGTGTGGGGCTAATGGTGGTGAGGGACTGATTGTACCTGCTAATGTTGTGTGTTAAGGCTTCTGCCTGCTCCATGGGTCGGCCCTGTCTCTGGGATGCACACAGCTCTTGAGAAGAAGCACGTGCTTTTTCTCAAACTAGTTCTGTCCAAAGTGATCTCTGAAGTTATGCCAAGGCAGTAGCAATGGAAAGTGGCACCAGTGTGCATTCTGCTCCACAACAGCATAGGCTGTCTCACCTCTTTACAGATTAGGTGAAAAAGAACAGGAGTAGGAACCTTTGCCAGAAATGGGCTGAGGTCTCATTGTTTGCTGTGCTGCTATGCGTGAAACACTGTGGTGCTATCAGTGACATGTGCTTTCAGCTGTTAGGGAAATGGCTGACTGCTGCCACTGGGATTTGTGTGTCTAAGGGATCTGTGTTGCTGGGTTTCATGACTCAGGATTTCTTTCGCATGTTAAAGATTCCATGTCAGTGGAACTGAGAGGTTGTTCTGTTTGCCAGGGGTAAATGTCACCTGGGCTGTGGCCCATTTTAGATGCTGGGCTCTAAACAAGCTTTCAAAGGAATATGCCCTTGTATATTTGTAGGCTATAGATGGCTGTATAGAGACTCAGTTCATGTTGAGCTGGGAGTCAATTTTATCTTACCCTGTACAACTAGATTTCCTGAGTTTACTTAGTCTCAACACTGTAATTTCTAATTCTGTTCTGCAGTACCCCGGAGTTGCCCAGAGCATTAACAGCGATGTTAATAACCTGATGACTGTCCTGAGCATGAGCAATATTCTGCCTGAAGGTAAAAAGACCGAGTTTTGTCCCTCTGATACATGTTGAGATCTGCCAACACCTTCCAAACTGCATCTTGCTTGCTTCTCTCCATACACTGGAGAGATGAAACAGTGGAAAGAATTTAGAACCCCTTAGTTTTTCTAGGAGGTGATTACTTACAGAAAGCAGAATGTAGTGGTTGTGGATGCAGGCCCAACTTGGGGAGCTATACTTCACTTCCCTTTCCTAATGCAGAGCTTCCACTGCATCACTCAGTGGGATGGGAAGTTCACCTGTTTGTTTTTTTTTGTCATGCTCATGCACGCACATACATGCATGCACACGGCAAAGTAAAGAGCTTTTGTCTGTGTGCTCTTTATAGTCAAGGACCCATTGGTACTTCTGGCAAAGTCTTCAGTCTCTGGGTATACTCACTTTTGATGGCTTTCTAGGCTTGAAGCATGGCAGTGTTGACATGTAGTCATGCTTTGTCCCTGTTATTTTCTGGCACAGCTGGCAGAACTCATTCTTCCCTGTGTTTCCTGTAGCCCTCTGCCTGTCATTCTCTGCTCATCCCATGTTGTGGAGAGGTGTAACTGCTGGACTGGGCATATCTCAGAGTCCCAGCACTTGAGTACACCCATTTTTTCAGGAGTGAATGCAGGATTTACTGCTTCTGTTCCCCAACACCCACATGCAGCAGCTGTAAATCTCAGCAGGACTGTACAAATGTTGCCCTTAAACCAGGCTGCATGCTGACAAAGTGACAGTTCCTCTATGGTGGCTGGGCAGGACCCTGCAGAAGCTGCAGTTCAAGCTGTGTCTGGCCCAAGGCACAGTTGGGTTTTCCAGCTCCAAGACTGGGAAGATCCAGATTTGGCAGTTCAGGCCCTGGCCACGTGCTGCTGCAGCTCACGTGTAGTCATGTTTATGCAGTGCTCCTAGTTGCAGGCAGACACTGTCTGGAGGGTTTTTTGTTTTGTTTTTGTGATTGTTTGTCTTGCATTTGCCAAGGCTGGTTTTTGGGTGCTTCTGTTCCTTGGTGTGTCTCACTGCGGAGCCATGTCAGCACCACATCAGAGACGCCCTGAGCACAACAGTAGGAACAAGCAGCTTGGGTTAAGGGCTGGGAGAGTGGAAGAGGTGGGTCTGGCTGTACAAGCACAGTGTGAATATACACTGCTGTGTAGCAGCTGCTTTGCCACAGCCTGGGATTACACGCAGAACTTGTATCAACTTGAAAATGCATGTTGGTCTCTGGGGCTTCTTCTGCTCTTCAGCCCAGAGCTGGCTGGCTAGCAGGCTGTTCCTCAGCTGCAGCTCTGGCAGGCTTAATCTGAGGAGCTCTTTTTATTTCGTTCCACCTAAGCTTTCTCTATTTTCTGCTGTTTGGCTTTTAAGGTTTGTTTCCTGAGCACTTGATTGAAGTCCTGAGCAGAGAGCTGGCCCTGGAGTGTGACTACCAGAGAGAAGCTGCCTGTGCGAAGAAATTCCAGTATGTTCACATCAGTGCCTTCAACCTTTCTCTGTGTGTGAATGTGAAATGCAGAGAGGTGCCTTAACTTCAGGGACAGATGGGAGGTGAATTGCATGCCCTGGGGACACAAGGGAATACTCTGTCCTTGTGACCCCTTGTGTTACAACCTCTTGTCAGCTAGGTGTGTTTTCATTTAGCTGAACTGTTGCTGAATATTGGAGCTAGGGGATGCAGCAGGCAGCTGGTGTCCTCTCTTTCAGCATGAAGGTACTGTAGTAACTCTTGAGGCCGGGCTGCAGTGCTATTCTAGCTGTGGTAAGATTCTCTTTCATCTAGTAGCATTTTCAGATCAGCCCTCTCTCAGCAGTTATTGCCACCAGCATTGGCTGCTTTCTTTTCTCACTACAGTGCTGGTGTACAGATAGCTTTTACGCTAAGCCTGGACCTGGGGGTGCAGCTGCAGGCAGGCTTTGCCCCCTGCAGAACTGTTCCTATGGCATGGCTTGCTCTCTTTCTCTCTCACAGTTTCTTCTGTGAATGTAGTCTTGTTCTGAAGTGGAGTAGGTTGAGCAAAGGAGCCCAGTGCCCTCAGTGTCCTAATGCTGCTGCTTCCGCAGATGATGTGACCTCAGGAGTCATCAGCAGCTGTAACTGGGTGGCATGGCTCCTGGTGACTTGATCCTTATTGTAACTGCTGAGCAAAACGTCCCTGGCAGCTGCAGCCAGGATGTGAGGAGCGTGCAGCAGTGCTGCCTTAGGTTGCATGAAGGGGCTGTGTGTTGTGCAAGGTGTTGCAGAGGGACGTGTGTGCTCGTGGCACTAACCTTTCCCTCTCCTTTCTCCATGTCCTAGGGAGCTGCTGAAAGACCACCCCTTCTTTTACGTTCCAAGAGTAGTGGATGAACTGTGCAGCAAACATGTCCTGACCACAGAGCTGGTGTCTGGCTTCCCCTTGGATCAAGCTGTAGGGCTGAGCCAGGAGATCCGAAATGAGGTACTGTTGGGTGGTCTCTTTTTACCTAGCTCAGAGAAGTATGGCTGGGGCCTCCTTGCTGAATGGGAGTTGGAGGGTATGTGGGAGGGCAAACCCTGAGAAGTGTAATGCAGGGCTGGAGGGCAATCAGCGATTGCCTGGAGTCTCTCAAAAGCTTTCTGTGTAGTGAATTTGGGAGCAATGCTGAGCTTTCCCTAGGCTGGTTTAGACCTTACAGGCACTGGCAGTTGTGCACAGGGAGCAGTTTGAAGAGGGTGAGTGGCAAGGGTAGATGAAGGGAAGGTAGCCTGAGTAACTTCTAGCTGCTCGGTTTCTCTTAGATGACCCTAAGCCTGGGAGGAATTGTCAGCTGGGGGAAGAAAGGTTTTGTTTTTCAGCTGTTTTCTTGGGTGAGAGTGCAGAAGTATCTCTGCCTCCCCCCACACCCAAGTGGCTGAGGTCTGCTGGAAGAGTACCTCGCAGTAAAAAGGAGCAGGGATGTGGTCGTGGCCAGGCATTGGTGCTGAATATAGCAAGGGACTGGAGTGCTGTTGTAGGAGAAGCAGCTGCTCTAGTAGCAGAAATAACTATCCTGGTATTTGGATATGGGTATTTTTTTTTTTGCCTTGGTGTGAGTTGCCAGCTGTTACCAGGTCACTGGGGAAAAGTGCAGATCTCGGCACCATGCTGGGCTTGATGTTATGCCAGAGCTGGTTGCCTGTGACCCCTGAGCTGCTTGTCCTCTTGAATGGGATGCTATATCATCAGGGCTGCTTTTAACAGGTTAGCAGGCTATGACCTGGGGTGGTACAGCTTTTTACCTTTAATGACAAACTGAAGTGATTGGTGTAGCCTTCTGACCCAAACAACAGCATCTTGTAACAGGGCCTGGCTTGCATTTGCTGCTCTCCTCTGTTTTGAAAGTGGTGAGGCTGGCAGTTCTTAGGCTGTAGCTTAAAAATCCTCACAGAGAAGCTTTGCTGTATGTAATACAGTTGTGGGCTTTCTGGAGACGACTGTCCTTGCTGCCCCCTACGCCTGCCAGGCCCAAGCTGTCTGCTTGCTGCTTCTCCCTTAATGGTTTGGACCTAGCTCTGTACATTGTTGAGCAGCTTTAAATGAAAAGGTTCTCCTCTGTTAGGTCCTTTTGCGCCTTTAACTCCAAATGCTGTGGAACAGGGCATCTTGAGTCCTGTGAGCTGTGCTGGCTTTGCTTTGGCCATGCAGGGCATTCCATTACAGGGTAGGCTGTAATACCCTGCTGGTGTTCCTCGCCTCTGCTGCTGCAACCATTCTTGCACAGTGAAGACACTCCTGAGAGGCAGCCTCTCAGCAAATTCAGGAGTTTTGCAGTGTGAAGCAGATAGTTCCTGCCAGTGTGGAGTTGTGTTCCATGTGTGCTAATAATGTGTGCTGTAAATTACACGTGTGAATAGGCCTTCCACACTGCTGACTTTTTCTTACTCTGATTTTCAAGATCTGTCACAACATTCTGGTCCTGTGTCTGCGGGAGCTGTTTGAGTTCAAGTACATGCAGACTGACCCGAACTGGTCCAACTTCTTCTATGACCCACAGCTGCACAAGGTAAGTTCAGGCAGCACCTCTTCTGCCTGTACAGGAGCTGCTTTTCACCAGTTCTTGATTGTTCCCCGCTCCCAAAGTCTTATGAGTTCCTGAACTTGTTGGCTGTCTTCTGATGACAGGCTTTCCTTAAGTGGTTGATGCTGTAATACAAAAAGGTTTGTCCATTTCCAGGTGGCTCTGCTGGACTTTGGAGCGACACGAGGATTTGATGAGAAGTTCACTGATGTTTACATCGAGGTGAGAACTTGCAGTGTGTCTTAGAATGTTGCGGTGTCTCTTAGAATGCAGCACTGGGGTTCTTAGCAGTATTTCCAAAGTTCATTTCTCTGAACTGTATCACTTTGTGTTTGTATTTGAGTCTGCTTTCAGTTGTGGAGGGAAGCAGGGATGGAGATGAAATCTCTGTTCCGGTTTTGTCCCTTACTTTTGTCCCATGCCTTATGCACGTCTGCTGCAAACCTCTGGCTTCCTGTATTCTGATGTTTAAACTAAATGACAAATGTGGAGGACTGTAATGCTGCTTACCAGAGGAGTCAGGCAGCTGAGTGTCTGGAAGGGCATGCTCTCTTCTCACTCACTCACTTGGAATTTGTTGATTTTTCTATGAGGGTGTGCAGGAATTGTTCTTTCTGTTCACTGGCTCTTTCTGTCACAGACTTGCAAATTTCTGCAGTCATGTGTGCTTCCTTCTTGATCACCTTTTTCTGCATTTGCTAAATTGAGCTGCAGGGGCCAGCAGACCTCACCTAAAGCTTCTCACAGTTAGTTGTATTTTTGCAGTGATTAAGTGATTGGTCATGCAGCTTTTTTTGATGTCTTATATGTTCTCTGGCCTGTATCCAGTTACAGGAAAAAGATTTGCAGAGTCACTAGCTGTATCTTTTTTTCAGTAGCTCTTAGACTGGTCATTGTGCAGACCCCTAAAAAAGGAGAATAGAGGCAAGAAAGTGAGACTGTAGACTGAAAACATGTCAGTTATCATCCAGATCTCCTGAAAGTGGTGTTCCTATTCAGGTAATCAAGGCAGCTGCTGACATGGACAGAGAGAGAGTACTGAAGAAGTCCATTGAAATGAAATTCCTCACTGGCTATGAAGTCAAGGTATGGAGGTGAAGCATCTGCTTTTAGTGATGGGCAGTGAAAGGTTTGAAGAACGCGGGTCTGTAACTTCTACAATTTCTTGACGGTGGTGTGAAAGCCCTGTTGTTGGGCTGAGGGAGGAGGGCAAAAAGTGCTTCAGCTCTTGTCCTCCCATTTCTTACGGCAGCAAGAGCCACAATGATATCCCCACTTCCCTCCTCTCTTTATCCCCTGGCAAGACCTTGCAAGTGGTGATGCTGCTGCAGTCTGGTGGCTGAACAGACAGCTGCTTGAAGCTGCATTAAACAGCTGTTGATTGGTCTGTCAGGATCTGGGGCCTATATTCATTGTGGGTATAGCTAGGTATTTCTCTAAGCTGCAGTTGTTGTTCTTCTTTTCCTTCCTGGTCTTCAAGGTGTTTAGTGATGCTATTTGTGCCTCTTTACTTTGTGCAGGAAATGGAAGATGCCCACTTAAATGCTGTCCTCATCCTGGGAGAGGCTTTTGCATCTGAAGAACCTTTTGATTTTGGTAACCAAAGCACCACTGAAAAGATCCATGGTTTAATTCCAGTCATGCTGAAGCATCGGCTTGTTCCTCCACCAGAAGAGACCTACTCTCTTCATCGGAAGATGGGGGGTTCTTTCCTTATCTGCACCAAACTGAAGGCCAAAATTCCTTGCAAAAACATGTTCAAAGAGGCATACAGCAAATATTGGAGCAGCAGGGGCAAGAAGCCAGAGGATTAGTAAGAATGAACTAATGTACCTTGTTCTGAGGGCACAGTTTGCGCCTTGCAAAGAGCGTTCTAGCCTCCCATGTGTTGCGTTGTAGCTCTCCATCCTCTTGAGATGCAGCAGCCTGTGCCCTGGAAGCCAAGCGTGCGTTTCACGAGGACAAAGTTTGTTCTTTCATGTTCTGTCTGTCCTACACTAAGACTGCCAGTACAGTCTGCAGCTTGCAGGAAAATAGCTCGAGTGCTTCTGTACTGTTTCAAGGCATCGGCCAACTACCTTGAATACATTTTTAACATTGTGTTGGTGGCTGCATAGCGATCGGGTTTTATAATGGGTAGGTGGAGGAGAGCAAGAGTGGAATTCAGTACTGAAACCCGTTGGTAATTCTTCCCCCCAAAATACTTGTTTTTTTTAAAAAAACATTCTTTCTTGAGAAAGTGGAATTCAAGTAGTTTTCATTATAGAATGAAATACCAAGGTGTACTCCTACCACGAGGTCCCCCCCTTTTGCCCTGGTTTTGTAAGTCGAGTGGTGGCAGTCCAAGAACCCTCCTGGATTTTACTGACACCGATTTAATACAAGGGGGGGGTGTGTGTGTGTGTGTGTATACATAGCATGAGGTTTTAAGCTCTCTGTTCCTCTTTGGCTTGCAAAACAAATATAGGAAACATTTAAAAAGAAGTCTGAGAATTGAGTGCCAAGATTTTTTAAACACACACACACACGCACACAAACACAAACACACACAGACATACTCTCACAGTCCTTGGTTCTGGGAGACAAATACTTAACCAATAGTACTATATCTCAGCACAGATAGTGGGTTTCTTCATTGTCTGGTAGGTATCATCTTTCCTAATATTGAGTTAGGTAAGTTCCATCTCTGACACTGATTGCTTGCTGGACTCTTAACTAACAAGTGAGTCTGTCTTTGTGGCTGTTTTCTGGTAATGCAAAGCTTATGGCAAGGCAGCCAAACACCTCCTGTCTCTCGTGAAGATTTCAAGCTTTTGCTGATATGACACGTTTAAAACCAGACGCACAATTTTCAACTATTGAAGTCAAGCTAGCAAACTTTCTTAGATTTTTGTACAAAGCCCTGTACCTGTACGAGTTCTGATTTCAATAAACAAGTGCTTGTGCGGTGGGCCTGCAGTTTTTCTGTTTTCTGTTGGGATAATGAATACTGAATTGACCCAGGTGCTATTCTGTAGAATAAACAGCAGAGGAGAAGGGGAAGCTTCCAGGTGCCTTTCTGTTGTGCTGTTGTGTTTTTTGGTTCCACAAATTGCTGTGACCATTGCAAAACCAGCTGTGGCCTGTTTATTCCTTCATCTTTCCTCTGCAGCTCTGTCACATGCTAACAGTGGTGCTGATAAGGTTACCAGGAGCCAGAGCAATGCCAGCCTGAACATCCGCCTGCCCACTAAAAATCCCTAGCAACAGACTTGTTTTGTTTTTCCCTTTCCACTGTGTTACAAGTATTCTGGACGTGGGTATTTTTGCCCTTCTCCCACTTGTGAAGAAAGTGGCAGTCAGAGTTGATGCTTACCTGGTGCTAGTAAGGCAGGTGTCCTCAGCAGCAGACTCTGCTGATCTTACTGAGTTAACGCAGCCCAGGAATGCCAGAGGGTTGTATGATCTTAGACTTTGGTACACTGAGAAATCCTGACCTCTGATGCTTCCGGAGGTAAAGAATAGGTAAGTGAATGTACAGCCTCTCTCAGGAGGCTGAGAAATAAGGAAACAGGTTATTACGTTACCTTTCTTCCATGACCATAAACATGTATCTGCTTCATTTAAGACTTTGTTTCAGAAAGATCCAGTACTAAAAGTCCTCCTCGGGTTAGTCCTAATCCTTTGAGAAGTATGAACTCTGCTATTCAGTGAAATAATCGTTTGGCATAAAGCTGCTTAACTTTAGTGGAGTAGCTTTTCTTGGTGCTTTGGATTCTGATCTACATGATGTAGTTAGTAGTTTCTTCTGGATCTACATCTTGCAGCTGCAAAAAAATGTTGGAATTGTTTAAGATATTAATGCTTACATTAGAGTTTAAGAAGCAAAGTACAAAAAGCTGTCATGCCTTGGGCTGGGTAAGCTTCACAGCAAAGCTTCTGCCCCTGAAGACTGACAGCTAGAATGCTTAGAAGACTTGTGAGGAAGACAAAAAAAACAAAACAAAACACACAACTGCATTACCGTTCAATTTTCTCAGCAGGCATAGCTAGTGAGATTTGCTATGCAGTGTCTGTGTGACCGCAGCTCTGGATGCCACGCTGGGGCACGAGTGTTTAATTCTCAGCAAACAATTCCCTTCCCTAGAGAGAGACTGTTTGTTAAAGAATGAACAATGGGGTTGTTTTGCATTTGCCATAAGGATAACAAGTAGTGGAAGGTGAGCTGTTCCCTTATTAGGAGAGCTAAGGAGAGCTCAGGCCCTACTTCTCCTGGCCTTTTGTGCACGTTCCAAAAGCCTTAATAATTTCTGCAGATTTGGCCAGAGTTTTGTGACATGAGGAATTGCTTCAGAGTATAACAGAGCAAGAAACACTGTGCTCTGGCTCGAAGTCAAAGGAGTCATGACATTTTTCAAGGAGCAAGACAGTCATATCACTGCTGCTTGTTCCATGCTGCTAGTGAATTTGCTTGAGCAGGGCATGGGTATGAATATTCCTCTGCTGCAGCAAACTTGTAAGTTCTAGAAAGTTCCTCTTGCAGAAACAGTTCTTAGTTCCACAGGGCAAACCAGAGGTTACATTTGCTTCTCTGAAGCTGCATGGTAGCAGTGATGTACAGGCTTTTTTACTCAACCTCTGTATTGCACCAAGACAGAAAATGAGTGCTGGGAGATGAACACACAGCTCACTTTCTACTTCTCTAATGCTCTAATCCCTCAACAACAGAAGGCCCCTGCCATGCACTGTGGAACCAAAGGTGACTGCACAGGTCACAGCGCAAGGAATAGGCAGTGTTCCACCAAGCTACAGCAAAAAGTATAAGGGTTCGGTAAGTTTTTCTGAAAGGTGATAAGCTAAATAGAATTGCACACCCACTGCTTTTCTTCCCTGTGTCCTCATGCAGATGCATTAAATATGCCCATTATATTTACAAGAACACAATTACATCACCTCCTCATAAGCAGAGGTATGAGAAGAAAAAAAAGACAAAACATCTACATTTCTAACAGTTCCCTGTTTTATTGCAGTACATCAAAGTAGGTTAATATTAAGTGTTACCAACATAAAATATTGGTGGTGAGTCATTTTTACATCGTTGACTTTTCCACCTTAAATATTTCTGTGCAAAAGAATCTACATCATTGTTCTGTAGCAGAGAATCTCTTACAATGTCCCCTACAACATTGAGGGCATTAAACAAAATAGTGAGAAGAGGCAAAAAGCAGAATCTTTCCTCCACACGCACACTTGTCAGCTTTTATAATCTAAAACAAAAAAAGTGATTACATCTATGCCATGCAAAACTGTACAATAATATTACAATGAAAAACCTAAAAAATCCCATATTTTAAAAATAAATGATATGAAACTGTCATACATAAAAAGGCAGGTATAATTGCTCTGAATTACCAACACTGGTTTGTTTGTGGATTTCTTCCCTGTGGATGAGACTTTCTTAAACGCAAAGTGAAAACAGGTTATACAAAGCTGCGGCTGGAAAGAAAGACAAAGTGGAGTTGGAATTTAGCACGGAAAGTCCATAGGCCTGCTTCTGAGGGCACCTGCCAAACACAGCCTGAGCACACCTGCGCCCTTCCGTGTGCTCTGGTGCTAGTGCAGAAAACCATCCCGTTTCCTTTGAGCAACTATGTAAAAAGAAAAAACCCCAAAACCCACGGCAGAAGCTACATGTGCCACTTTGATTCCCAGGCTAAGGAGGTAGGGGTAGTTGCACTGTGATAGATTTGACCTTTAATGTATTTGTATAAAACTAAACGATGTGCATAAAACGGAATGAGAAAGAACACGATGCTCTGGGGACTTCTTTGTTACGACAAGACCCTTTACTTCCCTCTGCTGCATACCTGAGACTAACACAGTTGGCTGTTCAGTTTATCAGAACCAAATCAGGCACAGCAAGTTACGAAACTCGCTAAAATGAGCAAAACGTGCATTCCTAACAAGCTGCAGCAGCTAACAGAGAGGAAAAGCAGCCACTTCCACAGCAACAGGCATGGGTTTCTGGAGCCACCAGCTGTTTTCTACAGGTCAGATAGAACGGAGCAGAGTGTACTCCAACCCTGCTTTTGGGTGTAGGAAATGTGGAAGGAAAGCACGTGTCTGTGTCCATGCACGCACAGGGGAAACCTATTGACCAAACCTTTGCATTCTCTAACCTGGAGTCCTTAGTAGCTGCCTGAATCTTCATATCCTTTGTTGCCTGCAAAATTAACAATAAAAAGCAAAAAACCAACAGCCCGTATGTTTAAGTAGTGTCATAAATGCAAGATACCTTCAGTCTCAGCCAAAAGGAAAAAATCAGCTAGACACATAACTGTGTACACAGAACATATGCTACAGTCACAGACTGAAGGGGAGGTTTCAAGCTCCCCAGACAAGTTGCAGCCCTCAAACTGTGGAGGTGAAACAATGCTACAGTGCAAAGCAGCAGACATCAAACCTTAAGAGACAACTGTCATTGAGATACCAGGCAAAAGTCCTACAGTTCAAATGACCGAGCTGCTTGCCCCAGCCCAACGCGTAAAGCTCAGCTACAGAATGCTTTTGTTTTCAGTGTTTGTGCCAACAAAAAAGATGAGCATGGTTTAAAATCGAATGTATCATCAAATGGTCCCAATACATAAAAACTATTGAAGTCCCAGGACGACATTTCTCTTTACCAATAAGTGATGTGGTCATTTGCTTTTCAACTGAGAGAACAGTTGCTGTTTCTCTTTTTAACAGATGCGTAACAAAATGCACAGTACCAACCTACTGATTAAATATAGTAATCCTAAAGGAAAATGCCCAGGCTTAGAAACTGTGGTGCACAAACAGTGCAGTCCTGTGGAGCTCTCCTCCCGTGGAGCGTCGTGTCACAGCTGCCCTCTGCTCTGCCTGAAAATGCCTGTTTGTAGCAGGCTGAAGTAGCAATAGATTGCAGGCACCAGGACACAGTAAACGGGCACATTCAGTCGTTTTGTTTGCTGTGTCGTGGCTCTGCGGGTTCCATTTTCAGACAGAGCATTGACTCAGCTACAAAAGCGTCCACAAAGACGATGCGGTGACCCTCTCTCAGGGGACGTGTCGCACAGGCGGCTCTACCTTACGTGACTATTGTTTAAATGCCTTCTCTCGATATCAAAATAAGATTAATGTTTAAATACAACATACAGTAAATACAAAACTAGTTTGCAAAGGCTTTGAGAAGTGTGTGGACATGCTTCACCAAAAGGAGGGAATTGTGGGGAAAAGCAGTGGCTATATTGGAAGCAATAGGCAGCCTGTAAGAAGAAGCTGATGTGGAGTTCTAGTGATGCCAATAATGCCCTGCCTCTCTTTCCCTCACAAAGATGAAAACCTGTTCTAGGAGAAACTGATTGCAAGTGCTAAGCTGCTGGCTAAGGCCTTTAGTATTAAATGCCGGGCTTGCAACAGTAATAGCTTTGAAGTGAAAACAAACCACCGTTACTTTTTTGCTACTCCAAAAAACCCAAACTGGAGAGAGACAGGTTTTGAAACAATGGTTATTAAAACAAAATGTTGAATTCCTGTCCTAATGTAACACTGAATGAGCTTGAACTTGGACAAGCTGTGATTCAGGGTGAAAAAGAAATCTTACTGAGGAGACCCAGCAGGATAAAATGGTACAGGCGATGATCTCTGCGTCTCATCCCCTGTTCCACACTTAGCTCATACCTGGAAATTACTGTACACAGTCTGAACTTACCTATAACTTCCATTACAGAAGACAGAAACTGGAAAACTCCAAACATTTCTATGCGGTTGAAACACAATATTACTGCTAACTGCAAGAATATGGAATGGTTTAAGAGCCATAGCAAGTTTCTGAAACCCACAAAAAACAGTATTCTAAATACAAAAAGCCCTTACATGTTTGAGTATGGTCATAGTATAATGCCAGCAACAATACTACTGAGAAAAGAGGCTCATCTGAACGCTCCTAAATGAAAAACGCATCTGCCTTGCTACCTAAAGAGAGAGAGAGATCTTCTTCTTACCATTCCTTTGTACGTCTGTTTCTCACTTTATTCCGGTGACTGCATGACCAGCTTCAGCTTTTTACTTATTTTTGCAACCTCAGTGGGCTCTGTCATCCACTGCAATACTTTCTGCCTTCCTGGCCTGCGACTGGAACCGAACAGCAGGTGAGCACAAGGAAACAACTGCAAATTGCACAGACCCACAGCACGGGTTGGGAGGGAGAGGAAAACCAACCTTACCCGCACGGCAGTTGTGGGTGACCAGGCATCTGTGATGGCCACAGTGTGAACAGTGTGAGGTCAGTCTTCAAGGTTTGTCGTTGCTACAGTGACAGCACAGCCAGCAGTAGCTAGCTTCAGAGTAAGAGCACTCATTTGGCTGATGTGTATTATAAACTATTATTTGGTAACAACAGTAACAGGTTTCTGTTAAGGGATGATGAAAGAGATGTGGAAGACTGCTCCCTTCCTAGTGAAGCCCGGTCAAAGTCTGACCCAGGGAAACAGTTTTCCTGCTGAATCCTGTGGCACTGAGCTCCCTTGCTTCTGTAAGGACCTCTACTGCAGGTTTCTCAGCTGCACAGCCACACACCAGCACCCAGCACAGCCAGCTGGCTGATGGGTGCCCCTGGGTGTCGAGGCGGGGGGGTTGCTTTCCAACCATTGTCATTTTTGCAAAGGATGGGGATTAACACGAACTTAGGAATTATAGCCTCAGATGCTACTGCCAGAAATAAAGAAACGTTGGGAAAGTACTGCAGGGGCTTCTCCCAGCAGTGCAGCAAATGATATGCAAAAGGAATATCTGTCCTGTGAAAGGTTTTAGGCCAGGCCTCCAAGTCTGTATATCACCGAGTATGAAAACAGGGACAACACAAATCTTAAATTAAAGGCTCTCTTAAATAAGCATCCATCTTCTGCTGCATACACAATGCTTTTTTTTTCTTTTTTTTTTTCTTTTTTAATATATACATACATATTTTACTCTAACATCTGTGTATTTATTTAAACTCTGTACTGTAGTAAAATATGCATCATCTTAATCAATAAGGATTTGCTGGCAACAATCAGATAGACATTCAAACATGGTGGCTGAAAGCTTTTATGTGCCTCTGACATACCAATCATTCCCCATGCAGAGGAAGGGGTCTCTGTGCTGCTTCTGTACGGTACAATGAGCTATTGTACGAAAAAAAATCCCTCTAAATTTTCTCTTGCCGATACTGATCTGTTCTATTTAAGTTACTTTTGAGGGAATTGTGGGGTAGGATAAATATATGTCTTCGAAAATGAAAGCAGCTGTAATCGCAAAAGATGAAACCAATACTAATACAAATCTACAGCATCTGATATTTACCAACACCCTAGCTTTGCTCATTCGCTGCTGTCAAATCTGGGGAAGGGAGGGTGAGGCAGTGCTGCAGACAACCAGCTTCTACCTTCCTCTCTACCCGACTCCCAGTTGACTTTCGGGTGGGGAATGAGAAGGGTTAGGATGGTGAAGGTGTGAACTGGAGCAAGTGAAGGGGACAGCAAGCTGCTGTAGTGTCAAATCTGAATGCTGAAGCAGTTCATGAGTCCCAACTCACGTGGTCAGAGCTCTCCAAGGAGAGGCTCTTGGTCTTGTGAGGAGAAACAGGGCTGGGAGGGCTGCTGAGGTTGGAGCTGTTCGATGCAGTGGAGTGTCTCGGCGAGTCGGAGTCCTGCAGCCAAAATACACAGAAAAACACCAGTAAGTAACAGGATGGAAAGTTTGAGTGAGTGCAGGTGTCTGAGCAACAAGTGACTGGATTCAGAGGCATGCACATATTTTGTGCCCAAAAATAATGAGAAGTTTTCTTGGCAGGGGTGTGAATTAAGAGTAAACTGTCAGATCAGTCTGCTTACAGCAGGCATAACCTGATGGGGACAGAAGGACACAGCAGATTACACATCACTCTGCATCGACAGTGTGTAGCGTCAGGCTGTGAGCTACATCTCCTGCCTTTTCACAGATCTGAGATGCTCTTGTACTAAACAGTGGAATCTTCATTGTGTAGGCTTCATCACAGTTTCTTCTGTGATGCTCCCAGGAAATTAATTCAATCCATCCAGATCAAGTTAGTCTAGTTAGCTCTTCCACAGTACAGCAGAGTGCAATTATATCTGACCTGTGTTTGGGTTGATGCTTGCCTGCCAGTTTTAACTGGAAGGATATATTTTCTGTACAGTGAAGATCCTGTGTGATCTCTAAATTTTCACATTTCTTGGTTAGAAAACAGTCTGGGGAAGTTTTGCTGGCCAACTTCAGATTGAACTCTTCTACGTATAACTTTCTTGGTTGGAAGCACTGAGTTTAGCACTGCTGTCCTATTGTAACGATAGTCTTGTTTTGCACAGTATATAAATGATTAAATCCAGTTTCTGCTCTAAATGGAATTATTACATGTAATTCTTAAGTAATCTTATTAATCTCAGACACTCAAGAGTGAATACTACAACAAAATACCTGCTGTGAAATGTTTGCTACTACAGCTTAAGAGTCTTTGCAAATAAAGGACAGAAAGAGTATCGGCACTTCAAGCTGTGAGAGGTTGCTATCAAGCTGTTAGTCTGCTCAGCCAGTATCTTTGGAAGCCTCACTGCTCCTGAAATCCCTGGTAAGGAGCACAGTGAGAATTTTCTGCACGTTAAATACCAGGACCAGAGTTGAAAAAGAATCAGAACCATCTAGGTTGGAAAACACTTTCAAGATCAAGTCCAAACATCAAGCTGACCCACCGAGTCCCATCTGTAAACCATGTCCCTGAGTGCCACATTCACACATCCCTGAAACACCTCCAGGGATGGAGACTCCAGCACTTCCCTGGGCAGCCAGCTCTAATGCTTGACCACCCTTCCCGTGAAAAAATTTTTCCAAATGTCCAGCCTGAACCTGCACTGGTAAAACTGGAGGCTGTTTTCTCACACCTTATCACTTGTCTCCTGAGAAAAGAGACTGACATCCTCTTCGCTGCAACCCCCTTTCAAGTAATTGTAGAGAGCGATGAGGTCTCCTCTCAGCCTCATTCTCTGCAGGCTAAATAACCCCAATTCCCTCACAAGCCTTGTTTTCTAGTCCCTTCACCAGCTTTGTTGCTTTTCTCAGCGCACGCGTAAGCAACTCAATATCCTTGTAGTGAGGGGCCCAAAACTGACCACAGTATTTGAGGTGCAGTGTCACCACTGCCACATACCAGGGGACAATCGCATACAAAGTCTTGTCAGCACAACTTGAAACACAAGAAATAAAAGTTCAGAAGTTCAACAGTGAGTTTTCATTTCAACAGCGATTCCCAAACTCGCAGGCAATCAAGGAGTTACACCAAACCCACAACATAATTTAACTTCCTCATCTTTATCAGTGCACTTTGATTTTTTCCTCTTTATCCTATCACTCACCTCTCGCTCATAGTCCCTTGTTGGTGCATCACTGCCTTGGTCCAGGCCACCAGAGGATAAGGAACCATCTGAGGGCGATGCCATAGGCTGACGCTTTGCTCCATAGCTACCTCCTGAGAATTCCCTCCGCAATGCACTGCCATTTTGTGCAGATGATCCTAAAATGTGCAGAGGAATTAAACCATTGCAGATGCCCAGACAAGGTAGTAGAAAGATGTTAGCTGTTTGGCTGGCTACTTCTGCTTTCCCCTGGCACGTCCCAGGATGCTCAGCTCGTGGCTTACAGTCTACGTGTGCTTTTATCCTGTCTGATGCTAGATGCAGTTTTTCGCCTGCTCCTTGACATGTCAGGGTTAGCATACAGCAGAGACATAGTCACTGTGTCCCTAACAAAGACAGCAGTTGAATAAACTGCTGTGGTGGCAGCCTCGTTCTAGGCATCTCTCCCCAGCAGTACTGGGGAGAGGTAGAGTTGTACTGGAACATGCAGACTACAGCAGACATACAGGCTTTCTGCAGTCTGTTGGCTATCTTTACATGCTCCGTTATTCAGTCGCTTGCCTCATCTCAGCACAGATCATTTTGCTGACTCTGGCACACAAGGACAGCATGGCAGCAGTAGGATAGCTGTTTCCTATGCACTGTAACTCTTCTGTACCAGCAGGTTTTCTACTATGTCCTCTTTGCACTAGCAGCAAGAGAGGCATCAGGAGCTCTAGAGAGTTCAGCAACAAAATTAATAAATGCGGAGCTTGTGAACAACTTGTCAACAATTTGCACCACTTCAGCTGCAGCAAAGAAGTCCCAAGGGTAAGAATGTCTTTTCAATTCTAACTGTGATTGTAAAAATTGACAAATTCCAAATGTGAGAAGTCAAATCTGCTAGCTGCTTATTGATGGGCTTCCTTGAAAGTCAGATTACAGTTCTGTCCTTCCCACAGAGGGAGGACAGCCAGCCATGGCCTCTGAAAGTCCTTTCTAGTGGCAGCACAGATAGAAGCAGTGCAGGTAGCTCTTCCCTAACACACGTGTGCACAGCCCCAAAGCAACACAGATCTGATTGCTTACTTGCTGCTAACCCACTGCTTGCGCTCATCGATCGTCCTGGTTCTGTGCGGGATTTCGTGATCGATGGGATACTGACAGAGCCACTGAATACGGTCCGACTTTCCTGAGGCCGAAGATTCTGCAATGCAGACACACAACAACATATTTCTTATTGACTGCTGGCTCAACCTTGGACGTTACGGAGGAAGGTCTCAGAATGCAACAAATCCCCAACCTTACCAGAGCTGAATTATCTGAGCAGCAAGTCAGCAAAATTTGCAAAGTAATATTCTGCAATTTAGTGCAGAGACTGGAAGCACACACAGCTGACAATGAAGTGCTGAATTACATGGACATATGCAGACAACTGAAAAGGTAGGTCTAATAACTCAAGAATTTCCTTGAAAGGATGGTTTGCAAGCCTAAGCTGCTACAGACATAATTCCATGTTTATTGCATAATGCGCTCTTTATGAGCACATGCTTCTATGGATTTTGTTAAAATTTCCCTCTGATACCACCACTTGTTGCTTGCACGTGCAATTTTGTACGGACATCATATGAATCCCCAATGCCTGTGGAGTTATGGACACATACTGGATTGTAGGATCAATCTGCCAGATAACTGATGTGGTTCCAAAGGTACGAACAGCATTTCTTCAGACCTACACCAGCTGAACTAAAGCCAGAATCAGACTCATGGTTTCAGCCTGCTCAGAGCAGCCACCCCTGGTTATTCTATGGATTACCATTATCACTCCTGGTTTGCAGCCTAAGAGTTCCCTTGAGATTTTGTAAAATTGTCACTGAATTGAAGCGGTCCTACACCGAGGGAACAGATAGAACAGCGTCTTTATTTGAATATGGCAGCTCATAAGACACAGTTTATGTCTTTAAAAGAAAAAAAATACTTTGATATAAATTGTGAGATTTTATTTCTGCTTCTGTTAGCTTACAGCTGACTGTAGGGGAAATGGCTTCTCAGCTTATTTAACCCATCTCTTTGTATACAAGCTGTCTTCTTAGCCCAACATATCCATGCCTATTGTTTCATCTCTGCCTAAGCAAGAGACAAATGTGATTTACACTGTTAAGTGATTAGCATTAATGAGAATTAGGCTTGGGAAACCTTTACAGATGCAGACTGAGAAAAGAGCTGCAGGTACCTCTGAGTATTACTTTGTTTCCACTTCACCAAACGCTGCAATAATGGTTATTTCTTCCCATTCGTATGTCATTATTTCCCCACCCTCACTCTGAAATAAAGTAACCAAATAAAAACCTACATTTTCTATTGCAATACCTGTCCAGGCTGTAAAGTTACAGTAGAGAAATTTCCACCCCCTGGATGGATACTCTGAAAGACCCTCAGACACCATCCATTTCTCTAGCTGTATTCTAAAATGGGTAATCAGATAGTGGCTCTGTAAAGAACAGGTATTAGGTGGTGCAGACTTTACCAGATAATTGTTAAAAACCTGTTGTCGGTTCAATTTTACAATGACCCTCAGAGTCACTGCTGTTACAGACCTCTTTGCTATTTCAGTCAACTCCTTGCTTTTCACCCTCCCAGTGGCCTAGGAATGACAGATTTTTAGCATGCAAAAAAAAAAAAAAAAACCAACACCAGTGCACCGACACCAGTGGCCCTACAGTAGATACAGAAGGAACCACGGGGACAGGGAATGGCTCACTGCTGTGTTTTGAGAACTGTACAGGAGAGCCAAGTGCTGCAGCAGTGGTCAGTACACCGGAGCTGCATGGAAGGAGCTCTATACTTGTAGAAACTGACAGTATTTCATGTTGCAGGGACAGCAATTATATGTAACAACAAGGAGACTGACCTTCTTAACAGTGACTGAGCAGGCAACATACAGGCATCAGGGGAAGGAAGGAAAGGGTGCATTAAAAAGACTAATTTATTTTATTTGTGTAGTCTTTTAGTTATTTTTTTGACCTCAGTTTGCAAAGTCCATGTAATTCCTTGTAGAAAGTTTTTCCACAAAGCAAATCTTCCCTTGTTCTTTGATCTAAAATAAAAGAAGCACATGCTGGAGACCCTGGCACTTTGGACCCAAAGTGATATGCACACAATGCAGAAGGGGGATTCAAAAAAAAATAAATGGCAGTTAGCGGTAGTCATCAAGCAGCCAAACACAGCAAATTAAAAACAGAGGGAGAAAAAAAAAAGAAAAAGAAACCCGAGCTTGCTTTACTTAGAGACAAAAACCCCTCATATGGAGTAACAATCCAAATCCTAGCAGGTAAATCATCCCTGCTGCTGAACCAAATGGAGAAATGTGACAGGATTTCTCTTTGAAGGAAAAACCTCAGCAGCAGAGAAGCTGCTTGCTGAGCAGTTACTTGCCATGCAGCAGTGAACGACCAGGCAGTGGGTGCAGCCCCACTGGGAGGCAGCTCCTGAGCCCCAGCTTGTGCCCAGCACCTGCCACAGCGCCCACAATGCTTGCCTGCATTTCTCTGTCCACGGTGCTTCTTGTTGTTTGTTTTCTTGTATTAATTGAGGTTCTGTTCGTTATGATGTAAACCTAAGCTTTTCTTTCATGAAATGGCAGGACATGACTTAAAAGCCTATTTTAAGGGTTCGTTTTCAGCTCTTGCTACATACTCCAGGTTTCAATATTCAGTTGGTTCCTGGGTCCCCCAACCCCTGCACAGGGACTGCTATCATTCTTGTACTAAAAACTCCGAACACAGAGAGGGATATGGGCAGACACAAAAGCAAAATCCACGGCTTTGCCTTCCAGAGACAGCTTAAAGTATCTCTTCCCTGAAGCCAAAAAGAGACAAATGCTTTCCTTCACACGAGCCTAAACCTCCAGTGCTCTAAGGGGCCTAAAGAGGCACAAAATTTCAATGTTTCAGGCTGTTTCTCCAGAAAAGCCAGGATGGATGCAGACCTGTCATCACAGGGTGTTTTCCAAAATGCTGCAATTTCATTTTTGGGTATTAATGTATGTGACCACTACACAACAGTGCCATGAGTGTGCACGTGTCGAAGTTCATGCTGTGAAATTTTGTTCTGGGGCTTTATGGAAAAAATATTTATCTTCCTCCTGCATTTTTAAATTCTTTTTAGTGTTGGATGCAGATTTGCATTACAAACCCCTTCCCAGTGACAGGGACCAGGAACAGCAAAGCAGCCTGGCAGTGAAGGTTTGCTGTATGTGTCTGAAGAGTGTCGAAAGGCCACAGAAACCAAGAGCAGTGTTTCCATCACAGTGGCAGGCACAGCTCAGACACACATAAAACTTCAGCAACCATCCACCACTAAAGAACCACAGATCACCCACCAGCTCAGGCTACCCACCCAGTGTGGTCTTGAACACCTCCAGGGATGGGGCACCCACAGCTCTCTGCCAGGACCTCACTGTCCTGTAAGTAAAGAATTTCTTCCTAACAGCTAACCTGAATCTCCCCTCTTTTAGTTTAAAGCCATTCCCTGTTGTCCTATCACTATCAGACCATGTAAAAAGTTGGTCCCCCTCCTGCTTGTAAGCTCCCTTCAGGTACTGGAAGGCCACAGTTGAGGTCTCACTGTAACCTTCATTTCCCCAGACTGAGGAAGTCCAGCACCCTCAGCCTGTCTTAGGAAAGATGCTCCAGCCCTCTGAGCAACTTTGTGGCCTGCTCTGGACCTGCTCCAACAGCTCCATGACCTTCCTGCACCGGGGGCCCCAGGCCTGGCCACAACACTGCAGGTGTGACCTCACAGGGGCAGAGCAGAGGGAACAATTGCCTCCCTAGACCTGCTGACCACCCTTCTTTTATACACATCTACTTCACAGATTATTCATGATCTATCTGCAAATCTGTTCCAAAGCAGAACTGCAGACCACAGCACAGAACACAATTACAATGCAGCAGGAGGTACATAAGGGCTTGTTTTAGTACAGCCTTGTATTACCATAGGATATAGCAACCTCACATAAGTCAGGCCAGGATACACAACAACAAGCAAAAAGAAAGCACCACTTCCATCCCTCAGATTTTAAGTTCCAACTGGAAGGATAATTACAGCACAGTATCTTACCTCAGTCTCTGTTTAAAACTACCAGGATTAAGAGGATCTACATGAACAAGTACCCAATATCTTTAATTTCTGATCTTCCTGCTTGTATGCATTCCAACTTTCTTTTAACTGAACCCAAAACCACCTAGGCACAATCTGTGTCTCTCTCTATCTGTGCACAGTACTGTGTAGCATTACTGCACTCCCACTATTTCACTGTAAACAAACAGCTTGAAATTTTGGTCCAACAGAGACAGACCCAGAATCCTTTTCCTAGCGCAACCTGATACACAGCATCCTGTCTCTGCCATTGACTGCTGGAGATGTACGGTGTGAAACACAAACATTATTCAGATTTCCCACAACCTTCCTGGTAACTAAAAATGCCATTTTCGTAGCAAAAGGTTCAGCCCAGTTGGTAAACACTTTTTTTGTTTATCTGTATCTGTTTTTTAGCTCGTCAGAGCTGTTGAAAGACCACAGCCGGCAGCAGAAGACAAATCAGCTGTGATAGAAGAAAGTGAACAGGCAAAGGAAACCACTTTCCAAGGGTTTTTCTCCCATGTTAACAGCCAGGCAAAAGGAAAACCACACAGTGTTAGTAGAGTGAACACCTGACCCAGCCATCCATACCCTCTGAGTCATAAAGTTTGGAGTACCCAGGGCAGAGCACGGAGGCGGGGAAAATGCAGTGTTTATGGAATCGTAAGAGAGGAATTTTTCAGCTGAATTAACAGTCATGTGGTAGATGTGTTCAAAGTTGCTCGGAGAGGAGATCAGACGGGAGTGATGATGAGGGAATTGATAAGGGGAGCGCTGCTATCAAAGACAACAGAGAGAGAAAGCAATGAAGGATGGTTGTACAGGTTACACCAGCAACAGCAGTCTGCAAGAGCAGTCAAACACTGACGGACAGCCGAACAGCAGCCCTGCTCACTCATCAGCACGCGGGTTCTTACATTGTCACCCCCAGTCCTCTGAGCACCTTCCTTACATGGTATCACATGGGCCTGCCGCCCCTGCTGTTGCTAAAACATTAAAAACAAATAAAACTTTTAACTCATTGGGAATAGATTCTAATATTTATTATAATTTGTATTTCAAAGAGCACCACAGTTGTAGAAGGTGCTTTACAGACAATTGAGAAGCAATCAGTTCCCTGCCTTGAGGAGCTTACAATCTAAAACAGACATAACACAAAGGAAGGTGAACACAGGTGAGATGGAGTGGGGAGAAAAAAAGATGAGAATACACAACAGTTTGTAAGAGATTGTAAGAGATTTCCTTCTGTTTTTCATGCATTTTAACGGTTCCATTAAAATTAAGTATCACCCGTACAACAAACACAGAGTATTTCTAACGGGAGTGAACAGTGTTTCAACAGGATAGGGACACAGACTGGGTGGGAAGGTGAACTGGTTAGTCAGACAACGGGGACAATTTACTCTGTTGCAGACAGACAACACAAGGCCTACATCCTTCTGTGTGACCACTGAGCCTTACAGTGCTTTAGTGAGGCGTTCAGACTTTGCTCCGCCATCTGCTTGCTGCAGAAGTGTTGCTACCAGATAAGGTGCAAAAGTGCTGGGAAATTCAAATGTTTTTAACAGGTAAACTGAGCAATGTGCTCCCAAAGCGTGACATAAAAGGAGGAGAAAACTAACCCTGCAGATTAAACAGGAACAATTTCTGATTGACCTCTACAGAATGTGCTGACACAAGTGCTCTTGTTATTAAAACTCAGGTAAATCTAGATTTAACAGAACTTTCAGGGTTTGATCTCACTCCCTGTGCCATCTGCACACTTCCAGCAGGCCAGCCTGATGTGTGGATGGTGCCCAAAGGCCACCAGCAAATCAAAACACCAGATCTAATTTTCCCTTTCCCATGTGTAACTGATTTTACCACCTTAAAAGAAACAGATCTGGATACCATTAGAAATGTTAGGACTTAAAAAACAAAACCAAAACAACATGGTAGAAATTCAGCTTACCCCTCTACTAAACCTAAGGCACTACTTTTTGTATGTGGAACATATTGAAGTTTGAAAGAACATTAAATAACATTCCAGTACATATTAGCAAACATTATTGTTATTGTTCTTCATTTCCCTCAGCTGGTAAAATCCAACTTTGTTGTTTTTTTTTTAAAAAACAAAAACAAAAACGCACAGGTATTATGAGGCTTTGCATGTTAAATGAAACATCAATTACCACATTATGGCATTTAAGACATAATACACATTAGGTTGTTATTAGAAAGTTTAGCAGCATCTAAATATGAGTACTAGAACCCACCATTCCAATAATGGTCCACGAAAGCAGACTTTGGCAAGTCACCTGCTACCAAGAGAACCAGCAGCAAAGCCAGCTACATTCTTAAAAGCCAATGAGGGAGAAAAGGGAGAGTCTAAAATCGCAAGCTGAAAAGCAGAGGGTAGGCCAACTGCAGACCATGAAGATATTTAGCCAGCATTCATGAATGTGAAGAAGCCACGATATATGGCAACATTTTAAAAACGATCCTTGGAACTCTCTCCATGGACTCTGCCATTAGATGCATGCATGCGGCTCCCACTTTCTTTAAAGAATACCAAATATATATTTACTCTGAAAGTTTCTCACTTGAAACAAGCAAAGCTTCACACATAATCTGTAATGGAAGTATAATGGCTCATGTATGATGAGATCAAACTGAAGCATAATGTTCAAATATAATGGCAGTTGAGACTAGCTGTTGCATGTAAAATACTCAGGCATGCAGAATATGAAAGCAAAATCAATCCTGTAAATCTGATGTGCACAGAGAGGTGGTCTGTGCTGCAGTTAGTGCAGTTCCAGATTTCAGATCTTCACTACAAAGGAGCATCCACGATAAAGTGGCTTCAAGGGACAAGAGGGCAGAAGGGAGGCCAGACTGTACGGCCAGCTAATTGGTGACAGGCTGCTAGGGAAGAAAAACACGTACAGAAATAAGTTTGGGGATATACTAACATGAACCATTCTAAATTGTACACAGCAAAACAATGACCCCAATCGAGTATCCAAGTCAATAAAATACAAATCTGTACTGATTACAACTCTGCAAATTGCAATTAAGAATTTCTAGTTTCTGCTATGCTGTAGCCCACATACTTGCTTGTCAAAGCCAGACTCCTAAGTTACTGCTAGCGATGAAGAAAAGAAGGATGCAAAGTTGTCTGATAGCCTCTAATATATTCTCCTTTAAATGTGATCTCATTCTGAGCCTTGGGCATATTCATTTCTGTGCAAACACAGGACTATGCTGAAGACAAGAGTATCCATCACAGAGAGACCGTGGGACCAAGCGAATAGGCTGCAATTTGCCATAAACACATCTCACTGCTCATGTCACGTGCTTGTTGCATACCAAGACTTTGGAAACAACACACAGAGAAAGCGACTTTTCCCCTTGAGTGGCTGCATCAGCAAGGACATTCACATGCAGACAGACATGCTGTGCATACAGAGGCATCTGTTTAGCACACAGCACATCAAACAGACAGTAATTATATTAAACTCTCCATTTATCTGATTTTCACTTTGTACTTTTACAATTCAAATTAAGCTCTCTGAAGTTGATCTTCTAAAACACATCACTAAGGACAGTACTAAGCTGCCAGCCAGCAAACTCCTGCTGGCTCTGCATCCAGCAGGCAGTGACCCACCCTCCTGGTACACTGCAGCCTGCCATGCAAAGGCTGCTGCTACCACTTTTAATGCCATGCTCTGTTCAATTCTAGGCATTTTGCCTGAAAAAGGTAGCAGAGGCAGGTTAGTGGGACTTGCAGAGACAAGTTTTGATGTTTTCATGTATACAAGTTTTCATGTATACATATATATCAATATTATATATGCATACATATACACACTATATACACATATACACACTATGTATATAGTGTGTATCATAAATAAAAATAAATTAATGAAAATTTAAATTGTCGTTTGCTTTAGAGAGTTCACCCATGGGTGCTAGATAAAAGCTAGGCTGTTAGTTTGTGACACTATCATTCAGTGCAGAGATTAAAATATCCATTCTCTATCAAATCCTATTAACAAGGACCTTTCTGCCTACATAATACTATACTGACTCCATGAAAACGCACGCTGGATGAACAAATTCCTACCAGCAGATCCAGCCAAATCTGAAATTGCTCGAATAAGTCAAGAAGAAACAGCACGTAAAAAAGGCTTCGTCCATCATTTTCATTTACTTTCTGCATTCCATAAACAACATCGACTAAAATAGTTGGATGATGGCAATTTGAGAAAACCACTGACCTTGCACCACTTGCTCTCCCTAGTGGCAGCACCCTTCCAATGTAAAAATGTATTTCCTCATCCCCTTTGGGCAAACAAAATGAAGCATTCACAAAGTAAAGTGCTGCAATTTTTCCCACATATCTTTAAGGATAAATACCTTTTCTTCTGAAAAATTACATCCTATTTAGTACATAAAGTAGATACTCTGGCTGCAAAATAATCACACATGCTAAGAAACACACAAAAAAATCTCTTCACCATTTGGAACAAGGTTTGAATCTATTGAAATAATTTTACGTCTTCGAAAAGAAACTGTCGTACAGATGAGCTGTATGCAAGACTGGATGAGTATTCTTTACCTCACCTACTGACTTTCCAGAGAATATCTTATATCCATCCTCTCTTTTTATTTTTTTTTATTTTTTTTTGTCTTTCCAATAAGATATTGGACTCAAAATATAATGTCAGCTGCAAACACAGCTCCTTATCCTCTGATTTCATGCCAGAGAAAACAAAGGAGGCAGCTTGGATCAGACTACTATGCCAAGACTTAGTCCAGTCAAACACCTTACAGGAAATTGGTAGAAAAGAGAAAGCTGCCTGGGCAGAATTAGATTGCGACAGAATTTCTTTTTCCTAATCTCAAGTTACACTTTCAAGTTCACCTACTTCTAAGTCCCATGGTTGGTGCTGTACTGGAAGGAATACAAACAACGACATTGCAAGAAGCTACTGGGAGAACAGACACCAAATTTGCTTTACCTGCAGTGACTTCTGCAAGCATTAAGACTACTTGCAACAAGGGAGTTTTCAATAGCAACTTTAGAAAGAAGCTGTAGCAGTCGAACAAGTACAGAAGCCAATTCTATACTGTTAGTATCTTCTATTGTCTCTTCTATAGTGTAAAAAGTGACTCCTAAATTTCTTTTAAAACATCATGTTGATGGGTACTAAGCAAAGTACCAGTCGTATCTCCAAACATGACCTTTGACCCAATACAAGACTTGTGTAACTGGAATGAATTTAAAGCCAGAAGCCATTTAATAATGACACAGCTGAAGAAATATTAATCCAGGCGAGAATCTGGAAAACCTCCAGCTATAGGTAACATTATTCCTTATTTTACAGTTGATAAATTTGGGCAATGTTTTGATTAAGAGTCTTCTCAACTTTGGATTCTCATGAACTTTCAACAATTGTGTGAATTATGACATCTTTTGCCCTACCTTTAGCAGTGGTAGTTTATTTTCTTTGCTAAGGAAAAGCCAGAAGTATTTGAAGGAACCCAGCAGAAAAGGAAGAGTTAAAAAGAAGTTTGGATTTGCATCTTGCCCTGAAGCAAATTATCATTACTTGTTAAACATTGTACACATATATATACACAACCAGGTGAGAAAAAGTCAGCCAACTTCCTTGGATTTGTCTTCTGTTTTCTAGAACCAGCCTTCTTTTCATTTTTAGTTCATTTATAAACACACACATATACACAAAACGCTGCTCACTGCTCAACTGCACTGAGTCTTATTGGCTCTTCTAAGTATCTCTCATGAGATTTAAAGGAAATCCTTTCCCTTCCATGCCTATCCTCATACAAGTAAAAGCTAGTGCCGAAAGGGTTCATGTACAAGATGAAGATCTTAAAGTACAGTGTAACATAAAGCACAGTTTTTTGCAAAAGTGAGATAAAACAAGAACCTGGAAACCAGAAGTTAAGATCCTAAACCCATGATCTACTGCAGCTGCAAGGTTTCTTTTCCAGTCTTATTGTTATTTCCATTTAGTTTTTCAGATACTGAAAAGCTCTCCTACTTCCTGCCTTGACTCCAAGCAATAGTGATGATCATTTTAGACAGCACTGCCGTAGTGATTATAGAACAGCTTAGGTTAGAAGGGACCTTAAATATCATCTAGTTCAAACCCCCAGTCGTGGGCAGGGCCACCCCACCAGCTCAGGCTGCCCAGGGCCCATCCAACCTGGCATTGAGAGCCTCCAAGGATGGGGCACCCGCAGATCTGGGCAGCAGTGCCAGAACCTCATTGCCCTCTGAGTAAAGAATTTCCTTCTAATATCTAACCTAAATCTTTTAGTTTAAAATCATTCCCCTTTGTCCTATCACTGTCAGATAGTGTAAAAAGTCAGTCCTGTTTGCAAGCTCCCTTCAAGTATTGAAAGGCCACACCGAGGTTTCACTGAAACCTTCATTTCTCCAGGCTGAATAAGCCCAACTTCATTAATCTTCCCTCTTAGGAGAGGTGCTCCAACCCTCTGATCATCTCCTCTAGACCTGCTTCAACAGCTCCACATCCTTCCTGTACTGTGGTGGCCCCAGGCCTCGACACAGTACTCCAGATGCAGCCCCACAAGGGCAGAGCAGAGGGGGACAATTCCCATCCCTCTCCATGCTGGCCACTCCACTTTTGATGCAGCCCAGGACACTAATGGACTTTCAGGTTGCAAGTCTGCTGCTCACGTTCAGCTTTTTGTCCACCAGAATGCACAGGTCCTTCCCCGCAGGGCTGCTCTCCAGGACTTCTATTCCTAGTCTGTATTCATATCTGGGGTTGACTTGATCTAAGTGCAACACTTCGCATGCGGTCTTGTTAAATCTCATTAGATTCTCATGTGCTCACCTTTTGGGCATGTTCAAGTCTCTCTCGTTGGCATCCCACCCTTCTATTTAGTCAACAAATACGCCATGTGCCTATGTCTTACGGAGGTACTCATGTCATCTATTAGTATAATTATAATCTGATCTTTCTCACAGAGTTCATTATCATATCCTGAATCACATCTATCATGAATGAATTTAGAAAGCAATACATAATACACAAACAAGATGCTCAACATAGTTAGAAGTAAGCTGTATGATAAAATCCTAATATTAATTCACCTGTATCTCAGCAAAAACTACATTAACTTCAAGGAGAGTATTTCCTAAATAAGGTTTTGTGGAAACAACATATGTGTGCGCTATGGTTAGTATTCAAGTAAGAAGTTCTGTTTCACTGATAATAATTTGGAAAGGAAATGTGAAAATAGCATCTTATTTATCGAAAGAAATTTGGTTGCTATATACTGTTAAACTCCCACAGTTTCACTGTCTAAGGAGAAGATGTTGGAGAAAGAGAGGCTAAATTGGAGGCAAGGACGAGAAGAGAAGAAAGGAATTGAACTTACAGTAATATAGTTCATGAAAAAAGGAATTTCTCTTTCCATTTCCATACAGAATCCTGGCACAAATCCTCTTAATTGTGTATCTTAGGTGTTAGAAAAACTATAATCAGCACTGAGAGACCAATCTGTCTTAAAACCCAGGAGGCATTAGTCATTCCTTCCTTTACCCTCAAGTGTCATCCTCTTCATTTAATCACTAGCACCTGAGCATGTTCCATGTCATTTACCTAGTTACATTGCCACTGACATGAAACAGATCAAACACTCTCAACATACACCCAAAATTGTAGTTGTTTTTCTTTTTCTTATTTGTAGCCTCTTTTGAAGTAAGTCACTCTCACATATACTTCTGCACTTACCATTGGAAGGTCTTTGAGAATCTGTATACCATCTCCAGGACCCATATGTGCTATGTGGTTAAAATTAGTTGGGTTAGAAATTAATTTATTTCTCATTTCTGGATCGCGTAGCATCTCCCTGGAAGAGAAAATACTGTTCAGGCATCTTGTTCCAGGTGAAAATAGCCATTTAAAAATAGTTAAAGCTTTGATTATCAGCTATTTTAAACGGAAATTAACTATTTAGCCATTTTAACAGTAATAAACTCTCCCTGTCAGCACTGGTATGGACAGGTTTTCACCTTGAAGAGAGCTATGGCCCAGAAGAAATGAATGTTGTTTTGCAAGCTAATAGCCCATACACCCAACAGCTACCATTAAGAATATACAAACACTATGAGCTGATAAAAAGCTCTGTAAGATGAGCAAGAGCAGAACCCACGATGCTGTATTACACCTACATACTGCACCTCTATACTGTATGTAGAAACATGCATTCCAAACAACAGCTGTTTCAGATGATTTGAATCAATGAAATTACTTGTGCAGCCAGTGCATACCCATTTCCAAACTGGTAATAAACAGAAATTATACAGAGGATTAACACGCTACTAAAGACACAGAAACACTCGAATGAGCATTCCAGAAAGCAGCAAGAGAAGTACTACAATGGCATCAGTCACTGTCCTTCAGGGATGCATGTACAGAAGACAAGTACAGGTTGAACACTGACCTCCTCTGCTGCATCCTCTCCTCTTCTGGTACTCTGAATGAATAGCGGCGCTTGTTGTTGATGTTTCGAACCATTTGCTTCCGGCTGTTATCTGATGTTTCAGGAACCACCAGTTCATCACCCTCTGGATTCAATACAAAAATGATCCAGTGGGTCACTTCATTAGGCACACATGAAATAATAATCAAAAGACATTTTCTCTGCTTTTGCTAGGGCAGCACACCTCCCATTTCCCATGAATTTCCCTGAATAAACGCTCCTTGATTTAGGAGTTTTCTTGGTCACTTATTACTCTGTTATACAAAAGCAGACTTAACCCATCTTCACATGCAAGTTGCCACAACCATACTTTCTCAAAATAGTATAGATTCTTTCAAACAAAACCTTTATCTTCCATTTTCAAGTAAAACATTCTTGTAAAACCTTCACAGTATGAAACATATTTTGACACACAAACAAGCCTACAATGTGTCTTCTCACATGAAGAACCAAGAGCCTGGAAACATTTAGGTGGGCAGGAAAGGATCTCAGTCCTCTCTCTTAAATGTTTTTTGGCAGCCTTCAGTGAAAGCCACTAGAAGCCCTGTTCTGCCAATCACCTGGAAACTCAATGCAATATCCTGTTCCATTCATTTCCTCAAATATTTGAACTCTGATATTTTTTGCTGCAACTGTGGGAAGAGGGAAGATTTTTATTCCATATGTGTAGGTCTGGCAAGGCATCTTCAATAAAAATGTGAAATGTGCAGCAATGATCATCATACAACAGAATATCATTTTGAATGAATGCTGCAACTGCTTCACCTTCTATTATACATACTAAGACTAAGGTTAAATTTAATACGCTTGAACATATCCAGCAGCTACTGCTAAGAACAAGAATAGTTTCTGTATGGAATTGAAACCTCCTTTTTCCCTAAGATCAACTGCAGACTTCATGACACATCCGCCAAATTGTTCCTCTCTATGACTGCCACTCCTTTTGCGCTAATTTGCTCACAGATAATTTAAGTAAACAATGAAACACTGTCAACAACAGTATACTTGAGTGTTTATTTCCACTACTTTCAGAATAGTTGCTAAAAATACATACAGCTTCTGATTGCTAAACTGCATAGATCACACCTCTCAACTTAAGTAAAGCATGTTACGCAGTTTTATGCTTATGAAGTGTGTTCCAACAAAGAGAAAAGGCCAAAAAGACTCATAAGTTCACTTATAAAACTGACACTTTGGCACACAATCATGTATGGCCCTAATTAGAAGTTAAGAATATATAAAACTATACTTTTTTTATCCTTGGGAAAGGCTTCTTTAGGTCAAGTACTAATTTCTATCCAGTGCTGCCAAGATAACTATTAATCCTTAAACTATGAGGGCGTAGGTAGATGTCATTTTGGCATTTAGTACTAGATCTGGGGGAAAAACTCATCATTCTCTTATTTCCAGTCTTTTAGAAGTTTTCAGTGCGTATTTAGGAGGAAAAAAAAAAAAAAATCAGACTACCTGCCTGTCAGACAACTGTGTCATTACAACTACTGTGGAATCTATAAATGCATGGCTCTCTCCCCAAATGCTCTTTCTAAACAAAAACTTTCATGATGAAAATCAGCTCCTCTTTACTTACCTGCCATTTTGTTTTTGAAATATATTAATCGAACTGTCTCCAAACCTAAAAGGTTGAGTGATCCTTCTGTATTCAAGGGTCGTACCTGAAGCAAGGAAAATCAGCTTTTTAGTAACTCATATTTATATAGCACATCTTCTAAAAGCTCCAAGGAGCAATCTAAACTTCATAAATGCAGTACTGTTATAAAATTAACCAGACAGCAGAACAGTGTAACTGGCCAGAGTAAAGTTTGCTTCAAAGAAGAAAGAGAGGCTGGAGGAAGCAGTGTTTTCCTCTCTCATGACACATACATGCTCTCAGAATTAAGAGTTGTGAGTCATTAAATCCTCAAAGCTGAGGTAAGGGCAATTTTAGATTTTAAACTCCTGTTTGGAGATCTAGAACACAGAGAGCTGCCTAAAATTCCCTTTAAAGACACAGGCTTAACACCATTCCTACGAGCATTTATATAAATATTTCCATAAGAAGCCTACCTCGTATAACAGTATAGTTTTATCTAAGACGTGCACAAACCACTAAGCTGTGCCTTTGGTTTGTGTTAGTATCATGTCACAATTACACTTCTTGACTTGTTAAGACTATATATAGATTGCTAAAACCTACTAATATTTTTGACCTATAGCTCCATAAGGAAACAACCATTCCACTCTCCAATTGTGTTAGAAACAACCCTTTCTCTCCCGAGCTTTAAATAGTGAACGATTCAGTTGGAAGGGACTTACAAAGATTGAGTCCAACTGCCTGACTACTTCAGTCAGAGCATACTACCAAGGATATTATTCAAATGCCTCTCCAACATGGATAGGTATGGGGCATCAACTACCTTGGCTATGAAGCCTGCTGCAGCTGTAAGACCTCCTAAATATCAAGGTAGTGCCAAGTTTTCAAAAACTGCTTCCATTCAATAAGTGATCAAAACCTGACAGAATTCTGGCTGTAATACTTCTTTAATTCAACTATGTTTAAAACAGGCAGTTTTAATGACAACCTCTGATGTCCTTAAAAACAGCACCGTATGACCGTAACAAAGAAATACCACAGTGTAGCCATATTCTTTAACTGATATCAAAACAGCAAGTTACCTTTTTGAGAGGAATAGTCTGAATCCACTCCATGGAGTTCACGTCAAAGATATCAATTGCATTTTCGCTATACACAGAGAGGTATGGTGCATTGTAACCTGAGACGGAATGATATATTGTCATGTGCTTTTAGACAGGGCTGATGTTACACAACTTCTCAGGGTCTGACCATACTACTACTACTAAGAAACACACAAAACCACAATCCAACAACAACCTTGGCTTAAAAAATATGTTATAACTAAAAAAAAGATTGTGAAATTTATTGTAAAAGCAAACCAGCACCAACAAAAAACCTAAAACCTTCAGAAGATTTTTCTTTTAACTTTGCAGAACCAAATTATCTTTACTACACGGGGTTCCAATTTACAATGCCAAACACTGATGTGGTTCAGTGTTTTTTTCCTCTAAATATTCT